>CM030173.1:2212962-2332962 GCA_017639675.1 Aplochiton taeniatus | reverse complement strand
GCGTCGCTGTTCTCTGAATCAAATAGCTTTTTAGTCGCTAAGCTCTTTTATTGATCAAGTAGTGTGTGTGTGTGTGGGGGGGGGGGATTGAATTTAGACATCACAATACATACAGCTGGGCTATGTAACATAATATAAACAGTAAAAATAATAATCAAAAGTCTGTATAGCAAACCGTGACTCATAAGCCTTGGTATAGGCAGGGGAGGCTGAGGATTGGGGAGGCTAATATTTGACCAACTATCATACTTGTTAACAACCACAGAGGACAATATTATTATGTTCATAACAGCAAATATCTGCACTGAATGCAAACAATAGGCTGACGCACAGCTAATGCAACACAATAAAAGCAGATGATAATGGCTAACACTTGAGCACCTATCAGATGTGTTTGAATGACCACAGAGCAGGGACATAGGCCCTGTTAGGGTTAGGGTTAGACATAGGCCCTGTTGTGTTTGAATGACCACAGAGCAGGGACATAGGCCCTGTTGTGTTTGAATGACCACAGAGCAGGGACATAGGCCCTGTTGTGACTAAGAGTCAGTGTGGGACGTAGCTTGGATGTAGTGAACTACTTTTGCCATGTTGCTGTAGCTTAGCTTAGCTACATTGCTTCAGTGTAGTGAAGCTTAATTTAATGTAGAGTAACTGGTAGCTTAGCTTAGCTACATTTCTCTGGGAGTAGCTTCAGTGTAGTGAAGCTTCATTTAATGTAGAGTAACTGGTAGCTTAGCTTAGCTACATTTCTCTGGGAGTAGCTTCAGTGTAGTGAAGCTTCATTTAATGTAGAGTAACTGGTACCTTAGCTTAGCTACATTTCTCTCGGAGTAGCTTCAGTGTAGTGAAGCTTCATTTAATGTAGAGTAACTGGTAGCTTACCTTCGCTACATTTCTCTGGGCATAGCTTCAGTGTAGTGAAGCTTCATTTAATGTAGAGTAACTGGTAGCCTACCTTAGCTCATTACAATTTCCAAGTAGCTTGCCCAACACTGCTTGTGTCTACCAGAGGGTGCTGGTAGCAGACCCTAATATGAAACTACAGAGAGTTTTACGTCGTCAGGTGCACGTTAAGGTTGCTAAGGGAGGCAGAGGCAGGGTGGTGGTAGGGTGTGTCTGGAAGCGTCAAGCTACAGATTGCAGTTAAACGGCGCATTTGCTTTTTTATATTCCACCCATGGGCAGCAACTGAATCTCCATGGCAACAGGAGCGTGAAGAGCTGGACCCAGGTAGGCATGGTGTGTGTGTGTGTGTGTGTGTGTGTGTGTGTGTATGTGTGTGTGTGTGTGTGTGTGTGTGTGTGTGTGTGTGTGAAAATTTCTAGCAATTCTGTGAAAATATTCGGCAAGAAAACAAAGATAGATTAGTAGGAAGAGCATCAACAATGCATTGTGATCCCGTTCATGGTGAACATACTGCATTGCCACTATAGTTCTGGTCTGACAGCATCATGATTAGACCATGGGTTGGTCTATTTTGAAATAAATCCTGTATCCATGACCCCCGCCCCCCCCCCCCCCCCCCCCCCCCCCCCCCCCCCCCCCCCCCCCCCCCCCCCCCCAGTTATAGTCACACTAAGACATCACGTAAAAAGAAAGCATCCCACGGTTGAGAATACAAAGTAGTTGACCTTTCCATTATGTGCCAAGCCATTAAAAGTCCATTAAAATGGTATAGGTTGGTACTATGTTCAGCACAACATCTTTAAGGGCATCACACATTGGCAAAGTGAAAAGAATATGAAAATATGTTGCACTATGAAGTTGTTATTATTATTATTAAGTTAGAGCTACATAGGGCAAGACACAATTTAAAACACTTCACATCATCCCAACCACCCACGTTAGAAATGGGCCTAAATGTACACTAGGCAATGTTCCTTGTACAAACTAATTTGCTAAAGCCAGCTATGCTAGCCAGATTAATATCCAATACTTTAAAGAAATCATTGCAATACTTTACTAAATGAGAAGGACAGATAAGCTGCTATAGCATTAATTTACTTGGACAAATAAGCTAATGTTAGCCAACTGAATCACTTTAGAACAGACAATAATCTGTTAATCTTAGTAGTTAGCGCACCAAGCACAGACAAGAAATAAAATCTAATGCCATCAAGTGTCCGTTGTTAAATCATATTGTCTAAATTGTAGCTTATTTTTGCAATGCAGTTTGGTAAGTGTTAATGCCTTGATCAAGGAAGACACATGCCTTGGGCAACCCATACCCATACAGAAGAAATGGAGCTAAGTTTGCATCCCTGCTAAGCAATTTCCAACATCCTGACATCTCGCCAGCGGTGATGAGACACCAAAATGTTGACTGGTGTCTTGCTCTGTTTTCCTTCTTATCTAATTCTGTCTCCTTTTCTTGGTTTATTTTAAAGCTACGTCGTAAGGTGGATTAAAACTTTCTCTTTCTCATACACAGAATCTCCGAACTTACCCGGAGGTATGATGGCGACCTCACCAAAGGCGAGCCCCACGTGAGCCAGTGGCTGTTCTACAGGGCCATGCCACCCCCTCCTGTGATACGACGAGTCTGCTGTAGAGATGCCTTTAGTCATTCTTCTCTGGCAGAAAACGTGTCTGTTTTCACAGAAGATAAAGTCAACTAAAACATGCTGTGTTACAGTAATATTGAATCAATAAAAAACACAACTAACACAAATTATTTTATTATAATTTTATAATTATTTTAGATTATATTCGCATAAATAAATGAATTAAACCCTAACAGCCTAAGCGTTCCTCAATGTGTTATTGGGACATTGCCAAGAGAAACTCTTGATCCAAGATGTGCACTTTAAAAACCAATATTTAGAATGGGTTGAGAGCAGATATGTCTTTGGGGTTTTCAAGGGGTCACCTTCCATCCCGGATATGTTAAATTGAGCCCACAACCCCTCCAGAAGGATTAAAGATGAGCAATGACGTCTCAGCACGGCTAGATAATCAAAATGAAAAAAAAAATGCATTATTTTAAAACTATATTCAAAATAAATAAGTTAAGTAATGATCAAATCGGAGGGTGGCCCATGCAAGAAATCTGAGCTCCCATTGACCGCCCCACCCCCATGAATTCGGATGACGCCTGTCTGCAATGACATTGAATTCATTTATCGATATTCTACAACGATAGGATATGCCTAGTAGGTTTGACAAAACGTACCAAAAGTGTAGCAAAACAATTTGCGTACTGGAGTTTTTACGGCGTCTTCATAATGTGTTCTTCTGAAAGCCAGTCAAGGACAATTGACCTGTATAAATAGCTCCACCTGCTGGTCACAGCGCAGGCTTTCATCAAGGGCACATTACTTGACATGGGAGACGTCAGAACGTGCTACTTTACGGCAAAAACAGATTCTAGTCTTCACTGTTATGCTATCGGAAAGTTAGCTCGTTGCCGGTTGTTTTGTAGCTACGTAGACAAACGTTAGAACTGCTGGTCCATTCGGCGATTGAACAGATCTTGCAATGACATTAGCATGACATACCCATTAGCTAACGTCAACTGCTTGCCATGCTGAAATGTTGTGCTATAACAATCATCTGGCTAACTAGCTAGCAAACAAATCCGTCATCACAAAATGACTCTTCCAGCTGTGCAGAACACAGGTGTATTCTACAGAAGGATTTTGTCCCAGTTTCCCCAGGATATCAGCCTAGCTTTCGCTTATGGATCTGGGGTGTTCAAACAGTCGGGGACCGCCCAAAGTCAAATGGGAGTAAGGCATTGTAAACTTACGTCATTTGACATTTTTTGACATTGTATTGTAGTCAAGCTTTGCATATGTTAGAAAGCGATGGCCGTGTGTCAACCTCAATACATTTTTGTAGGGTATCCATTAAAGTAATTGTACGGCATTTAAGTTTTGGCCTATTACCTGTTGCTGTTTGCAGTTACAGTCTTTTTATGACAAAACGTATTTAAAATGTATTTAAATGGCAACATAAAGGGAACTTTCGTTGAGGACAGTTTTGCTTTTATAAACTCATGAATATAGTATTTAGATGTCTGTTGAAGAATGTCAGAGTGAACCGTTTTGTCATACTCAAACTGCATTTTGTAGTGTGGGATTACACCCCTGTAAGTGTTTTACTCCACAGTAGCCTAGTTTACACACTTTGCTTGCCATTTAGTTTTCGATATTGGCTCTGATTACTAGTAGTACTATAAGTCAAACTACTACCATTACCAAACTAGTAACAACTGTCAGCTTGGTTAATGCGCAGATCTAAGATAATATTCAACGTGTTCCCATTGTTTACTTTCTAAAAGGTCCATTACATAGTTATTCTCTTAAAATGACAATACTCTTTAACAGAAACGTTCACAGCTCACTTTCATCCAATATTGGTTTATGTCTTACTGCTTTCTAATTTTTTCCTCTCCCAATTCCCTTTTCCGTGTTTCCTTCGCTCTTGCCCCCCTCTCATCTTCTCTCCTCCAGAACAACATGCTGGATTTTGTGTTTGCGGTGGATGACCCAGTGACGTGGCACACCATGAACCTGCTCCAGAACAGGAAGCATTACTCGATCCTGAAGCTGCTTGGGCCTCGTAAGATCAGCACCATCCAGGACCAGCACGGAGCTGCAGTTTACTACAACACACTGGTCCCTGTGGATGGAAGGGTAATGTAGTTTATTACACCAGCACATAGCTGTAGTTTACTACAACACTGGTCCCTGTGGATGGAAGGGTAATGTAGTTTGTTCTAGCCATGCGGGTTGATGTGTCATGTGTTTTTATAAAAGGACATATCGGTACTGTATCAAAATTTAAAACTCTTTCTTGGCATCAGTGTAGATTCACAAAACCAAAATATAGTGGCTGCCAATTTCTCCTTGTGTGAATTTCTTTGACTCCTTTCTGTCTTCAGGTAATCAAATATGGAGTGATCAGTACTGACTCGCTGATTGACGACCTGCTTCACTGGAAAACCCTCTACATCGCTGGACGTCTCCACAAACCAGTCAGTCAATACCTGCTACCAGCCTGCACAAACCAGTCAGTCAATACCTGCTACCAGCCTGCACAAACCAGTCAGTCAATATGTGCTACCAGCCTGCACAAACCAGTCAGTCAATATGTTCTACCAGCCTGCACAAACCAGTCAGTCAATATGTGCTACCAGCCTGCACAAACCAGTCAGTCAATATGTGCTACCAGCCTGCACAAACCAGTCAGTCAATATGTGCTACCAGCCTCCACAAGCCAGTCAGTCAATTAAAAGCGATCCACTTCTATAAACCTTCTAATAAGTGCACTAACGTATGTTATCGTCTGTCAGAGAGTTTGTATGTCTGGTGTTTATGAGAATGATTTTTTTTTATGTTGCAAGTTGTGCATGTGTGTGTGATTTGGGATCCAGTTAATCTGAGATTCACTCAATCAAATCAGGTTGAATCATCATCAATCAAATCATGTTAAAAGTTCTCTCTGTTTGTGCGTGTGTGCGTGCGTGCAGGTTAAGATGCTGGTGCAGGGAGAGAGTGGGAAGTTGCGTGCTGCTCTGGTGGGGAACCTGAAGAGTGCTGTGACCGCCTCCTTCCTGATGCTGCCTGAGAGCTTCACTGAGGAAGACCTATTCCTGCAGATTGCTGGACTCTCCTATGCTGGTGAATACGCGTGCACACACACACACACACACACACACACACACACACACACACACATCAGATTAAAGGAGTGTGTGTGTGTGTGTGTGTGTGTGTGTGTGTGTGTGTGTGTGTGTGTGTGTGTGATCTGGTGTCCTGACCTTTGACCCTGCCTTTACTGATTGGCTAGCCCTGATCCAGCTCTACTATTGGTTTTTCAGCTAACAGTGTCTTGCCTTCCCCCCCCCAAGGGGATTTCAGGATGGTGATTGGAGAAGATAAATCCAAGGTCAGGAACATCGTCAAGGACAACGTTCAGCACTTCCGCATCCTGTACAACAACATGCTACTGGACTGTCCCCAGGTCTTCTATAAGCCTCAGCAGGGCAGACTGGAGGTCAGGCTAGGCCAGGGGAATGGCCCCTTTAATATTTGGGGTTGTGTAGTAGTGGATACAGACCAGTAGTCAGTCCTCAGGCCTGTCCATCACGAGATAGGCAGGTCACTAAAACACAGTCAACATCTTAGGTTGGTGGCATTATGCTATTTTGTTCACTGGTTGGCTGTATCTTTTTGCTCCCACAAGCTAGCCTTTGCAGAAACAGTCTCTGTCATGGCTGGATTTAAAGGAATAGGTCACTATTTTAACCAGACCATTTAAAGAAATAGATCACTATTTTAACCAGACCATTTAAAGAAATAAATCACTAGTTTAACCAGACCATTTAAAGGAATAGTTCACTATTTTGGATGTTTTCCATGTGTACCAGAGTTGTGCTGACTTGTTCAGTTATTTTTTTTACATCGGTTTCGGCTGTAAAATGGATGGATGTAAAAACGATCTGGACGAGTTGGGACAATTCCAGAAGATATGGAAATAAGGTTAAACATCCAAAATAGTGATCTATTC
This sequence comes from Aplochiton taeniatus, assembly GCA_017639675.1. Lineage (NCBI taxonomy): Eukaryota > Metazoa > Chordata > Actinopteri > Galaxiiformes > Galaxiidae > Aplochiton > Aplochiton taeniatus. The sequence goes on along the minus strand of CM030173.1, from coordinate 2,326,446 downwards.
CTTCAAATGGTCTGGTTCAAATAGGCATATATTCCTTTAAATGGTCTGGTTGAATAGGGATATATTCCTTTAAATGGTCTGGTTAAATAGGGATATATTACTTTAAATGGTCTGGTTAAATAGTGATCTATTCCTTCAAATGGTCTGTTTAAAATAGGGATATATTCCTTTAAATGGTCTGGTTAAATAGTGATCTATTCCTTTAAATGGTCCGGTTAAATAGGGATATATTCCTTAAAATGGTCTGGTGGTCTGGGTAAAATAGTGATCTATTCCTTTGAATGATCTGATTAAAATAGTGATCTATGTCTTAAAGTGGTCTGGTTAAAATAGGGATCTATTCCTTTAAATGATCTGGTTAAAATAGGGATCTATTCCTTTAAATGGTCTGGTGGTCTGGATAAAATAGTGATCTATTCTATTGATCTGGTTAAAATAGTGATCTATTCCTTTCAGTGGTCTGGTTAAAATAGGGATCTATTGCTTTAAATGGTCTGGTTAAATAGTGATCTATTCCTTTAAGTGGTCTGGTTAAAATAGGGATCTATTCCTTTAAATGATCTGCCAGGTGGACAAGAGTCCAGAGGGCCAATTCATCCAGCTGATGGCGTTGCCACGGACACTGCAGCAACGAATCACACGGCTGGTAGACCCTCCAGGAAAAAACCGAGACGTGGAGGAGATTCTGCTGCAGGTGGCCCAGGACCCAGACTGTGGAGCCGTGGTTCAACAAGGTAGGAGAAGGAATGCCAGGTAGAAAAGAGGATAGAGAGGGGGAGTTTGAGGGCCTAATCCTTCATAGAAACGGGGCATACATTAACATTTTGACTGCGATGTTTCTGTTCGTCTTCTGCTGCAATTTGAAAATTCACCTTCTTTGACTACACTTTGCTCATACAAAAAAAAAAAGACTTGACAATTTTTTTTACTGGCTAATAGTGATGGGAATACACTTAAAGCATCTGGTAAACGATTGGAACGTAACAGAGCAAGTTAAAGAACAAAGATTTTTAGTATGCTAGCCATATGTAATAAAGATTATAGAAGTAATACATTTCTGTCTCTGCTCTGAGCTATCACCATGCTAGGTGTGGTTTAACCTTGTCGAGGTTGTTCTGCTCTCCTCAGGAATCTCCTCCATCGTGAAGACCTCCAGTATAACCCAGAGTGTCAAAGGCATCGCCACAGCGGGTGAGACTCACCTTTGTTCACCCTCACCCAGATACATGACATTCATTACCTGGACTAGGAGAATAGGACCTGGGCTAGGCCCCTGCCTTAGTCTCAAACGGTCAAATATTGACGGTTGCAGGATACAGGCTGTTAGTTTAGTAGTTAGTAGACTAGTCAGTTAGTTGGTTAGTGTAGTAGGATACAGCCTGTTAGTTAGTTCAGTAGTTAGTAGGCTAGTCAGTTAGTTGGTTAGTGTAGTAGGATACAGGCTGTTAGTTAGTTTAGTAGTTTGTAGACTAGTCAGTTAGTTGGTTAGTGTAGTAGGATACAGGCTGTTAGTTAGTTTAGTAGTTTGTAGACTAGTCAGTTAGTGTAGTAGGATACAGGCTGTTAGTTAGTTTAGTAGTTTGTAGACTAGTCAGTTAGTTGGTTAGTGTAGTAGGATACAGCCTGTTAGTTAGTTTAGTAGTTTGTAGACTAGTCAGTTAGTTGGTTAGTGTAGTAGGATACAGCCTGTTAGTTAGTTTAGTAGTTGGTAGACTAGTCAGTTAGTTGGTTAGTGTAGTAGGATACAGCCTGTTAGTTAGTTTAGTAGTTTGTAGACTAGTCAGTTAGTTGGTTAGTGTAGTAGGATACAGGCTGTTAGTTAGTTTAGTAGTAGGTAGACTAGTCAGTTAGTTGGTTAGTGTAGTAGGATACAGGCTGTTAGTTTAGTAGTTAGTAGACTAGTCAGTTAGTTGGTTAGTGTAGTAGGATACAGGCTGTTGAGCTAATTAGGTCGTATGTAGACTAGTCAGTGTGTTCTTACTCGGGCCCCTGTGCTCACCAGGCATGCTGAAGACTGTGTCCTACAGCTCCAAGAAGCTGCTGAAGATGTGGAAGGGCTGGAGGAGGAAGACGCCTATCTCCCAACCCTCCTGATCCTGTCAGACTGTCTGTCTCTCAAAGGCCTGTTTCTGCTCGACACCCATCCTCCTGGTTGCCGTTTCGAGACCACCTCCCCGGACTGTGATGTTCAGCCCACTCTTCCAGGAGCCATCAAGTTTATCCGTTACTTACTGGGCAAATACGTATTTAGGGCAGAGAAGTGTAGCACATACAGGCAGACTTTGCCTAACTGATTCTTTCCAGTAAAAGGCCCACTAAATAATACCCCCCCTTAATGTAGTGTATTTGGTTGAAACCAGTCCATTGTGTTGTCGGTGGTTTGGTGGATTAACTGGCCTACCAGTCCTAAGGAATTTTCCCCGTTTGACCTTCATTGATATTGCACTGAACTGTGGGAACATTTGGTCATCATTACCTGTTTAGAATTAAGATCAATGTTGACCTAACATTTCTAAATATTGTTTCCAGTGTTCAGCCTCCAACCATATTTGAGGATAGATTTAGGAGTGGTAAAAAGTTGACTAGTTATTTGACCTTAGATGAAGCTCGCAAGGAAATTGCCTGGTGTCCATTACTTGATGCATTGGGTTGTTTTCGCGTGCATCACTCACTTGCAGTCAGACGTGCCAGTATAACTCATTTCTTGCACCTTACCCTTCAAGTAGTTTGCTAGGCTTTTTAATTAAGTGGACAAAAAACTAAATGTTCCTGTTCTTTTACCAACATGATAGGATTGTGTACTTGAAAGGTAACTTCAGAAACGAAGGGTTGCAGTGGGTGATGTGCAATTATCTGCCATTCATGTAAAACACCTACACCATTTAAGAAATGCACATTCAATTAAAAAGAACCTTTGGACACCAACAATAAATATCTGGACCTTTACACTGTCACATCACATGTAGAATGCTTTATATTCTCCTCCAAAGCAAAAAGCATCCGCGAGAAATTGGTAAATCAGACAATCCAATAGTCACCCAGCATGGACAATAAGAGAGCAGAAGTTGTTTATTTTTTTTTTTATAACAAAGCATGGCTTTATTTGGATGGTGACAGTCTCTAGAAAGCAGACAGATGGAGCTGATGAGGAGAGGCAGTCTAAGGTGCGGGCGCTGCCTTCTTGGCAGTCACAGCCTTGGCCCCCTTCTTGTTGTGTTTCTTGGCGAAACGCATATTCCTCAGGAACTTGGGGTCCACCTGGAGAGGAGCAAGTTCATTGGTCACATTAGCTGTAACAATACTAGATACAAATAAATATATAATATAGAAATATTAAAAGCATCTTTCAAAACAATCCTTATTCATCCTTATTGTTTTAGTACAGACAGGTGCAACCTGAATAACCCAAGTTACATTGGCGAGGATTAAGTGTACAAGTGTTAAGGTTAAATGAAAGTAAAATGTTGTTGTGGGTGTAGTTCCACAGGTATTATATGGATAAAGTGTCAAATCAGAACATCAGTTATATCCACGACATGGATTTCTGATGTGGATGCATTGTGACACAGGTACACAGAAATGTGGGCATATTGCGATAATCAATCAGCGTTTTCCATTCCAAATCAGGTTGGTGGAGAGAAAGGCTTGAAACCTTGACAGGTGAGAGACTATTACTACTTTAAGAGCCTGAGCATAGCTAGTACGGCTGTTGCTGCTGCTACATCTGTTGCATTGGTTAAAGAACACAATTACTGATTGGCCAAATTAGTTTACAAAAGATGTTTGCCCTATTAAACCTTTCTGTCCTGAGGAATAAGTCTACCATGCTATTACATTACATATTATAGAAATGGGCTGGTTCATGCCATCTCCCAGGGCTGGACTGTAGGCACTGTCAGGGTACACTGTCCAAGAGAAGAGAACACACTTTGCCACCTTGAGAAGACATCTCATGTACAGAGCAGGCCAATGACACTTCTAAAAAAACGCATCACAACCACTTTACAATATGAACTGTGGTATATATCAAACTGACCACCAACACTGACAATAGTCACAACCCCAGACTCTGATTGGATCACGAGGCTGCAACAAACTATAAAGTCTGTGAATTTTGTCCAGCGGGGTCAATGGAAAGCACAGCTCCTCACTGGCTCAACAACGTCAATGGCCAGTTACAAAAGTAGGAAACATGCATGTCTAACAGTAAACAGGGTTCCTACACATTTTCCATTTCAAATGTGTTCACAGATTTCAGACCATATTTGACGTGCACAAATAGCTAGATGTTTTAAATGTAAATAAATGGTTTCAAAATCCAACCATTAACATGTTTGTTACATTCTGAATATGTAGCCTATGCTATTATGTTGTCAAATAATCAGTGTGATTTGACGATGGGATTTCCCTGGCTGTGGTTTTCCCGTGCCTGGCACTGCATGTAAATATCCATCCCTGACAGGGATACATTCATGCAGACCTATATTTGTGCACATAGCCTACATATTTAATAGGCCGCTGTGCCAACCTAATATAGTAACGATATCGCTGGTTAATCTGTTGTTGCTAATGGTTACTTGACTGTATGCACCCTGTCATGCGTTCTGCATGCCCACCCTGTTGTCACATCAGTGTTTCCTCGTTCCATTTCTAAGGCTGTTCACTTTTGCAATATCCCAATATAGGAGAGGACACAGTAAGCTAGGCTGGTAGTTCGTTTTTTTACTGACGAGGGAAGGGGGAGATCAGAGGACCATGCTGTGCGTTATTGTTTGCGATTGCTGTTGTGAGCACGTCGTTCTCCTTAGCAGGGGCTGATTGGCCATCAGGAAGTTTGGGGAGACTCCTAAACCCCCAAAACTGTATTAGTTAAAATTACTCGCAATTTTTTGGGAGTACCGCCACACTTAATTACACTCCCATTTGGGCCTACGTCCCTACCGTGGTCATTCAAACACAACAGGGCCTGTGTCCCTGCTCTGTGGTCATTCAAACACAGCTGACAGTTGCTTAAGTATTATCCAGTAGTCGGCCCATATTTTTACTGTGTTGCACAAGCTGTGCATTAGCCTATTTGCGGTCAGTGCATATATACTCTTATGAACATCATAATATTGTCCTCTGTGGTTGTTAACAAGTATGATAGTTGGTCAAATATTAGCCTCCCCAATCCTCAGCCTCCCCCGTCTATACCAAGGCTTATGAGTCACGGTTCGCTACTGACTTGATTAGTATCCTAACTGTTTACATTGTTACACTGTCCAGCTGTATTTATGCTTGCCATCGCGATGTCAGATTTTTATCCCACCACTGCATATTTCACAAATTGCACTCTGCAAATAATCATCTCTGCTCGCGCAAGCAATATTGTAGCCCGCAAGAAGAAGAAAACAATGCTCACAGATTTTCAGCACCGACATTTCTAGAAATTCTGAATTTTATATTTTAGAAAACATAGTATTTTCCATACTTATCCAGACCTGGAAATTACTCAAACCTAATTCCATACAGCGTAGGAACCCTGAGTAAACACTGCAGGGTAATCCAACATTTGATTGGGAAATAGCTAACAAGGAAACATGAGCCAAGTCTGGAGGCTCCTGATAATATACTTGCAACTTCACAGGTAAGAGGCAAATCAGTGTGGGTGATGTCCGACACAAATGAAACCAGCTGAAAACCCTCTCCCTCTCTGCATCATTTCCAGACAAACCAAACCAACTTTACCAGACTACGGCTCAACACCCGTAAAGACAAAACCCTGTATCGACGCTAAAACTCTTCTGTTCAGGCAAACTACAGATCCACACCCTTTTCTCCTAACTTGAGAGATTTACCCAGACACAAAAACGCAAACATAATTTGGAAAAGGGACCGGTCAATGCCGTAATGCAATAATCCCGGACCAATTTATAGAACATGTAGTAGTGTGAGGTGCAAGTGGTTACACCAGCCAGACACTTACCCCCTTTAGAGACTCATAGCGCTGAGACCTGGGTTTCTTGATCCCGTTTCTGTGGGCCTTTCGGGCTGGATAGAGAAAAAATGGCATAAAAAGATCAACACAACAGCCATCTAAGACCTGAGGACAGCAATCTAAAGAACGTGCAGATTTCTCATTTCCTTGACAGACGCTTACTACTATCAGATCAGGTCAGATACTCGTTGGAGTTGCCCTGTTTAATTGAAATGGAGCAGATGGGTACTGTGCCAGGGTTCATTTAGAAAATGTGGCTTTATATAAATTATGCATTCTCTCTCCTAACAATCGAGTTACTCCGGAGAAAAAGGTTGAGTGTACCTTGAAAACACTAGGTGCTTAAGAGTTAGCATGACTAATACACTATGAATAGGAAGAATAGCTCCCTTCTCAGCCTATTATAATGCACACACTTTGTAAACAGTCCAACTGCACGCTAGGTAGTATATGTTCACCTATGTGTACAATGAATAAGAAAAATCACAATTGGAAAGTCATACTCACACTGGTTGTGGGTAGTGTGGTTCTTTGACTTCGCCATTTCGACTTCAGTAATCTACAAAGACAGATTAATGCATTAATAAACAAAAACACCCGGATAATGGAAACGGGCAGCACAGAACTCGGAAATGCATGATGCTAATCCGACTATGAAAGATTCAGAGATATAAATATTGCATATATGGTCCAGGTAGTGATTCTGCTCCTTAAACGAATACATTTTTAGTGCATGGACGACACAAGAAAACATAATCGTTAAAACAAATACGTGCTTTAACCAGATATTACAAAATGCTAGCGGTACCCAGGGATCTAGTAGAAGTAATGTTCAATTATTGTTGCTTTGGGGGGTTAATATACAATAATACCCAACAATTTATAGTTGTGATAAACTATTACATGTAACAGAGTTATTCCTGACTTTCCAACACTTATAACAAAAACAGATTGATGTGGATTACGGACAAAAATGTGAGGGCTAATTTCTATACCTGCCACACGAAACATACAACAACCGGAAGAGATCGAATGGCTGACCCGGAAAGAATAAAAGCCAGCTGGGGCTGAATTCACAAAAGATTTTTAAGAAATTTCTTCTTAACTGCCATTTCTTCTTATCTACTTACTTCAGCATACACTTAAGAAAATGTTGTATTCCAAAAAATAAAATAAACTTTTTCTTAAAAATCATCGTAAATAACCTCTGGAAGTAAGAATAGCCTTACTCTTGTTTTAAGTCTCAAAAGGTACTTTATTAATTCGAGAGATCAGCCTGACGTCACAACGACAACAACAACAAATGTATCAGTGGCAGAAGTACCGTCGGCTATATATAAACAAGTTATTCTTCGTAAAAGCAACGAGCATGCAAATAAAATATTTAGTTTTTAAATGGTTTGAAATGTTGTTGTGCTGTTTTTGAAGTCAAGTAAAGTAGACTAGCCTTACTAGTAGCGTATGGTTACGTTAACTTGCTAGCCAGCTATGCTTGTAGACACAATTTAATATTGTTTAATGTAGAAAATACATAGCACCGGTATTTTTCCTGTTAGCACCTGGCTATTTCATGTAGGCCCTGTCTATTATTTATTTATGCTATCTGCAGTCTCCAACCCAGACCTCGCAACCGTGACCGGTGCGTTGGTTGCAGCACTGCCCCGGTGTTACGGTTCATCTGGTGATTGTGTTGACTGGTGGCTTTTTCGCGTGCGTGTGCAGCTGTTTTACCGTAATGGATTATGTTTGTTTCGTGTTGAATCAGGAAATGGATTGCCTACTCATCTGACATCGTGAACATATTAATTGTCTCTGCACATAATGCAGCATGATGTTGGTGTTGTTTGTGTGCCCAAATGCAATCCAGAAAACACATATTTGGCCTAGTAAAGGAAAAAAAATAAACGACAAATATCCACAGTCACTTGCGGGGTTTGAGCCCGCGCCCCAAAATGTCAACAACGCACAACTACTACTATGCTTATCTCACCGGGCCATGTTGCGATTCCAACACACTTCTCCAGACCACACCTCATCTCCCATCACAGCAAACCATCCCAATTTAAAACGGGCACGCCTACCTTTCTCTAGATTAACTGGTGATATACTTTACGTGGCGTTTCGCAAACGTACCCCATGCAGCTTATTTGATAGCCACTCGTCTATGCATGCATACCTGTTAATACAACTGTATCGTATTCTTGGGACAACATGTTTGTTGTTTGCATTGCTATAAAATTAGTTTGTGTCCTAACATAACCTGAACGCACCAATCACCGAATTCCGTGATTGGTGCGAGAGGATTGTTTAAATAGCCTAGACTCAGAATGGAATTGATTCGCCCCATATTGTCCACCACCGATAATGTAAATATTTAGGCTATTAACGGCCTTTACCACTAGCGAAACGGCTGCCTATAAGTTTAGACGTATCCGCATGTTCAGAATGAGTTTGACACACTGCAGTGAATTGAAAAGTTGTCTATGCGTGATGCCTTCTTCAAACAAAGTGGGCGACAATTGAAACGGAGGCAACTGCCATATTTGTCAATAGTTGGGAAATACTAACCCCAACTTAAATTGGTTAGCTCCACACACATAGGGCCTACGTTTATCTGTAGCCTAGGTGTAAAATATAATTGCACTCGTTCGCTGGGTTCGAACCCGCGGCGAAAACATCAACTACATATGTCATTAGCTCTCTACGCCACCGATTCCGCCTTAAACATATCGACCACATCAATCCTGGATCACTGCAAATCACACCTGTTTAAAACGGACACGTCCAGATTAACTTGTGACATAGGCCTACATTGAAAAGCGTTTGACACTCATTCCCAATAAACCTGTCGGACTCCAGGAGATCTACATCCGGAGGCTGAGTCAGATCCGCCGGGCGTTGATGCTACTGTTGGACCGGGCCCCTGAAACTTTTGTGGTGATCAGAACTGGGAACCTCAAACATTTGGACCTCCAGCCTTGCCTGATTAACGGGGACTGGTACACCCTGCAGATGAACAGGCTGCTCAGGGCTATGTTTAAAGGGCTGGACGTACTGCTGGTGGATGCCTGGGACATGGTACTAGCCAGCCACCTCCCCCACGACCTACACCCCCAACCACCTATCATCAGGAACATGATGGACCATGTGCTGTCCTACATATGCCCTGCTTAGATGAATACATGAGAGAGACCTTTCTTACTAGCTCTGCTGGACAACACTTCGCACATTGAAAGGAGACTCAGAACATCCTTTTTTTGTATGGTTACGATTAATAGTGTTGTTCAAAATGTATTTGGTTTTCTGTTTGATTTTATATCAAAATTAGTTTTATAAAAATAACAAAAATCTTGTTTAGTACATCATTTTAAATGATAGTTACAAAGTGCTTGACTACAGTAAAACATTATATAACTAAAAGCTATGTTTATTGACCATTTGTGTGGTTATATTCTTTTCATCTGAAGAGATGATAAGAAAGAACCTCTGACCCAGAGTTAACACTTTTTTGTTTGATCTCTTCTACTCTACTAATAAGTCATGCTGGCCAGCAGCCACCTTACCACATGCTTAACTTCAACGATTCAGGTTATTTCTACCCCATGTAAGATTAATAACGTTATATTAATTCAAGAAAACTATTTAAGGAGAAATAGTTGCAGGCCACTTGAACTTCATTCACCCGTAGGGCGCATGATACCTGTTGGCGAGCGCTATCTAGATATAGTAATATATTTATATATATATATATAGTAGTATAATATATAATAATATATCCATTATTTGTGAGAGCTAACGGTACCTTTACACCAACAAAGGTCGCCATACATATAAAACAAAATGTAGAAAACAAAGAAGTTGCATAGCTAGCATTTTCCCATAACATAGATACCTACCCTCACACGTCAAGTGGTGTTGCAACCATGTCCTCAGTTCCTCATAGACCAACCACCTGTGCTCAATGCAGCTAAATCTGATAGGTTAATGACATGAATAGCACATATGTTAGTGCTATTGGTTCAACCGATATAGGAGGCCACAGTGTTTATCTGTAAATCTAACACATTTTAGACAATGATTTTGGAAAAATGTGCAAGAAACAGAATCTGATTAAGAATAAAACATTCTTCACAACTTTAGATTCCAGCCCCTCCCTCAATGGGGATTGTTATTTTCTAAACTGAAGCAGATACGTGTCCTCGGCCACCGTCTAAGAAGCTTCACTGGGGATTTGCATCTGAAAACTCAGACAACGTGTCATACTGTCTTTTTAGTGCATGTCGGCCATTTTGGGCTGTGGCCCCTACTGATGACCCCTACCTTTTAGTTTATCATTTTCTGTCATGTTTTTAAGAAAAATTGGTTATCCACCATCACATAATTTGATTCACCAGCTCAGGCATCAAATGTACACTTTTAATCCAATGTTTTATATGGTGTGTGTGCTATGTCTGGTGCAACCCTGTCAGAATAAACCTTTGAGAAAGTTTGTTTGGAGTACAATGACCTTTAATATCATACAAAAAAAGCTCAATAATAATAATAATTATTTCGAGAAGGGAGGTTTTACATTGTGTGAACAATATCAAAGCAATAAGAGTACAGCAATATAGAAGAGAAAACAAATGCGATCACACAGAATGTATGTATTCCAAATCTAGGTCCAAGTCAAGTCTCAAGTCTTACGGGGGCAAGTCTGAGTCAAGTCTTGAGTCCTTTAGTGATTTAAATGCATCTTAACATTTTTACTTTTCAAGGACATAGAGCAGAGAAAGTGCGATTGTTTTGCAGTGTATATTATGTATATCCCTTGTGTGGACATATGCACCTACACCAAATATGTAGATATTAATCTTAACCCCATATATTGTTAATAGCAACAAAAAAGATGAATGACAACAAAAATACAAACTTAAGTTTAATGCTAGACATTTCAGAAGAATTTAAAAACGAGTGTGGCATGGAAGTGTATGTGCAAACAAAGAAAAAACATTTAATTTTGTCTGATGTTTCTCGTTTTAGTCTGTTCACTACTGTTGATAAATGTAGCGAAAAAAAAAGTATTCAGCACTGCTGGAAAAAAATATTTTAGGCCTCTCCCTGAGCTGCCTTTACAGGGCAGGTGTAGGACAGCACATGGTCTACCATGTTTGTGATGATGGGTTGTGGGGGGTGGATGTCGTGAGGTAGGTGGCTGGCTAGTACCATGTCCCAGGCATCCACCAGCAGGATGTCCATCCCTTTAAACATAGTCCTGAGTAGTCTGTTCATCTGCAGGGTGTACCAGTCACTGTTCACAAGGCTACGCTGGACATCTAAATGCTGGAGGTTACCAGTTCTGATCACCACTACAGTTTCAGGGGCCCGGTCCAACAGCAGCACCAACGCCCGGCGGATCTGACGCAATCTCCGGATGTAGAGCTCCATCGGTGTGAGAGTGAAATGGGCCCAGACACCGATGATGACCACAGTGCCAGAGCCCCCTGGCAGTAGAGAGGGGAAGATGGAAGGATAGATGTATAAAAATATATACATACTGTATATTTTGAATAGAGCAGTCAAGTGTAACAAAAATACGGAGAATCGGGGTAATTCAAAGAAATCAGATAACATGACTCCATAGTTGCATGGAAATCATGCTGTGCCAGCCTATCCTTCAGTCCCACCTCTCAGGTGGTCCAGCTCTGAGGAGATGTAACGCAGCTCACTGGCAGACGTCACCTGGGCATGGCGGATTGGTTGGCCGTGAAAGCGGAACTTCAGCATGATGTTGTTAGCGGTGTCCACTGCCAGTAATGGACCCGTTTTAGAGGGGCTGTGAAGGTCAAACTCCTTGATTCCTATAAAAATTGTGATTGAGATAAGGTGGAGAATTTCAAAGAAAGCCCTTGTTAGATGTTCAACAAACAGAATATCAAGGAGTTTCGTGCAAGTGTTTGATGACGGGTGCTCTAAACGTCTACCAGTTGAAATGGAGAATGTTCTGACTGACAGTACCACAGTACAACAGAACTGATTGGGCTTTGTGACAAGGTCAAAGAGAATACGCCATATGTGCAACCAGGGGCGTCGTTAGGTTTGGGCGTCCAGGGCTACGCCCCCAAATGTTTTATGGAATAGCCCCGGATCTTATTTTTAAAAAGACTTTAAAATGTCCCTTGATGTATTAATCTGTCATTTCGATCATACATTTAAGCCCTCGAGTATGATCATATCATTGATCAAAAAACGCAAGTAGGCCTATGGTTTGGGTCCTCTGTGTGTCATTCAAGCAAAAGATCTACTTCACACTACATTTTGTGTGAGCACGAGAGAAATAGAGAGAAAGAGAGAAAGAGAGAAAGAGAGAGAACACTGGTTACGCTTATACGCTGTACTGTTACTTATCGCACAAAACATTTGCAGCGCATTCAATGGCATTTTCCCATTAGGATTTAGACGATACAAAACAACGTGCTTTTTAACATTTCTTTAAAAAGAGGGAAGGGTAGGAACTGAAGTTGGCCACATAGCTGTACAGACTTTTGTTAATGTTAATGAAGCTGTTCAAAAATCAATAACAAGCAATCAACAGGTCTTTTTTTTGTTATAATCTGCATAGCCTTACGAAGTTAGTTCCTAAAAATATATGGGCTAAGCCCCAGATGTCTTCAAGTCCTAAAAACGGCCCTGTATGCAACATTTATTCATCACCTGCAGTGTCTTTGAGGTAGCCATACCACTGTCTGACAGTGGAGTCACCAAACATGTGGACCACTTTGCCCTGCAGACACTGAGTGATGGAGGAGGAGTCTTTAAACTGGCGCACTGTAACCCCACCAAGGGTCCGCCACTCGCCCTGGAAGTAGTACCCAGAGGGCATGACCTTAGGAGGCCCCAGTTTCAGGTTGCTGCTACCATTCAAGTCTGGTTGGCCTGAAAGAGAGAAATTATTATTTTTTACCCAAAGGATATGTCTCTTTTCATATCACACACACACACACACACACACACACACACCCCTAAACATTTATCAATAGTTATAAGTTTGAATAAGGCCTCTATGTAAGCAAGGTTGCAAATAAGGACACACACTCTTACCTTTTCTTTCAGGCAGCACATCAATGCTGTTTGTCCCTAAAGCATTTATGGAGACCTTCAGGTTTACACCTCTGAGACCAGAAAACAAATTATTTTTGAAAATTACTCCATAGTTTATGTATGGACAAATAAATCAAATAATCTGCAAAATCACCTATAACATTAAGTTTCCTATCATTTACAAACCCTCTAAACAGCATTTCTTCTTCTTTGGTGATGAGGTCTTTCAGTTCGCCGCCCCAGACATGGTGATCCCGAGTGTCACAACCCAGCACCTTGGGCTTAAAGCAGAACCATGGCTCTCCTGTGAGGACATCAGTGTAATTACACAGAGGCTGCTGGTTTGGAGGGAGACACCTGTTGCACACCGTTGTTTCAGACACAGTTCCTGAGCGGAAGAGGCTGTGGAAGAACTCTCTGTCTGGATGTTCATCTGTCACCCACTGGAGGACAGGGATAGCTTCATAAGGGTGGACCAGCGTGACCTCCACCTGTGCAGAACCCTCCCAGAGCAGCGGGAAAACAGCAGAGTAGGAACCGTTGCCGTGGTCCAACACCTGTCCTGCCACGCCCGCCAGCAGCGTGGGGGAGTGAAGCCGAGCCACCAGGAAGTCCCCCCCATGAGGCTGGTGATGCCCCTGGACGAGGGTATTAAAAGATGACACAGAGGTGTAAGATCTTTTTTTTTTTTTTTTTTTTTTTTACATCGTATCAATATCTCATAAGATAAGTTAACGACATTTAAATGAGCCCAATTCCTTTAACCCCTTTATCAAATAAATGATTGAATGAAAAATGAAAAATATCATGCCCTTGGAACCTTACCGTGAAGTCATGCATGAATATCATAGCCTCCAACTGGTCTCCCACATGCCGCTCCCCGTCGCCCCCTGCTGGAAGGATGGTGAAGGTGCTTTTGGTCGGGTCACTGGTCTGCTCCAAGGTTGTGTTTGCCAGCTGAGCAGGAGGACGAGGCCAGGCTATTGAATCTAGCAGGACACGCTCCTCCTCAGCCTCCTCAGGGGAGGCCTTCTGACCTGAATACTTGAAGCAGTGGGTTTTGTTGTACTGGATTGGACTCTCCTTTTCGGTGGGGACTCTCCAGATTATAGGTCTACTCCAAAACTGTTTACAAGGATGTCACAGTCAGTAATTACTTCATTTACTTGATTAACTAACCTCTAAGGATTTGAGAATTACAAATCGATCTCTCTCTCTCTCTCTCTCAGAAATCCCAGATGTGCAAGAGCAACTGGTCCAATCAGAAGTAGGCTATACCAATAGTGAGGAGGATATTGAAAAGCTTTGCCTATAATTTCATGTTTTTATGTTATAGGTTTTCCAGGTACTTCATTATTATTTTAGGGTTGACAGACACAGTCTCTTTTGCAGCAGTGTCCTGATCACAAGGCAGGTAATGAAAAGTAAAATAAAACAAAATAAATGAAAAATGTCAAATGTTTCAAATAAAAACTTGTTACAATCCCATACATTGCATTGTGTTTCATCCGTTCCCCGGGCACCTTCTCATCCCGCTACACTGTGCACAGTCAGCGCCCCACCACCTCGCTCACCTACTTCCGCCTCTCGCACTACCTCAGCCTTCAACCGCCTTTCACCCATAGGCGGAGTTTGACGTTAGGGGGGCGGGGGGCAGACATTTATTATTGATGTCAATATGTGGCGTGTGTTGGCGTGGCGAAAGTATTTTAGACTTAATGTAGTGACGTATTTCTGCCGCTAGGGGGGCCAATGCCCCCGTCTCCCCGTAAACTCTGGGAGGGGGAGTAGAGAGGCACTAGCCCAGTGTCTATGCCTCTGGGAGGGGGGGTAGAGAGGCACTAGCCCAGTGTCTATGCCTCTGGGAGGGGGGGTAGAGAGGCACTAGCCCAGTGTCTATGCCTCTGGGAGGGGGGCTAGAGGGGCACTAGCCCAGTGTCCATGCCTCTGGGAGGGGGGGTAGAGAGGCACTAGCCCAGTGTCTATGCCTCTGGGAGGGGGGGTAGAGGGGCACTAGCCTAGTGTCTATGCCTCTGGGAGGGGGGTAGAGGGGCACTAGCCCAGTGTCCATACCTCTGGGAGGGGGGTAGAGGGGCACTAGCCCAGTGTCTATGCCTCTGGGAGGGGGGGTAGAGAGGCACTAGCCCAGTGTCTATGCCTCTGGGAGGGGGGGTAGAGAGGCACTAGCCCAGTGTCTATGCCTCTGGGAGGGGGGGTAGAGAGGCACTAGCCCAGTTTCCATGCCTCTGGGAGGGGGGGTAGAGGGGAACTAGCCCAGTGTCTATGCCTCTGGGAGGGGGGGTAGAGAGGCACTAGCCCAGTGTCTATGCCTCTGGGAGGGGGGGTAGAGAGGCACTAGCCCAGTGTCTATGCTTCTGGGAGGGGGGGTAGAGAGGCACTAGCCCAGTGTCCATGCCTCTGGGAGGGGGGGTAGAGAGGCACTAGCCCAGTGTCCATACCTCTGGGAGGGGGGGTAGAGGGGCACTAGCCCAGTGTCCATGCCTCTGGGAGGGGGGGTAGAGGGGCACTAGCCCAGTGTCCATACCTCTGGGAGGGGGGGTAGAGGGGCACTAGCACTTTTCAGGTCAACACAGTGTGACGCTGGAGCACAAACACGCAAGGTAACGTTACCTATGCTGAGACGACTGAAGTTGTAGTATAACGACGTAATAACATTAGGTAACGCAACAACAATAAATGTATAGATTTTCTTCGTGAACAGCCCCACAATGATACACGTTATATTTCCATTCGTCAAACAATTTCCTTTTATCATGTTGTTGTCGAGTGTCACATTACGTCGTAAGGCAACTTCACTAGTCAACATAGCTAGCAATGGCTAACGTGGATATTAAAAGTTGCCGTTTAACGTTATGTGACACTCGAAAAGAAAATAAGACAACTTTGTGTGACGGATGGAAATATAACATGTGACACTGTCTGACTATTGAAGAAGTAAAATAAAACACAGAATGGTGGCTTCGCTTACTTTGACGAGATGTCTCTTGACAGACGGAGATTCGAAATTTCGCGGTCTCTTCTTCGCGTCGAGTTAAAGCCAAGGTGACGTCGGCCAGTGCCGCGGCGTGATTGGCGAAAGTCCAATGTGAGATTGGACAGTGAGTCCCCTGATTGGATAACAAGATTGGAGCCTCTATGGACATTTTAACAGCAGATCCTGAGCCAAGTGGTCCCAACTACACCCACCCACTTATCTGGATGCCGGCGCAGGTCACAGGACAGACCTGTTTGGTATGGAATTTATATAATTAACTGTGGGCGTAGTTAGAGCAAGAAAAGACGGCTAATAAAACAAATTAGACAACCTAAAGAGAGCAAGATGGGATTCTGACGCAATCACAACTATACAAATCCAAATCTGACAATGTTAGAAATAAACTGATTTACTGGATACAATGTGCATGAGAGTAACCGTGTATCACCTGTAGAGTGTGTATGATGAGTGGTGGAACTGTCAAGCCGAACATAACTAGAAGAAGACGGGCTTTCCAGAATGACCTCACCAAGCCCATCTGTAGTGACAGAGAACAAATGCAGTGGAATCGGTCGATGATTAGAAAGGCAGTCCTTTAGGCTAGGTTCACACCGCAGGCCTTAATGCTTAATATGGATTCATGCACAGATCCGATTGTTTGGTTTGCTGTTCACATTGCGTTTTTAAATGTGGCCAATATCCGATTCCAATGTGAACTGGTCACAATCCTGAACTGACCCGCAAAATAACGTGTTTGTAGGCTAGCCTATATGTATTCACAAACTCCAAACCAGCGCAGAATTCTGAATGTCGATCTAGAGTGAGGTAAAAGTCGCCTGGACTCTCAGTTGACTGTTCCGACTAGGGTTGAGTTGCAAAAAATAAGACCTGGATCCAATTTAGTACTAATTATGTAAGTGGCCCAAATCCGAATGGAAAAGATCGGATCTCATGTGATTTGTACTGTTCACACTGTTATGAAAAAAAATAGACCGGAGTCACATATGAGCAAAACAATGGGTTTGGGTCACTTTTGCTTGCGATGTGAACGTAGCCTTAGTAGCACCCATGAAGTTGTGTTTGATTGTTTGACTAAGTAACTCGCCAGTCTCACAAACATCTGTTATTAGCACAAGAAGCAGAAATGGGAATTTTACTCAGTGCTATTTATTATTATTTTTATTTTTAAATACCTGTCTATGCAAATGTAAACCTTTTAAAGACAAAACAAAAAAACATTGGTTACCGTATATTCACTGCAACAGAGTTTAGTCCCAATTTTCCGATGTCATAGTAGGTTAATATCAATATTTTCTAAAAGAATGAGTTTAACTGTTATTAAAAACCACACTGCAATGACTGTAATCTTCTTAGTTGTCCAGAAAAATAAATTGTGGTTAAAATGATATCGGTGTCATAACTATGCCCTTGCCAAAAAGCGACTGGGCCAGTCGAACTGGAGATTGTGAGGTATTATGCTACGGTGACAACTAAGGTGTGGCCATTGGACCCCATTTTACAAGTCTTATGAAAATGTAAAGTTATTCAAAACTATTCAGCGTGCAAGTGTAACGGCTCGCGTCTGTGCAGTATTGATTTTGGCATGTCTTAATTTCCTTATTCCATCCCATTGAGGGATTGTTATCGCATGCCCTAACCATTCATTAAAGACGTTTAGGGTTATTACCCCTGTCAGAGCAGAGTTAATGACTCACAATCCAAAATGTAGAGCAAACACGGAGACCCAACGTTTTCGTTCCAGCAAAAGGCATTTATTATGCGTTACCGTTAAACAAAGTATTTTCCGTGGCAATTCAAAGCAGTAAACAAAATCATCTGATTTCAAAAGTGGTAATGGTAGTTGGGATAGTTTATGGTGGTTTGTTTGCTTTGTGTTGTGCTTTGTATATGCTGCGTTTGGCGTGGTCAAAAAGCTGTTCCCCTCCCCCGTCTAACCAGGATTCTCTCAGCCAGGTGTCGTGGCTTTCCACTTAGATAGGCACCTTCAACTACGGATGTGGAATCAGTCAAAAAAGAATGTTAATACCCCGATTCGATTTTCCATAAACCATAGCCAATTATAATTTCATGTAACATCATTCCATAACAAACATTATTTCATAATTCATATTTCAGTTTTTCTTTATACATATACTGTTCTGAGGTCAGATTAAATTGAAGCTAATTATGGCTCCAACACCAAGGTACTGGCATAGACCTGGAGTTGGTCCCCGGGCGCTGTGCTGTGCTGTGCTGTGCTGTGCTGTGCTGTGCTGTGCTGTGCTGTGCTGTGCTGTGCTGTGCTGTGCTGTGCTGTGCTGTGCTGCCCACTGCTCCTACGCTTGGATGGGTTCAAATACAGAGAACAATGCTCCCCCTACGGGATTAATAAAGTAATTATTAATATTATTACTCTGTTGGAGAGCCTTTATAAACTGGGGGTGTTGGTGCCATATGTTTTGTTTAGAATATGCTATGTTAGAATCTATTATTTTGTGTAATGTAAGTAACCTAATCATGTTCTTGGTTTCATTATTTGTTAATATATAAATCATGCTCATTTGACAAAAAAATAATCATAATAATAATAATTACAAATACAATATATTAACATTTGACACATTTTGGAATGATTACCGCTTAGGCCTTTCACACAGGACGCGACAACGGCACCGCTGCGCTCTGAAACCCATTGTTTCCTATGGCTTGCGCCACGCCACGGCGGTTTTGCGCTGTGCCGAGCACAGCGCATAGGAGGAAAAACTAATGATATGCTTGTCGGAATTTCCGGAACTATGACACTAGTTTACGAGTGTTTCGCGAAAGCCCTATCGTGGAAACTTATTTCCAACCAAGTAGGCATATCAGAAGTGTAATTTTGACGGTCAGTGTGAAGCCTAATAGACGTAGCAGTTTACGATGCGTGTCCCCTCAATAGCTGTAACCTAGCTGTTTAATTTAGCCAAAAGCAACAGAACGGCGTTGTCCCGCTCGAAGTTTTTTGTTTGAAACCCCGCCCATTTTTGCGCTGTCCTCAGCGACTTCCCCAAACACTAGTCAGATGTGCGGTGATCCCAGCGGCGAGCGCAGCGCACACCGCGTCCTGTGTGAAAGGCCCCTTAACCTTTTGCTGACACAAGACTGATGGGTCAAATCAGACAAAGATCAGCAGTATCCCTTAAAACGTTGACATCTGAGAGAGAGCGCTGAGTAACCAAGCGCTAATCCTTGCATGCGAGTCAAAATAACGTTTTTACGTCATTTGAGAGTTTGCAGTTTAAGGTTCTTGGCAGGTGGGTTGGGCGGTACTGTAAAGTAAGAATGCTTTCAAAAAGTAGAAATGTAAATTGTTTTGTTTCCATCAATTTTCCAAAATCAAACAAAACGCAAAATGTGGATGAAAAGAAAAATCTATATCAAATCAATATTTTGTGTGACTACCCTTTGCCTCCAAAACAACATCACCTGCTTAAAACTTTTGCACAGTACATATATACACACACACACATATATATATATATATATATATATATACACACATACATACACACACAGTGGGGCCAAAAAGTATTTAGACAGCCACTGATTGTGCAAGTTCTCCTACTTAGAAAGATGAGGTCTGTAATTTTCATCATAGGTACACTTCAACCATGAGAGAAAAAAAATCCAGGAAATCACATTGTAGGATTTTTAAAGAATTTATTTGTAAATTATGGTGGAAAATAAGTATTTAGTCACCCACAAACAAGCAAGATTTCTGGCTCTCACAGACCTGTAACTTCTTCTTTAAGAAGCTCTTCTGTCCTCCACTCGTTACCTGTATTAATGGAACCTGTTTGACCTCGTCATCTGTATAAAAGACACCTGTCCACAGCCTCAAACAGTCAGACTCCAAACTCAACCATGGCCAAGACCAAAGAGCTGTCGAAGGACACCAGGAAGAAAATTGTAGACCTGCACCAGGCTGGAAAGAGTGAATCTGCAATAGGCAAGCAGGTTGGTGTGAATAGATCAACTGTGGGAGCAATTGTAAGAAAATGGAAGACATACAAGACCATTGATAATCTCCCTCGATCTGGGGCCCCACGCAAGATCTCATCCCGTGGGGTCAAAATGATCATGAGAACGGTGAGCAAAAATCCCAGAACTACACGGAGGGACCTGATGAATGACCTGCAGAGAGCTGGGACCAAAGTAACAAAGGCTACCATCAGTAACACACTACGCCGAGAGGGACTCAAATCCTGCAGTGCCAGGCGTGTCCCCCTGCTTAAGCCAGTACATGTCCAGGCCCGTCTGAAGTTCTCCAGAGAGCATATGGATGATCCAGAAGAGGATTGGGAGAATATCACGTGGTCAGATGAAACCAAAACAGAACTTTTTGGTAAAAACTCAACTTGTCGTGTTTGGAGGAAGAAGAATGCTGAGTTGCATCCCAAGAACACCATACCTACTGTGAAGCATGGGGGTGGAAACATCATGCTTTGGGGCTGTTTTACTGCAAAGGGGACAGGACGACTGATCCGTGTTAAGGGAAGAATGAACGGGGCCATGTATAGTGAGATTAAGCCAAAACCTCCTTCCATCAGTGAGAGCATTGAAGATGGAACGTGGCTGGGTCTTCCAGCATGACAATGATCCCAAACACACCGCTCGGGCAACGAAGGAGTGGCTCCGTAAAAAGCATTTCAAGGTCCTGGAGTGGCCTAGCCAGTCTCCAGACCTCAACCCCATAGAAAATTTGTGGAGGGAGTTGAAAGTCTGTGTTGCCCAGCGACAGCCCCAAAACATGACTGCTCTAGAGGAGATCTGCATGGAGGAATGGGCCAAAATACCAGCTACAGTGTGTGCAAACCTGGTGAAGACTTACAAGAAACATTTTACCTCTGTCATTGCCAACAAAGGTTATGTTACAAAGTATTGAGTTTAACTTTTGTTATTGACCAAATACTTATTTTCCACCATCATTTACAAATAAATTCTTTACAAATCCTACAATGTGATTTCCTGGATTTTTTTTCTCATTTTTGTCTCTCATAGTTGAAGTGTACATATGATTAAAATTACAGACCTCTCATCTTTCTAAGTAGGACAACTTGCACAATCAGTGGCTGACTAAATACTTTTTGGCCCCACTGCGTGTATGTATATATATATATATATATATATATATACACACACACACACAGTTCTAAATAAAACCATAGCTACACAGCGGGAGCACATGTGGGAGTGTCACGTAAGTCCCTTTCTTCTCTGTGCAATTGTGCCAGCTGCATCGTCTATAGTTATGCCCGTGGTATTGTAAATGGATACTGTCTTCATACAACCTTGTGAACTCTGGACTTGGGGGCGGTAACACGATGACCTACTTGTTGGGGTACTTGCAGAAGATCTCCTTGATGACCACGATGGCTTCCTCCACCACGTAGTTGACCTTGGTTGTAATAGTTCCATTGTAGCAACACAGGCACAGGTTAAATCAAAACCAAGTCTTTAATTAGAAAGGCAAAGTCATAACCTTCTGAGTCAAAGCATAGGGTCAAAAACCAAGTCTTTAATTAGAAAGGCAAAGTCATAACCTTCTGAGTCAAAGCATAGGGTCAAAAACCAAGTAACAAGTGGAAAGGGACGGGACGGGACCGTAGGTGTAGCATCTGCACTTCTGTCCATACCAAACAACACTGCCTGAAGGCTAGATGAAACAGAGGGGTTTAAATGCCGGTGAGCGAATGGAAAACAGGTGAGTACAATAAAGAGATGATGGTGATGGGAAACAGGTGCAGCTGATCAGTACTCTGGTGACGCTGATCTCAGGAGTGTGACATTGGTCTGGATGAGGTCCAGCAAGGTGCTGACGCAGTACTGCATTTACCTTTAATAGACCCTCCCCTTTAATGAATGGTTATGTTCACCTTTTAATGGGACGCTAACCTGGGCGGTGGGTATTGTGGGAGCTAACCAAACAATACATACTGTTCAATGATCATTAGAATCTGCAATGTTGTTTATTCTTTTGCGTTTTTTTTTTATTGTAAAGCCTGGCAGTTGGGCCTTTTTCGAAGGCTTACAATAAATACACTTTTTATTAGGAGTGGAGTTGCTGTTAATTGGCTTTACTGTGTTGCAATTGGCTTTACTGATCGTTACATGGTCTTCCATAGAAAATCCTTGTTGCACCAACAAAAACTGATAAGTAACCTGTCATGGAAGTCAGATGTGTACAAAGTAATATGATATAAAATCAAACAAGAGAAAAGTCCAAATATATTTTTTACGACTACAGTAAGCAAAAGCCTGAGGAAAAGGAGTGTTTTGAGTCCTTTTTGAAACCGGTTTAGTGTTTGCTGCTAACTCCTTGACAAACCTATCACCTCCATTTTATAATCCTGTTTTTATGAACCCTTTACCTTTGCAGAGCTAGTTAGAAGACGTCTATCTCATGTGCAGGTATAGGACAGCACATGGTCTACCATATCGCTTATGATGGGTGGTGGGGGGTGTAAGTCGTGGGGGAGGTGGCTGGCTAGTACCATGTCCCAGGAATTCACCAGTAGGACGTCCATCCCTTTAAACATTGCCCTGAGCAGCTTGTTCATCTGCCAGGCGTACCAGTCACTGTTCCGAAGACTCTGCTGGAGGTCCAAACGCCCAAGGTTACCAGTTCTGATCACCACTACAGTTTCAGGGGCCCGGTCCAACAGCAGCACCAACGCCCGGCGGATCTGACGCAACCTCCGGATGTAGAGCTCCATTGGTGTTATACTGAAATGGGCCCAGACACCGATGATGACCACAGTGTCGGAGCCCCCTGGCAGTAGAGAGGGGGAAGATAGATGATCAGATATTTGTATTAGATCAGTGATATTAGGAAGAAAATATGAGGCATGGGGGGGGGGGGACCAATGATAATTGTTATTCTTGTGTTCATAAGAATCATGCTGTGCCTGCCTATCCTCCAGTCCCACCTGGCATGTGGTCCAGCTCTGAGGAGATGTAACGCAGCTCACTGGCAGATGTCACATGGGCATGGCGGATTGGTAGGCCGTGAAAACGGAACTTCAGCATGATGTTGTTAGCCATGTCTATTGATATTGTTGGACCCGTTTTAGAGGGGGTGCGAAGGTCAAACTCCTTTATTTCTGTAAAAATAATCATTTTCATTTGAAGAAAATTTTAAGAGACGAAAAATTAAAATGTATTTACGTTTGAAATGTGTGACCAAAAGAGCATTAAGGAATTTGGTGCATTTATTGGAAGGGTGCTCTGAGTGCCCCATACCAGTCACTATTGAGGACCTAGGAGAACAGTTCAACAGTCCAACAGTACTGAGGGGGTGTAGTGAAGAGTTCATAGGGTTTATTCATCACCTCCTTTGTCTCTGAGATACCAATACCACTGTCTGACTGTGGAGTCACCCATGATGTGGACCACTTTACTTCGCAGACACTGAGTGATGGAGGAGGAGGTTCTAAACGGGCTCATTTCAACCCCACTAAGGGTCCGCCATGTGCCCTGGTAGTAATACCCAGAGGGCATGACCTCAGGAGGCTCCAGGCTGTGGCTACCATTCGCCTCTGGTTGGACTGAAAGGGGAAATCAATTGTTCTATTAAGAGGTTTCTCTCTCTCTAACACAAACACACATAACAAAACACGTTTCAAGCCCATAAACATAACATTGTCATTTAAATGGCTAGGTAAAAATAAGTCAAAACATCTTTACCTATGTTTAAACCAGGTTGTGTGACGCTCACAAAATGGATGATCACATTTGTGTTTATTGATTGTTTCATTTAGTTAAACAAAGTGATAATATTCTGCGTTTCCCCTGGGATTTTATCATAACAGCGGTGCTGCCCATACCAAAGGGTGTTTGATTAGTAGCTGTCAAAGAAACTTATTCGGTGAACCTAGAGAGCTGAACCTCTTAGCAAAAGGGTTGTATTTTCAAATATTCATCTAAAGTTTTTCATTTTCATCTCGTTAAATCTTTCCTCCTGTTGTACAGGGAACACAATCTGTTTACAGGGCTCCTATACCTGGGACCTGTTACAGTTCCACAAAAAGACAAACTCTCTTACCTTTCCTTTCTGGCAGCACGTTGATGCTCTTTGCCCCCAAAGCATTTATGAATTCCTTCAGGTTTACACCGCTGAGACAAAAAGAAATATGTAGAAAAGTTAAGAAAATAGATTAAATATACATTGAATATTATTTCATGTTAAAAAACATTTCATATTAAAATACATTAAAAAAATGTGTGCGTAGTTCCCAGTCACTTTCGAACCTTCTAAACAGCATTTCTTCTTTTTTAGAGATGAGGTTTTTCATTTCGCCTCCCATGACGTGGTTAACTCGAGTGTCACAACCCAGCACCTTGGGCTTAAAGCAGAACCACGGCTCCCCCGTGAGGACATCAGTGTAATTACACAAAGGCTGCTGGTTTGGAGGAAGACACCTATTGCATTCTGTTGTTTCAGTCCTAGTGCCAGAGCGGAAAAGGCTGGTAAAGGAAATTCGGTCTGGATGCACGTCTGTCACCCACTGGAGCACGAGAATAGCTTCATAAGGGTGGACCAGCGTGACCTCCACCTGTGCAGAACCCTCCCAGAGCAGCGGGAAAACAGCAGAGTAGGAACCGTTGCCGTGGTCCAACACCTGTCCTGCCACGCCCGCCAGCAGCGTGGGGGAGTGAAGCCGAGCCACCAGGAAGTCCCCCCCATGAGGCTGGTGACGCCCCTGGACGGGGGTATTAATAGAATACAGTTGTAAGATAAAAAATTGTTACATCTGATCAATATCTCATCAGATAAGTTCTCGAGATTTTAAATGAGCTTGATTCCTTTAACCCCTTTATCAAATCAATAATTGAATGAAAAATGAAAAATATCATGCCCTTGGAACCTTACTTGAAAGTTATGCATGTGTATCACAGCCTTCAACTGGTCTCCCACGTGCCGCTCCCCATCGCCCCCTGCTGGAAGGATGGTGAAGATGCTTTTGGTCGGGTCACTGGTCTGCTCCAAGGTTGTGTTTGCAAGCTGAGCAGGAGGACGAGGCCAGGCTATTGAATCTAGCAGGACACGCTCCTCCTCAGCCTCCTCAGGGGAGGCCTTCTGACCTGAATACTTGAAGCAGTGGGTTTTGTTGTACTGGATTGGACTCTCCTTTTCGGTGGGGACTCTCCAGATTATAGGTCTACTCCAAAACTGGTTAGAAGAGCATCACAGTTATCAATTACCCGGACATATGTAGGGTTTCTTAAAGGCATATTGCTCCCTTGGGAAATGTGTACTTTTAATAAAAATATCTATGTGTTCCAGCATTAACGGTACATAGAGATTTTTGGGCTCTAGAGTGTCATTATACAGGTTTAATAAAGATGCGCTAAAAAACATAATGTGCCCAGATTAAAAAAAGTGTGTGAATTATGTTAAATTGTATGACCTAGACATACATTTTGTTAAATGTAAGCAGTAATAAGATTATAGTACCCTAGTGTTCTTTTAAAAATCATACAGCCACCAACTTCTGCTCTTTTGAGAGCCCCAGGGATTACTTTTTTTTTTTTGTTAAGAAACGTTAGCATTGGGGGGGGGGGGGGGGGCCTTAAACCTGCATTCTTTCTAATAACAAGCAGGGGGCGATTCCACTGGTTTCAGAAGCAACTACGATTGCATTGAAGTCCATGAGAAAATTGCCCTACCTCTCACTTACACTATATGGACAAAAATATTGGGACACCTACACATTACATCTACGGGAGCTTTCATGACATCCCATTCCAAAGTCATAGGCATTAATATGAAGTTGGTCCCCACTTTGCAGCAATAACAGCTTCCACTCTTCTGGGAAGGCTTTCTATAAGATTTTGGAGGGCGTCTGTGGGAATTTTTGCCCATTCATCCAGAAGAGCATTTGTGAGGTCAGACACTGATGTTGGACGAGAGGGCCTGGCTCGCAATCTCCGTTCTAGTTCATCCCAAAGGTGTTCAGTGGGGTTGAGGTCAGGGCTCTGTGCGGGCCAATCAAGTTCTTCCACACCGAACTCATCCAACCATGCCTTTATGGACCTTGCTTTGTGTTGCTTTGTTTCCATTGAGCATTGGGTAGGCATTCAAGGTATTGCTCAGTGAATCTTCAGGACATGCCATCTTGTAATGTTCAAACCTGCTGCTGTATTTTTTAATCGGGTCGGTCTGGCCCAAGCTCCTTTGTCCTCTGTTTTTCCCCCAGTGAACGCCTTGTGAAACGATGTTTTTGTAATGAAATAATGTAATTGTCTTTTATTTCTGCGGCTTCACTTGCATAGAAGTTGCCATAGTGCTGAACAACTAGCCACGCTAGTAAGGAGTAAGAGACAGCGATAGTCGAGCTGCTCGCGCATCTCCATCCTTGATCCTGACTAGTCTTCCAGCTCCTGCTGCTGACAAACACCCCCACAGCATGACGCTGCCACCACCATGCTTCACTGTAGGGATGGTATTGGCCAGGTGATGAGCGGTGCCTGGTTTCCTCCAGACATGACGCTTGGCATTCAGGCCAGAGTTCAATCTTGGTTTCATCAGCCCAGAGAATTTTGTCTCTCATGGTCTGAGAGTCCTTTAGGTGCCTTTTGGCAAACTCTTTGTGGGCTGTCATGTGCCTTTTACTGAGGAGTGGCTTCCGTCTGGCCACTCTACCATAAAGGCGTGATTGGTGGAGTGCTGCAGAGATGGTTGTCCTTCTGGAAGGTTCTCCCATCTCCACAGAGGAACACTGGAGCTCTGTCAGAGGGACTATCGGGTTCTTGGTCACCTCCCTGACCATGGCCCTTCTCCCCCGATTGCTCCGTTTGGCCGGGCGGCCAGCACTAGGAAGAGTCCTGGGGTTCCAAACTTCTTCCATTTGCGAATGATGGAGACCACTGTACTCGTTGGGACCTTCAATGCTGCAGACATTTTTTTGTACCCTTCCCCAGATCTGTGCCTCGATACATTCCTGTCTCGGAGGTCTACAGACAATTCCTTGGACTTCATGGCTTGGTTTGTGCTCTGACATGCACTGTCAACTGTGGGACCTTATATAAACAGGTGTGTGCCTTTCCAAATCATGTCCAATCAATTGAATTTACCACAGGTGGACTCCAATCAAGTTGTAGAAACATCTCAAGGATGATCAGTGGAAACGGGATACCCCTGAGCTCAATCTTGAGTGTCACAGCAAAGGGTGTGAATACTTATGTATATGTGATATTTGATGTTTTTATTTTTAACACATTTGCAAAAAATTCGAAAAAACGTTTTTCACTTTGTCATTATGCGGTATTGTGTGTAGAACGTTGAGATTTTTTTTTATTAAATCCATTTTGGAATTAGGCTGTGTCATAATAAAATGTGGAAAAAGTGAAGGGGTATGAATACTTTCGGGATGGACTGCATGTACAAACAATGGTCAAGGTTTGAATGTGGAAGGCCAATTATGTATGTCTCAAGGTCTTTGTACCTACTTCAGGGTCTGACACCATCAATGTGATGCCAAAGGCTAAAGGTAATACGCCATACTTTTGTTAAAACGTATATGGCATTTTAAGGTTAAACTGTTAAACTTGAACTGAATCCCTGATTAACTTTTTTGAACACGATAGATTTCCAGTTCCAGAGTTAACTGGTACTGGCAGCGTGGAGCCTCCTAAGGTCATGCCCTCAGGGTTTTACTTCCAGGGCGAGTGGCGGACCCTTGGTGGGGTTACAGTGCGCCAGTTTAAACATAGCTGTTAAAAAGGCAATACGCAGAATAAAAGACGTATACACGGCTCATATCTATAACTATCTATATATAACTATGCACGTGTAATTGCTGGAAAGTACTCTGTTGCGTGGATATAGTAAAACTATGTTTTGTGACTTTACAAACATGGTTTGTAAACTTTCTTTAGTTTTGGAAACATGGTTGGCTATGATTAGACGATGGCACGCGGTATTTTCATAAAATGCACATTCTAAAAAGAATAATCGATTTTACCTACTTACTATCGCCCATTTCCCATATAGGCCAGTGCTATAGCGTACGTTTATTTATCAAATGTGGTTCTGATAATGAATAGTTTGTTGCTTCAAATGAACGTGAAAGAGTAGCAAATAATGCAATAAAATAAGCTATGCCTATTAGAGCAAGCGTACTGCTGTAATTTGGCCGGCCCTCGATCTACTTCATTAAAAACTGGGAAATCTCAGGATGACATGCTCACTTGACGTATTGGATTTGAAATTGAATCAATTAATAGGCAGGTCAAACCCGTTTTCACTTTTTTTTTTTTATTAAGTGATTAAATAGTCCTATCTTCCAATTTGTTGTTATTTTGTAAACGTTTATGGATAAAAACGAATTAATACATTGTCAGTTTGCCCAAAGGTGACAGTTTGATTGTTAAAAAAAGGATTTTATATTTACCGCGATGTTACTTCCGTTTAGACAGACGCTGGGTCTAGAAGCATGAACATCCTACGGCCCACTTCGTTGTTATTATACTTCTTAATTGTGCAAGTATTCAGATATTTCATAACAGATACCTTAAGAAACGAATTACCTATACATTTGATATAATTGTTTACCCAAATAAAGTGTACAATGTTGAAAACTTGTACTCTGAAAACCGCTAACGTGTCAAACAGCTTAGCTTTTTTAGGACGCGAGACCAAAGTCTGCTGGCATTAGCATTCGTAACATATCGGTGTCTAAAATAATGCCACTGTAAAAAAATGAATATAGCCTATATCTTTTTATATTATACAATGGCAAGATGATTCGTAAACACTAGCCTAAGTGTTGATTGGATCGAGACTTCACACCTATATCTTAATCATTGGCAGCTCTGATCCATACGGAAACTAAACAATTCAATTATTAAATGGATTTAGAAGTCTTCTTACTGTAACGTTGATAAAAGTGTATTCGTGCAGGCTAGGCCACTATGTTTCTAAAGGTGCAGGCATATATCATGTTTCAAAAGTTCAAGGTTAGTAGCCTATGAGACAGGTAGCCTACGGACGCCTGATTTCAAATTCTACTGAAATAATCACGTTATCTTCCCAGACACACAGAAGTCTAGAAGCCAATGGAAACATAAATGCTAACCAAAATATATTGCATTGTTTTCCCGTCACGAGCAAAATCGAATTAATCACACAGTGGACATAGCTCTAATGCAGTTCAGCGACAATGAAGTAGGCTATAAGGAGCATGCCTCACATGAGTGGGGGTATCTCCAAAAGTCCAGCTATCAAGTTCTTAAATGTTTGGATCACAGGTCAATGGGATCTGTTTCTAGGTTCAGTTTAAAGCTCTCATGCGACGGATGAAATTTAGGGTAGTAGCAACGCAATTGAAGTATTTAAAACACAGCATCAAGGGCATCACATGATTTGAGGGGGCGTATCTCTAAAGTCCAGCTATGGATTTCTTTCTTAACTTGATCACAGCTCAATGAGACCTCCTTCTAAGTCCAGTTTAAAGCTTTTATACGACGGATGTAATTTCGGGTAGTAGCAACACAATTCAAGTATTTGAAACACACGTTATTTATGACCGATCGGCGCCGTCGCTCAGTGTCAGTTCCCGAGAGAGGTTGTCTTCAAAACAAACCCAAGATTGATCGTTAATTAATATGGAGAGTGCTCTGCATTTTTGCTTCAACACTAGGTGCGCACCAGTTTTCAGGTCCCGTTTTGGCCAGAATAAGAGAGATTCTAACGAAGTCCACTCTGAATGAAGGACTTTATTAACGGTTGACATATGGAAAGATTTCATTTCAGTGGTTTAAGAATATGTGCTTCAACCCGTTCATCAATAGTTTGACATTAAACAAAACATACGCATATATTTTTAACTGCTTAAAGTTACGGCTTTTTTCAAGTAAGATCAAAGCCTACGCTTTTTGGAAGCTAACTATGAATTAGCAAGCGCTGTATGCAAATCAACAGCAATATATGGTGAAAGTAGGTATTACTTTTGAATTACTTCAAAATTGATTGGTGATTCAGACCAACAAAAACGTTACATTTGTGTTGAATTAAACAGTTTTAAAGCGCTCCGCAGTCCAATTTTCGTCAGCGCTGAGCGTAGAAGCTTTCGTGTTGATTACGTCATTGGACAAATTGGATGCTCGGAGCATAAAGGGCATCACATGATTTGAGGGGGAATATCTCATCAGTCCAGCAGTCGATTTCTTTGAATTTTGGATCAGAGCTCAATGAGACCTCCTACTTGGTCCAGTTAAAAGCTCTCATGCGACGGATGTAATTTAGGGTAGTAGCAACGCAATTGAAGTATTCAAAACACAGCATCAAGGGCACATGATTTGAGGGGGAATATCTCGAAAGTCCAGCTTTGGATTTTTTTTTATTTTGGATCAGAGCTCAATGAGACCTCCTTCTAGGTCCAGTTAAAAGCTCTTATGCGACGGCGTTAATTTAGGGTAGTAGCAACACAATTGAAGTATTTAAAACACATGTTAACCAAATTATTTATGACCGATCGGCGCCGTCGCTCAGTGTCAGGTCCCGAGAGGGGTTGTCTGCAAAATGAACCCAAGTTTGATTGTTAAATGTTATGGGAAGTGCCCTGCATTTTTGCTTAAACACTAGGTGCGCACCGTTTTTCAGGTCCCGTTTTGGCCAGAATAAGAGAGATTCTAACTAAATCCACTCTCGACCTCTGCCCTGTGGTGAGTTTTAGAGTGACAAAATGACTTTATTAACGGTAGACATATGGAAAGATTTAATTATCAGTGGTTTAAGAATATATGTTTAAACCAGATCATCAATCGTTTGATAATAAATAAAACGTATATATTTTAAATAAACTGCTTAAAGTTAAGGCTTTTTTCAAGTGATAACAAAACCTACGCTCTTTGGAAGCAAACTATGAATTAGCAAGCGCTGTATGCATATCAACACTAATATATCGTGAAAGTAGGTATTACTTTTGAATGACTTAAGTGATTTAGACCAACAAAAACGTTATATTTGTGTTCATTTAAACAGTTTTAAAACGCTACGCAGGGCTATTTTCTTCAGCGCTGAGCGTGGTAGCTCTCGTATTGACTACATTGGCGTTCGAATGTTCGACCTACCTACAACTAGCTACGCTAGTAAGGATAAGAGACAGCGATAGTCGAGATAGTCGATCTCCATCAGTATTTCGCGCCTTTCACGGGTGTGTAGAAAATGGTCCAATCAAATTATAAAAAAAACACAAAAACAAGTCAATTTGCTGCCAATAAAAGTGGGAGTGTCCGGGGCGCATAGAGCTGCGTCCCGTAGTCAATCTAACTCAAGCAATTTAGAAAGCAGCCTCGGGTCACGTGCTTGACAAATGTTGAATTACTTACATACACACTCATTAGTCCGGCGCTCAGCACCCAGGAAGTGTATATATTCACACAGAAACCAAATGCTGACAGGTGTTGACAGCTGATAGACTACCAGGCGCATAATGCGCATTGCACAAGTAAACCATTTTTATTTTATAATTATTTTGCATTATTTAATGACTTTCTATGAACATGTTTCTTCTCGATATAGTAAGGGGAGGGGGCGGCGCCCTGGCGCCCTGCCTCAAAGAACTGCCGCTGATTCAAACTTCAGAGACTTCACACTATTAATGACCAGAATCATATTGTTGAAATAAACGTAGGGACATGGGTGACAATCTGAAGGTACGACTGACGCGACTCAATATATTACCTAAAGTGACGCACCCTTAGCTACTGGATAGGGAGCGACAGAGACAGCCACTAGCTGACTGCTTCTTGTCACAGACCTACATGTATGAATTAATCCAGGAAGAGCAGCGACTACTGACTTATTGAAATTGAAATTGTCTATTAATATTGTTACTCAGGAAATATCAAACAAAACAAAAATATTCGAACAAAAATATAATTGTATTGCAGGGTAATAATTAAATAACATAGTTTGTTAAAGAATTAAACATCTGAGACAATTTTGGAAAGAAATCCAATCACTGAGTTAGTAGGTACACAGAATACTAAAGAGAACCAGCAGCTATTGCTCACCTGTGGATTAGGGACAGTGAGTGTCAGAATGGCCAGGATGAATACAATTAGAAGAAGGAGAAGAAAAGGGGCTCTGCAGAATAACCTCACCAAATCCATCTCTGGAATGACACAGAGAACAATGACAATGCAATGCTTCAATGAGTAGAGAGGCAGTCCTTAGTCCCTAGTCATTTTTATACCCGCAGCATTTGAAATGGTATGTTATCAGAGAAAAACTTCACACAAACATCTCAATGCCATTCATGACAACATAAATTAATAACCCTGGTAATGGTTAGAACTGCATTATGACAAGTCACACCTTGTTACTTTTTATCAACAGTTGCAAAAATTGAACTTAGCCTATTTGTTGTTTAGGCTGCAATAACTAGGCCTATGATACGAAATGTTTTAAATCAAAGCTTGAGTTCTTATTTACCAAAGTGAGTGCTCAGTCCTTTTTGGGGGGTGGAAGATTGATGAATCTTACCTTGTACGATGAACAGAAAAGGTTCAGGCTACAAGCTCCATTCGACATGTGGTCTGTGTCCGGTATGTAATGGCAGAGAAACACATTCCCTTCCGTATAAAAAAAAAGAATTCTGTTGTGGTTCCTCCTTTGGAGGCTTAATGACAGTTGACATATATCCACATTATGTAAAGTATTGAAGGCAAATAAGTAAAGACAAAGGATTAACCACTGTTGCCAACTATATCAGCCTTTATTATGCTTTCAGTTGAAAGATAAGCAGGTCTGAGAGACAGGGTAGTATTTGTTCTGCATATCTCATCATGAAAATTTTGAACCCTCTCCACTATTCCAGGTAACTTTGTAATTTTACATCAGACCTTGGGTATACTTATTTCTTTAAATTGGACATACTCAATGTAACATTTAGCCTTGCTCATAATCTCATTGCTCTACTCACTTTGGCAGTCATTCAATTCACTTCACCCAAACTATGCCAACCGGTTGCCTTAAACAAGCTGAGTTGGTGTTTTTCCTGTAATTCAAATGGCCATCAACAAAAGTGAAAATAACAAAATGATGCAGCTTGTATTATTTAAAATGTTTCTACTTTTTTTTTTTAAAAGACACTTCTTTTCCTAAGGCAAGGAATGAATAGTGATAAAGTTATCAAACCTGGTATTATTGTCCAATTATGTACAAAGATAATTAAGAGACAGCATTTTTCTTTCACAAAGATTTCAGCATGCAACCAAGCACAAATGTAAAAAAAATTATAAAAAATAAATAAACACAAACATTCTACGCATGCTACATGCTGCCTCAAGAGGAGGTTCTTCAGAGTTTGCAATTTTGCTGGAAGTTTTCTCTGACGCAAGCCATCACTCTTTGAAGGAAGCTGAACGGGTTTACCATGGCTTTATGTAAGGCCAAATAAGAGGACAAGTTAGGGTTGATCATTGTGCATTACCTCCCAGAACAATGATGGCAATGCTGATTGGGGTGTACACCTGTTTTGGAGAGCGATGATGCATATCTTCACTAATAACAGTCAGTTTATCCTTATCCTACCTTCAAAGCTCTTCGTAACCTGGCCCCTACTTATCCAATCTCCTCCAGGAGTACATCCAACCCGCTCCCATCGATCCTCTTCAGCTGGCCTCCTGATCACACACCCCTTTTTGGCTTAAGACCATGGGTGCCAGGGCATTTAGCTGCTCTGCTCCTAGATTCTTACTCTCTCCCAAACCACGTCCAACATCACCTCAAAACTAAGCGTATTTGTTTTGATCCTTAACACTTTGTGTATGTCATTATAGACCCTATACTGCCCTGCCCTCTTATATCCTCTCAAATACACACACTATACCAATATTCAAACAACTCCAAACCTATTTAAACAAACATAGTTGTTATGATCCTTAACACTTTGTGTATGTCGTTATATACCCTATACCGCCCTGCCCTCTTATGATGTTCTGTCGCTCAACACCCTTGTATCCGTCCTTTGTTTATTTCATTTCTAATTCTAATTTCTAAGGGTGGAAGGGTGGAAGAGAGGGAGGGAGAGAGGGAGGGAGGGAGGGGATGGACGGATGCCATAATTGACTTGGTAAATTAATGAAAGAGTGGGATGGGAAACAGAGTAGGAGGTGGTGATGTTTAAGATGACGGGAGATGGTACAAACTTGCTGCCTGGGATATATATATATACACTATAGATATATACACTATATATATATATATATATATATATATATATATATATATATATATATATATATATATATATATATATATATACACATACATACACACACACACACACACACACTATACCAATATTCAAACAACTCCAAACCTATTTAAGCAAACATAGTTGTTATGATCCTTAACACTTTGTGTATGTCGTTATATACCCTATACCGCCCTGCCCTCTTATGATGTTCTGTCTCTCAACACCCTTGTATCCGTCCTTTGTTTATTTCATTTTAAATTGATCTTATTGTACTGCTTTAACTGCATTTCTATGCCATGCACAGTGACCTTGGGTGCCAATAAGACGCCTCAAAATTAAATGTATAATGATTATTTGATTATTAAAAGTACAACAACTGGTTCTTGTGCCCATACCCCATGATGGTCAGAATCCTGCGTACAAAAATGTAATTATCACTACAAGGTATTTGAATGAGGAAATAGGCGTCCTCATCTTGGATGTAAAAGCACACCAACTTACAAAACAGGTTATTGTAAAAGTCAGTGGTTATCCCCGAGTAGAACGGTGTAGCCACGAAGCACACGGGAACGCCTTGTTGTCACATCAGGTTCCTGAAGATGTTACACAAATATTTAAAGAAACGATTCACTTAAGTATACAATAACTGACTTGGTGGTGATTGGCCAGTGGGCCTGGTCCCTGTCGCACACGGCATGCTCTCTTGTGCCCCCCCGAATGACAGGCACACAGAAAGGGCAGGTAAAGAGACAGACAGGGCTGGTAAAAAAAAAAATGTTGATAGTCAAATTGCACACCAATGACCAGTAAACAACTCGGTGTAGCCCGCAGGGGGAGGCGTGCATGTTACACCCTGACAGCCTGGCGAAGACGCGCTGGAACATGATGCTTGACGGAAGCCAACTAAAGGTTTGGCGAAGCACAACGTTCCTTGGAATGTTGCCCTTGTGGAAAGCCCTGATGAGATTACGTTGTGAAGGACAGGTTTTAGGTCTCGGGTGTATTCCAGGACGCTAGATTGTCAGCTCACCTGTGAAAAATATGTGGCTACAGTTTTTTATGTTTTGAATCTGAATTTGTAAAACTACACTTGAATATATTAGGTGACAATTAGCCTTAAGTATTGATAATTGCAATTTGTTAACAAATGTTCAGTTAAGTTGTTACATGCTATTTTAGAAGGTACCTGGCTTTGTAAACGTGCTTGGTGCAATACCTGCACCTGGCTCTACACTGTACGAAAAGAAGAATTTCCGGGCTGGAAACTGCAGTGCACGAGTCCCATGCACGGCCTAGTTCGGACCTGCACACAACCTGTAAATCTCCGGAAACTAATTCCTCCTCCGGACACGGACATTTTACCAGTCCGAACATTTTGGGCAAACAGAAAGATTTTTGCATTAAATATTTTGTTGTACTCTCCCTAAATAGCACTGAGTAAAATTCCCATTTCTTCTTCTTGTGCTAATAACAGATGTTTGTGAGACTGACGAGTTACTTAGTCAAACAATCAAACACAACTTCATGGGTGCTACTAAGGCTACGTTCACATCGCAAGCAAAAGTGACCCAAACCCATTGTTTTGCTCATATGTGACTCAGGTCCATTTTTTTTCATAACAGAGTGAACAGTACAAATCACATGAGATCCGATCTTTTCCATTCGGATTTGGGCCCCTTTCCTAATTAGTACTAAATTGGATCCAGGTCTTATTTTTTGCAACTCAACCCTAGTCGGAACAGTCTGAGTGACTGTTCACTCAGAGAGTCCAGGCGACTTTTACCTCACTCTAGATTGACATTCACAATTCTGCGCTGGTTTGGAGCTTGTGAATACATATACAGTGAAGGAAATAATTATTTGATCCATTGCAGATTTTGTAAGTTTGTCCACTGACAAAGAAATGAAAGGTCTATAATTTTAATGGTAGGTTCATTTTAACATTCAGAGATAGAATAGAAAAAAAGAAATCCAGAAAATCATATTATATAAAATATAGAAATTGATTTGCATTTGATCGTGTGAAATAAGTATTTGATCCCCTACCAACTAGCAAAAATTCTGTCTCCCACAGGCCGGGTATATTAGTCCCCCTCACTCTAAGAAAGTGCTCCTAATTTCAACTTGTTACCAGTATAAGAGACACCTGCCTCAACTCTTTACCTGTATAAAAGACACCTGTCCACAGAATCAAGCAATCAGATTGCAACCTCTCCACCATGGGCAAGACCAAAGAGCTGTCTAAGGACGTCAGGGACAAGATTGTAGACCTGCACAAGGCTGGAATTGGCTACAAGACCATCGGCAAGCAGCTCGGTGAGAAGGAGACAACTGTTGGTGCAATTATTCGAAAGTGGAAGAAACACAAAATGACCATCAATCGCCCTCGGTCTGGGGCTCCATACAAGATCTCTCCTCGTGGGGTATCGATGATCATGACAAAGGTGAGGGATCAGCCCAGAACTACACGAGAGGAGCTTGTTAATGATCTCAAGGCAGCTGGGACCACAGTCACCAAGAAAACCATTGATAATACACTACGCAGGAATGGATTAAAATCCTGCAGCGCCCGAAAGGTCCCCCTGCTCAAGAAGGTGCATGTACAGGCCCGTCTGAAGTTTGCCAATGAACACCTGAATGATTCAGAGGAGGCTTGGGAGAAGGTGCTGTGGTCAGATGAGACCAAAATCGAACTCTTTGGCATCAACTCGACTCGCCGTGTTTGGAGGAAGAGAAATGCTGACTATGACCCCAAGAACACCATCCCCACCGTCAAGCATGGAGGTGGAAACATTATGTTTTGGGGGTGTTTCTCTGCTAAGGGGACAGGACAACTTCACCGCATCGAGGGGAGGATGGACGGGGCGACGTACCGTGAAATCTTGGGCGACAACCTCCTTCCCTCAGCCAGGACACTGAAAATGGGTCGTGGGTGGGTCTTCCAGCACGACAATGACCCAAAACACACTGCCATGGCAACAAAGGAGTGGCTCAGGAAGAAGCACATTAAGGTCATGGAGTGGCCTAGCCAGTCTCCAGACCTTAATCCCATAGAAAATCTATGGAGGGAGCTGAAGCTTCGGGTTACCAAACGACAGCCTCGAAACCTTACGGATTTGGAGAGGATATGCAAAGAAGAGTGGACCAAAATCCCCCCTGAGATGTGCGCAAACCTGGTAACCAACTACAAGAGACGTCTGACCTCCGTGCTTGCCAACAAGGGTTTCTCCACCAAGTACTAAGTCATGTTGTGCTAGGGGATCAAATACTTATTTCACTCAATAAAATGCAAATCAATGTATATATTTTATATAATGTGATTTTCTGGATTTCTTTTTTTTTTATTCTATCTCTGAATGTTAAAACAAACCTACCCTTAAAATGATAGACCTTTCATTTCTTTGTCAGTGGACAAACTTACAAAATCTGCAAGGGATCAAATAATTATTTCCTTCACTGTAGGCTAGCCTACAAACACGTTATTTTGCGGGTCAGTTCAGGACTGTGACCAGTTCACATTGGAATCGGATATTGGCCACATTTAAAAACGCAATGTGAACAGCAAACCAAACAATCGGATCTGTGCATGAATCCATATTAAGCATTAAGGCCTGCGGTGTGAACCTAGCCTAAAGGACTGCCTTTCTAATCATCGACCGATTCCACTGCATTTGTTCTCTGTCACTACAGATGGGCTTGGTGAGGTCATTCTGGAAAGCCCGTCTCCTTCTAGTTATGTTCGGCTTGACAGTTCCACCACTCATCATACACACTCTACAGGTGATTAACAGTTACTTTCATGCACATCGTATCTAATAAATCAGTTTATTTATTTCTAAAATTGTCAGATGTTGATCTGTATAGTTATGTAATTGCGTCAGAATCCCATCTTGCTCTCTTTAAGTTTTGTTACTTTTATTATTAGCCATCTTTTCTTGCTCTAACTACACGCAGTTAGTCAAAGAAATTCCATTCCAGGGCAAACAGGTCCGTCCTGTGTACTGCGCCGGCATACAGCTAATTGATCAGTGCTCTAAGTATTGATAATCTAATTAGGCTCTAATTAGGCTATTTTTTATCAATATTTTAAATGTTTTTTCACCCCATAAAAATGAATATCTTGTACTGTATGTGTTGTACAGGTAGTAGACTGGGTAAAGTTGGTGGCTCAGAAATCGTAAGGTTGAGAGTTCGAGTTTCGGCCATGACCAGTGATTTCAAGATTGAATGTAAGCTTTGGTAAAGGCCTAGGAGCTGGGATAGCTGTAGGCCTAGGAGCTGGGATAGCTGTAGGCCTAGGAGCTGGGATTTGAGTAGGAGCTGGGTTAGCTGTAGGCCTAGGAGCTGGGATAGCTGTAGGCCTAGGAGCTGGGATTTGAGTAGGAGCTGGGTTAGCTGTAGGCCTAGGAGCTGGGATAGCTGTAGGCCTAGGAGCTGGGATTCGAGTAAGAGCTCACAGAGCATCCTTTCTTCCCCTGGATATCATCTCTGGGATTCCTGCACACACAAAAAACAGAAATGTCACTTTGACCAACCGTGGCTAAATCATTTGGTTCATGTAATTGTATATATCACAGAGGTCGTAATGAAACAATCATGCTACGTACCCATCTGTAGTTGTAAATTCATTTTCTTTAGGTTGCGGAGCTCTGTTTCCTCTTTTCATTTTGCCATAAGGTCCTGCACTTCAATTTTTTGCTTTTCCTCACAGTCATCATTGTACTCTTGGAAGAGCTGGCATGTCTTCAACAAAGGGAAAACATTTAAAAAAAACATTCGTTTCTATGATATTGTATAACAATAAACAATTGGATATGAACTGCATAGTCCTATGGTAAAACTCCCTGTTTGGACCCTTGTTTTTTTTGTTATTGTTATTCTTTTCTTTTGACCAATCTGTTTAGGTTGCCTGTAGTTACCCGACACGGGGACAACGACTGGAAACTAAGGCTAAAGCTGCCCCATTTACTGCAATAGGGACTGTCCACGATACTATCAACAACAAAAAACATGAAAAACACAACTTTGGGTTTTTTCTAAGGTGTGTTTCGTAAATTTTAACGGAGCTATGCTAGCCCTTACCAAAGTCTTTGTGCTAATCTAGTCTACATTTACATACCCACTTATGTAAAAAAAAAAACATTATTGTCTATCTATTTTTTCCCAAAAAGTAGAACAATCCCTTTATGTCAAATAAATGAAGTATTAGAAAGATGTTGGCTGAGTTCCTGCAGCAGATTGATCCAAGAGTGAGCCAACAATCTAAAAAACAACCTATTTCTCATAAACCCAAGCCCTAAATACCCCAAACAGGCAGTTTGCTTTGTTCTTGATAATTAGCGATACCCTCCAACTGCTGTAAACCTTGATAAGAGGTAGGGGCATTATTTCACAGGAATTTAGGATGACCATCAATTGAATATGTTGTTAAGTCATGTCAACACTTTTGAACCCTGAAAATGTCTAACTGTGGAGTGAGTTATTTATTTAAATATTTGTGTAAAATTTTCCGTTAACCTTCAGGAACCTGATGTTACAACAATACACTTTGTGGCATCCCTGTTCTACTTGTTGACTTACCTGTTTGAGAAGTTCATTTGGCATGTCTATATGCTCATTCAAATACCCCCCCCTCTCATCTTCTACCCTTTCAATCAGAGGATATGACTTCAGCATGTTCTCTCTCTTTACCTTTCATTAAAGTCAAATTCTTAAACCAGTTGGTGTGCTTACTGTTATCAGCGAAGATATCCATCATCACTCTCCAAAACAGTTGTACACCCCCATTGTCAGGGTCCGGGTGCCCCTGCCACCACCAGAGGGCGCGGCGGCCAGGCACCTAGGACAGCACCTAGGAAGCCGTCCTGCAGCCAAGCTGTGTAGTCATGCCCTACTCATTTGTTGATGGTTTTCACCTGGGCTCTATTATCTTTCTGTGTTTGGTTCCTATTTAAGTCCCTCTCCCTGTTCAGTTCATGTTCCGACATTACGTTTTGCTGTGCCGTATGGCCGTGCCTTGTAAGCCTGTTTCTTTAAGTAAAGCAAAAGCTCAACTACACGTCTCTGGCTTCGAATGTTTATTTGAGTGTCTGCATTTGGATCTTCACTGATAGAGATCATAACACCCATTTGCATTGCTATCGCTGAGGGAAGTGTGCTTATGAAAAATCTCCCAAATCTGACTCAGGCACTTTTGCCTCTTATTTTGCCTTACATAGACCTTGGACCTGGACTATCCTACATCCATGAAAAACACCTTTGGCTTCATTTAGAGAGTAATCGCTTAGTACGGGGCAAACTTCCACCAAGATTGCAAACTCTGAAGAACTTCCTCTTCAGTTAGGATGTAGCATGTGTAGCACCTTAAAAATAGAGCATTTGTGTTTTTTACATCTGTGCCTAAGTCCTTGTAAAACAAAAATGATAAGTCTCTGAATTATCTTGAATTAAATATATATATATATATTTATATATGGGCAATAATACCAGCTTTAATTACTTTATTACTATACATTCTTTGCCTTAGGAGAAAATAAGTGTACTTTTATTAAATACGTTTAGAAATACAGCTGCATTATTTGTTAAAGGAACTTGTGTAACATGCAGCATGGTTTGGTCAGGTGAATTAGATGACTGACAAAGTGAATAGAGCAAAGAAATGAGGAAGGCTAAATGTTGCAGACAACTTGTTTGTACAAAAGCCTCCACGAGAGGAAGCTATATACTCATAAATGTCCATCCCTATTGAGTAGGTAGTAAAGCGGAAGGGAATGTGTCTTTTCTGTCCTTACATACTTGACACAGACCAGATGGTGGATGGAACACATAGCCTGAACCTTTTCTGTTCATAATACAAGGTAAGATACATCAATCTTCCACCCCTCCAAAAAAGGATAAAGACTAAGTACTCAATTTTGTAAATAAAGAATTAACTTTGATTTAAAACATTTATTGACCGAGTTATTGCAGCCTGAACAATAAGTAGGCAAAGGTCAATTATTGCAACTGTTGATAAAAAGTGAAGAGGTGTGACTTGTCATAATGCAGTTCTAACTATTACCAGGGTTATTCATTTATGTTGGCATGAATGGCATTGAGAGGTTTGTGTGAAGTTATGCTCTGATAACATACAATTTCAAACGCTGATGGTATGGACTTTACTGTAATAAGGTCCTTAACTTACTGCAGGTGTTTCACTTTGTACGTTGTAGCTACCGTGTAGCTAGCGGTGTAGTAATACACAGTCATTTTTGTTTAATGTTTAAGTTGTCCTTAGTCATATCATAGATCGTAGGCTTTAAAGACAATTTCAGACAATAGCTTCCGTGTTGTAATTGTGGAGCTTGTACCTTCCGTCTGATAAAACCAGATAACCCGACCAAAGGGCGTTTGCTCTTTCATATCTTAGCATCTGACCCAGACGCAAAACCAGTTACACAGTGATTAGTACAACAACCTTGATCACCTGCAGGAACCAGTCTATGGTGGATGGAGAACTCCCTAATATTGTCTTGTTTTGATACTTTCGTCTTAGTGGAAAAGTCTAGCTAAGCACAGTGGAAACTTACATTTTACATTTTAATTACCATTTGAATATTGTCCACAGTGTACGACTTTGAAAATGAAATGTCAGCAGCCTTTTCCTTTTAATTTTCACATGGTCATAGAATGCCCAGAGAAGTATGGGAAAATGCAAATGCAAATGGGATTATTGCATTTCCATTTTAATTTTGACTCAAATAATGAACACATACATATGTGAAAAATTATAAGGCTTTTGAGGAATACATTAACATTTTCAAGTTAACATTATCATTTTAATAAAGTCCCCTAAAGGCTTCCATACGCTAAGGACCTCATTTACTAAGATCCCAAATAGCGAACACTAAATTGCACGTGCCGCTCAACAGATTGCACATACATATTGCACCCGTTTTGCGGGTGATCAACCTAAGGGTGATTGCGGTAATGATATCAGGTACAAACAGCAATATTTAAATGACGGGTTTGCATGTTTCACGGCGGTCAGAGTGAAAATCAATAGGAAAAGTCATAGATGTTGCATATATTCAGATTGCCATTGGCCTCAGTGCTGCCTGTTGTTGGGTCCAACCACACCATTTATTTAACATTTCACCAACTTCTTCTTACAAAGACATCTGTTTGTAGCTCAGACTTTTTGATTATGGTGGTACAAACACACGATCTGACCTATATTTAGGAATTGTTGTTTTCTATTGACTGTGTGTTGAGCTGGTGTAATAAGTCTAAGGTTATATTTAGATCACTGGCCTCAAACCGGAATGTTACGTTTATTTAACAACTGAAAAGCCTGTTGCACTAATCAACAGATCATGTTACAGTATTGGTACTAGATCTGCTGGGTGTGAGTGCTTATTTCTCGAGGAAGAGTGACTTCAGGTGTCTCATTAAGATCACTACAGAGATTATCCTTCATTGCTATTTGGCAACGCAAGCAGCTTTTTTTTTAGTCATCACGATGTCAACTTGAGCATTAAACACATCACTAAAGACTGCAATATTTTATTTGTCTC
The DNA here is from genome assembly GCA_017639675.1 of Aplochiton taeniatus. Classification (NCBI taxonomy): domain Eukaryota; kingdom Metazoa; phylum Chordata; class Actinopteri; order Galaxiiformes; family Galaxiidae; genus Aplochiton; species Aplochiton taeniatus. The sequence continues at coordinate 2,283,591 of CM030173.1, read as the reverse complement.
TATATTTAACAAATTACATGATTATTCTTTTCAAATTGATCAGGCGCTACTTTGTCTGATAAGCGCCATGCTTTTCACCGCGCAGATATATTTGGCCAATTAGACAGAGCCCTGGCCATTAGGCACTGTATGAGGCAGCGGGAGAAAGGTGAAGTGGGGACCTGCACTTTAAAATATAATTGTCATTCATATGTGTATTTTTGGTGCTTTATTTTTAAGGTACATGTGCAATTTGTCCAATAAAATAAAATAAAAAATTCAATAGGCTATTTGTTGTCTCTGAGCAGTATACTGAAAGCAGCAGGAAGGCACTGCTGTGTGCACTTCAATACCTTTTTATTATAGCAAGAAATATCGTTATCGCAATATTCAACAAAGTTATCGCATATCGCATACTTTCCTCATATCGTGCAGCTCTAGTCGCTGTCAGTGTGCATTGCAACTTAATAATATAAAAATATATATAATAAGGGCCGTCGGCCTTCAGCCGCCCTGGACTACCAGCCGTTCTGTGATTCTCCAGAACACACAGATGGCCATTCCGCCCCTCATAGGACTGCAATCACCACAATCTCTGTACAACATTTACAAAGGTTGGGTTCCAAGAGTTTTCTACAAAGGAAGATTGCCATGTATTCTTTTGTAAATTATAAATGAGAATGTAAAACCTTTCGTTTTCCAAAAGGTCTTTTTTTTGTCTACAAATGTAGTTACTTATTCCATATTTCCATTAGTGCTTGAAATGTTTTGCCTTGTCACTGCCTGGTTGAATCAAATCTCTTTAAGTTTAGCAAATGATACAGTGTGTGCTATGAGATTGGCACTCCCCTTTTCCTGTTATTTCTCTCAAATCATGCAGGTGAGACGATGGCTCGAACTAACTTCATCCTCCTTCTTCTACTGGTACTATGTGGGCTGATATTTTGGCTGTATAACACCACATCTCTGGAGGTGAGGAACATTTACTTTAAGCTGCACAGTGGTGTACTGGCCATCGAGCGTACCGGTACAAATCCTGGTGGGCTGTCGCATCGGTGGGCCGGTGTACTATCAAAACCATACATAACATCCGAATTATCTATGAACATCCATAAACACCCATAACATCAATAGACATCCACAAGAATCCATAACAACCATAACATCCCAGAATATCCATAACATCCATATGATCCATTAACAGCCATAACATCCGTAAGAATCCACAAGATCGATAAACATCCATAAAATCAGTATACATACACATCCATAACATCTGTAAGCCCGTGAACTATAAAACCATCTATAACATCCAAAAAACAATCAAAGGACAATTTTTATAGCTCAACACAATTAATATAACACGCTTTTTTTTTTTTTTTTTACAAAAAATGCCAATTTTAAGGACTACTGCACCCTTAGAATTATTCAACCCCTTCAGGACAAGCGTCTTCAGTACATAGTAGAGCACCCTTTTGCTGTTATGACCTGCTGCAAACGTGATGCTAAGCCAGACACCGGCTTCTTGCAGCGTTCCTGAGTAATCTTAGCCCATTCCTCATGGGCAATGGCCTCCAGGTCACTAATATTCTTGGCTTTGCGTGCTGCAGCAGCCTTCTTCAAATCCCACCAAAGATTTTCTACGGGGTTCAAGTCAGGCGACTGTGACGGCCACTGCTGAATCTTCCAGGACTTCTTCTGAAACCAAGCCTTGGAGGACTTTGAGGTATGCTTGGGATCATTGTCCTGTTGGAAGGTCCAATGACGCCCCAGCTTCAGCTTCCTCACAGAAGGCACGGCGTTTTCTCCTAGGATTTCCTGATACTTGATCGAATCCATCTTGATCTCCACACGCTGCAGGTTTCCAGTGCCAGACAAAGCAAAGCAGCCCCAGAGCATCCCCGAGCCACCGCTATGCCTCACTGTAAGCAGGGTGTTCTTTTTAGCGTATGCTTGATTTTTTCCTCCTCCAGACATACCGCTGTTCCATAGGGCTGAAAAGTTCCAGTTTTGTTTCATCGCTTCGCTGAACAGAATCCCTGAATTGTTGTTTTCTTCCACACAGAAGGTTCAAAGTCGAATATTCAAACTTCAACGTAGGCATGTTAAACTCTCAGCGCATAAGAAAATTGCACTGCGAAGGGTTTTAAAACTGTTGAACTCGACACAAATATAACATTTTTGTTGGTCTGAATCACTTAAGTCATTCAAAAGTAATACTTGCTTTAACGATATATTAGTGTTGATATGCCTACAACTCTTGCTAATTCATAGTTAGCTACCAAAGAGTGTAGGTTTTGATCTTAGGTGAGTTTTTCAAATAATGGGGTAATTGGATTTCCAAACCAACGGTTTTAATGCCCTTTTATTTATTGATTTATTTTTACCGTGGTTTATCATTACACCGGTAACCGTAACATCTCTACTACTTAGCATGATGACCCCTCCCCTTACACTATCTAAAGATTGGAGTGCATTACAATGTAAAATGCTATGCGTATTACAGCCTGACGTTTGCTAGCGATGCCTTCTTTCCCGCAATTGGGTGAGGTTTCAGCACCTTCAGCGGACCCCCCCCCCCCCCCCCCCCCCGCGCGTTTCAGAACAGAAGCTACTTGCTTATTTTCTTACAATGTTGAAACCAAATGTTACATTTTTTTTATCGTTCAAACTTGGCTAAGTGATTAATAACATATTTCTCTGGTGCGACAAACTCAGAACACATAGTTGAATATCGCTTTACAGCACCTCTCAAACTAAAATTTTTAACATTTGCTTATATTTCTTTGTGTGGGATATTTACAATAAATACTTATGTCATTACATCATTACATTACACGAATTCAATTTTACATTTCAGTGTTAAGCAGGACTGTTTCACCTGCATTTTCTAGATAAATGGCACCAAAGAGGATTATCCAGGAACTCCATCAAAGTACAACAAAACCCACTGCTTCAAGTATTCAGGTCAGAAGCCTTCCCCTAAGGAGGCTGAGGAGGAGCATGTCCTGCGAGATTTAATAGCCTGGCCTCGTTCGCCTACTCAGCGCACATCCACACCACCAGAACAGACCAGTGACCCGAACAAAAGCACCTTCACCATCCTCCCAGCAGGGGGCGACGGGGAGTGGCATGTGGGGGACCAGCTGGAGGCTGTGATAAATATGCATGACTTTAAGGTATGGATGTAAGGGAGATTTCCTTTATTTGATCAAACGCTTTTTTCAAAGGTAAGCCAAATAGTTTGAGTTTGAGCGACTACCTATCACTGAACCAATCACACACATGCACCGTCCCTATAGCAAGTGTCTCAGCCAGTTCACTCGTGCAGTGAGTGAACGGATCACTGAACGTCTCAGCCAGTTTACGCGTTCAGTAAGTGAACGAATCACTGAACGTGTGCCGTTCAGTGCTTTTCGGACTCCACTGAACTGAAAGACAGCCGAGCATTCAGCTCAGCTCGCTAACTAGTGAACTGAACGGAAGTACGTGAAGGGTAAGAATTTAGTTGGATTGTTTGCAAACTGAAAGCTACTATAACCAAGTCCTATCCTATTTGTAACAGCAGCAATTTTCGCGACACCTAATTATAAAATAGCTTCCTACTTCGAGACTTCAAGCCATGAGAGGTAGAGAGGTGGGCTTGAGCGACTGTCTATCACTGAACGAGTCACGCACATTCACCGTCACCAGCTAGTCAGTGCCACTAAATAGGCTAAACAAATCACTGAACATGCTACGTTCCCTAGCAGTGTATTAATGTAATGTGCATTTTACCTGTCAAATAAACAATTAAAAGTTTGATGCAACTAAACGGGGTTTTAAATATGTGTATTATACTCGAATGAAAACAATAAATAATAAAAATTGGAAATATAAATTGCACAAGTGCCCCTGAAACTTTTGTGGTGATCAGAACTGGGAACCTCAAACATTTGGACCTCCAGCCTTGCCTGATTAACGGGGACTGGTACACCCTGCAGATGAACAGGCTGCTCAGGGCTATGTTTAAAGGGCTGGACGTACTGCTGGTGGATGCCTGGGACATGGTACTAGCCAGCCACCTCCCCCACGACCTACACCCCCAACCACCTATCATCAGGAACATGATGGACCATGTGTTGTCCTACATATGCCCTGCTTAGATGAATACATGAGAGAGACCTTTCTTACTAGCTCTGCTGGACAACACTTCGCACATTGAAAGGAGACTCAGAACATCCTTTTTTTGTATGGTTACGATTAATAGTGTTGTTCAAAATGTATTTGGTTTTCTGTTTGATTTTATATCAAAATTAGTTTTATAAAAATAACAAAAATCTTGTTTAGTACATCATTTTAAATGATAGTTACAAAGTGCTTGACTACAGTAAAACATTATATAACTAAAAGCTATGTTTATTGACCATTTGTGTGGTTATATTCTTTTCATCTGAAGAGATGATAAGAAAGAACCTCTGACCCAGAGTTAACACTTTTTTGTTTGATCTCTTCTACTCTACTAATAAGTCATGCTGGCCAGCAGCCACCTTACCACATGCTTAACTTCAACGATTCAGGTTATTTCTACCCCATGTAAGATTAATAACGTTATATTAATTCAAGAAAACTATTTAAGGAGAAATAGTTGCAGGCCACTTGAACTTCATTCACCCGTAGGGCGCATGATACCTGTTGGCGAGCGCTATCTAGATATAGTAATATATTTATATATATATATATAGTAGTATAATATATAATAATATATCCATTATTTGTGAGAGCTAACGGTACCTTTACACCAACAAAGGTCGCCATACATATAAAACAAAATGTAGAAAACAAAGAAGTTGCATAGCTAGCATTTTCCCATAACATAGATACCTACCCTCACACGTCAAGTGGTGTTGCAACCATGTCCTCAGTTCCTCATAGACCAACCACCTGTGCTCAATGCAGCTAAATCTGATAGGTTAATGACATGAATAGCACATATGTTAGTGCTATTGGTTCAACCGATATAGGAGGCCACAGTGTTTATCTGTAAATCTAACACATTTTAGACAATGATTTTGGAAAAATGTGCAAGAAACAGAATCTGATTAAGAATAAAACATTCTTCACAACTTTAGATTCCAGCCCCTCCCTCAATGGGGATTGTTATTTTCTAAACTGAAGCAGATACGTGTCCTCGGCCACCATCTAAGAACCTTCACTGGGGATTTGCATCTGAAAACTCAGACAACGTGTCATACTGTCTTTTTAGTGCATGTCGGCCATTTTGGGCTGTGGCCCCTACTGATGACCCCTACCTTTTAGTTTATCATTTTCTGTCATGTTTTTAAGAAAAATTGGTTATCCACCATCACATAATTTGATTCACCAGCTCAGGCATCAAATGTACACTTTTAATCCAATGTTTTATATGGTGTGTGTGCTATGTCTGGTGCAACCCTGTCAGAATAAACCTTTGAGAAAGTTTGTTTGGAGTACAATGACCTTTAATATCATACAAAAAAAGCTCAATAATAATAATAATTATTTCGAGAAGGGAGGTTTTACATTGTGTGAACAATATCAAAGCAATAAGAGTACAGCAATATAGAAGAGAAAACAAATGCGATCACACAGAATGTATGTATTCCAAATCTAGGTCCAAGTCAAGTCTCAAGTCTTACGGGGGCAAGTCTGAGTCAAGTCTTGAGTCCTTTAGTGATTTAAATGCATCTTAACATTTTTACTTTTCAAGGACATAGAGCAGAGAAAGTGCGATTGTTTTGCAGTGTATATTATGTATATCCCTTGTGTGGACATATGCACCTACACCAAATATGTAGATATTAATCTTAACCCCATATATTGTTAATAGCAACAAAAAAGATGAATGACAACAAAAATACAAACTTAAGTTTAATGCTAGACATTTCAGAAGAATTTAAAAACGAGTGTGGCATGGAAGTGTATGTGCAAACAAAGAAAAAACATTTAATTTTGTCTGATGTTTCTCGTTTTAGTCTGTTCACTACTGTTGATAAATGTAGCGAAAAAAAAAGTATTCAGCACTGCTGGAAAAAAATATTTTAGGCCTCTCCCTGAGCTGCCTTTACAGGGCAGGTGTAGGACAGCACATGGTCTACCATGTTTGTGATGATGGGTTGTGGGGGGTGGATGTCGTGAGGTAGGTGGCTGGCTAGTACCATGTCCCAGGCATCCACCAGCAGGATGTCCATCCCTTTAAACATAGTCCTGAGTAGTCTGTTCATCTGCAGGGTGTACCAGTCACTGTTCACAAGGCTACGCTGGACATCTAAATGCTGGAGGTTACCAGTTCTGATCACCACTACAGTTTCAGGGGCCCGGTCCAACAGCAGCACCAACGCCCGGCGGATCTGACGCAATCTCCGGATGTAGAGCTCCATCGGTGTGAGAGTGAAATGGGCCCAGACACCGATGATGACCACAGTGCCAGAGCCCCCTGGCAGTAGAGAGGGGAAGATGGAAGGATAGATGTATAAAAATATATACATACTGTATATTTTGAATAGAGCAGTCAAGTGTAACAAAAATACGGAGAATCGGGGTAATTCAAAGAAATCAGATAACATGACTCCATAGTTGCATGGAAATCATGCTGTGCCAGCCTATCCTTCAGTCCCACCTCTCAGGTGGTCCAGCTCTGAGGAGATGTAACGCAGCTCACTGGCAGATGTCACCTGGGCATGGCGGATTGGTTGGCCGTGAAAGCGGAACTTCAGCATGATGTTGTTAGCGGTGTCCACTGCCAGTAATGGACCCGTTTTAGAGGGGCTGTGAAGGTCAAACTCCTTGATTCCTATAAAAATTGTGATTGAGATAAGGTGGAGAATTTCAAAGAAAGCCCTTGTTAGATGTTCAACAAACAGAATATCAAGGAGTTTCGTGCAAGTGTTTGATGACGGGTGCTCTAAACGTCTACCAGTTGAAATGGAGAATGTTCTGACTGACAGTACCACAGTACAACAACAATTATTGGGCTTTGTGACAAGGTCAAAGAGAATACGCCATATGTGCAACCAGGGGCGTCGTTAGGTTTGGGCGTCCAGGGCTACGCCCCCAAATGTTTTATGGAATAGCCCCGGATCTTATTTTTAAAAAGACTTTAAAATGTCCCTTGATGTATTAATCTGTCATTTCGATCATACATTTAAGCCCTCGAGTATGATCATATCATTGATCAAAAAACGCAAGTAGGCCTATGGTTTGGGTCCTCTGTGTGTCATTCAAGCAAAAGATCTACTTCACACTACATTTTGTGTGAGCACGAGAGAAATAGAGAGAAAGAGAGAAAGAGAGAGAACACTGGTTACGCTTATACGCTGTACTGTTACTTATCGCACAAAACATTTGCAGCGCATTCAATGGCATTTTCCCATTAGGATTTAGACGATACAAAACAACGTGCTTTTTAACATTTCTTTAAAAAGAGGGAAGGGTAGGAACTGAAGTTGGCCACATAGCTGTACAGACTTTTGTTAATGTTAATGAAGCTGTTCAAAAATCAATAACAAGCAATCAACAGGTCTTTTTTTTGTTATAATCTGCATAGCCTTACGAAGTTAGTTCCTAAAAATATATGGGCTAAGCCCCAGATGTCTTCAAGTCCTAAAAACGGCCCTGTATGCAACATTTATTCATCACCTGCAGTGTCTTTGAGGTAGCCATACCACTGTCTGACAGTGGAGTCACCAAACATGTGGACCACTTTGCCCTGCAGACACTGAGTGATGGAGGAGGAGTCTTTAAACTGGCGCACTGTAACCCCACCAAGGGTCCGCCACTCGCCCTGGAAGTAGTACCCAGAGGGCATGACCTTAGGAGGCCCCAGTTTCAGGTTGCTGCTACCATTCAAGTCTGGTTGGCCTGAAAGACAGAAATTATTATTTTTTACCCAAAGGATATGTCTCTTTTCATATCACACACACACACACACACACACACACACACACACACACACACACACACACACACACACACACACACACACACACACACACACAGCCCCCTAAACATTTATCAATAGTTATAAGTTTGAATAAGGCCTCTATGTAAGCAAGGTTGCAAATAAGGACACACACTCTTACCTTTTCTTTCAGGCAGCACATCAATACTGTTTGTCCCAAAAGCATTTATGAAGACCTTCAGGTTTACACCTCTGAGACCAGAAAACAAATTATTTTTGAAAATTACTCCATAGTTTATGTATGGACAAATAAATCAAATAATCTGCAAAATCACCTATAACATTAAGTTTCCTATCATTTACAAACCCTCTAAACAGCATTTCTTCTTCTTTGGTGATGAGGTCTTTCAGTTCGCCGCCCCAGACATGGTGATCTCGAGTGTCACAACCCAGCACCTTGGGCTTAAAGCAGAACCATGGCTCTCCTGTGAGGACATCAGTGTAATTACACAGAGGCTGCTGGTTTGGAGGGAGACACCTGTTGCACACCGTTGTTTCAGACACAGTTCCTGAGCGGAAGAGGCTGTGGAAGAACTCTCTGTCTGGATGTTCATCTGTCACCCACTGGAGGACAGGGATAGCTTCATAAGGGTGGACCAGCGTGACCTCCACCTGTGCAGAACCCTCCCAGAGCAGCGGGAAAACAGCAGAGTAGGAACCGTTGCCGTGGTCCAACACCTGTCCTGCCACGCCCGCCAGCAGCGTGGGGGAGTGAAGCCGAGCCACCAGGAAGTCCCCCCCATGAGGCCGGTGACGACCCTGGACAGGGGTATTAAAAGATTACACAGAGGTGTAAGATCTTTTTTTTTTTTTTTTTTACATCGTATCAATATCTCATAAGATAAGTTAACGACATTTAAATGAGCTTGATTCCTTTAACCCCTTTATCAAATAAATGATTGAATGAAAAATGAAAAATATCATGCCCTTGGAACCTTACCTGAAAGTTATACATGTGTATCACAGCCTTCAACTGGTCTCCCACATGCCGCTCCCCGTCGCCCCCTGCAGGGAGGATGGTGAAGGTGCTTTTGGTCGGGTCACTGGTCTGCTCCAAGGGTGTGTTTGCAAGCTGAGCCGGAGGACGAGGCCAGGCTATTGAATCCAGCAGGACACGCTCCTCCTCAGCCTCCTCAGGGGAAGCCTTCTGCCCTGAATACCTGAAGCAGTGTGATTTGTTGTACGGTGTTGGTGTTCTGGGAGTCCCCATCTTCATCAGCTTGAGCTGGGAGCCAGGTGGCCTTTTCCAAACCTGAGAAACTGAAAAACTGAATCCCTCTTCTCTGGTTTTACAAACAGCCCGATAAACAGAGGCTGTTTCTTCCTGGTCCCATATTAGTTATATCTACAATCTAATGAATTAAAAAGTAACTGGCTCAATTATGTATTTGTATTAGTTCTATTGAGCTGAAGAGGTGGCTGCGGACACAGACTCTTTTTTTTTTCAAATCAAAGAATAGTGCTCATCTAAACTCTTTTTTTAGGAAGATATAAAAACACAGTTTTGCTTTACATGCATTCCTCTTACACTTCATGTATACCATTTAAAGTGAGTTATTTGGTACGAGGTTGATCTAAAAAGCAGCAAGAAGTGTTCAAACGACAAAAATCCGTGAACTAAGAAAAACGTTTTTCAAACGAGATTATAGTTGTTCTTGACAAATAAATGGGCAAAATCAATTCATCTCATTAAATTGAATTAAACAAAATTATTTCAGATCGGTTTGAAAACGTATTTTGGCCGATGGCGAGTGCTGTATAACCAAGCCACTGGTATGCACAATACAATATGCTGTGATGATGAATCGTTTGGTTCAATCCATAACGGTAATTTCCCTGTCACCCTAAAATTGCCCTCACAATTTGACCCATTCTTAGCTGAATATATTAAAAAGCTTGGCGGTAAATTGGACACCATAGAGATGGTGTTCGTGGCACATTTCTGGGACGCCATACTTGCTCGATTCCACGCTACAAGAATGCACGTACAGAAAAGTGACTCTGACACCTCTGTAGCAGCTTCGTTGAGGGATTTTATGGCGGGACAGTGAGACCAGTTTGAGATGTGAAATGTGACAGTCATAAAATGATGCACTTTGGAAAAAGGTACATGCACTCTCTGCTGCATATCTGTCAGACCTGGACGTGAACCTCCAACTGGTCAAGAGGCCTTCTGCCCTGAATACTTGAAGCAGTGGGTTTTGTTGTACTGGATTGGACTCTCCTTTTCAGTGGGGACTCTCCAGATTATAGGTCTACTCCAAAACTGTTTACAAGGGTGTCACAGTCAGCAATTACTTCATTTACTTGATTAACTAACCTCTAAGGATTTGAGAATTACATCTCTCTCTCTCTCTCTCTCTCTCTCTCTCTCTCTCTCTCTCTCTCTCTCTCTCTCTCTCTCAAATCCCAGATGTGCAAGAGCAACTGGTCCAATCAGAAGTAGGCTATACCAATAGTGAGGAGGATATTGAAAAGCTTTGCTTAAATATCTATATGTCTGAATTCTGAGGAAATATTCTGGAAGAAATATGTAATAATACTAATATGGAAGTTGGGCTCAGCGTAGATTAAGGAAGCTTTGCCTATAATTTCATGTTTTTATGTTATAGGTTTTCCAGGTACTTCATTATTATTTTAGGGTTGACAGACACAAAGTCTGCAGCAGTGTCCTGATCACAAGGCAGGTAATGAAAAGTAAAATAAAACAAAATAAATGAAAAATGTCAAATGTTTCAAATAAAAACTTGTTACAATCCCATACATTGCATTTCGTCCGTTCCCTACAAAACCCCAAGGAAGTAAGTTAGTTCTCAACATATAGGGGTTCATCACAGCATGCATTTTGTCTGGCAAATGCAGTTACGCAGGGCTATTTTCTTCAGCGCTGAGCGTGGTAGCTCTCGTATTGACTACATTGGCGTTCGAATGTTCGACCTGCCTACAACTAGCTACTCTAGTAAGGAGTAAGAGACAGCGATAGTCGAGCTGCTCGCGCATCTCCATCAGTATTTCGCGCCTTTCACGGGTGTGTAGAAAATTGTCCAATCAAATTATAAAAAAAACACAAAAACAAGTCAATTTGCTGCCAATAAAAGTGGGAGTGTCCGGGGCGCATAGAGCTGGGTCCCGTAGTCAATCTAACTCAAGCAATTTAGAAAGCAGCCTCGGGTCACGTGCTTGACAAATGTTGAAGGACTTACATACACACTCTTTAGTCCGGCGCTCAGCACCCAGGAAGTGTATATATTCACACAGAAACCAAATGCTGACAGGTGTTGACAGCTGATAGACTACCAGGCGCATAATGCGCATTGCACAAGTAAACCATTTTTATTTTATAATTATTTTGCATTATTTAATGACTTTATATGAACATGCTTCTTCTCGATATAGTAAGGGGAGGGGGCGGCGCCCTGGCGCCCTGCCTCAAAGAACTGCCGCTGATTCAAACTTCAGAGACTTCACACTATTAATGACCAGAATCATATTGTTGAAATAAACGTAGGGACATGGGTGACAATCTGAAGGTACGACTGACGCGACTCAATATATTACCTAAAGTGACGCACCCTTAGCTACTGGATAGGGAGCGACAGAGACAGCCACTAGCTGACTGCTTCTTGTCACAGACCTACATGTATGAATTAATCCAGGAAGAGCAGCGACTACTGACTTATTGAAATTGAAATTGTCTATTAATATTGTTACTCAGGAAATATCAAACAAAACAAAAATATTCGAACAAAAATATAATTGTATTGCAGGGTAATAATTAAATAACATAGTTTGTTAAAGAATTAAACATCTGAGACAATTTTGGAAAGAAATCCAATCACTGACTTAGTATGTACACAGAATACTAAAGAGAACCAGCAGCTATTGCTCACCTGTGGATTATGGACAGTGAGTGGCAGAATGGCCAGGATGAACACAATTAGAAGAAGGAGAAGAAAAGGGGCTCTGCAGAATAACCTCACCAAATCCATCTCTGGAATGACACAGAGAACAATGACAATGCAATGCTTCAATGAGTAGAGAGGCAGTCCTTAGTCCCTAGTCATTTTTATACCCGCAGCATTTGAAATGGTATGTTATCAGAGAAAAACTTCACACAAACATCTCAATGCCATTCATGACAACATAAATTAATAACCCTGGTAATGGTTAGAACTGCATTATGACAAGTCACACCTTGTTACTTTTTATCAACAGTTGCAAAAATTGAACTTAGCCTATTTGTTGTTTAGGCTGCAATAACTAGCCCTAAGATATGAAATGTTTTAAATCAAAGCTTGAGTTCTTATTTACCAAAGTGAGTGCTCAGTCCTTTTTGGGGGGTGGAAGATTGATGAATCTTACCTTGTACGATGAACAGAAAAGGTTCAGGCTACAAGCTCCATTCGACATGTGGTCTGTGTCCGGTATGTAAGGGCAGAGAAACACATTCCCTTCCGTATAAAAAAAAAAGAATTCTGTTGTGGTTCCTCCTTTGGAGGCTTATAGACAGTTGTCATATATTCACATTATGTAAAGTATTGAAGGCAAAAAGTAAAGACAAAGGTCTAACCACTGTTGCCAACTATATCAGCCTTTATCATGCTTTCAGTTGAAAGATAAGCAGGTCTGAGAGACAGGGTAGTATTTGTTCTGCATATCTCATCATGAACATTTTGAACCCTCTCCACTATTCCAGGTAACTTTGTAATTTTACATTAGATAGTGACCTTGGGTATACTTATTTCTTTAAATTGGACATACTCAATGTAACATTTAGCCTTGCTCATAATCTCATTGCTCTATTCACTTTGGCAGTCATTCAATTCACTTCACCCAAACTATGCCAACCGGTTGCCTTAAACAAGCTGAGTTGGTGTTTTTCCTGTAATTCAAATGGCCATCAACAAAAGTGAAAATAACAAAATGATGCAGCTTGTATTATTTAAAATGTTTCTACATTGTTTTTTTAAAAGACACTTCTTTTCCTAAGGCAAGGAATGAATAGTGATAAAGTTATCAAACCTGGTATTATTGTCCAATTATGTACAAAGATAATTAAGAGACAGCATTTTTCTTTCACAAAGATTTCAGCATGCAACCAAGCACAAATGTAAAAAAAATTATAAAAAATAAATAAACACAAACATTCTACGCATGCTACATGCTGCCTCAAGAGGAGGTTCTTCAGAGTTTGCAATTTTGCTGGAAGTTTTCTCTGACGCAAGCCATCACTCTTTGAAGGAAGCTGAACGGGTTTACGATGGCTTTATGTAAGGCCAAATAAGAGGACAAGTTAGGGTTGATCATTGTGCATTACCTCCCAGAACAATGATGGCAATGCTGATTGGGGTGTACACCTGTTTTGGAGAGCGATGATGCATATCTTCACTAATAACAGTCAGTTTATCCTTATCCTACCTTCAAAGCTCTTCGTAACCTGGCCCCTACTTATCCAATCTCCTCCAGGAGTACATCCAACCCGCTCCCATCGATCCTCTTCAGCTGGCCTCCTGATCACACACCCCTTTTTGGCTTAAGACCATGGGTGCCAGGGCATTTAGCTGCTCTGCTCCTAGATTCTTACTCTCTCCCAAACCACGTCCAACATCACCTCAAAACTAAGCGTATTTGTTTTGATCCTTAACACTTTGTGTATGTCATTATAGACCCTATACTGCCCTGCCCTCTTATATCCTCTCAAATACACACACTATACCAATATTCAAACAACTCCAAACCTATTTAAACAAACATAGTTGTTATGATCCTTAACACTTTGTGTATGTCGTTATATACCCTATACCGCCCTGCCCTCTTATGATGTTCTGTCGCTCAACACCCTTGTATCCGTCCTTTGTTTATTTCATTTCTAATTCTAATTTCTAAGGGTGGAAGGGTGGAAGAGAGGGAGGGAGAGAGGGAGGGAGGGAGGGGATGGACGGATGCCATAATTGACTTGGTAAATTAATGAAAGAGTGGGATGGGAAACAGAGTAGGAGGTGGTGATGTTTAAGATGACGGGAGATGGTACAAACTTGCTGCCTGGGATATATATATATACACTATAGATATATACACTATATATATATATATATATATATATATATATATATATATATATATATATATATACACATACATACACACACACACACACACACACTATACCAATATTCAAACAACTCCAAACCTATTTAAGCAAACATAGTTGTTATGATCCTTAACACTTTGTGTATGTCGTTATATACCCTATACCGCCCTGCCCTCTTATGATGTTCTGTCTCTCAACACCCTTGTATCCGTCCTTTGTTTATTTCATTTTAAATTGATCTTATTGTACTGCTTTAACTGCATTTCTATGCCATGCACAGTGACCTTGGGTGCCAATAAGACGCCTCAAAATTAAATGTATAATGATTATTTGATTATTAAAAGTACAACAACTGGTTCTTGTGCCCATACCCCATGATGGTCAGAATCCTGCGTACAAAAATGTAATTATCACTACAAGGTATTTGAATGAGGAAATAGGCGTCCTCATCTTGGATGTAAAAGCACACCAACTTACAAAACAGTGTTATTGTAAAAGTCAGTGGTTATCCCCGAGTAGAACGGTGTAGCCACGAAGCACACGGGAACGCCTTGTTGTCACATCAGGTTCCTGAAGATGTTACACAAATATTTAAAGAAACGATTCACTTAAGTATACAATAACTGACTTGGTGGTGATTGGCCAGTGGGCCTGGTCCCTGTCGCACACGGCATGCTCTCTTGTGCCCCCCCGAATGACAGGCACACAGAAAGGGCAGGTAAAGAGACAGACAGGGCTGGTAAAAAAAAAAAATGTTGATAGTCAAATTGCACACCAATGACCAGTAAACAACTCGGTGTAGCCCGCAGGGGGAGGCGTGCATGTTACACCCTGACAGCCTGGCGAAGACGCGCTGGAACATGATGCTTGACGGAAGCCAACTAAAGGTTTGGCGAAGCACAACGTTCCTTGGAATGTTGCCCTTGTGGAAAGCCCTGATGAGATTACGTTGTGAAGGACAGGTTTTAGGTCTCGGGTGTATTCCAGGACGCTAGATTGTCAGCTCACCTGTGAAAAATATGTGGCTACAGTTTTTTATGTTTTGAATCTGAATTTGTAAAACTACACTTGAATATATTAGGTGACAATTAGCCTTAAGTATTGATAATTGCAATTTGTTAACAAATGTTCAGTTAAGTTGTTACATGCTATTTTAGAAGGTACCTGGCTTTGTAAACGTGCTTGGTGCAATACCTGCACCTGGCTCTACACTGTACGAAAAGAAGAATTTCCGGGCTGGAAACTGCAGTGCACGAGTCCCATGCACGGCCTAGTTCGGACCTGCACACAACCTGTAAATCTCCGGAAACTAATTCCTCCTCCGGACACGGACATTTTACCAGTCCGAACATTTTGGGCAAACAGAAAGATTTTTGCATTAAATATTTTGTTGTACTCTCCCTAAATAGCACTGAGTAAAATTCCCATTTCTTCTTCTTGTGCTAATAACAGATGTTTGTGAGACTGACGAGTTACTTAGTCAAACAATCAAACACAACTTCATGGGTGCTACTAAGGCTACGTTCACATCGCAAGCAAAAGTGACCCAACCCCATTTTTTTGCTCATATGTGACTCAGGTCCATTTTTTTTCATAACAGAGTGAACAGTACAAATCACATGAAATCCGATCTTTTCCATTCGGATTTGGGCCCCTTTCCTAATTAGTACTAAATTGGATCCAGGTCTTATTTTTTGCAACTCAACCCTAGTCGGAACAGTCTGAGTGACTGTTCACTCAGAGAGTCCAGGCGACTTTTACCTCACTCTAGATTGACATTCACAATTCTGCGCTGGTTTGGAGCTTGTGAATACATATACAGTGAAGGAAATAATTATTTGATCCATTGCAGATTTTGTAAGTTTGTCCACTGACAAAGAAATGAAAGGTCTATAATTTTAATGGTAGGTTCATTTTAACATTCAGAGATAGAATAGAAAAAAAGAAATCCAGAAAATCATATTATATAAAATATAGAAATTGATTTGCATTTGATCGTGTGAAATAAGTATTTGATCCCCTACCAACTAGCAAAAATTCTGTCTCCCACAGGCCGGGTATATTAGTCCCCCTCACTCTAAGAAAGTGCTCCTAATTTCAACTTGTTACCAGTATAAGAGACACCTGCCTCAACTCTTTACCTGTATAAAAGACACCTGTCCACAGAATCAAGCAATCAGATTGCAACCTCTCCACCATGGGCAAGACCAAAGAGCTGTCTAAGGACGTCAGGGACAAGATTATAGACCTGCACAAGGCTGGAATTGGCTACAAGACCATCGGCAAGCAGCTCGGTGAGAAGGAGACAACTGTTGGTGCAATTATTCGAAAGTGGAAGAAACACAAAATGACCATCAATCGCCCTCGGTCTGGGGCTCCATACAAGATCTCTCCTCGTGGGGTATCGATGATCATGACAAAGGTGAGGGATCAGCCCAGAACTACACGAGAGGAGCTTGTTAATGATCTCAAGGCAGCTGGGACCACAGTCACCAAGAAAACCATTGATAATACACTACGCAGGAATGGATTAAAATCCTGCAGCGCCCGAAAGGTCCCCCTGCTCAAGAAGGTGCATGTACAGGCCCGTCTGAAGTTTGCCAATGAACACCTGAATGATTCAGAGGAGGCTTGGGAGAAGGTGCTGTGGTCAGATGAGACCAAAATCGAACTCTTTGGCATCAACTCGACTCGCCGTGTTTGGAGGAAGAGAAATGCTGACTATGACCCCAAGAACACCATCCCCACCGTCAAGCATGGAGGTGGAAACATTATGTTTTGGGGGTGTTTCTCTGCTAAGGGGACAGGACAACTTCACCGCATCGAGGGGAGGATGGACGGGGCGACGTACCGTGAAATCTTGGGCGACAACCTCCTTCCCTCAGCCAGGACACTGAAAATGGGTCGTGGGTGGGTCTTCCAGCACGACAATGACCCAAAACACACTGCCATGGCAACAAAGGAGTGGCTCAGGAAGAAGCACATTAAGGTCATGGAGTGGCCTAGCCAGTCTCCAGACCTTAATCCCATAGAAAATCTATGGAGGGAGCTGAAGCTTCGGGTTACCAAACGACAGCCTCGAAACCTTACGGATTTGGAGAGGATATGCAAAGAAGAGTGGACCAAAATCCCCCCTGAGATGTGCGCAAACCTGGTAACCAACTACAAGAGACGTCTGACCTCCGTGCTTGCCAACAAGGGTTTCTCCACCAAGTACTAAGTCATGTTGTGCTAGGGGATCAAATACTTATTTCACTCAATAAAATGCAAATCAATGTATATATTTTATATAATGTGATTTTCTGGATTTCTTTTTTTTTTATTCTATCTCTGAATGTTAAAACAAACCTACCCTTAAAATGATAGACCTTTCATTTCTTTGTCAGTGGACAAACTTACAAAATCTGCAAGGGATCAAATAATTATTTCCTTCACTGTAGGCTAGCCTACAAACACGTTATTTTGCGGGTCAGTTCAGGACTGTGACCAGTTCACATTGGAATCGGATATTGGCCACATTTAAAAACGCAATGTGAACAGCAAACCAAACAATCGGATCTGTGCATGAATCCATATTAAGCATTAAGGCCTGCGGTGTGACAGTTCGGCTTGACAGTTCCACCACTCATCATACACACTCTACAGGTGATTAACAGTTACTTTCATGCACATCGTATCTAATAAATCAGTTTATTTATTTCTAAAATTGTCAGATGTTGATCTGTATAGTTATGTAATTGCGTCAGAATCCCATCTTGCTCTCTTTAAGTTTTGTTACTTTTATTATTAGCCATCTTTTCTTGCTCTAACTACACGCAGTTAGTCAAAGAAATTCCATTCCAGGGCAAACAGGTCCGTCCTGTGTACTGCGCCGGCATACAGATAATTGATCAGTGCTCTAAGTATTGATAATCTAATTAGGCTCTAATTAGGCTATTTTTTATCAATATTTTAAATGTTTTTTCACCCCATAAAAATGAATATCTTGTACTGTATGTGTTGTACAGGTAGTAGACTGGGTAAAGTTGGTGGCTCAGAAATCGTAAGGTTGAGAGTTCGAGTTTCGGCCATGACCAGTGATTTCAAGATTGAATGTAAGCTTTGGTAAAGGCCTAGGAGCTGGGATAGCTGTAGGCCTAGGAGCTGGGATAGCTGTAGGCCTAGGAGCTGGGATTTGAGTAGGAGCTGGGTTAGCTGTAGGCCTAGGAGCTGGGATAGCTGTAGGCCTAGGAGCTGGGATTTGAGTAGGAGCTGGGTTAGCTGTAGGCCTAGGAGCTGGGATAGCTGTAGGCCTAGGAGCTGGGATTCGAGTAAGAGCTCACAGAGCATCCTTTCTTCCCCTGGATATCATCTCTGGGATTCCTGCACACACAAAAAACCGAAATGTCACTTTGACCAACCGTGGCTAAATCATTTGGTTCATGTAATTGTATATATCACAGAGGTCGTAATGAAACAATCATGCTACGTACCCATCTGTAGTTGTAAATTCATTTTCTTTAGGTTGCGGAGCTCTGTTTCCTCTTTTCATTTTGCCATAAGGTCCTGCACTTCAATTTTTTGCTTTTCCTCACAGTCATCATTGTACTCTTGGAAGAGCTGGCATGTCTTCAACAAAGGGAAAACATTTAAAAAAAACATTCGTTTCTATGATATTGTATAACAATAAACAATTGGATATGAACTGCATAGTCCTATGGTAAAACTCCCTGTTTGGACCCTTGTTTTTTTTGTTATTGTTATTCTTTTCTTTTGACCAATCTGTTTAGGTTGCCTGTAGTTACCCGACACGGGGACAACGACTGGAAACTAAGGCTAAAGCTGCCCCATTTACTGCAATAGGGACTGTCCACGATACTATCAACAACAAAAAACATGAAAAACACAACTTTGGGTTTTTTCTAAGGTGTGTTTCGTAAATTTTAACGGAGCTATGCTAGCCCTTACCAAAGTCTTTGTGCTAATCTAGTCTACATTTACATACCCACTTATGTAAAAAAAAAAACATTATTGTCTATCTATTTTTTCCCAAAAAGTAGAACAATCCCTTTATGTCAAATAAATGAAGTATTAGAAAGATGTTGGCTGAGTTCCTGCAGCAGATTGATCCAAGAGTGAGCCAACAATCTAAAAAACAACCTATTTCTCATAAACCCAAGCCCTAAATACCCCAAACAGGCAGTTTGCTTTGTTCTTGATAATTAGCGATACCCTCCAACTGCTGTAAACCTTGATAAGAGGTAGGGGCATTATTTCACAGGAATTTAGGATGACCATCAATTGAATATGTTGTTAAGTCATGTCAACACTTTTGAACCCTGAAAATGTCTAACTGTGGAGTGAGTTATTTATTTAAATATTTGTGTAAAATTTTCCGTTAACCTTCAGGAACCTGATGTTACAACAATACACTTTGTGGCATCCCTGTTCTACTTGTTGACTTACCTGTTTGAGAAGTTCATTTGGCATGTCTATATGCTCATTCAAATACCCCCCCCTCTCATCTTCTACCCTTTCAATCAGAGGATATGACTTCAGCATGTTCTCTCTCTTTACCTTTCATTAAAGTCAAATTCTTAAACCAGTTGGTGTGCTTACTGTTATCAGCGAAGATATCCATCATCACTCTCCAAAACAGTTGTACACCCCCATTGTCAGGGTCCGGGTGCCCCTGCCACCACCAGAGGGCGCGGCGGCCAGGCACCTAGGACAGCACCTAGGAAGCCATCGTGCAGCCAAGCTGTGTAGTCATGCCCTACTCATTTGTTGATGGTTTTCACCTGGGCTCTATTATCTTTCTGTGTTTGGTTCCTATTTAAGTCCCTCTCCCTGTTCAGTTCATGTTCCGACATTACGTTTTGCTGTGCCGTATGGCCGTGCCTTGTAAGCCTGTTTCTTTAAGTAAAGCAAAAGCTCAACTACACGTCTCTGGCTTCGAATGTTTATTTGAGTGTCTGCATTTGGATCTTCACTGATAGAGATCATAAGAGAATGTCGGAACCATCACCTGATCCAGCGGACTTAGCGACCGTACATAAAGCTGTACAGCTCCAGGGAGTCATCATCGGGCAGCAACGGGAGGAGCTGCTGACTCTGGGCGGCCAGGTCCAGGCGCTTGCCCAGGCCATGGAGCAGCTAGCGGCTTCCCAGGCCGCGCTCCACACTGCCATGCAGGCGGCGATTCCGGCCGCTGCAGCTTCGGGGTGGGATCCTTCGGACTCCTCGTCGTCTCAAGCCGTGGCGTCGCCTGTCCGGGAGGTGAGCCTTCCTGCCCCGGAGAGGTACGACGGCCGCCCTGGAGGCTGCCGGAGCTTTTTACTACAGTGCTCCAACGTCTTTCGCTGTCAGCCCGAGGCGTTCCAGAGGGAGTCGACACGGGTGGCGTATGTCATGGCCCTGCTCACTGGCAGAGCGTTAGCCTGGGCTACCGCGGTGGCGGAGCACCAGCCGTCAGCTCTCCGTGATTGTGCGCTGTTCATGGCAGATTTCCGTCGCACCTTCGACCACCAATGCAGCAGCGACGAGGCAGCCACTCGTTTGCTCCAACTCCGCCAGGGATTGCGTAGTGTGGCAGATTACGTGGTTGATTTCCGTTCTCTCGCAGTGGAGAGCGAGTGGAATGCAGCTGCTTTGATTACTTCCTTCCGCCGCGGCCTCAGCGAGAGGATACAGGACGAGCTGGCTGCTCGGGAGGACATCACGGACCTTGAGGCGCTCATCACGGTGTCTCTGCGGATTGACAAGCGGCTCCAGGAACGACGTCGGCAACGCCAGCTCGCTGCTGTTCGAGAGCCCCCCACTACTCAGGGGGATGCGCGTGGCGGATCGCTGCCTCAGGAGTGGTCCGCCTCCCCAGCGACTGAGCCCATGGAGGTGGGCCGTTCCAGGCTGTCTGTGGAGGAGAGGGATCGCCGCATGAGGGAGCGACGTTGCCTCTACTGCGGTGCCTCGGACCACTTCCGGGACCGCTGTTCCCGACAGCTGGGAAACGCCAGGGCTCACCAGTTATAGGGAGGAAACTGGTGAGTACATGCGTCCTCTCAACTTCTGTTCCGTCACGTCTTCTGCTCTCTGTTTCTGTGTCTTGGGATGGCAGGCGGGTTCCCGTCGACGCCTTTGTCGACTCAGGAGCGGCTGTCAGTTTCATCGATGAGACCTGGGCCAAGCAGCACAATGTGCCCCTATGGCGTTTGGACCGGCCCCTGCCGGTGGTGGCTCTGGATGGTCGGGCTCTGGGCACCGGGTCCGTGGAGCACATCACTGGGCCCGTAGAGCTGTGTGCGGCTCAAAGACACCGGGAGGTAATCCAATTTCACGTGATCCACTCCCCCGGCCTTCCCATTGTCCTTGGCTATCCATGGCTGGCCCAGCACGACCCCCGTATCTGCTGGTCCACCGGTACCCTACTGAACTGGGGGGAGCGGTGTCGGACCTCCTGCCTTCTGGATCCTGTTGCCGCTGACCCACCAGTGCTTGGTCCTGAGGCTGACTTGTCCATGGTGCCAGGCCACTATCATGACCTCGGGGCGGTGTTTAGCAAGGCCGGTAGCTGTGTTCTTCCCCCTCATCGCGATCTGGACTGTGCCATCAACCTCCTCCCTGGCACCATGCCACCCAGGGGGCGGACCTTCGCTCTGTCAGCTTCGGAACACCGGGCGATGGAGACCTACGTCGAGGAGGCTCTGGCAGCCGGATTTATCCGCCCTTCCACCTCACTTGCTGGCGCAGGGTTTTTCTTCGTGGGCAAGAAAGGGGGTGACCTCCGTCCGTGCGTGGACTACAGGGGGCTTAACCGGATTACCATAAAGAACCGGTATCCCCTTCCCCTCATGGACACTGCATTTGAGAGACTCCAGGGGGCCTCCTGGTTTACAAAACTGGATCTGCGGAGCGCCTACAACCAAGTGCGCATACGGGAGGGCGACGAATGGAAGACTGCCTTTAACACCCCAAATGGGCACTACGAGTACCTGGTGATGCCCTTTGGACTCACTAATGCTCCAGCGGTCTTCCAGGCCCTCATCAACTCTGTGCTCCATGACCTCCTGGGCCTCTTTGTCCATGTGTACCTGGACGACATCCTGGTGTTTTCTGGGTCAGAGAAGGAACACGTGGGCCACGTCCGGATTGTCCTCGGACGCCTGCTCCAGAACCGGTTGTTTGTAAAGCCCGTTAAGTGCGACTTCCACGTCCGGAGAGTGTCCTTCCTGGGCTATGTGGTGTCCAAGGGGAGGCTGGAGATGGACCTTGGCAAGGTACGTGCGGTCCAAGACTGGCCGGCGCCTACCTCAGTGAAGGAGGTCCAACGGTTCCTGGGGTTTGCCAACTTCTACCGGCGCTTCATCAGGGACTTTGGATCATTGGCACTTCCCCTCACGGAGCTTACCAGAAAGGCAGCGGGCCGTTTCGTCTTTGGCCCTGCGGCTGACAGGGCCTTCGGCGAGCTCAAGAGGCGCTTTACCACGGCCCCGGTCCTGCAGTTGCCCGACCCAGGTCATCCCTTCATCGTTGAGGTGGACGCCTCAGAAACTGGGGCTGGAGCCGTTCTGTCCCAACGTTGCCACCCTGATGGGAAGCTCCGCCCCTGTGCTTACTTCTCGAGACGCCTATCTCCAGCGGAGCGCAATTACAGCATCGGTGACAGAGAGCTGCTCGCGGTGAAGATGGCGTTGGAGGAGTGGAGACACTGGCTAGAGGGGGCCAGACATCCGGTGGTGGTGTGGACGGACCACAAGAACCTGGAGTTTGTTCGAGCCGCCAAAAGGCTGAACCCTAGACAGGCACGTTGGGCTCTGTTCTTTGAGCGGTTTGAGATCACTATCACCTACCGCCCGGGGTCGAAGAACGGTAAGCCTGACGCACAGTCCCGTCTCCCTGGCCCTTCCCCACCCCCGCCGGTTGACGACACCATCTTTCCTGCCTCCCACGTGGTGGCTCCTGTCCAGTGGGGGATCGTGGAGGAGGTTCACCGTGCTACTCGGGGCACCCAGCCACCTCCCGGGGGCCCTGCGCACTGCCTTTTTGTGCCTCCTCGGCTTCGACCCAAAGTCCTGGCCTGGGCCCACGCCTCACCCTGGTCTTGTCATCCTGGAAGGACTCGGACTCTGAGGCTTCTGCTGCGACGCTTCTGGTGGCCCAGCGCTAAGAAGGATGTGGAGACCTACGTGACTGCATGCTCCACGTGTGCTCGTAACAAGAGGCCCTCTACTCCTCCGGCTGGTCTGCTGCATCCCCTTCCTGTTCCGAGACGACCCTGGTCCCATGTCTCTTTAGACTTCGTCACTGGCCTTCCTGCCTCTCAAGGCAATACGGTGGTCCTCGTTATGGTTGACCGATTCTCAAAAACGGCACGCTTCGTACCCCTGCCCAAACTTCCGTCAGCTCCAGAGACGGCCGAACTGGTCCTGAACCACGTCTTCCGTTTCCACGGTCTCCCGGTGGACGTCGTCAGTGACCGGGGTCCACAGTTCACCTCCAGGTTTTGGCGGGCCTTCTGCCGTCTGCTGGGAGCCTCTGTAAGCCTGTCTTCAGGCTTCCATCCCCAATCCAACGGCCAGACAGAAAGGGTCAACCAAGATCTCGAGACCTGCCTGCGCTGCCTGGCATCGAAAACCCCCGCCGACTGGAGTCGACAGCTGCTGTGGGCAGAATTCGCCCACAACACCTTGTGGCACTCGGCCTTGGGCATGTCACCCTTTGAGTGCCAGTTCGGCTACCCTGTTCCCCTGTTTCCTGAGGAGGAGCAGGATGTTGGGGTGCCTTCGGCCACTGCCTTTGTGAAGCGTTGTCGACGTGCCTGGACGGCGGCCCGGGCCGCACTGCTCCGCACTGCTCCGCACTCGCAGGACCACGGAGAAGCAAGCCAACCGCCGCCGCATACGGGGTCCTCCGTACAGGGTAGGTCAGTGGGTCTGGCTCTCCACCAGGGACTTGCCTATTCCAGGGACTCCGCCTAAGCTCCACCCTCGCTTCATCGGGCCCTACCAGATCATCCGAAGGGTCAATCCTGTTTCCTTCCGGCTCCGGCTGCCTGCCTCTCTTCGGGTTCACCCAGTGTTCCACACCTCCCAGCTCAAGCCCAGGGTCATCAGCCCTCTCTGCCCCCCTGATGCGCCGGCGCCAGCTCCTCGTCACATCCAGGGGGGTCCTGCCTATACCGTGCGGGCCATCCTGGCCTCACGGCTGGTCCGTAGGCGCCGACAGTACCTGGTGGACTGGGAGGGCTACGGTCCTGAGGAGCGCTCATGGGTGCCGGCTTCTGACATTTTGGATAAATCTGTGATATCTAACTTTCTGTCCTCCTCCCATAGGGGGCCTCTGGCCCGCGTCCGGAGCCGCGCGTCGGGCCGGGGGTCCTGTCAGGGTCCGGGTGCCCCTGCCACCACCAGAGGGCGCGGCGGCCAGGCACCTAGGACAGCACCTAGGAAGCCATCGTGCAGCCAAGCTGTGTAGTCATGCCCTACTCATTTGTTGATGGTTTTCACCTGGGCTCTATTATCTTTCTGTGTTTGGTTCCTATTTAAGTCCCTCTCCCTGTTCAGTTCATGTTCCGACATTACGTTTTGCTGTGCCGTATGGCCGTGCCTTGTAAGCCTGTTTCTTTAAGTAAAGCAAAAGCTCAACTACACGTCTCTGGCTTCGAATGTTTATTTGAGTGTCTGCATTTGGATCTTCACTGATAGAGATCATAACACCCATTTGCATTGCTATCGCTGAGGGAAGTGTGCTTATGAAAAATCTCCCAAATCTGACTCAGGCACTTTTGCCTCTTATTTTGCCTTACATAGACCTTGGACCTGGACTATCCTAAATCCATGAAAAACACCTTTGGCTTCATTTAGAGAGTAATGGCTTAGTACGGGGCAAACTTCCACCAAGATTGCAAACTCTGAAGAACTTCCTCTTCAGTTAGGATGTAGCATGTGTAGCACCTTAAAAATAGAGCATTTGTGTTTTTTACATCTGTGCCTAAGTCCTTGTAAAACAAAAATGATAAGTCTCTGAATTATCTTGAATTAAATATATATATATATATATTTATATATGGGCAATAATACCAGCTTTAATAACTTTATTACTATACATTCTTTGCCTTAGGAGAAAATAAGTGTACTTTTATTAAATACGTTTAGAAATACAGCTGCATTATTTGTTAAAGGAACTTGTGTAACATGCAGCATGGTTTGGTCAGGTGAATTAGATGACTGACAAAGTGAATAGAGCAAAGAAATGAGGAAGGCTAAATGTTGCAGACAACTTGTTTGTACAAAAGCCTCCACGAGAGGAAGCTATATACTCATAAATGTCCATCCCTATTGAGTAGGTAGTAAAGCGGAAGGGAATGTGTCTTTTCTGTCCTTACATACTTGACACAGACCAGATGGTGGATGGAACACATAGCCTGAACTTTTTCTGTTCATAATACAAGGTAAGATTCATCAATCTTCCACCCCTCCAAAAAAGGATAAAGACTAAGTACTCAATTTTGTAAATAAAGAATTAACTTTGATTTAAAACATTTATTGACCGAGTTATTGCAGCCTGAACAATAAGTAGGCAAAGGTCAATTATTGCAACTGTTGATAAAAAGTGAAGAGGTGTGACTTGTCATAATGCAGTTCTAACTATTACCAGGGTTATTCATTTATGTTGGCATGAATGGCATTGAGAGGTTTGTGTGAAGTTATGCTCTGATAACATACAATTTCAAACGCTGATGGTATGGAATTTACTGTTTCACTTTGTACGTTGTAGCTACCGTGTAGCTAGCGGTGTAGTAATACACAGTCATTTTTGTTTAATGTTTAAGTTGTCCTTAGTCATATCATAGATCGTAGGCTTTAAAGACAATTTCAGACAATAGCTTCCATGTTGTAATTGTGGAGCTTGTACCTTCCGTCTGATAAAACCAGATAACCCGACCAAAGGGCGTTTGCTCTTTCATATCTTAGCATATGACCCAGACGCAAAACCAGTTACACAGTGATTAGTACAACAACCTTGATCACCTGCAGGAACCAGTCTATGGTGGATGGAGAACTCCCTAATATTGTCTTGTTTTGATACTTTCGTCTTAGTGGAAAAGTCTAGCTAAGCACAGTGGAAACTTACATTTTACATTTTAATTACCATTTGAATATTGTCCACAGTGTACGACTTTGAAAATGAAATGTCAGCAGCCTTTTCCTTTTAATTTTCACATGGTCATAGAATGCCCAGAGAAGTATGGGAAAATGCAAATGCAAATGGAATTATTGCATTTCCATTTTAATTTTGACTCAAATAATGAACACATACATATGTGAAAAATTATAAGGCTTTTGAGGAATACATTAACATTTTCAAGTTAACATTATCATTTTAATAAAGTCCCCTAAAGGCTTCCATACGCTAAGGACCTCATTTACTAAGATCCCAAATAGCGAACACTAAATTGCACGTGCCGTTTAACAGATTGCACATACATATTGCACCCGTTTTGCGGGTGATCAACCTAAGGGTGATTGCGGTAATGATATCAGGTACAAACAGCAATATTTAAATGACGGGTTTGCATGTTTCACGGCGGTCAGAGTGAAAATCAATAGGAAAAGTCATAGATGTTGCATATATTCAGATTGCCATTGGCCTCAGTGCTGCCTGTTGTTGGGTCCAACCACACCATTTATTTAACATTTCACCAACTTCTTCTTACAAAGACATCTGTTTGTAGCTCAGACTTTTTGATTATGGTGGTACAAACACACGATCTGACCTATATTTAGGAATTGTTGTTTTCTATTGACTGTGTGTTGAGCTGGTGTAATAAGTCTAAGGTTATATTTAGATCACTGGCCTCAAACCGGAATGTTACGTTTATTTAGCAACTGAAAAGCCTGTTGCACTAATCAACAGATCATGTTACAGTATTGGTACTAGATCTGCTGGGTGTGAGTGCTTATTTCTCGAGGAAGAGTGACTTCAGGTGTCTCTGTAAGATCACTACAGAGATTATCCTTCATTGCTATTTTGCAACGCAAGCAGCTTTTTTTTTAGTCATCACGATGTCAACTTGAGCATTAAACACATCACTAAAGACTGCAATATTTTATTTGTCTCTATATTTAACAAATTACATGATTATTCTTTTCAAATTGATCAGGCGCTACTTTGTCTGATAAGCGCCATGCTTTTCACCGCGCAGATATATTTGGCCAATTAGACAGAGCCCTGGCCATTAGGCACTGTATGAGGCAGCGGGAGAAAGGTGAAGTGGGGACCTGCACTTTAAAATATAATTGTCATTCATATGTGTATTTTTGGTGCTTTATTTTTAAGGTACATGTGCAATTTGTCCAATCTGAAAGCAGCAGGAAGGCACTGCTGTGTGTACTTCAATACCTTTTTATTATAGCAAGAAATATCGTTATCGCAATATTCAACAAAGTTATCGCATATCGCATACTTTCCTCATATCGTGCAGCTCTAGTCGCTGTCAGTGTGCATTGCAACTTAATAATATAAAAATATATATAATAAGGGCCGTCGGCCTTCAGCCGCCCTGGACTACCAGCCGTTCTGTGATTCTCCAGAACACACAGATGGCCATTCCGCCCCTCATAGGACTGCAATCACCACAATCTCTGTACAACATTTACAAAGGTTGGGTTCCAAGAGTTTTCTACAAAGGAAGATTGCCATGTATTCTTTTGTAAATTATAAATGAGAATGTATAACCTTTCGTTTTCCAAAAGGTCTTCTTTTTGTCTACAAATGTAGTTACTTATTCCATATTTCCATTAGTGTTGAAATGTTTTGCCTTGTCACTGCCTGGTTGAATCAAATCTCTTTAAGTTTAGCAAATGATACAGTGTGTGCTATGAGATTGGCACTCCCCTTTTCCTGTTATTTCTCTCAAATCATGCAGGTGAGACGATGGCTCGAACTAACTTCATCCTCCTCCTTCTACTGGTACTATGTGGGCTGATATTTTGGCTGTATAACACCACATCTCTGGAGGTGAGGAACATTTACTTTAAGCTGCACAGTGGTGTACTGGCCATCGAGCGTACCGGTACAAATCCTGGTGGGCTGTCGCATCGGTGGGCCGGTGTACTATCAAAACCATACATAACATCCGAATGATCTATGAACATCCATAAACACCCATAACATCAATAAACATCCACAAGAATCCATAACAACCATAACATCCCAGAATATCCATAACATCCATATGATCCATTAACAGCCATAACATCCGTAAGAATCCACAACATCGATAAACATCCATAAAATCAGTATAATTAATTAATCAATTAATTCAAAGTAGCTTTATTGTCAATTACTTCACATGTCGAGACATACAAAGGAATCGAAAAGACGTTTCCCATGCTCTTGCGGTATACATACACATCCATAACATCTGTAAGCCCGTGAACTATAAAACCATCTATAACATCCAAAAAACAATCAAAGGACAATTTTTATAGCTCAACACAATTTTTTTTTTAACAAAAAATGCCAATTTTAAGGACTACTGCACCCTTAGAATTATTCAACCCCTTCAGGACAAGCGTCTTCAGTACATAGTAGAGCACCCTTTTGCTGTTATGACCTGCTGCAAACGTGATGCTAAGCCAGACACCGGCTTCTTGCAGCGTTCCTGAGTAATCTTAGCCCATTCCTCATGGGCAATGGCCTCCAGGTCACTAATATTCTTGGCTTTGCGTGCTGCAGCAGCCTTCTTCAAATCCCACCAAAGATTTTCTACGGGGTTCAAGTCAGGCGACTGTGACGGCCACTGCTGAATCTTCCAGGACTTATTCTGAAACCAAGCCTTGGAGGACTTTGAGGTATGCTTGGGATCATTGTCCTGTTGGAAGGTCCAATGACGCCCCAGCTTCAGCTTCCTCACAGAAGGCACGGCGTTTTCTCCTAGGATTTCCTGATACTTGATCGAATCCATCTTGATCTCCACACGCTGCAGGTTTCCAGTGCCAGACAAAGCAAAGCAGCCCCAGAGCATCCCCGAGCCACCGCTATGCCTCACTGTAAGCAGGGTGTTCTTTTTAGCGTATGCTTGATTTTTTCCTCCTCCAGACATACCGCTGTTCCATAGGGCTGAAAAGTTCCAGTTTTGTTTCATCGCTTCGCTGAACAGAATCCCTGAATTGTTGTTTTCTTCCACACAGAAGGTTCAAAGTCGAATATTCAAACTCCAACGTAGGCATGTTAAACTCTCAGCGCATAAGAAAATTGCACTGCGAAGGGTTTTAAAACTGTTGAACTCGACACAAATATAACATTTTTGTTGGTCTGAATCACTTAAGTCATTCAAAAGTAATACTTGCTTTAACGATATATTAGTGTTGATATGCCTACAACTCTTGCTAATTCATAGTTAGCTACCAAAGAGTGTAGGTTTTGATCTTAGGTGAGTTTTTCAAATAATGGGGTAATTGGATTTCCAAACCAACGGTTTTAATGCCCTTTTATTTATTGATTTATTTTTACCGTGGTTTATCATTACACCGGTAACCGTAACATCTCTACTACTTAGCATGATGACCCCTCCCCTTACACTATCTAAAGATTGGAGTGCATTACAATGTAAAATGCTATGCGTATTACAGCCTGACGTTTGCTAGCGATGCCTTCTTTCCCGCAATTGGGTGAGGTTTCAGCACCTTCCCCGGACCCCCCCCCCCCCCCGCGCGTTTCAGAACAGAAGCTACTTGCTTATTTTCTTACAATGTTGAAACTAAATGTTACATTTTTTTTATCGTTCAAACTTGGCTAAGTGATTAATAACATATTTCTCTGGTGCGACAAACTCAGAACACATAGTTGAATATCGCTTTACAGCACCTCTCAAACTAAAATTTTTAACATTTGCTTATATTTCTTTGTGTGGGATATTTACAATAAATACTTATGTCATTACATCATTACATTACACGAATTCAATTTTACATTTCAGTGTTAAGCAGGACTGTTTCACCTGCATTTTCTAGATAAATGGCACCAAAGAGGATTATCCAGGAACTCCATCAAAGTACAACAAAACCCACTGCTTCAAGTATTCAGGTCAGAAGCCTTCCCCTAAGGAGGCTGAGGAGGAGCATGTCCTGCGAGATTTAATAGCCTGGCCTCGTTCGCCTACTCAGCGCACATCCACACCACCAGAACAGACCAGTGACCCGAACAAAAGCACCTTCACCATCCTCCCAGCAGGGGGCGACGGGGAGTGGCATGTGGGGGACCAGCTGGAGGCTGTGATAAATATGCATGACTTTAAGGTATGGATGTAAGGGAGATTTCCTTTATTTGATCAAACGCTTTTTTCAAAGGTAAGCCAAATAGTTTGAGTTTGAGCGACTACCTATCACTGAACCAATCACACACATGCACCGTCCCTATAGCAAGTGTCTCAGCCAGTTCACTCGTGCAGTGAGTGAACGGATCACTGAACGTCTCAGCCAGTTTACGCGTTCAGTAAGTGAACGAATCACTGAACGTGTGCCGTTCAGTGCTTTTCGGACTCCACTGAACTGAAAGACAGCCGAGCATTCAGCTCAGCTCGCTAACTAGTGAACTGAACGGAAGTACGTGAAGGGTAAGAATTTAGTTGGATTGTTTGCAAACTGAAAGCTACTATAACCAAGTCCTATCCTATTTGTAACAGCAGCAATTTTCGCGACACCTAATTATAAAATAGCTTCCTACTTCGAGACTTCAAGCCATGAGAGGTAGAGAGGTGGGCTTGAGCGACTGTCTATCACTGAACGAGTCACGCACATTCACCGTCACCAGCTAGTCAGTGCCACTAAATAGGCTAAACAAATCACTGAACATGCTACGTTCCCTAGCAGTGTATTAATGTAATGTGCATTTTACCTGTCAAATAAACAATTAAAAGTTTGATGCAACTAAACGGGGTTTTAAATATGTGTATTATACTCGAATGAAAACAATAAATAATAAAAATTGGAAATATAAATTGCAGTCAAATGAAAACAATGTCGACCAGAAGATACAAGCAAATAAATATAACCGTAGTGCAAACAAAATAATAAAATATTAACTTAAATGTGCAATCTCAAAGTAAGCGTTCAGTTTGCAAACAATCCAACTAAATTCTTATCCTTCACGTACTACCGTTCAGTTCTCTAGTTAGCGAGCTGAGCTGAACGCTCGGTCGTCTTTCAGTTCAGTGAACCCCGAAAAGCACTGAACGATACACGTTCAGTGATTCGTTCACTTACTGAACGCGTGAACAGGCTGAGAAGCTAGCTATGGGGACTGTGCATGTGTGTGATTGGTTCAGTGATAGACAGTTCTCAAGCCTGCCTCTTTCCCTGTCTCTCATCGCTTGAAGTCTCGAAGTAGAACTACAGTACTACAGTACTAGTATTACAAGCTATTTTATAATTAGGTGTCGCGAAAATATCTGCTGTTACATAATAAGGTAGGACTTTGTTTTAGTAGCTTTCAGTTTTCAAACGGTAGTATCCAACTAAATTCTTATCCTTCACGTACTACAGTTCAGATCACTTTAGCGAGCTGAACTGAACGCTGGGCCGTGTTTTAGTTCAGTGACTGGGACTACGCAGTCTCAACTCCGAAAAGCACGACTGATGAACTGGTGAACGAATTTTTTGAACAAATCTTTTTGGTGAACTGCTTCTAATAATTCAGTACACTGAAAATAACTGCTCTTCCCATCACCAATTTTCAGCGTCACCGCCCTTGAAAAAAAATATACAGAGAAAATGCTGTTTTAGTAAATCCCGGCTCCTGTAGAAGCAGGGTCATACTTGTAGTGGTATTTTAGAAAGTGCCGGAGCTCATCCCTCTTAGTGGAGGAGCGTGCAATTTGCTAAACAGAAGTTGCGTGCTGTAGACATCGTAACAATGAGATTCATGTTGCTGAAGATAGATAGATCACTGAGATAGTTAATACAAATTTCTTAACCCCCTATTCTTGTCCCCTCTGAAGCTATCTAACTTAACTAAATATTGAAGCTAATGTCTGCACTTTGTTGGCGTTGCGCGGCGCTGCAATGTGTGTTATAGGCGGTACTTGACGCCGGTCAATCGACGTGCTGCGGCGCTGCGGCGCCGGTGTGTGTGTCTTTTTAAGGCCCCCGCTCTACAAGCCCACTTTCTTCTGATTGGCAAACTTCGCAGAACCCCTCGCTGTGGCTGCGCTGTGCCTGTAGAATATGACCATATATAGAAACCCGAAAATAGAAAAAACTGTTAAACCTAGCGTTCAGAGCAGCCTGAAGCCTTAGGTTTTTGCTCACAGGAATTACTTTTGCATAATAGCGTTATGTTTATGATTGAGAATACGGAAAAGCAGAATATGTCCCCTTTATACACAGTCTGTCTGGTAAAGGCTGTTTTAAAAATTCATTAGGTGCTGTTGAAGCAATCGGATAGTTTGTGAACACGTTAGGCTGATACACAACTTACAGTTTAAAGACAATTGTTGCAGAATCATGTTTTACGTTTAATTCGACCAATTTGTCCCACAGACTTTAAACTACTTCATATACGCTCCAAAACAAGCACACTTTCTCTGCTCTGTCCTTTAAATGTTACAATTAAAAAATGCATAGTAATTTGAGCATTTAAATGACTAAAGGACTCGAGGCTTGACTTGGACTTGGCCCTCTTAGACTTGAGACGTGCCTTGGACTTGCTTAAAGGTGACTTGCATACAACTCTGGTCAATTCATGCCAGAGTTTTGAAGTGGACACCACTGCTTAATACAAAATATGACGCTCACATCCAGTCTATCATATCCTTAATATTTTTAATACATTTTTACAGTATATTATCTTCATGCACTCTTCTTTAAACCTCATTCAGTTCTAAAAATTGTGGTTTTGTTAATCAGATTTTCTTTTCTTTACGATGTTGACAGTCCTCTATAATAGATCGGCTAATTCTGTGCCATTGTTTGGGATAATTCAACAGGGGCGTCACCAGCCTCATGGGGGGGACTTTCTGGTGGCTCGGCTTCGCTCCCCCAAGCTACTGGCGGGCGTGGCAGGACAGGTGTTGGACCACGGCAACGGTTCCTACTCTGCTGTTTTCCCGCTGCTCTGGGAGGGTTCTGCACAGCTGGAGGTCACGCTAATCCACCCATTTGAAGCTATTACCGTGCTCCAGTGGGTGAGGGAGGAACACCCAGACAGAGTGTTTTTCCACAGCCAATTCCGCCGCGGAAGTCAAACTGAAGTCACAGAGTGCAACAGGTGTCTCCCTCCAAACCAGCAGCCTCTGTGCAATTACACTGATGTCCCCACGGGGGAGCCGTGGTTCTGCTTCAAGCCCAAGGTGCTGGGCTGTGACACGAGAATAAACCACTTTAAAGGCGGCGAACGTTTAACAAACCTCCTCACTAAAGCAGAGGAAGACCTATTCAAAAGGCTAGTGATGAAAATGGTCTATGCAGCATACATGTTTTATGTTAAAATATAATTTAACGTTTTGTGCTGAAAATTGACATTATTTTTATTTTGATCTTAGTGGTGTGAACCTGAAGGTTGCACTCCATGCTTTAGGGTATGATAGCATCAACGTTTTGCCAGAAAAGAAGGGTAGGTGTGTGTGTGTGTTCATTGGTGGAAACCACTTCATTTATTTGTTAGAAAATATGGATTACTTATAAAGTACATGTAAATTGAACACGTTTTATAGCACCTAAAGACATATATATTATGAATGTTTTCAGGTATATAATGAACTGTTGACTTTATGTATCTGATAACTATATAAATTGATTAATATATGTATACATTAATTAATGTCTATATGGACTCTCTCTCTCTCCTTACAACTAGACATTTCTGGCAACAGCAGGCTTAAACCAGGGCTTCCTAAGGCCATGCCCTCTGGGTATTACTTCCAGGGCGAGTGGCAGACCCTTGGTGGGGTTACAGTGCGCCAGTTTGAATCCTCCTCCATCACTCAGTGTCTGCAGGGAAAGGTGGTCCACATGTATGGAGACTCAACCATCAGACAGTGGTATTTGTACTTAAGAAATGGTGCAGGTAATAAGGATGCCTTGCTGGCTACAAAGTAATACTATTAATAGAAAATGATTTCTATGTCCTTAAATGTAAAATAGGATCCCATGGTATGATAACGTTGTGTGATATTTTTAACCATGTTTACCATAAAGAAACAGTACAAACAATGGATCTAGATCAGTCTTAATGAGATCAGGGAATTCTAAATCCTCCTTATGACATCGAGGGGTTCTAAATCAGCCGGATGAGATCAGGGGGTTCTAAATTGGCCTAATGAGATCAGGGGGTTCCTGCAAACTCACTGTCTATTTCACAGACAGTAGTCAACAAGGTTTACCGTGTTAGTTCTAAGTTCTATGTGCTTAGTTAAGTTACAGTTTTACGATTGCTAAAAGACATTCAAATATGTAATGTGTGAGATGTATTTTGAAATGGGTCTAGGGTTTTGAAAAATTACCACGCGGTTTTGTTGAGTGCCAAAGCGATTGTTAAAAACAAAAATCATATCAAATTGACGAGACATTCTGGGTAGACTTACTACTGCCACTAGATGACGCTATACTCTAAGAGATGAACACAAATTAGTTTTTACTGTGCAATAAGTAGTGTTCTTTTGGAGCTCATTTTTCACAGCCTATACCTATGGCGACCTTTATCCTCAAAATACCTTTCAGAATTATATTTCCACAATGTCTCACATATGTATGCTATTTTCTATACTAGTTTCTTTCTTTACAAATTTACGAATAAAGTAAATGGATTCTCTTCTCTTGTAGGTTTAAGGGACTTTATCCTTCACAGCCCTTACAGCACTGGTCCATTTTTGGCTGTTGATATCCCTCACAACATAATGCTGAAGTTCCGCTCGCACAGCCACCCGCTGCGCCACGTTGAGGCAACAGCCGCCATCGAGTTTCGTTACATTTCTAATGAGTTGGATCAACTCGCAGGTAGGCTATATATTTCCATAGCAAGTTCTTTTAAAAACAAATACGTACGCGCGCACACACACACACACACACACATATATGTTTGTGTATGAACCATCACAACAGCCATGGTAATGAATTGGGATGGGTACCGAGAACCGGTACTAAATTGGCACCGGTTCCTGACTGGTTAGTGCCAAAATAACAATAAGCTCCTAGACAAACGGCGCTGCTCTCGGTATTTACATAACGTTAATTCATTCCGATAGCTGGCAAAGTCCTAACCGTTCCCTAATGATGACAAAGCTGCCGGCGTCAGGCGATTACGTTACGTATTCGAGTGTTTACTGTGCTCTCGGGCATGGCTGACAGGGCAAAACGTTCAAAAGTGTGGGCTCACTTTACTAAATTGAATGAAAATGCAGTTAAATGCAATATACGTAAAAAGATAGTTTAATTTACAGGAGGTAACACCATCAACCTCATGAAACACTTACAAATACAACATTCTCTAAATGTGAAGCATTGCACCGTGTTTAACTGCTATAGCAAAGCAGCTGCCTTGTTCAGAGCAACTGACAACAGCGTCTGTGTAACCATGGAAACTCACTCTCCCACTCCTGCAGTGCGCACAGCGCAAGGAGAGGGAGATAGAGAGGCGCGCTCATGGCAAGCCGTTTTAACATTTAATCGCTAGACTGGAAATATATTGCAGATATCCGTAATTAAATTCTTCCTAGTCAAAATGAACATTTCAGATATACACAATGACATTCTTCCTTTCCACAATTGTCATTTCAGACATCCACAACGTCATTCTTCCTTGGACAAATGACGGCACTTGCCATTCATGTGTATTGGGCTTTCAATTTCAGATATCCAAAACGTAATTTTTGATATCTAAAATGAACATTCTGGATATCCGCAATATAATTATTTCAAGGAAAAACTCCCATTTCAGATATCTGCAATCCAATTGTTACTAGTCATAAGTTTAATTTCAGATATCCAAAATTGTGGATATCTGAAATAAAAATCATGACTAGTAACAATCTGCAATATATATCCAGTCTTGCGATTAAATGTTAAAACGGCTTGCCATAGACGCTTACTGCGATTACTCTGTGCAGAATGCGTGGGAATGAATTGGATTTGAATAGATTTCTCGCTTTTCTACAATGGTGTGAATAAGTCGCTGGATTTGTCGCTAGTCGCTTTTATGAAATAAAGTCGCTAGGGGGGTCTAAAAAGCCGCTAAATCTAGCGACAAGTGGTCGCGACCTAGTCAAGTCAAGGTAACACTGGTTATCATCATATACTTAGTCTGTAGATAGGAACTCAGTATATAGTCAGTCAGGACAGTTTGCATCGGTTTTAAGCACTTATAAATAGTTGATGTTCCTAAATCACATAGACAACGTCAATCAAGCAGCAGCCACAGCTTCGTCACATATTTTAATTTAATATCTTTATTTTTATTCACCAAATTATGGAGACTATCAGTTAGAGTATCGAAAAGTATCGGTATCTATAAGCAGTCTCAGTTTCGATACCGGTATCAATAAAATCCTAACGATACCCATCCGTAGTAATGAATGGTGAAGCATCAATATTATTTAAATTTGATTCAATAGTCACAATTACCACCCCCACCCCTACCCCTTTCTGCCAGGGGGCCCCAACACTGTTGTCATCATCGGTGTCTGGGCCCATTTCAGCCTCACACCAAAAGAGATCTTCATCAGGAGGCTGCGCCAGATTCGCCGGTCGTTGGTGCTGCTGTTGGACCGGGCACCAGAGACCATTGTGGTGATACGGTCCAGTAACCTTCAGAAGCTGAACTTGAACCTTAGCCTTCTCAACAGTGACTGGTTCTCCCTGGAGATTAACAAGCTGATCAAGGCTATGTTTAAAGGAATGAACGTCTTGGTGGTGGATGCCTGGGACATGGTACTAGCCAGCGACCTCCCCCATGACCTCCACCCTCCACCACCCATCATTAAGAACATGATGGACCATGTGCTGTCTTTTATGTGTCCTTTGAAAACAAGATGAAGGTTTTTTATTGTAGGAAATTGGCGTCACTCAGAGGTGACCACGCGCGTGCAGTTACAGCACCGAAACTTTGGGAAAGCCTTCTCTCTTTTCAGATTCGCCCTCATCTTTTCTTTGAAGTCCCAGCTCAAAACGTATTTATTAGCCTTTGAATCCTAGTTGTGACTTTCTATGCATTTAAGTTTTATACTAGTATAGACAGTATTTCACAACTTTTTTTTTTTTGTTGGGATGTCTGGTATACTATATTTGAACGTGATAGGCTACAGCTATGTCACGTTCCGAAAACCTTTTGGGTTATGCATTCATGTAAATTCAACAGTCAAAACCACAGGTCTGAGTGCCTGCCAAAACTGAGTAGTTGAACAAAAATGTTCTAGATATTTCCTCTTGATCTACGGGCTGGTGTTTGCATTTTTAAAAGAAAGCAAGGTACAGTTTAATATGATTGGTGTCACTATTTAAATTCACAGAAGATAAAATATTTGTCAAATTATCCCTGCAAGTTCTCTGACTTGGTTCTGACTTATCGAACATGCCCATTACTATGAAAACCACAAGAGGGCGCTGGTGGATTGGACAAAAGATAAGAGCAAAGCGGTCTGCTGGAATTGAATCCCGTTTGAAGCTAGATTTAAGTCAACTATTCAACAGGCTTGAACCAATGCTTCAGAGGATGACAGCACAGTAAACCATACATTATTTCCCCCCCAAATCCCTCACACCTGTTCATGATCACGAGGGTGTACTTGATTTTATTGCAAAAGACAACATTTACTTGCAAAATACAACATTTACAAGCACTAGTTAATGTATTGCAGCTTTCTCATAAAAAAGGAAATATAATCTGTACAGTGAAATAGGTTTTATGACACAATTAAGAGACGTTACAGCTTGAGTTTGCCGACAGACACTTCTTTCTGCTTCTTCTTTGATGCCGGCTTCTTGGCTCCTTTGATTTGACTTCTGACCTGGTCCTGGAGCTGAGAGAAGAAAGCTGACGAAGACCGCAGAGCTTTGTCTTTGCCCTCGTCCTGTGTCACACACACACACACACACACACACACACACACACAGATCAGTTTCAGTTGAACATAGAAACAGCTGCTAGTTGAATTGCATGTTCTTTTTGCTACGAAATATTATACCTTTTGATCAATGCTAAATGTAAAAATGTGGCATAAATGACAATAGCTGTAAGCCCTGTCATATGAATGTACACTAATTTTCCATGGAAACGACAGTACACTTATAGATACACTGATAGACATTCACAATTCTGCACTGGTTTGAAGTTCGAGAATACATATACGCTAGCCTACAAACATATTATTTTGCTCATGCGGGTCAGTTCAGGACCGTGACCAGTTCAACTGGAATCAGATATTGGTGATATTTAAAAACGTAATGTGAACAGCCAAACCAAAAAAATCGGATCTGAGCATAGATCCGAATTGAGCATTGAGGCCTGCGTTGTGAACGTAGCCTAATGGACTCACTTTGAGTAATTTCGCTTTGCCTCCTTTGGTGAGTTTCTTCAGGTCCTCAGCCACCTGCGCTTTGGATGGCTTCTTGTTCTCCAGCGTGCTGCTGCTTTCTTTAAGTCTCTGTCTCCTCTCCTTCTCCTTGATCTTCAGACGTTTCACAGCCTTCTTCTTGCGTCTCTCGCGTTTCTTGTCGGTGGCCGTCTTCTCCGTGTCACCCAGCACGTCTCCCGCCTGGTTCTTCTCCTGGAGAGAAAAAAGAAGAGAGGATTTAGTATAAGGCTCGTGACGGAGCAAACACAACCAGGTCAAATGAAACTCTACAACCAGAACAAATGAAACTCTACAACCAGAACAAATGAAACTCTACAACCAGGTCAAATGAAACTCTACAACCAGGTCAAATGAAACTCTACAACCAGGTCAAATGAAACTCTACAACCAGGTCAAATGAAACTCTACAACCAGATCAAATGAAACTCTACAACCAGATCAAATGAAACTCTACAACCAGATCAAATGAAACTCTACAACCAGGTCAAATGAAACTCTACAACCAGATCAAATGAAACTCTACAACCAGGTCAAATGAAACTCTACAACCAGGTCAAATGAAACTCTACAACCAGGTCAAATGAAACTCTACAACCAGGTCAAATGAAACTCTACAACCAGGTCA
This sequence comes from Aplochiton taeniatus, assembly GCA_017639675.1. Classification (NCBI taxonomy): domain Eukaryota; kingdom Metazoa; phylum Chordata; class Actinopteri; order Galaxiiformes; family Galaxiidae; genus Aplochiton; species Aplochiton taeniatus. The sequence continues at coordinate 2,244,371 of CM030173.1, read as the reverse complement.
AATGAAACTCTACAACCAGGTCAAATGAAACTCTACAACCAGGTCAAATGAAACTCTACAACCAGATCAAATGAAACTCTACAACCAGGTCAAATGAAACTCTACAACCAGATCAAATGAAACTCTACAACCAGGTCAAATGAAACTCTACAACCAGGTCAAATGAAACTCTACAACCAGGTCAAATGAAACTCTACAACCAGATCAAATGAAACTCTACAACCAGATCAAATGAAACTCTACAACCAGATCAAATGAAACTCTACAACCAGGTCAAATGAAACTCTACAACCAGGTCAAATGAAACTCTACAACCAGATCAAATGAAACTCTACAACCAGATCAAATGAAACTCTACAACCAGATCAAATGAAACTCTACAACCAGATCAAATGAAACTCTACAACCAGGTCAAATGAAACTCTACTGCTGGAGGACAATCATCATGTTAGGGTGCACATTGTGTGTTTTTTACACCGAGTTAGGAAACAGTTTCAGCTTATCCGTAAAATATAGACTCACTCTCTCTCTCTCTCTCTCTCTCTCTCTCACGGGGCCAAGGTGTGTTTGTCCTTCAACGCAGGTGGTGCCACACATAAAACTGTCCCCAGCTCTCTCTCTCTCTCTCTCTCTCTCTCTCTCTCTCTCTCTCTCTCTCTCTCTCTCTCTCTCTCTCTCTCTCTCTCTCTCTCTCTCTCTCTCTCTCTCTCTCTCTCTCTCTCTCTCTCTCTCTCTCTCTCTCTCTCTCTCTCTCTCTCTCTCTCTCTCTCTCTCTCTCTCTCTCTCTCTCTCTCTCTCTCTCTCTCTCTCTCTCTCTCTCTCTCTCTCTCTCTCTCTCTCTCACCTTGATCTCCTCTGGTGCGAGTAGGGTGGCGTCGCTGGCGCTAACTGGAGCCACTTCCTCCATGGCAACAGAGGGCAGATTAGAGACCACTTTGACTTCAGGAGCAGGCTGCAGGAGAGGGAGAAGAGGCCGTTATGCAGCGCGGGCGTGAAAACACACACACACACACACACACACACACACACACACACACACACACACCACCAATAATATACAAAGTAAAGTTATTCATAAGTAAGTAAAAAAAAAAATAACCAAGTAGAAAAGGTGTCGGCCAGCTCCTGGTTTGAGGTTTAACCAACACAGAGGGGGGTAACTTACTGGTGTGAGGTTTAACCAACACAGAGGGGGGTAACTTACTTGTTTGAGGTTTAACCAACACAGAGGGGGGTAACTTACTGGTTTGAGGTTTAACCAACACAGAGGGGGGGGTAACTTACTGGTTTGAGGTTTAACCAACACAGAGGGGGGGTGACTTACTGGTTTGAGGTTTAACCAACACAGAGGGGGGGTGACTTACTGGTCTGGGTGTGAAGTGAAAGTTGGACAGAGCGTCCAGCTTCAGGAACAGAGCATCCATCAGCTTCTGAATCTCCACATGATCTGGGCTCTCCTCGTCCTCCTTCTTTAGCTGAAAACAGTGGACAGATCCGCCTTAGATACAAATGCTGCATAGGGCGTTGTTGTTTTGTCTGACGTACCTGGTTCCCCTGCTCCTGTGTGTGTGTGTGTGTGTGCGTGCGCGTGTGTGTGTGTGTGTGTGTGTGTGCGGTTGTTGTTGTTTGGTACCCTGGTCTGACGTACCCGATTCCCCTGCTGCAGTGTGTGTTTGTGTGTGTGTGTGTGTGTGTGTGTGTGTGTGTGTGTGTGTGTGTGTGTTTGTTTGTCACCCTGCTCTGGCGTACCTGGTTCAGCTTAAGGTACTCCTGTTCATAGACCTGGGCGAGGCTCAGTGTGCTCTTCTCCTGGTCCAGAGTCAGCCTCTTCTTGTATTCAAACGCATCCTCTTTAGGTTTCTCCTTTCTCACCACGTCATCAAACACCTAAAGGGCGCCAAGGTCAAAGTTCAAAACAAGGGAGCGTGAGGATATGTAAAATGACCTTGTAGTAATAAATTACATGAAGGTTTATAGTTACATTAAATATATGAATGTATGTTATATTAAATACATATACTTGTAGGAATATTCCAGTGGATATGTTTGTGTGTGTGTGTGTGGGACAAACCTGGTCTTTAATTCTCTGTTTAATAATGTCCTCCAATAGCAGCGTGGTCTCCTCTGTCACCGCCGGAGCTAAGAGAGAGAACAACAGGAGGATACAATTATATATACACACACACACACACACACACACACACACACACACACACACACACACACACACACACACACACACACACACACACACACACACACACACACACACACACACACAACCCTTACCCATCCTGGAGGCAGATTCAAAGTGCACGTCCTCCTCCAGCATGCTGTTCTCTGGGCGTGTCTCAGCAGACACCTCTCCAGAAAGCTGCCAAGGCTTATCCCCCAACGCAGCCTTCTCCAGCTCCTTGATCTTCTCTGTCATCTGGTGGGGTCCAGGCAGGAAGAAACACATTATGAACCCACAACTCGAACTATAACCACAAACGTGTTTGTTATACCCACAGGGAGACTGTAACCTAAATGTCTATGGTTAACTCTACCTGCTTTTAAATCCATTTTAAATGACCTGGAGAGAACATTGTTAGGGTGTAAATGTTTTAATTGACATTTTTTATATGTAGATTGCACAATGCTGGCTCATTGGTTATTTGTTGTAATGTTGTCATTTGTGTGTCTCTGTTTTTGTAATCACTTGTTTTATTCTGTGCTGCTGCCTATCTTGGCCAGGACACCCTTGCAAAAGACATTTTTTTTTATCTCAATGGGATCTTTCCTGGTTAAATAAAAAGTAATTAAAATGAAAACAATGTGAAATGCCTTATGCAACATTAGCGAGCTTAAGCACAGGACTGAGTGGATGAGGGGGTTACCTTGTTTTGGCGCTTTTCAAAGGACGACTTTGGTTCTGGCTGCGAGGAGGTTTGAGATTTTCCTCCGATGATGTCTGCCAAGTCCTCTCCTTCACTTTCCTCCTCCTCTGCTTCCCCTGGGAGGTTAAAGGTCACCTTCTTAAAGGCCTCTTTGGCCAGTCGGCTCTCTTCGTCCTCATCAAAGTCTCTGTAACGCAGCGGACAAGCAGATGGTGAAAACAGAAACCGTCATTTCTTGAGCTCTAATGCTGCTCATACATCAAGCCACGTTTCAGTTCCACTACGACAAGAGGGGAAACCACCAGGCCGATATGTACTCACGCATTTTCATCATCATCTTCATCGTCGTCAAAGTCTTCTTCTCCGTCTACATCGTCTTCCTTGTCCTGCATCTCGTCCAAACTGCCGGCGTCAGCGTCTGATTGGTCATCTGTTTTGGCTGGTTCCCCTTCCACAGCATCAAAGAAGTCTTTGTACTTTAAATTCCTGGTGCTCTTCAGCTAAAAAACAAGGCGAACTGAAATCAAAACCTGCTCCACATCTTTGTACTTTAAATTCCTGGTGCTCTTCAGCTAAAAAACAAGGCGAACTGAAATCAAAACCTGCTCCACATCTTTGTACGTGCTAATAACAGTTAGGCTGCAGGTAATTAGAACTAACATAGATTGACCTATCATTTTCCTTTTTAATTCATTGACTATTGATTTAAGCACTTTGTAATCAAACTTTGACCCAGTGAGTGACAGTGCAATTGGTTGTACGCAGAAACAGAAGAAGTCAGAATACCCACATACACACCTTGCCTGATTTCTGCTGTTTTTTTAAGGGCACATCTTCGTCCAGATCCAACTCCTCATCATCATCCTCTCCCGAGGGTAGATCCTGGAAGTAATCCACATCTTTGTCTTCATCCCCTTCATCTCCCTTCTCTTCCTGTTTGTCCATGACGTCCAGGAAGGTCTCCATGTCCGACAGCTTGAAGAATCTGTCATCCACTTCAGAAGGCACTCCCTGAGTCTTCTTATTACTTTTACCCACAGGGAGTTTCTTTCCTTTAACTCTCTTTTCAAAAGCGTCCACATTAAAATCTAAATCAGAGTTCTCGTCAGAGGAATCGCCCGCCGCGTTCTCAACCCCAGCTGCTTTTTTTAATCTCCTGGCCGGTCGTGATTCCACCTCATCCTCTCCCCCATTCTCATCTTCACATATCCCCTCCCGGACTCCGTTTTCATCAGCCTCCTCCTCATCCTCGCTCTCATCGAGTAACGTCAGACCGTCCTCGGACACAGCCTCGCTGACTGCTGTCTCGAAGTGCCTTAGAGCAGCGGCGTTCTGCAGCTCGAGCTCCTGCCAGATCTGCTCCTCGTCGAAGTTTTCCACTACAAGCTGGGCCAGGGGGCTTCCCTTAAGGCCCAGGGGCTCGTGGGCTTTGTGTAGGTCGTACAGGCTCTTGGTGAGAGAAGTGAAATCTGCTGCTGCGCCATCCTGGAGACTGAATACAAACACACAAGACAGTAATTAAAAATGTATTCTAGCATGGCTGACTTACGCTTTTCGATGTATACCCTGAGTGTAGCAGGGTTATATCTGCTGATTACTACTACATCCAAACCCAAAGCCTGTTAGCATGACGGAAAACCAAATGGGGAAAGGGGACAGCTTAGCTATCGATGTTAGCACGATGCAACTTCTATGTCTGCTAGGCTAGCAAGCTAACGTTAATGTTAGCAACAGGCCAGACTGCAAAATTTAGACAGCATAAGGTTAGATCAGCTGTAACACGTATTTTTGAACTTACGTCAGGAAGTGTTCTGGGTGTGCGGTGTTAATATCTAATAGTTTTAGTAAGTCATCCAGCGTTTTACCAACATCTCTAGATGCCATCTTTCTACTCACATGGGAACCTACGTTCATCGAGGAAATAGGTCCCCCGGAAACAATCCGATTTACAGAAAGGTACCAGCACTAACGTTGCAGAAGCTGTCAAAATATGGCGTCGTCCCTGCTGAAGGTTGCTGGTAGGTGTCGATAATCATGTGATTTTATCGGGTTAAAGACGTGGCTATGCAGAATAAAACGCTACTTTTAAAAAGTCTACTTAACTTTCCAAAGTTGGTTAGTGTTTGTGTCGGATTGGTATTAAAAGTAGCGCTGTTCTCGCGCCCCTTCTGTATTGAACTTATTTCATCAACATCCTTGACACTGTTTTATTCCATCAAATGAAGCTAACTAGCTGAGTTTGCTCCTGGATATTTTAAGTAGCCTATATGAAGGGTTTCTATTTGATCGGTTACTAATATTCGGAATAGTTCTCATATAGCCTAATTTGCCTATGCAGTTTCAGGTCTTAAATGTACCCGTGTAACACTGCTAAGAACACGTTCAACCAGGGCATCCCTCCACCAAGCAGTTCCAGGGTCGTTATGGAAACTTGGACGATTGAACCACATCGCCATTGCTGTTCCTGACATGGAAAAAGCCACAGCACTTTATCGAGACGTTCTGGGAGCTACTGTTAGCGACAAGGTGCCACTGCCGGAGCATGGGGTCTACACGGTGTTCGTGGAGTTAGGGAACACGAAACTTGAACTGCTTCACCCGCTGGGAGAGAAGAGCCCCATCGCTGGCTTTCTACAGAAGAACAAGTCTGGGGGCATGCATCACATTTGCATTGAGGTAAGTCTTTTCTGCCAATGCGGTACGTTTTATTTTTATTTTATAGGCTACTTATTTTGGTGGAGTATGTGTTCGAGATTACTCAGGGAGGGGTAGCCTTTTTGAATACGTTCTGTCTCATATTTTAAATGTTCTCTTTCTGCTAAGAGGTTAAGATCCTGTTAGATTTAGCCAAGTCGTTGACAACCCTGTGAATGTTGGACCCAGGTAGTTGTCAGCAGTTCGTGCGTAGAGGGTTCCAGGTGACTAATTTAAAAGCATGGCGATAAGATGACGGGGAGGACGGCAACAGTAGGCCTAGTCTATTTTTATGGGATATTGTGAGAATTAAACATTGCGTCTTACAAAGTGTTTCCATTTCAATCCAATTTCCCTTCCCCTCTCGAACGTTAGGAATTCTTTAAATCTTTACATTTGTCACGTGAACGCTCTTCCGACAGGTCGATGACATTAAAGCAGCCATAGCGGACCTGAAGGCGAAGAACATCAGAACTCTGTCGACGGAACCGAGGATCGGTGCTCACGGGAAGCCGGTGATGTTCCTCCACCCTAAGGACTGTGACGGTGTGCTTGTGGAGCTCGAAGAAGCCTAAACAAAAACAATAAAAAGGGTTTCCCTTTACAAACAATGCAGCCTCACACTCTGACTAGAACATGGACACCTATATTATCTATTGTGTTTATGTCCCTCAGGTTAGGTTCATGAGAACGGTGGTATAGCCTTTCCTCATACCTTGTTATCACACATTTAATTTGTTTGGATCTTGAGATAATTTGTTGAAATTTTTAACTTAGCTTTTTCCAAGACATGAGTAAATGTGCATTAAACAAGTTGCTCCATCTCCCTCACATCTGCTTAACTATCTCATTGTCTGTCAGGCTGCTGTGAATACATAGTATATATGAATTGGTTATTATGAGTCTAATGTAGGCAACATGCATCCCTTAAAACAGCTAGTCTTGTCTTAAAGCTGTTGCACATGGCAGGGTTCTAGTACTAACAATTAATCTACATTGAGTAGATTGATTGACTTTCCACTTGTTTATTCACACATTTTCACTTGGGCTTGTTTCTTTCAAGATCATAAAAATAACATAAAGAATGTGTTCTATATTTCTTGGAGGATATCGCACCAGGCAGCTGGAACTGAAGGTGTTGGCGTTAATGTTTGAAAAGAGAGAGTGTAGTCAAGCCTAATTGCATTGACACAGTGCAGCGGGCTACAGCTGTTATCTTCCCTGTTGCAGGCTGTGTTGATAGTGTCCCTCAAGCTGTTATGGAAATGGACGCAGCTAAAATGGCACATGTAGAAACCCCAGGCTAACTGCAAAAAAATTATATATATTTATGTGTGTGTGGGCTGCACAATATATCGTGTTTTTTTTTTTTTTTTATCTCATTGCAGTGTCAACATGCGCAATAAACACATCGCAAAAGACGATATTTTATTCGGCTCTATATTTAATAAATGACATAAATATTCTTTAAAAATTATATTATTCGATCACGCGGATGACATGCTTTTCACCGCGCGGAAATATCTGGCCAATCAGACAGAGCCCTCGCCATTAGGCACCATATGTTGCAGCTGGAGAAAGTAGGAGGGGGAAACTGCACTTCAAAATGTAATCATCAGCCATATATATTTTTATTGGTGCTTTAGTTTGAAGTTTTTTTGGAGCAGTATAGAAAGGCAGTGCTGCGAGCAATATCTTATCTTTTTACTATCGCAAGAAATATCATTATCGCGATATTCAGCAACGTTATCGCGTAGCCCTAATATATATATATATATATATATTAGGGCTGCACGATAATATATATATATATATATGCACGATAACGACGCAATATTCAGCAACGTTATCGCGTCGTTAATAACGATGCGATAACGTTGCTGAATATTGCGATATTTATATTATTATACATATAATTATATTTCTATATATATATATATATATATATATATATATATATATATATATATATATGTATATATATTTATTCCTAATGACATTAGTGAAGCTTCTGTTTCAAAACAGAGATTTTGCTCACCGCAGTCTGTTTATTTTGCAGGTTTACTGTAGTAATAGTTTAATATGTGGAATATGCTGTAGATGCCAGCTTTTATTGAAATCAATCTTCATGTAATAATTAGGGTACTATCCAAGTATCAATAGTCTATTTGATGTTTTCCTGGTTTGTGATTTCGAACTGATACAACCCATGACCAGAATTGGATATTCCTTTTAGGTTTTTATTTGCAACGTGTTGCTCTTAAAAACTGCCATTTTGTGACCTTTTGCAATCAGTTATTTATAGTTTTTTGTAGACACACACACAGGTGTAGGGCCCCCCAAAAGCTAGAAACGGCCCTGCAAACACACACACACACACACACACACACACAAAATAGTTTGCTACATGTTTTTTTAACAAATAAAGTATTTTCTGGCATAATTTTAATATCACTACTTAAAAACCTGCCTTGATCAATGTTTTTGGCTTTATGTCTTTATGTCTCTACACAAGATGCCTTACAATGATTTATTTAGTTTATAACGACAACTTCACCAAGATGAGATTTATTTCAAGTCAGCACTAGGACAGGACATGGAGTTGCAAATATTATGCGTTTTTCAAAAGCTCTAACTGTATACCCTGGCCTGACGTGACATTAGAGCAAAAGGATTAGGACCACTGTTTTTTTCCCTGATATGAGATAGCATTATGCATGAAAAGTTATGTAAAATAATTTCGGGGAATATGACCATGCACCGTACTCCAAAGGCCATGGGATGAGAGATGGCATTTAAGAGGATTATTCAAAATCTGTGTTTGTGAAGGGTACTAAGTGTCCTGTTCTCATCTCTTGGCATGTCACGAAGTATTGCCAGACTTTTAGGTGGGGATACGAAAACCCTGAAAGCGCGTGCATTTGATACCATAAAGATTCAGTTCTCGTGCGGCCCCCTGTCACTCAGTCTGGCTGTCTAACTGCGTCTGTTTGTGCGTGTGTTTCTGGAACTTCGCGTATGTGTTGTGTGTGTATATTTGTGTCTCAGCCCCACGTTCACATCTTTAAGGTATGTCACGCAGCCATTTTTTAATGACTACACTTGCCTGACGCTGGAGACAGTGGAAACAAAGTTTAAATGAACACATTCACAATGTTGATGTTGCCAAGTGGACCACCGGGACTACGCGCAGTAGCAGTTCAAATGATAGTAACACAGTCATAGATCTCAAGTTAATAATGGAAAAAAATGTCAGGTTGACACTTTTAACATTTTACTACGGTGTATAGCTATTTTTTTGCCAAACAAAGTCGATGTTGGTTGCATGCCAATTTCACAGTTTAGGCTACCTAAGGAAACATTTTATGCGAGTTTTCGATGTCCTTACAATAATAACATAATTTGTGCGAAATTTGTGCGGAAGTACTCATAACGTTTAACCAAGGACCGACTATACAGGCTATGTTAAATGTCTGACCATGACAACCGGTGCAAAATCAGGAACTACACAGCTGATGGTCACTTCGCTCGCTTTCTCTTGCTAATCCGCATGCACCACCTTTTCAATTGGTTGTGGGGTGGGGTAGCCTAGCGTTGCCGCTCCGCGAAAGTCTTCCACCAACTGCAGTGGAACCTTTTCATTCACGTTCGGGGGCGTCCTGTTTCTGGCACTCTTCTTATTCATATGCCCGGGCTGTCTAGTCTCTTGGCTTTTTCTCTGTGCATCCCCGAGCATTGAAGCGTACAGTGATCCCGCACAGGTCTACTTGAAAGCAGGCTGTATCATCCGCCCTCCAAATTTTAAGAAAGAGGTGTTTTAATCAGTGGAAGAAAACATTATTCAGGTAAAATGTCATTATATTGGTTTTTAATAGAGTAGCTATATGTTAAAATAAGATTTCGCTCGATCTATATCTGTCTAAGCCTACAAGAGCATCGCTGGATGATAGGCTACAGCTGGTCATCTGCATCCAACTATTGACGTTTCGGTAGGCAATCTTTCTTGCTTTTAAAAGACTGCCATTCAGCCGACAATCTAAATCTTTCAAGGCATTTCTTACACTTTTAATTTCATTTACAATGGTAGTTTTGTGTATCAATTTGTAGGCCGTAACATAACATTGAGTTGAGGGTGGGGGGAGGCAGGGAGTGCATGGGCGCGTGTATTGTCTAATGCTGGCTAATAACCTCTAGAAAGCTGGTCACTGACTTTCGGAACGGCTAAACTGTCAATGGAATGTTCACGAATGGAATTATCTAAATGTTTTTTATTATTATTATTATTATTATTATTTAGTTCTTCTCGCCTCCCAACGTACACATCTGTTTCGGAAAGGAAACTAGTGTGGAGAGAAATACTCCTCTCCGTGGTGCTTGTTTTAACAGATCACTCACGAGCTATTATGATAATAGGCTCTATAGACTGCGCTCTCACTTCTTAAGCCAATATGAGCATTTCAGTTATGGATAACTGAATATGGAGTAGGAAAAAACACCAGCTGGTGTATTTTTTTATTTGATGACATAGTGTATTATTTATGAGACGTTTACATTTCATATTTATATCGAGTGGCGGGGAGTTGTCAACATGAGCGACAGTATGTATCCGTACTAAAGTGACTACTGCTATAGGCCCATGTGTGTAACCACTGGATGCTGCAGATGATATACTCCGTGATGTCTTTGTCCGTAGTGTACCACCCAGTTCCAATAGAGATATAGCTGTAGCCTGTGAGGAGGACAGTCGCACTACTGTCCTTAAGTCCGCCTGTCGATCAGAAATTGTGCCTATTGTTCGATGGACGCAGAGGGAGTTAGCCATGCAGCTCATGTGGCCAATCAGGAAAGGCGCTTTAGACATGGAATCAACACAGCTCTAGTCCAAAATGATGAATCTAAGAAAGTAGCCCCAACACGAATAAGCCATAACGTGAAGTAACCCTGTAGTGTTGAACATGTGTGTGCTCAGAAAGATATCTTGTACATGCCTTTACTAGTACTGTGCATCATCATGTATTTTTGTTGTTCAAGATTAGTCGCGCTGTTTAATCTGAACTGTTCAGATAACTACACTCAAAGTAAGCAGAGAGGAAATAGTGAATGTATGTGTATGATTAAAGATTACGACCGAAAAACATGAAATGACATAGAAAGAAAAAAAACAGCAACTGAAAAACAACAACAACCAGAAACAAATTAGAGATGAAAGCAATGTATTCAACAAATGGGTGTTTAAACCGGACACGACACAGACAGCAAACAGGGAGAGGCTGGAGAACAATAGCTGTGGTCTGGAGGAGGAGGAGGAGGAGGAGGAGGAGGAGGAGGAGGAGGAGGAGGAGGAGGAGGAGGAGAGGAAGGGTCTGGCTTGTAGAGATAGAGTGATGATTGGCTATTAGAGAGAGGGTGAGGAAGGCTGAAGAGCCCTCTGGGAGTCACAAAGTGAAGGTGTAACATCCAGCAGGAAAGTCTTGTTCTGAATCTATTAGACCCAGGCAGCATACTGGTCTATACCTTCTATCATATATATATATATATATATATATATATATATATATATATATATATATATATATATATATACACACTCCTCCAAATGTATTATTTTATGTATTTGACTTCTGTTGAAGTCATTCGAAATAAAGGTAGCTTTCTTAAATAGATGTGGGAGGTTTTTGATAAGTGCTGGGCATTTGGTTTGTGATAGTCTTTTGTGTTGCATGGTATTTTCTTTCCTTGGAACACCCTCCTCCTTCTGAAGCATTCATTCTGTTTCTTTTCTTTTCTCTCCTTTCCCTCTCCCCTCCTCTCTCGTTCTCACGCTGCATCGAGAGAGAGAGAGAGAGAGAGAGAGAGAGAGAGAGAGAGAGAGAGAGAGAGAGAGAGAGAGAGAGAGAGAGAGAGAGAGAGAGAGAGAGAGAGAGAGAGAGAGAGAGAGAGAGAGAGAGAGAGAGAGAGCGCGAGAGCTGGGGACAGTTTTATGTGTGGCACCACCTGCGTTGAAGGACAAACACACCTTGGCCCCGTGGCCTGCTGGGATCTGATTGGTGCTACAGTACGACGGTTCTAAATCAGACCCTAGTGGAACAGCGAGAGTCAGCGAGGGAAATAGAGAGCACATGGATATGTGTGTATGTGTGAGCGACTGAAGGAGAAAAAGAGAGAAGGAAGAGGGAAATGTTAACCGCGAGGATAACGATCAAAGTGGTGAGGAGGATAGGGACCAGGGCTGTCTGCTGGCTTTACATGGAACCAAAGGAACGATCTGATCTGTTTTGATGCAGTGGTTTATCACGTTAATCCTCCCTCTCTTTGTGTGTGTGTGTGTGTGTGCGAGGGGGGGGGGGGGTAAGCAGAATAATGGAACACACTGGGACTGGACTGGTGATATCTCGATTCATATTTGAAGCCCCCCCCAAAAAGGCGTGCGCATCACAGAGCCGCTGTGATGTATGTCCTGTAAAGTGCTCGCCTAGGCCTTCTCCTGGCACTGACGGATAGCGTGAGGCCACAGCCAGTTGCCCTTTGGCTTAACCGTTTTATGATGCGACAAGATTGGCTGGGAGCCTGACATTGTTCAGGGTCCTTCAGCCAATAGATGTCCTTTTAATAAAAAAAAAAATTATTTTATTTTTTTGATATTTTAGAGGCGTAATGCTTTGTTGACAGGAAAGTAGGCAGACGGGAAAGTAGGGAGATAGAGAGGGAGGGGAAGACATGCAGCAAAGGGTCCGGGCTGGAATGTAACCCGGGCCGCTGCGTTAAGGACTAGCCTTTGTGGTGCGCCTTAGCTTGGTGATCCACTGGGGTGTCATACACTTTAATGTTTAGGCAACATGCTGCTTGAAAAGAGATGGCAGGAATGGAGCATGGAAATCTCACAGCTTAATAAACAGCCTTCCATTTTGATTATCTGACCGTGCCCGGAGTGGATTTAGAGCGTGGTGGCTCAGAGACGTCATTGCTCCCCCTTGAGCCGCCTAGAGGTGTCCTGGGCTCAATTTAACGAAACATCCGGGATGTTGAAGACCCCAATGACCTATCAGCTCTCAACCCAAATCCATTCTAAATATTGATTTTTAAAGTGCTCGTCTTGGATTAAAGGCATAATTGATTTTATAACAGTATCCTGTGTAGGTTTAAAGGTCATCATAATAATTACTGTGTTGATAATCCATTGTAATTTCTGGAATATCCTTTGCTTATCCAGTGTAGATTCAGGGAATTAGTAGGGGGTCAATGTGAGGAGGACGTTATTGGTTTGATTTGATTAAAGTTATATTATATTCCTCTAGTCTTTATCACTCTGTACAGTGGCACACACTAAGAACATATGAAAGTGTTCATTAGAAGACCTCTGTGGACCAACGGCGAAGGTTAAAAGAGGGCTGAACGTTTTCTTAATGCCCTTCAAATTCTTCATTGGCAAATAAATAACTTCATGTTTATTTGATTGTAAAGAAGGTAAAAATATCCCCAATTCCCCATTGTGTGTTAGTAACTGTGATGATATTGTTTAATGTGTTCCAATCTCATAACGCCAAGTCACTTTTACTACATAGGATAACATCAACTTGGTGATCAATGGATTGAATTCACAGAGTGTGTATAGCTTCCCCTATTTGAGTTCAATTTTGCAGTGCTGTTTGCGGGAGCACTGAACCGCTCTATTCACTGGTCTTTACCGTACAGAACACCTGTGGGCACACAGCAATAAGCCTCTCTCACAGGATGTCCACGCTGTAGGGGAGCTGTCAGCTCTGGGTCTGTGCCCAGCTTCTCTGTGGATAGCCTGGCGGAGAGTGTAGGAGGCTGGCTGGTTGGCTGACTGGCTGGGAAGGGGAGGGGAGGGTGAAGAGGCTGACTGACTGACAGGCTGGCTGGTTGGCTGACTGGCTTGGGAAGGGGAAGGGAGGGTGAAGAGGCTGGCTGACTGGCTGGTTGGCTGACTGGCTGGATGTCTGGATGTTAGAGCTGGCTGGCTGGCTGGCTGGATGATAGAGACTGGCTGGCTGGATGTTAGAGACTGGCTGGATGGATGACAGAGACTGGCTGGCTGGATGTTAGAGACTGGCTGGCTGGATGACAGAGACTGGCTGGCTGGATGTTAGAGACTGGCTGGCTGGATGACAGAGACTGGCTGGCTGGATGTTAGAGACTGGCTGGCTGGATGTTAGAGACTGGCTGGCTGGATGTTAGACTGGCTGGCTGGCTGGATGAAAGAGACTGGCTGGCTGGATGTTAGACTGGCTGGCTGGATGTTAGACTGGCTGGCTGGCTGGATGAAAGAGACTGGCTGGCTGGATGTTAGAGACTGGCTGGCTGGATGATAGAGCTGGCTCCACACCATACTTTCTCTGGCCTTCAACCAGCTTTTTAAATGCAACCACTTCATTTCAAACAGGCTTTGATGGGTGTATTTATTTACTTGGCAGCTGTGTCCCCTTCTGAGTGGGGGGGGTTATATCTCAGACAGTGTTGACGCATGTCCTCTGATAGAAGGAGGAGGAGGTGCGGTTTACGCTGTTTGTGGGCGGGCCATGTTCACAATTGGTCTAACGAGGTTGAACGATTGAGAAGATTGACAGGTGTGCGTGCGGGTGAAAAGAGGTGACCTTGTGTTCTTGTAGCGGTTGAGTCTTAATTGTTTTTTATTGTTAAGAACGGAGAGTGTGAAGCCTAGTATTCCTTTTCTGTTTGAGCTATTTATTATGTTAACAGTGTAGTGTTGGTTAGCGACGTTGGTAGGCCTCCTCCTGATGGTGGAGAAGGATGCGCTGTCATAGTGGCTAGACTTCACCATCCAATCCGCAGTCACACACTGATCGCTGACCAATTAGGACCGCTCAGATATGATGCAGCTTGTTTGTTTGTTTATGTTTGTTTGTTTGTGTATTCTCTTTTAGCAAGTTAACGTAGTTCGACTTTAACTTCTAGCTTAGCTGTTTCCACTGCATCTGCTCTGGCCAAAAATAAAAAGCTTTAACTTTAGATGGCATTCATGTGAAAGTGGCATCCGTGAGAGAGAGAGAGTATCCTGTGGCTCTGGTTGTCTCGCTTTAGGATGTGTATATTGACTGCTTTTATTGATGTCAGTTTTAAGCGAGGGCAATTGAACTGTCGAATGAATAGATGGTCTAGCAGTGGCATAGAGAGGTAATTTACAATGTGTGGAACTGAATAGATCCAGCTGCATGTCTGAGTCTGGTCCCCTCATGTTATTCTGTCCGTGGCACAGTTCCAGATACACACACAAAACCACACTCACACATACTCCAGATACAAAGACACACACACACACACACATACACACAGGCAGAACGGGAGGCTGTAACAGGTAGTGCATTCTAGATATTCCAGTGTTTTTTGACAGGTCGCTAAGCTGCTGGGGTATGTATGTCTTGTTTTTTGTCTGTCTGCCCAGTCTGGGAGAGGCAAAGACGTGACAGGAAGGGTTTTAGCTAGCCAGGAGGGGTGTTAACTAGCCAGGAGGGGGTGTTAGCTAGCCAGGAGGGGGTGGTGGCCAGCCAGGAGGAGGTGAAAGCTAGCCAAGTGGGGTGTTAGCTAGCCAAGTGGGGTGTTTGCTAGCCAGAGCAGGTGTTAGCAAACCAGGAGGGGTTTTAGCTAGCCAGGAGGGGTGTTAGCTAGCCAGGAGGGGTGTTAGCTAGCCAGGAGGGGGTGTTGGCTAGCCAGGAGGGGGTGTTGGCTAGCCAAGTGGGGTGTTAGCTAGCCAAGTGGGGTGTTTGCTAGCCAAGTGGGGTGTTTGCTAGCCAGGAGGGGTGTTTGCTAACCAGGAGGGGTGTTTGCTAACCAGGAGGGGTGTTAGCTAGCCAGGAGGGGTGTTAGCTAGCCAGGAGGGGGTGTTGGCTAGCCAAGTGGGGTGTTAGCTAGCCAAGTGGGGTGTTTGCTAGCCAAGTGGGGTGTTTGCTAGCCAAGTGGGGTGTTTGCTAGCCAAGTGGGGTGTTTGCTAGCCAAGTGGGGTGTTTGCTAGCCAAGTGGGGTGTTTGCTAGCCAAGTGGGGTGTTTGCTAACCAGGAGGAGTGTTTGCTAGCCAGGAGGGGTGTTAGCTAGCCAGGAGGGGTGTTAGCTAGCCAGGGGTGGTGTTAGCTAACCAGCCACCGTCTCAGAGAGCTTCTTTGTTGAAGCTTCACTCGTCTGAATAAGGAGAGGCCTGAACGCTCTATTCAGTGATGGGGTGGCAACAGAAGTGGAGGAGGCGAGTGGGGGCAATCAAATCCCCTCTCCCTGTCACTGAGGCACGGTTGGACGGGTATCGATTCAACCGCCTTGTTGATCCTCTATAATTATAACACTACAAAGTCTGACAGCCATTTGAAGTGCCGGTTCTTTGGGAAGATGAAGACAATAAGATGAAGGAGCGATAGAGAAAGAGAGAGGAAAGAGCAATATATATATATATAGAGAGAGAGAGAGAGAGAGAGAGAGCGAGAGAGAGAGAGCGAGAGAGAGAGAGCGAGAGAGCGAGAGAGAGAGAGAGAGAGAGAGAGAGAGAGAGAGAGAGAGAGAGAGAGAGACAGAGAGAGAGAGAGAGAGAGAGAGAGAGAGAGAGAGAGAGAGAGACAGACAGACAGACAGACAGACAGACAGACAGACAGACAGACAGACAGACAGACAGACAGACCTGGATATATTTGTGAGATAGAAAGCGGCCGGCAGAGAGCTGGCTATAAGGGATGTCGCTGTTTGATGTGAACATGTTGCTGGCAGTGAGAGAGAAAGACAGGGAGGGAGTGAGTGAGTGAGAGAGAAAGATAACGCAAGAAAGAGAGTGATAGGAAGTGAGAAAGAGAGAGAGAGAGAAAAGATGAATAAAATAGATTTAAAGAAAAAGAAACACTGAGGAAGAGGGAGGGAGGGAGGGAGGGAGGGAGGGAGGGAGGGAGGGAGGCAGGCAGGCAGGCAGGCAGGCAGGCAGGCAGGCAGGCAGGCAGGCAGGCAGGCAGGCAGGCAGGCAGGCAGGCAGGCAGGCAGGCAGGCAGGCAGGCAGGCAGGCAGGCAGGCAGGCAGGCAGGCAGGCAGGCAGGCAGGCAGGCAGGCAGGCAGGCAGGCAGGCAGGCAGGCAGGCAGGCAGGCAGGCAGGCAGGCAGGCAGGCAGGCAGGCAGGCAGGCAGGCAGGCAGGCAGGCAGGCAGGCAGGCAGGCAGGCAGGCAGGCAGGCAGGCAGGCAGGCAGGCAGGCAGGCAGGCAGGCAGGCAGGCAGGCAGGCAGGCAGGCAGGCAGGCAGGCAGGCAGGCAGGCAGGCAGGCAGGCAGGCAGGCAGGCAGGCAGGCAGGCAGGCAGGCAGGCAGGCAGGCAGGCAGGCAGGCAGGCAGGCAGGCAGGCAGGCAGGCAGGCAGGCAGGCAGGCAGGCAGGCAGGCAGGCAGGCAGGCAGGCAGGCAGGCAGGCAGGCAGGCAGGCAGGCAGGCAGGCAGGCAGGCAGGCAGGCAGGCAGGCAGGCAGGCAGGCAGGCAGGCAGGCAGGCAGGCAGGCAGGCAGGCAGGCAGGCAGGCAGGCAGGCAGGCAGGCAGGCAGGCAGGCAGGCAGGCAGGCAGGCAGGCAGGCAGGCAGGCAGGCAGGCAGGCAAATTGTTCACAGCTGGAGTCCATGTCTTATCACCTCCTCCCTCCTCCTGGCTTTGCTGAGTGAGCTGTAACTTAACACGCGCACACACACACACACACAGCTTTGCTGAGTGAGCTGTAACTTAACACACACACTCACACATACAGGGCAGGCTGGTGTTTGCTGAGTGAGCTTAAGGTTGGTGTAGGGCTTTGTTAAGTGTGCTGTAACTTAAAGTGATAGTTCAACATTTTGGGAAATAAGATATGCCCCAACTTGATGATTGATATCAATTTTGTCTGTACGTCCAGTATTGAGTTAGTTATGTGGTCGTTGGAAAAGTAGCCTAGCGATATAGTAAGCTTGAGGTAACTGCTAGCATTGCTCCCAAAAAGTGACTCAATTCTAAATTCCAAAGCTGTGTTATTGTAGATGTTATATCTTCTGTATTTCGCACGTGTCAAAATGAAAATGTAAAAGCAAGACGTTGTTGAAACACATAGACGGTTGAAGCTATTGCAATGCGAAACCTTTGTTTCACCTTGTGTCTGGTAGGTTGAGGGAGCTAACGTCTTTAGTAGAGTTGGGACCATAGACATATATACATATATATATTTTGACCATATATTTAATAACGTCTTGCTTTTACATTTTCATTTCGACATGTTAACTGACTTAATACTGGACGTACGGACATTAAATGTATATCAATCATCTCGTCTGACTAGCGGTAAGTTGGGGCATATCTTATTTCCCAAAATGTTGAACTACGTTACTTAATGTTGGTGTCAGACTTTGTTGAGCTGCAGTAGGGGAGGAGGAGGTCTGTGGATCCACCAAGAAATGCCACAGTGTGGAGGGGTATACACGTATACCGACACACACACACACACACTTATACAGGCTGCAATATCCTAAGTCAGTCACTCAGATACTGTGCACACACAAACATGGCTCTTTTATATTTACACACTACACACACACACTACATGTTAACTAACATGATTTTTATGGTTTTTCTTTTAAGGTTCAGAGTCTTTTTTTATCATTCTTCTGAGTTCCCAATCCAAGGATAATGAAAGCAATAGGAAGTGATGTCGAGCTCCTGGAATCAATGAAGGGAGATCCACAAGCCAATTCCCCCTCATTCTCCACCATTAGCATGTAAATGACCTCAACTCAATTTCCCTGTAGTGGGATGAATGAGGCTGTGGATAAAGAAGGAGGGAACAGAGGGGGGGGGGGGGGGGGGGGGTGAGAGAGAGAGAGAGAGAGAGAGAGAGAGAGAGAGAGAGAGAGAGAGAGAGAGAGAGAGAGAGAGAGAGAGAGAGAGAGAGAGAGAGAGAGAGAGAGAGAGAGAGAGAGAGAGAGAGAGAGAGAGAGAGAGAGAGAGAGAGAGAGAGAGAGAGAGAGATCAAATTAAAAGGGGAGAGAGGAGTAAAATGGCCTTGATGATCTATGTCCCTTTATGTTGCCTATAATAAACAAGAGGTGATTATTTATATCAAAAATATCCTACCTGTTTCTGTTGACGAAGCTTATATGAGGTGCGACAACCATATAGGGATTCGATTGAGACCCGAAGCTGAAGTAATATTTTACATGAACGTTCTGTCCTATGCAGTAGGCTACTTTTTGTACACGCTATACATGTCCTAAAGGTTTTTTATATTATTGGACAGACATTATTATGAATTAACTATGAATTATGAAACACACATGCATACACACACATGCACTGAATCTCCAAATGATGGCATGCTGCTGTTAAGTTGAAATCCTCCTTCATCTCTTTTAAAGCTGATAATGTTGCCGTAGGCTAGAGACAACGATCTCCTGCGCCGAGGCTAAGCCTTGAGATGACTAAATGACGACAGGTATTAACAGATCTTCCCTCGCTCCTCCGGTTATTCAATTTCCCCTCACACCCTCGCTCTCTCGAGTTTCCCTCCGCCTTGTGTCTAATGAGTTAGTGTGCGTCGTGGCGTTATCTTATTGCTTTCTGAAGGAAAATCAGTTTTTCACGGTTGCCATCGGTATACTATTTGTTTTGATCTATGCACTCCCCCGGGAGCGCAGGCTGCGTGCTGTGTTACTAATATACAACGTGTTTTCCTGTTTGTACGTGTGTGCGCGACAAGAGACACACATATTGATCTGGTTCATGGCCTCCTGCTGTGCTCCAGGTCAAAGGTTACCACCTATCTCTCATCGCTGCTCCCCGTTAGGCCATTACGACTATTAAGCCTTTGACTTGATTCAGCAGGCGGCCTAATTAGCCGCCGCTTGTTTTCCCCCAGCAAGGACATAGCATTAGCATTAAGTTGTAGCGCGCGAGCCTCACCTGCATGGTGCACGGGTAAGCAGCTGGTTGTCCCTCACAGTAGCAACGGAGGTTAGCCACAAACAACGACAGTGGAGTGGTGGGGAGTTCTTATTTTATATGATGTGTGGCCATTTTTAAGCCAGAACCTGCGTTTGTATATATTAGTGAGAGAGTATAGGAGAGAGGACAATCTGAAAAGAGAGGAACGAAATGCTGAGAAAAAGATAGTGAATTGCCGCCCGTTCCCCTGTATTTTCCAGCGTTAACAGGTTACATCCTATTAAAATGCTGCCGTCTGTATCCGCGCCCTAAGCACATTTGCATTTGCATTTTTCTGCTTCTTCTTGCGGCTACATCTGACTTTAATACCCTAGTAATGGGGCAAGAAATATCTATTGGGTGGCGCGTAACGTAATAGAAATGTCTCCCCCTGCCTCTTGAGTCAAATCTAATTCGATTTATATCCGTGAGAAACCATCATGCCGGTGTGATGGATTTAAATACCTGTGCCTCTTCCATCGTTTTTCTTCTCATTTAAATTATGCCTCGGCTTTGGCCAGGCTGGATATACTTTGTTAGGCTGAATATTTGTGAAGAGCCGCATAAACGAGGCCGTGTCTCGCCTGTTGTTGCTGCAGTCCAGCTCAAAGGAACGGCTTTTCAGCACCTTGGACAGATCCTCCTGTGTGGGAGAGCATACAGCAGGTCCTGGAAAGCCGTGCGTTAACTGGCGGGAGCATATGCTCCGAAGCACTGTGGCGCACACACACACACACACACACATACGCACGCACGCGCACACACACACACACACACACACACACACACACACACACACAGCCACGTGTGTTTATTTCCTCTTAACATGTCATTTAAATTGCCCCCCCCCCCCCCCCCCCCCCCCACACACACACACACGACATGTTAATTACCAACACAGTACAAAGGGGGCATAAATAGTTAAGATTTACACAGTATCTACAGGAGTACCTGCCTGATACAGTGTGTCTTAATGGCAACGCGTAACATTAACACAAACACATACACAGGATTTCAAACAAAGAACTACAATTACCAGGGGCATCGTGGTTGTGAGTACAAACTAGTGCAGGATCTCTTCCATACTGCACAGCTACCAATAATTACAAACACCTAACATTATTTTTCAACCATACGCACAACCATGCATGCACGCACGCACACACACACACACACGCACACACACACACACACACAAATGTGCACGCACACGCACACACACACACACACACACACACACACAGTCCATGCTGAAAGCCCTTCCGTCGTTCAGTCAGTCAGTCATTCAAACAAACATGCCCCCCTGACAGTGAGGGATGATAAGGAATGTAAAAGCCTGCCCCACATCAGTCACACGTTAAAAGGCTAAGCTCTCCAGGGGTTCTGTACATCTCTGATCCTGTGTGTGTGTGAGAGAGAGAGAGAGAGAGAGAGAGAGAGAGAGAGAGAGAGAGAGAGAGAGAGAGAGAGAGAGAGAGAGAGAGAGAGAGAGAGAGAGAGAGAGAGAGAGAGAGAGAGAGAGAGAGAGAGAGAGAGAGAGAGAGAGAGAGAGAGAGAGAGAGAGAGAGAGAGAGAGAGAGAGAGAGAGAGAGAGAGAGAGAGAGAGAGAGAGAGAGAGAGAGAGAGAGAGAGAGAGAGACAGCCTCTACACTACGAAGACAGCCCCACACACTGATCTGTGCATTGGGATTGCAGAAAACAAGTGTGTCCTTTCTCTAGCTAGTCTTGTATTAGAAAGATGATTTAAATGCCTTACTTAGCCGACGTCGCTGGGAGACAGCCGAACAGAGAGGAAGAATAACGCAGAAGGAATCCGCGATGGGCTGAGTTCATCAGCCATCAAGAAGTTCAGGTCCGTGATGTTGTTCTCCAGGTCTCCATCTTTTCACTGAAACAAAGTTCATGTCAGTGATGATGTTATTTTCTGAAACAAAGTTCATGTCAGTGATGTATTTCTCCAGGTCTCCATCTTTTCACTGAAACAAAGTTCATGTCAGTGATGTTATTTTCTGAATCAAAGTTCATGTCAGTGATGTTATTTTCTGAAACAAAGTTCATGTCCGTGATGTTATTTTCTGAAACAAAGTTCATGTCCGTGATGTTATTTTCTGAAACAAAGTTCATGTCCGTGATGTTATTTTCTGAAACAAAGTTCATGTCCGTGATGTTATTTTCTGAAACAAAGTTCATGTCAGTGATGTATTTCTCCAGGTCTCCATCTTTTCACTGAAACAAAGTTCATGTCAGTGATGTTATTTTCTGAAACAAAGTTCATGTCCGTGATGTTATTTTCTGAAACAAAGTTCATGTCCGTGATGTTATTTTCTGAAACAAAGTTAATGTCCGTGATGTTATATTCTGAAACAAAGTTAAATGTGAGCGATGTGGTTCTCCTGTGAAACAAAGTTCATGTCATTGATGCAGAGTTAAAAAAAAAAAAAAACTTCTTTAAAGTGTTTCTGGGGCATTGTGTCTTTTTGAAAAGAATGTTGCATCGATCCATAGAGCTGTTGACAGGGACCTGTCAGACAGGATGAGATAATTCAGATAATGAAAATGGTGTGTTTGTGTGTGTGGTGGTGGTGGTGGTGGTGGTGGGTGGGGGTGGGGCTGGGGGGCGCTATATGACACTCCACATGATGGCGGAGTATTAAACTGTTTTTGATTCTCCTCCTCCACCTGTCTCCATCTTTATCAGTCTCCAGGAGGCAGCATGCTGACTTTTAACTGGATAGGGAGTCTAAAAACAGACAACAGGGTGTGTGTATCAGGTTACCTACATCGCTGCAGTCTTCTCCTGCTGATGCTGTCTCTTTGGGGACGATCAAACTGCTGACTGATAGCTCGGATGTGGGGAGGGAGGGAGGGGGGATTGGGGAAAGAGGGAAAGAAGAAGGGGTAGAGGTAGGGAGGGAGGGGGATTGGGAGGGGAGGGGAGGAGGGGTAGAGGTAGGGAGTATCAGTGCTCCTAGAGCAGGTAAGTGTGGCTCAGATGCAGACTGCGGCCCTGTCCCAAACCGAACCTTCCACCCCTACCCCTCCGTTATGGAGAGCAAGTCTGTATACCAAGCACCCTTCATGAGTGGCCCACTCCACCCTCCACCCTAGTTGGTTTGGGATGGCACTTAATATGGCCTCCACATCTCTCTCTCTCCCCACAAATGGAGGGGGAGTATGTAGGGGGTGGTTTGGGATACGTCCTATAACTAAGAAGCTCAAAACGCTCAACCCTCTGGAAATAAAGAAACACTGAGGCTAACTTCAAAAGAAAGTGACCCAATGGAGTCTTGGTCCTTTACTAGAGAAATGATAAACAGGTCCTTACACAGCACACGTTGGGTACTGAATGAACTAACAGAAACGCAGGGAGGGAGCTTAAATAACAGAAACAGAGCACAGGTGTAAATAATAATCATGATTGGGGCTGATTGGAGTGTCCTGGTTAAACCCTAGAGTGCTGTCTGCTGTCTGTTGACCATTCATCTGGGACACCCAGGCCCTGACAGGGAGGGAGATGGGGAGGGAAGGAGGGGGAGATGGACGGAGGGAGGTAGACATGAATATACATAAATAAAATCAATCAAATAACTTGGAACAGCTATTTCTCAAACTTCAGAGTGAACACTGTGTTGTGAGCAGTGCCATATTGGATGTGGAGAGACTCCCTCCTTAAAACTATGCCTGTGGAGCTACAATATGGTGTGTGTGTGTGTGTGTGTGTGTGTCTGTGTGTGTCTGTCTGTCTGTTTTAAGTGGCAGCCTCCTCAACATGCCAGTTACTGTTGCTGTTAGACCATTACACCCCTGCAGTTCAGACAAACCCCTCAGTTGTGTGACTATAATTAATTGAAATTAAATGTTAAGAGGACATGAAGGAATATCTAGCATAGTTCACATGAGTAGCCATGTTACAAGGAATCCTGGCAGACCAATGGTGGAGGAGAAATTCAAACTGCGGCCAGTTATAATATAATAATTTCTCTCTTTCTCTCCATCTCCATCTCCCTCTCTCTCTCCTTCTCTCTCTCTCTCTCTCTACACAGTGTTGGCGCCTACAGGACTGTATGGGAGTTGTAGTCAAACCTAGTATCTGTGCCTACAGGGCTGTATGGGAGTTGAAGTCAAAGCCAGTATTGGTGCCTAGAGGGCTGTGTGGGAGTTGTAGTCAAACCCAATGTTGCTGTATGGGAGTTGTAGTCAAAGCCAGTATTGGCGCCTACATGGCTGTATGGGAGTTGTAGTCAAAGCCAGTATTGGTGCCTACATGGCTGTATGGGAGTTGTAGTCAAAGCCAGTATTGGTGCCTACAGGGCTGTATGGGAGTTGTAGTCAAAGCCAGTATTGGTCCCTACAGGCCTGTATATACACTATTGGCAATACGCCACCAACATTGCATCATTTATAGGCCGCGCCCCAGTTGGGGGAAAACAAACCAATCATAATTTCAATTAAATTTAAGGAGACTTTGTAGGAGTATAAGAGTAAAGACATTGTCAGCAGAATGACAAAGTTTGGGGTGTCACATTATTACATAAGTTAATTTCGATCCGATTCAAGTAAAAGGGTCATCCGTTAAGGAAGTGTCATTACAAAGTTTAAAAAGTCTATGCAAAGTTAACATTGAAAGTAATGAAAGTAGTCCAAAGATAAAGTTAATTTTGATCGGATTCATTTAGTGTTCAATATAGTCAAGTTAATCATCAGTCACATCAGAATAAAAGTTGTGTTTTTCAAACGTTGAATACAATTCCATTAACAGGTACTGTTCAGCAGCTACCTTAGCTTTTGGAATGGGGATACACATATCCTGCCTCTTTCCCCTTTCAGACATCAGTAGTACTGGATATCTTTAATCATTTCTGGATGTACAGTTTTGGTGGACACCTTATTCCAGGCACAGGCAACGCATACATATATATATATATATATATATATATATATATATATATATATATATATATATATATATATATATATATATATATATATACATTTGCTTCCAACTAGAACAGGAGAGCACCAACATGTGGGCAGCTTTTACCTAGTCTGAGGAAGAAATGAATGCCGCTAGTTATGAAGAAAACTCCATTTCATAACCAATAACAAAGATTATTATCGTCAAACATTCTAGGAAAGCTTCTGCATGAATGAAGACCTTATTTAGCTGTCAATAGCATAATGGTGTAAGTATCAAACCAATACTACTCATGCTTATTTAATGTGGCATACAGTTAATATTTATTCAAAACATAGGATATGGGAGTTGTAGTCCAACCTAGTGTTGGTGCCTTGGGTGGCTATATGGGAGTTGTAGTCCAAGCTGTTGTGACTGAAGCCATACACAGGGATGCAGGAGGAGATGTTACTACAGTCTGCCTGTCTCAATAAACCGTGATCAATGACGCCATAGATGACCGGGAGCAAGAGAGGATCATATTCTTTATCACTCTGTCTCTCTCTGTCTCTCTCTCTCTCTCTCTCTGTCTCTCTCGGTCTCTCTCTGTCTCTCTCTTTATCAATATCATTATTGCTCTCTCTCTCTCTCTCTCTCTCTGTCTCTCTCTCTCTCTCTCTCTCTCTCTCTCTCTCTCTCTCTCTCTCTCTCTCTCTCTCTCTCTCTCTGTCTCTCTCTCTCTCTCACTCTGTCTCTCTCTGTCTCTCTCTGTCTCTCTCTATCAATATCATTATTGCTGTCTCTCTCTGTCTCTCTCTCTCTCTCTCTCTCTCTCTCTCTCTCTCTCTCTCTCTCTCTCTCTCTCTCTCTCTCTCTCTCTCTTGCTCTCTCTCTCTCTCTCTCTTGCTCTCTCTCTCTTTGCTGTCTAAAGAGTACTGTCTGTTTACTTGACTTATTGTAAGCGATGGTCTATCTAATTTCTTTGTCTTTGTCTCTCTCTATTTTTCCTTCTCCTTCGCTCTAAAATATTGTCATTTTTCCACATCATACTTTCTGTTTTATTTCCCCCATCTTGGTCTCTAGTAGGCTGTATATCAGGGTGTCAAATTGTGTGCAATATATATTTTCTATGTCTCTCTCGTTGTGTAACGTCTTTACCATTAGGATATGTTTCCATAAGTTCTATCTGTGTATGATCTCTATCATTAGGATATGTTTCCATAAGTTCTATCTGTGTATGATCTCTATCATTAGGATATGTATCCCTAAGGCCTCTCTGTGTGAGCATCAATCCACTCAGAACTAAGTATGTGACCCTCACTGTGATCGGTGCACTAGTTATCTCGTTTTGCCACTAAGACTTATAGATATGTTATGGTAGTCCTAGAAAGAAAGGGGGAGGGGAAACATTGAAGAGAGGGAGACAGAGAGAGAGAGAAGGATGAGACAGAGAGGGAGGGAGGGAGGGAGGGAGGGAAGAGGATGAGAGAAAGAGAGGGGGGGGGGGGCAGAGAGGGAAAAGAATGAGTGAGATGAGTTATCAGTTTAAGGTGTCAAACTATCTTTTCTGTCTTTGTCTCTTTCCAGGTCAGAGTCTCCACAGACCTCCAGCAATCGGTGAGCTCCTACCAATACTTTATTATGGGATGGATCTACTATAATAGAACATACTTTATTATGGGATCGATTCTACTAAAATAGAACATACTTTATTATAGCATAGAGCTACTATAATAGAACATACTTTATTATGGGATCGATTCTACTAAAATAGAACATACTTTATTATAGCATAGAGCTACTATAATAGAACATACTTTACTATAGGATAGATCTACTATAATAGAACATACTTTACTATAGGATAGATCTACTATAATAGAACTTACTTTATTATAGGATATATCTACTATAATAGAACATACTTTACTATAGGATAGATCTACTATAATCAGTTAATCCGTCTACGCTCCACTTGATAGCGGGAATCATTCTTTTAATGTTTAAAAATGGACGAGGCATGTGTTTACTGTGTACCGTTTGTCCCAGAGGTAACGATCACTGGGATGTCTCAGGCTACTATCTCACTCAGCAGTGTGTTTGTGGGATGTGTGTGTGTGTGTGTGTGTGTGTGCGTGTGTGTTGTGAGCGTGTAGGGTGTGTGTGTGTGTGTGTGTGTGTGTGTGTGTGTGTGTGTTGCAGCAAGTACACATGTTGTTGGCCACAGAGTAGATTGGTATGGCAACCTCAGGCCCTTTGGGAGGAGGTAGCCAACCAGGACGCTCCATTCAGCCTTGCCATGCTGGCACGGAAGAAACAGTGGAGGGAGGGGGAAAAGAAGAGGAGAGGGAGAGGAGAGGAGAGGAGAGGAGAGGAGAGGAGAGGAGAGGAGAGGAGAGGAGGAAATTGTGAAAAGAAGGTAGAGAAGGGAAAAGGTGGGGGTGGGACTATCAGGTAAAGGGGCGTGGTTATCAGGTGACTAGGTGAGAGGGGGTGGGGCTTACAGGTAAAGGGGCGTGGCTATCAGGTGACTAGGTGAGAGGGGGTGGGACTATCAGGTAAAGGGGCGTGGTTATCAGGTGACTAGGTGAGAGGGGGTGGGGCTTACAGGTAACGGGGCGTGGCTATCAGGTGAGTAGGTGAGAGGGGGTAGGACTATCAGGTAAAGGGGTGTGGTTATCAGGTGACTAGGTGAGAGGGGGTGGGGCTTACAGGTAACGGGGCGTGGCTATCAGGTGACTAGGTGAGAGGGGGTAGGACTATCAGGTAAAGGGGCGTGGTTATCAGGTGACTAGGTGAGAGGGGGTGGGGCTTACAGGTAACGGGGCGTGGCTATCAGGTGACTAGGTGAGAGGGGGTGGGACTATCAGGTAAAGGGGTGTGGTTATCAGGTGACTAGGTGAGAGGGGGTGGGGCTTACAGGTAAAGGGGCGTGGTTATCAGGTGACTAGGTGAGAGGGGGTGGGGCTTACAGGTAAAGGGGCGTGGCTATCAGGTGACTAGGTGAGAGGGGGTGGGGCTTACAGGTAAAAAGGGGGTGGCAGTGGAAAGGAAAGGGTTTTGAAAGCCAAAGTCGTTATTTAAAGAAGAAGACGTTTCGGTGTTCTAGGATATAATCTCGTTAGGAAGCGACAGAGTCGTGAGAGACAAATGGTTGAGGAAAGAGAATTAAACAACTAGATAGGGAGGCCCAGGGAGAGAGAGGGGAAAAGAGTGAGAGGTAGAAAGAGGTAGAGGAAGAGAGGAAAAAGGAGCGTGTGAGAGGTAGAAAGAGGTAGAGGAAGAGAGGGAGAAGGAGAGTGAGGTAGAGAGAGGTAGAGGAAGAGAGAACAAGCAAGAGTGAGAGGTAGAAAGAGGTAGAGGAAGAAAGGGAAAACAAGTGAGAGGTAAAGGAAGAGAGGAAAACCGAGAGTGAGTGATAGAAAGAGGTAGAGGAAGAGGAACAGAGGGAAAAGGAGAGAGTGAGAGGAAGAGGAAGAGAGGGAAAAGGAGTGAGAGGGGGAAGAAAGAGGTTGAGGAAGAGAGGAAAAGGAGATAGTGAGAAGCATTGGAGGAGTGGGGGAGGATCCGTTCTGGGAAATCTGGTTTGAAGACATGCAGAGGGAAAAACAACAGCTGAGCAACGCAAAGCCAAAACACTGGGAACCTCGATTCATCTCTAATTCATCCCCCACTCTGGAACCGTCATCTGCATAACACACAGGGAGAGAGAGCGGGAGAGATAGAGACTGAGAAATGTAAAGAGAATGAGAGGTAGAAGCAGAGAGATAGATGGAGGGGGAGAGAGAGAGAGAGAGATAGAGACTGAGAAATGTAAAGAGAATGAGAGGTAGAAGCAGAGAGATAGATGGAGGGGGAGAGAGAGAGAGAGACAGGGAAATATAAAGACAACAAGAGATAGAAACAGGGAGATAGAAGGAGAGAGAGAGAGTCCTGGGTGGATAGCTAGCTATCTGGTACATGGACATACAGAGTCCTGGGTGGATAGATAGCTAACTGGTACATGGCCATACAGAGTCCTGGGTGGATAGCTAGCTAACTGGTACATGGCCAAACAGAGTCCTGGGTGGATAGCAAGCTAACTGGTTGAACATACAGAGGTCTGGGAGGATAGCTAACTGGTCTAACATGGACGTACACACTATCAGAGAAGTCCAGCTGGATGTGGGCATTGGTAAACACACACACACACACACACACACACACACACACACACACTTAATGAAACCAAAATCAGCTTCCTCTCACTATAATCCTCTTTGCAGCCTAACCCATCCCACTGCTCTCTCTCTCTCTTTCTCTCTCTCTCTGACAGAAATTGTTCCAAAGGAAAAAGAGATGCTTGGTCGACCCTTTTCTATGTTGTGTGTGATCTCTGTATACCCATGTACCAGTTTGCAAGCTATCCACCCAGGACTCTGTATACCCATGTACCAGTTAGCTAGCTATCCACCCATGACTCTGTATGGCCATGTACCAGTTAGCTAGCTATCCACCTAGGACTCTGTATGGCCGTGTACCAGTTAGCTAGCTATCCACCCAGGACTCCTATCAGCCGCACAGTTAATCCACAACTTTACTTGACTTCCTTTACTTTACTTCCTGATATTAAAAATGGTTCTGAAGGTGAAGACAGTTCTGTGTTCTGAATCATCACCATCTAAAACCCATCTAAAAAGCATCAATGGACCTCCTCTCTGCTGTGAAGTCCCCCGTCTACTGATGGTGGGAAAAGAGGAAATGTCCCCCTCACTGTGAAGCCACCCGCTCTCATCACATATGCTGTTAGGTATAGAACCACTCCTCTCTTCCTCTCTTCCTTCATCTCTTCTTCCCTCCTGCTTGTGGAATGTGAGAATCTGAATCCTACAGTTTTTAAAGGAATACCTTTTTGTCTTTTCTAGATTAAGGCAGCATGAGATTTGGCAGTGGCAAAGTGACAACGAGGGGGGTTCTCTCTGTGTGTGTGTGTGTGTGTGTGTGTGTGTGTGTGTATAAGTGTGTGTGTGTTTGTGTGTGTGTGTGTGTGTGTGTGTGTGCGTGTGTGTGTGTTTATTTGTGTCTGTCTATCTCTGTTAATTTTCTCATAGTTATTGTCAGTTAGGCAATTTATCCAAGCTCAGGACACAAAATGCAGTTGTCAATTAGCTAGGTCCTATGGGAGAGGCATAAGCAAACACGTGATAATTTAATATTCCAGACCTCTCTTTTGTTCGCTCTCTCTCTCCAGCCCCCTCTTTTTTCTATCTATCTATCTTTCTCTCTGCTTGAAAAACGAGTTATAAAGTTATGAACAAGTTTTGCATTTTGTTCTGCTGGGGTTGTTTGCTTGTTGCCGACCTCGGCTCATCTGCTGTATTGAGCTGTGATGTACTGCTACACCGCTCCACCGCCATGCTGACCATCAACCATCATGGATTTGCATATGTTTATAATGTTTAAATGTTAAAATCTTTTTTTTTCAGATACTTTTCCAGAAGCATTTTTATGCTTCATTGACAGGACAGTAGGCAGGCAGGACAGTGGGGAGTGGGGAGAGGGGAGAGGGGAGAGGGGAGAGGGGAGAGGGGAGGACAGGCAGCAGTGGGCTGGAAGAGAACCCGCTGTGTCAGCGACTAGCCTTTGTGGTGCGCCTTAGCCCAGTCAGCCACCAGGGCGCCTTACAATGTCATTCTATAACATGTAGGGTACATTCAGCTGATTTGGGTTGGTTAATAATAATCTCCCAGTGAGACAGAGAGGCAGGTCATTATCTCTCCTCTGAGGCACTGAGGCAGGTCATTATCTCCTTCTGAGGCAGGGAGGCAGGTCATTATCTCTCCTCTGAGGCACTGAGGCAGGTCATTATCTCCTTCTGAGGCAGGGAGGCAGGTCATCATCTCTCCTCTGAGGCACTGAGGCAGGTCATTATCTCTCTGAGGCACTGAGACAGGTCATTATCTCGCTCTGAGACAGTGAGGCATGTCATTATCTCTCTCTGAGGCAGTGAGGCAGATCATTATCTCGCTCTGAGGCAGTGGGCTGGGTCACATGACACTTTGACCTTGCTTATGCAGATCTCTTTTCGTTTTATAGAAGAAGAGAGAAATGTTTATTTTCTATTTAACAAATGTCTTTACAAACACAGCTTGGCAGGGAAATTAATCTGTGTATTTGACATTTCCAGATGGTGGATTTGCTAATCCGTACTGGCAGTTTGTGTGACTGTTTAGCTGTGAAAGCGCAGAGCAACATTTTAGTTGCTTTGCTCTCTCCCAGGTAGGTGACAGACTTTACTTTGTCCTTTGAGGACTCCATCTCTGATCTAGTGGCTGTTAATTGTGGACAACATGTACAATCCAAGGGAACATTTCAAGGCCACGGAGATGAGAGATGCAGAACTAGCCCTTTAATGGCGTCAGTTTGTTGTTTCGGCTGCGTTCTCTGTCGACTACCTTGTGGTGTCGACACGCCAGCCACCGAGAGTGTGTGATGTGACTGACGGTCCCTGTGGAGACACGCAGGTCTTTAAATAGCTTTTGAATCATACATTATTACACAGCAGGGTGAGCCTGCTCTCTCAAGCTACTTTGCTGCCACTGCTCTGTTTATCATCCCTGCTTAGAGTCTGCAGGGTCCTCCTCAATCCAAAGGCTTTGTGTTTGTTCCTGCCTCTCCACCCTCTGTTC
Source organism: Aplochiton taeniatus (assembly GCA_017639675.1). NCBI lineage: Eukaryota > Metazoa > Chordata > Actinopteri > Galaxiiformes > Galaxiidae > Aplochiton > Aplochiton taeniatus. Next base: position 2,213,309 of record CM030173.1, on the reverse strand, counting down.
TCTTCAAAGGGAACGGTCGGGGGGAGAAAAAGAGTTCCCGTAAGATTTCCGTGACCTGTCATGCATTGTTGTGTTTAAAGCTAGGGTTCTGTTCTGTTTTGGTAGATGATCCCTGAACGGGTTTGGCGGTGGACGGTCGGCAGAACTCTGAGAAGACGGCAACTGTCCTTTGTGTGTGTTCTTCTTATGTTTGCATCAACTGGGTCACTGGTGGTGCCTGTGTGTTCTTACGGTGTGATCTGAGTGTGTGTAGATGAGGGAGGGAGGGAGGGAGGGAGGGAGGGAGGGAGGGAGGGAGGGGGGGAAGTAGGGAGGGGGGGAGGGAGGGAGGGAGGGGGGGTATATTT
>CM030173.1:2207962-2210462 GCA_017639675.1 Aplochiton taeniatus | reverse complement strand
ACACACACACACACACACACACACACACACATGTGGCCTCCTCTCCTCTCCTCTGTATGGTGAGTGGATCCAGCTCTGATCAGACTGTGAATGGAGATGATAGTTATGGCTCGCGTTAAGCTCTCCCTGTCGCCGGGCAGAATCTGTTGAGATTGCTCAGAGGTCAGTCTTGATTGGTAAGTGGTGATATACTGTAGATGTGGTATGGGTATATATATATATATATATATATATATATATATATATATATATATATATATATATATATATATATACTGTATATATACAGTACTGTGCAAAAGTTTTAGGCATGTGGGAAAGAATGCTGGCAAAAATTGGAAAGCAAAGAGTGGTCACAGCAAATATTGATTTGATTTAGATTGTTCATTTGTTCATTCACTTTGTATTCAGTTAATTGATATAAACAAACTGTTAACACTTCCATTTTTGAAAGCATTCTTACTTTACACACCTGCCTAAAACCTTTGCACAGTACTGTATTTCTAGGCACTTTTGGATTCCAGGGTCAAGGGTCCGCCCAGTCTCTTTTTCTTCCTCTCCTCCTTTATCCCTCCCTTTCAGCTCTCTCCTCCTTCATCCCTTCCTTTCATCTCTCTCCTCCTTTATCCCTCCCTTTCATCTCTCTCCTCCCTCATCCCTCCCTTTCATCTCTCTCCTCCTTCATCCCTCCCTTTCATCTCTCTCCTCCCTCATCCCTCCCTTTCATCTCTCTCCTCCCTCATCCCTCCCTTTCATCTCTCTCCTCCCTCATCCCTCCCTTTCATCTCTCTCCTCCCTCATCCCTCCCTTTCATCTCTCTCCTCCCTCATCCCTCCCTTTCATCTCTCTCCTCCTTCATCCCTCCCTTTCATCTCTCTCCTTCATCCCTCCCTTTCATCTCTCTCCTCCCTCATCCCTCCCTTTCATCTCTCTCCTCCCTCATCCCTCCCTTTCATCTCTCTCCTCCTTCATCCCTCCCTTTCATCTCTCTCCTCCCTCATCCCTCCCTTTTATCTCTCTCCTCCTTCATCCCTCCCTTTCAGCTCTCTCCTCCTTCATCCCTCCCTTTCAGCTCTCTCCTCCCTCATCCCTTCCTTTCATCTCTCTCCTCCCTCATCCTCCCTTTCAACTCTCCACAAAGGGTCAAGGGAGGCTATCTCTTTCTCTCTGGAGTGTCTTATCCTGTCTGATCAGCATTCTTAGAGAAAAGCAATGAGGGCGACAGCGAAGGAGTGGGGAGACCTTCATCTGATTATCCTGTTCCTCACCAGAGTCTGGGCTCCTCCTCCTGAAGCCTGCAGAGGAGGAGGTCTCCGTTGACCAATGTGAAAGCTTTTTGTTGCGATGTTAAGAAAAGAGGCGTTGCTGGGATACGGGTGTGTTCAACATGGGTGAAGGATTTGAAGGTGTTAGAACTACCTATCAAGAGTTTGTACTCCACAGTCAAAATGTTCAATCTGTATGATAATCTTATATGATATAAAGATAATCTCCTATCTATATGAGGGGTCCATGAGCTATAAAATATCCCAGCTGTAGTTGTTCGTAGCTAAAGGATGTTTTTTTTCCTCTTCAGATCCCAGCTGTAGTTGTGTTTGTAGCCCTGTCATCCACACGCCATGCTCTGCACTGGAGAACAAATGGGTTACCATGGGTTACCATAGCAGTTTCTCTCCTACTCTCCCCCCCCCCCACCCCCCCCCTTCTACCCCCTCTCCCTCTACCCCCCCCCCCCCCCCCCCCCCCCCCCCTTTCTACCCCCCCTCTCTCTCTCTCCCCCCCCCCCTCTCCCTCTCCCACTCTCTTTTTCTCTCCCTCCCCCTCTCCCGTCCTGTTTCCATTGAGTGGGAGGCTGAGAGAGAACACACTCTGCATTTCGATGAGGGCAGCACAACACTTTCTCTCCCTCTCTCTCTCTTTCTCTTTCTAAATCTTTTCATTTCTTTTCCAGCCATTCCCTTACCCTTCAGTTGTTCCCTGGCAGTGTGGTTCTGCAGGGTCAGACCCTTGTTAGACTAGTTTTCATATAAAGAAAACGGCCCTGTTACCGTGGCGACCCTGGTTCCGGGGCACGTGAAGGACGGGTTGTCGTTAATTAGCTAATCAAGGAACTGTGGAGGTTAGACTGCTGTAGGATTCATTAAGGAGGAGCAGGAGAACTAGAGCAGGAGAACCAGAGCAGAAGAACCAAGAGCAGGAGAACCACAGCAGGAGGACCAGAGCAGGAGAACCAAGAGCAGGAGAACCAAGAGCAGGAGAACCAGAGCAGGAGAACCACAGGAGGAGGACCAGAGCAGGAGAACCAGAGCAGGAGAACTAGAGCAGGAGAACCAGAGCAGAATCTATTCTGTTCCAGAGTCACGCTGCCCTCCCAACTGAACATCACCGCTCCATACAATAAGGACATCTGGTAATGGATAGCTGTGTGTGTGTGTGTGTGTGTGTGTGTGTGTGTGTGTGTGTGTGCTATGGCTGAGAGGCAGTGGGCATCTCCATGTTT
>CM030173.1:2197962-2200462 GCA_017639675.1 Aplochiton taeniatus | reverse complement strand
CACACACACACACACACACATACTCACAGAGGCGCGCACACACACACAAACACAGACACACAATGGAAAAGTACAAAGAGCGTTTGAGTTGAAGGGTCTCAGTGTTTCATTCCCTCACAGCGTTGTGTTGGAGGGCCCATATCAGTGAGTCTGTATTAAAGATGGATGGCTGTTAAGGATAGGATGAGGATGGGGAGGAGAGAGAGAGAGAGAGAGGGGGAGGGAGAGAGGGAGATGGGGGGGGGGGCTCAGAGAATATGTGTTAATTATTATAGGTTAGTCTTCATGAAACTAACCTTGTAAAATAAAGGTAAAATAAAAATGCACACACAGACCCAAACATACTTTTTAAAGAAAAGAAAGAAAGAAAAGAAAGAAAGACTTATGTCTCTGTCAACTCATTGTTTGGTCTATGTGTAGTTGTCCTTGCCTTATTGTTTTCCTTTCTGTCCATCTCTGTCTTAACTGTTGTACTCTAGTGTGTTGCTCTCCGTCTGAGCATTATTGTCTTATTCTTTTTCTGTAAAGCGTCTTTGGGTCTTAGAAAAGCGCTAGATAAATAAAATAAATAATTATTATTATTATTGTTTGTGTCATCAGCCATGTTAATGAGTGTAGCAGGATCTGTTCCACGGCGTCCTTTCATGTTTTGTTCATACGTTCACACACAGACTATATTTTCTAATTATCAGTTTGGGGTTTGACAACGTTGTTGGTTTATGATAGCAAATATCATGTGTTCAAATATTCACTTCCTTGCCCAGATGTTTCAAATCTTATCTTCCTCTCCCAGATGTTTCAAATCTTATCTTCCTCTCCCAGATGTTTCAAATCTTATCTTCCTCTCCCAGATGTTTCAAATCTTATCTTCCTCTCCCAGATGTTTCAAATCTTATCTTCCTCTCCCTGATGTTTCAAAGAAGCCAATCCTAATTAGCAGTTTTTTCTGTGCCTTTTCTCCTTGCAGGACTGACCCAGTAGAAATGCATGGCCTGTAAGCAGCCAATCATGGCTTACAGGAAGAGGCCAGGGACCAATGGAGTAAGCACGGTGTCAGCTCCTTGTCCCGCCTCCTGTCCAGCCCCTTACCCCACAGAATCACGTGACCAGAAGCCCCTCCCCTCTCGAGCTCGCCGTGCCCCCTACTCCAAAGCGTCACATGACGACAAGCCCCTCCCCAGACCACGCAAAAACCTTTACCCCACGCCCCAACCACATGACCCGGAGCCCGACCAACCAGAGAAGGAGGAAGTTTTGGGGGCGGAGACTACTGTGTACTCCGGCCAATCGGATCCGAAGCTGCGGGAACAGCGGCCGGCCACACCCCCAACGCCGGAACACGACGGTCACCATGACGACCAGAAGGAGCAGGTGATCTTCCGCGACCGTGCCGACAGCCTGGATGATGACTCCAGCTCAGACTACATCAACAACACATCAGACGATGAAGACTACGATGAAGGTGAGCGCTTAGCGTACACAAGGTTAACAGTCTATCAACAGATAATGGTAACGCTTAGAATGTAGACTTTACACTATTCTTATTATTACAATTATTGTTATTATCATGGAATTATAACTATTATAACTATGGAACATATAACTATTTTAAGTATGAAACATGCTAACTATTCTAACTATGCAACATGATAACTACTATAAGTATATTATAATTCTATTATAACTGTGGCAGACTAGTTGAAGGCTGTGTGTTGTTGTGGGTCCTGGTGGACTGCAGGGCTGGCTGAGGAGGATGAGGAGGATGAGGGGGTGACCTACTACATCCGCTACTGCCCCGAGGATGACAGCTACATGGACGGGCCCGACGCCACTCACCACACCCTGGAGGAAGGCAGCAGCATCACCGTCCTCCCCCAGTCCACGGGGCACACAGACCAGGAGGCCAGGCAGGAGGGCTGGGTGGAGGAAGAGCAGGAGGTGGAGGAGGAGGTGGAAGGGGTCCGGAAAGAGTGGGAGGGAGAGGAGGAGGGGGTGGAAATGGTGGAGGAGGCAGGCGAGGTGAGGGAGGAGTGGAGAGAGAAGGAGGAGGTGGAGGGGGAGGGGGGGGGAGGAAGTGGAGGGGGAGGGGGGTTTAAGGGAGGAGTGGCTGGAGGATGAAGGGGAGGGGGAGGTGCCTGAAGAGTGGGTGGTTGAAGGAGAAGAGGAGGAGGAGGTGAGGGAGGAGTGGGTGGAGGAAGAGGAGGAGGTTAGGGAGGAGTGGGTGGAGGAAGAGGAGGAATTGAGGGAGGAGTGGGTGGAGGAGGAGGAGGAGGTGGCGGGGGCGACTCCCCAGCAGCGGATTGAGGGGGCGGGTAAATCGGAGCCAGACCAGCTTCCTTGGGACGGGGAGGAAGGGGAGGAGGAGGGGGAGGAGGGGGAGGTGCGCTGTGAGCTGGTGGATCAGGAGCCTGATGAAGACATCTACGAGGGCAGACCAGAACCCATCCTGGACCACCACCACCACCACCACCAACCCCCGACCCAGCAGGAGCCTGGCGTA
>CM030173.1:2185462-2187962 GCA_017639675.1 Aplochiton taeniatus | reverse complement strand
TGACACTGTGTGTGTGTTAACCCTGTGCTGTGTTGTGACACTGTATTTATGTTAACCCTGTGCTGTGTGTGACACTGTATTTATGTTAACCCTGTGCTGTGTGTGACACTGTGTTTGTGTTAACCCTGTGCTGTGTTGTGACACTGTGTGTGTGTTAACCCTGTGCTGTGTTGTGACACTGTGTTTGTGTGAACCCTGTGCTGTGTTGTGACACTGTATTTGTGTTAACCCTGTGCTGTGTGTGACACTGTATTTGTGTTAACCCTGTTCTATGTTGTGACACTGTATTTGTGTTAACCCTGTGCTGTGTTGTGACACTGTGTGTGTGTTAACCCTGTTCTATGTTGTGACACTGTATTTGTGTTAACCCTGTGCTGTGTTGTGACACTGTGTGTGTGTTAACCCTGTGCTGTGTTGTGACACTGTGTTTGTGTGAACCCTGTGCTGTGTTGTGACACTGTATTTGTGTTAACCCTGTGCTGTGTGTGACACTGTATTTGTGTTAACCCTGTTCTATGTTGTGACACTGTATTTGTGTTAACCCTGTGCTGTGTTGTGACACTGTGTGTGTGTTAACCCTGTGCTGTGTTGTGACACTGTGTGTGTGTTAACCCTGTGCTGTGTTGTGACACTGTATTTATGTTAACCCTGTGCTGTGTGTGACACTGTATTTATGTTAACCCTGTGCTGTGTTGTGACACTGTGTGTGTGTTAACCCTGTGCTGTGTTGTGACACTGTGTGTGTGTTAACCCTGTGCTGTGTGTGACACTGTGTGTGTGTTAACCCTGTGCTGTGTGTGACACTGTGTGTGTGTTAACCCTGTGCTGTGTTGTGACACTGTGTTTGTGTTAACCCTGTGCTGTGTGTGACACTGTGTGTGTTGTTCTTGTGTTTTTCAGCCAGCCAAAAAGGCTGCCTTCCCCAGCTTTGTAGACGGTGAGTAATGACGATGGCCACGGTGACTCTTCCTCTTCCTCTTCCTCTTCTTCTCTTTCTGTTTGATCGCTCTCTGATCGTCCCTCACTGATGATGAAATCAAAAGAAACAGGGGAAATATACTCTTCAGAGAAAAACCACGAGATCAAAAATCAATCTTTGTGCTCGAGAAACCGTTTTCTCCCCGTGTGATGGCAGGGAGCTGGTGAATTTGAACTTTGATTTATTTATTTATTTATTTTTATTATTATTATTTATTTCCCACTCTTTAACAGAGTTTATTGATTATTCCTGGGCGGTAGGTCAATGAAAAGGGAGCCACGGCACACAGCAACAACATTAGGCCTACTTATTGATTTGAAGACGTTTCCTTCACTCGATAGAGCCTCTCATTATCCCCTGATGGCTCTGAGGCACTCACTGTGACCCACATACCAGGAAGCACGCGCAGCAACAGACAGCCAGACCCACAGACAGGCTGACAGACAGACAGACAGACAGACAGACAGACAGACAGGCAGGCAGGCAGGCAGGCAGGCAGGCAGGCAGGCAGGCAGGCAGGCAGACAGACAGGCAGACAGGCAGACAGGCAGGCAGGCAGGCAGGCAGGCAGGCAGGCAGGCAGGCAGGCAGGCAGGCAGGCAGACAGACAGACAGACAGACAGACAGACAGGCTCTACTGTAGGCATGTCTACAGATCAGGACAGCTGTGTGGTCCCTGGGTGGGTGTCTTGGAGTCCACATCTCCAGTTCAAACAGCCTCACTAATCCTCCATCACCAGCCCAGACAGATACCCTCAGCCCCCTCCCTCCCTCCTTCCATCCCTCCATACCTCTTTTCTTTTCCTCTTCCCTGCCTCCCTTTCCTCCTCCCTTCCTTCCTCCCTCCCTCCCCTCCTATCCTCTTCCATTCCTCCCTCCTTTCCTCCCTCCCCTCTCCTCCTTTCCTCCTCCCTCCCTCTCCTCTTCTCCCCCCTCCCTCCCTCCCTCCCTCCCCCAGACACTATCTTCCTGCTCCTATTTCTCCTGATAAGCCCCCCCAGTGTGTATTTTAACTGAATACCGTGCTGCCAGGAGATCACACTGTTGGGACTTCAGTCATCTAACTGTGACTTGGTTTTCCCTCTCTCTTTTGAACCCCCTTTCATCTCCTCTCTTTCTTCTTATTCTCTCCATCCGCTCTCTACTCTACTTCTCCATTCCTCCATGGCGTCTAAATCCCTCACCACTTATTTCTCTTTCTCTCTCTCTCCCTCTCCCTCTCTGTTTCGCAATCTTTCTTTCTGATTCCTCCCTCCCCCCCTCTCTCTCTCTACCCCCCCCCCCCCTCCCTTAGTTCCAGGGCCGTGTGAGCCTGAGGACCTGATTGATGGCATCATCTTTGCGGCTAACTACCTGGGCTCCACCCAGCTGCTGTCTGAGAGGAACCCCTCCAAAAACCTCCGCATGATGCAGGCGCAGGAGGCGGTTAGCAGGGTCAAGGTAACGCACATACACACACACACAGACACACACACACACATATACGCACACGCACACATACTCACACACTCGCACACAAAT
>CM030173.1:2177962-2180462 GCA_017639675.1 Aplochiton taeniatus | reverse complement strand
AGAGGAGATCTGCATGGAGGAATGGGCCAAAATACCAGCTACAGTGTGTGCAAACCTGGTGAAGACTTACAGGAAACGTTTGACCTCTGTCATTGCCAACAAAGGTTATGTTACAAAGTATTGAGTTGAACTTTTGTTATTGACCAAATACTTATTTTCCACCATGATTTACAAATAAATTCTTTAAAAATCCTACAATGTGATTTCCTGGATTGTTTTTCTCATTTTTGTCTCTCATAGTTGAAGTGTACCTATGATAAAAATTACAGACCTCTCTCATCTTTCTAAGTAGGAGAACGTGCACAATCAGTGGCTGACTAAATACTTTTTGGCCCCACTGTATGTATATGACAACACACACAGAGGGTATTAAGACAAGTTACTCACCAGTATACTACATGCTATATGATAACGCAGATAGTGTTAAGACCAGTTACTCACCAGTATACTACATGCTATATGACAACACAGAGTATTAAGACCAGTTACTCACCAGTATACTACATGCTATATGACTACACAGAGTATTAAGACCAGTTACTCATCAGTATACTACATGCTATATGACTACACAGAGTATTAAAACCAGTTACTCATCAGTATACTACATGCTATATGACAACACAGAAAGAGAGTATAAAGATCCCTTATCTGCCGTGGAGCCTCAAGGTTATCCGTTCACTCTGCTTCATGTCAATACACACAGACAGACAGACAGACAGACAGACAGGGTTGAAGACTCTCAGAATGGTTTCATGTCTGGGCAGGAGACAGCAACAATGTTTGTTTCAAAGACACAGTTTGGGACTCTTTTTTTGTCTGGGTTATCCAATGATAGACAGAGAGCAAAAGAGACCTTTTAACTAATCATGCTAGAGAACCAGTCATTGATTGGTGATTGATTGTTATGGTTGTATGCCCTTTCAACATAATTTCGATTCCGTTTTGGATACTAAAAACATTGCCAATTCTAAAGATTGAGTGTTCTATCAAGCTATTGGTCTGAAAGTGTTGGGGGGTTTTCATATTTCCCTCATAGAATACATTAAAGGCATTGTGATGTCACTGTCTGGAGCCTTTCAGTGTGTGAACTTTAACCTCTGAACTCCTGCTGGCTGTCAGTTTGTGAACTTCAACCCCTGAACCCCTACTGACTGTCAGTGTGTGAACTTTAACCTCTGAACTCCTGTTGGCTGTCAGTATGTGAACCTTAACCCCTGAACTCCTCCTGGCTGTCAGTGTGTGAAGTTTTTTTTATTTTTTATTATAAAAGATTCCTTTTGGTTTTATGTCTTTATAGACAGGACAGTGGATCCCCTACACTCTGTTGAGTTCTACACACAGGTTGCTGTTGTAGTGTCAACTCACGTTGGCATGTGTTATGATGTAGCGGTGTTGGGATTGGTGTGCAATCAGGATGCTTCTAATTGAATGTAATTGGTTTAAGACGAACACGGCTGTGTCATCGCTGCCTCTCTGTTTAACTCTACCTCTACTCATCTCTCATTCTCTACCTCTACCCATCTCTCATTCTCTACCTCTACCCATCTCTCATTCTCTACCTCTACCCATCTCTCATTCTCTACCTCTACCCATCTCTCATTCTCTACCTCTACCCATCTCTCATTCTCTCTCTCTCTCTGTCTGTCTCTCTCCATCTCTCTCTCCCTTCATTCCTCTCTCTCTCTCTCTCTCTCTCTCTCTCTCTCTCTCTCTCTCTCTCTCTCTCTCTCTCTCTGAGCAGCGATCACAGACCTGTTGTTGCGGTTCAGGTGTTAGAATCTTACTTTCTTTTCCTTTTCTTTCCTTCTGCCCTCCTCCTTTTTCTTTCTCTTTATGTTTTTGGCTGTTCCTGTGTCTGCTGCCCCCCCCTCCCCTACCTGCCCTGCCTGCCTATTCGCCTGTCAGAGGGTTCAGAAAGCGGCTAAGATCAAGAAAAAGGTGGTGTGTAAACCCAAGCCACTAAGCCTAACCCTAACCTAACCCCACCCTAACTTCAACCCTAACCCTGATCATAACCCCACCCTAACCCTAACCCTAAACCCACCCTAACTTCAACCCTAACCATGATCCTAACCCCACCCTAACTTCAACCCTAAACCTGATCCTAACCCTACCCTAAACCCACCCAACCCTAATCCTAACCCTAACCCCAACCCCAACCCCACCCTAACCCCAACCCTGATCCTAGCCCCCCCAACCCTAAACCCACCCAACCCCAACCCTAATCCTAACCCTAACCCCAACCCCACCCTAACCCCAACCCTGATCCTAGCCCCCCCAACCCTAAACCTACCCTAACCCCAACCCTAATCCTAACCCTAACCCCAACCCCACCCTAACCCCTCCCTGAACCCAATTTAACCCTAACCCTAATCTCACCCAAACCCTAACCCCACCCTAACCCTAACCCTAACCCCACCCTAACCCTAATCCCACCCTAACCCTAACCCTACCCTAACCTTACCCTAACCCCACCTTAACCCCATACTAACCCCAT
>CM030173.1:2122962-2172962 GCA_017639675.1 Aplochiton taeniatus | reverse complement strand
AGCTAGTGAGGTACTCTGACACTTTAGACGTTTGGAGACGTTTGATTTGTGAGTCAGGGAGATCCATACACACCCACTGGGACATACTTAGCTAGTGAGGTACTCTGACACATTAGACGTTTAGAGACGTTTGATTTGTGAGTCAGGGAGGTCCTGCTCTTGGGGATGTGGCTGATGCCTGAGGCTTCAATTGACAGTGTTAAGTTCAACTCTTTCTCCCTCACTTTCCACCTTCCTTCCACCTCTCTCTCTGACTCACCTCTCTCTCTCTCTCTTTCTCCGACTCATCCTCCTCTCTCTATCTCCCTCTGACTCTCTCTCTCTCTCTCTCTCTCTCTATCTCCCTCTGACTCTCTCTCTCTCTCTCTCTCTCTCTCTCTCTCTCCCTCTCTCTCTCTCTCTCTCTCTCTCTCCCCCTCTGACTCTCCTCTCTCTCTCACTGTCTTGTGTATGATTGATTGGTCACAGAACGATCCAGTCGCGCCAGCCAAGAGCGCCAATCTACCCGTAACCTCTCGCTGGCTATTTATTGAGACAGATCATTATGTATTTATTGAGACAGATCATTATGTATTTATTGAGACAGACCATTATGTATTTATTGAGACAGACCATTATGTGTTTGTGTCCTGCCTGCCCATATAAGTTAACACTACAGTCCTTCAGCATCTCAGTACTCCACTAAGACCTACTGTCTGTTTAAAATGGCAGTTGGACTGTAGGAAGCCTGGAACGAAAGAATGAAAGCTTTTGTTTAACAGCTAAAACTATTCACTTGCTGGTCTCCCATGGTGTTCCCAAGGTGTCAATAAGAGAGAGATATTATATATATCAGTCAAAAGTTTGGAAACACTTTACCATTCACTTGAATGAAAAAGTGTTTTCAAACTTTTGACTGGTACTGTATATATGATATAAAAGGTTATTGTGTTGTGTTCTGTTTTCTTTAGCAGAAGTGTTCTTCACCATTGAACACTTTCTTTGTTCAAGGTGGGTTGTATTGACGGCAGGGGCATAGGTGTGGTTTTGAACCTGAGGGGGGACTGAAATGCAATCTTTTTTTCTATAAAGCACTTACATGCTAATGTCTGTGGACCACACCACAGAGAAAGTGGCATAAAAACCTAGATTTTAAAATGTGGGGGGGCATGCCCCCCCCCCCCCCCCCAGTTATGATGGCTCCTAGGCCTTTGATTGACGGTCCTAACGAACAGTCTGGTTCTGGAAGGTGTCCACAACCCTCACAGATCATCTCAGACACACCCCTCCTACTCTCCACACTGGCTGTGTTGGTTTGGTTTTGTAGACATGTTTTGAAAGTGAACGTATATTTCAAACGAGAACGGCATCGACACAGACTGCCTCTTATGGGGTCGGTATCAAACGGTTTCGAACAATTCATTCATGTAAGGGTTTTTAATGGGCATAAACACACCAATGAAATAAATACTTCCTCTTAATGATTAGTGCTCTATCTCCCACTTTTCCCTCTCCCTCTTTCTTTTTCCAACTCTTTCTTATTTCTCCATCTCTCTCTTTCTGTGTGTCTCTCTTTCTCCATCTCTCTCTTTCTCTGTCTCTGTGTTGTTGGTTTTTCTCTCTGTCAAATACTTTGCTTGTTTCTTGGCTGAATGTTCCCTTTCGTTTGGTTCACTTCCACCTCTAAGCAGTTGCTTCCTGTTCAGTTCACCGTCTTACTTTCTGATTGGTTCCCAGGCTCAGCTGATAGCCCAGTCCATTGGCCAGGCCTTCAGCGTGGCCTACCAGGAGTTCCTGAGAGCCAATGGCATCAACCCAGAGGACCTGAGTCAGAGGGAGTACAGCGACATCATCAACACACAGGAGATGTACAACGATGACCTCATCCACTTCTCCAACTCGGAAAACTGCAAAGAGGTAGGCCGCTGCACCCTGAGCTGGATCAATACAGAATTACGTCAGCACTGACGCTGCCCATCCGAAACCAATAAAGGGAATCGGGGAACGACTAATCAGCATGTCTCTATGACTACACAGAACGTCGGCCATTAGTACAGTCCCAAATAAAACAGTGGGGGGTTCTTTTCATCCAAATTCAATATTCTGCTCATAATATTCCACTTGCTCTCCCTCAAATGTGCCTGTTCAATCTGTAGCACTGAGCCCTGCACACAGACATTACTGTTGGACTGATGCTGAAGCACACTCAAACAACACATTAAGCAGGCCTGCGTCTGGTGGTGGTGTTTCAGTATTGGCGTGTTTGAAACAAGTAATAGAATCCAACTTCCACAATTCTTAGGAATATAATTGATCTTATATTAAGAAATATTACATAATTTACAAGATACAAGATATTTGGTCTTGCTCAGATTAAATCTTTTGCAGTGTAAGTCAGTCTAACTTATAAATCCTACTCACACAGAAGAACAAACACACAGTATACTATATGTATGTATATATATACACAGTACAGGCCAAAAGTTTGGACACACCTTCTCATTCAATGCGTTACCTTTATTTTCATGACTATTTACATTGTAGATTCTCACTGAAGGCATCAAAACTATGAATGAACATATGTGGAATTATGTACTTAACAAAAAAGTGTGAAATAACTGAAAACATGTCATATTCTAGTTTCTTCAAAGTAGCCACCCTTTCCTTTGATTACTGCTTTGCACACTCTTGGCATTCTCTTGATGAGCTTCAAGAGGTAGTCACCTGAAATGGTTTTCCAACAGTCTTGAAGGAGTTCCCAGAGATGCACTTGTTGGCCCTTTTGCCTTCACTCTGCGGTCCAGCTCACCCCAAACCATCTCGATTGGGTTCAGGTCCGGTGACTGTGGAGGCCAGGTCATCTGGCGCAGCACTCCATCACTCTCCTTCTTGGTCAAATAGCCCTTACACAGCCTGGAGGTGTGTTTGGGGTCATTGTCCTGTTGAAAAATAAATGATGGTCCAACTAAACGCAAACCGGATGGGATGGCATGTCGCTGCAGGATGCTGTGGTAGCCATGCTGGTTCAGTATGCCTTCAATTTTGAATAAATCCCCAACAGTGTCACCAGCAACGCACCCCCACACCATCACACCTCCTCCTCCATGCTTCACGGTGGGAACCAGGCATGTAGAATCCATCCGTTCACCTTTTCTGCGTCGCACAAAGACACGGAGGTTGGAACCAAATATCTCAAATTTGGACTCATCAGACCAAAGCACAGATTTCCACTGGTCTAATGTCCATTCCTTGTGTTTCTTGGCCCAAACAAATCTCTTCTGCTTGTTGCCTCTCCTTAGCAGTGGTTTCCTAGCAGCTATTTGACCATGAAGGCCTGATTCGCGCAGTCTCCTCTTAACAGTTGTTCTAGAGATGTGTCTGCTGCTAGAACTCTGTGTGGCATTCATCTGGTCTCTAATCTGAGCTGCTGTTAACCTGCGATTTCTGAGGCTGGTGACTCGGATGAACTTATCCTCAGCAGCAGAGGTGACTCTTGGTCTTCCTTTCCTGGGGCGGTCCTCATGTGAGCCAGTTTCGTTGTAGCGCTTGATGGTTTTTGCGACTGCACTTGGGGACACATTCAAAGTTTTCGCAATTTTCCGGACTGACTGACCTTCATTTCTTAAAGTAATGATGGCCACTCGTTTCTCTTTACTTAGCTGATTGGTTCTTGCCATAATATGAATTCTAACAGTTGTCCAATAGGGCTGTCGGCTGTGTATCAACCTGACTTCTGCACAACACAACTGATGGTCCCAACCCCATTGATAAGGCAAGAAATTCCACTAAGTAACCCTGACAAGGCACACCTGTGAAGTGAAAACCATTTCAGATGACAACCTCTTGAAGCTCATCAAGAGAATGCCAAGAGTGTGCAAAGCAGTAATCAGAGCAAAGGGTGGCTACTTTGAAGAAACTAGAATATAAGACATGTTTTCAGTTATTTCACACTTTTTTGTTAAGTACATAATTCCACATATGTTCATTCATAGTTTTGATGCCTTCAGTGAGAATCTACAATGTAAATAGTCATGAAAATAAAGGTAACGCATTGAATGAGAAGGTGTGTCCAAACTTTTGGCCTGTACTGTATATATATATATATATAAAGATATATAAGTTAGACTGGCTTACTGCTGCAGCTCTAAATAGACTGTGCTGGTGTGATAGAAAGGCAACCCTGTCCTTTGAATACGCGTCCGACTGGAACGAGCACCCTCTCTCGTAATGAATGAGAATCTGTCCTCCCATTTGACCCCTCTGTGACCCCTCGGTGACCCCTCTGTGACCCCTCGGTGACCTCTCTGTGCCCCCGTGCAGCTGCAGCTGGAGAAGGGCAAAGGGGAGATCCTGGGCGTGGTGATCGTGGAGTCTGGCTGGGGCTCCATCCTGCCCACCGTCATCCTGGCCAACATGATGAATGGAGCACCCGCCGCCCGCTCCGGCAAGCTCAGCATCGGAGACCAGATCATGTCCATCAACAACACCAGCCTGGTGGGCCTACCCCTGGCCACCTGTCAGGGCATCATCAAGGTGAGGGAGGGAGGGGGGGATTTGTGTGTGGGGGGGTGGAAAGGGAGGGAGAGGGAGGAAGGGGGGAGGGAGAGAGGGATGGAAAGAGAGGGAGGAAAGGGGGATTGTGTGTGTGTTTGAGGGGGGGGAGGGGGGGGGGTGAAGCTGTAATTGAGTGTCTTTATGTCTTTCACCCCTACTGACTGACTGACTGGCTGACTGACTGAGTTGTGTTTTGCAGGGCTTGAAGAACCAGGTTCAGGTGAAGCTGAACATAGTCAGCTGTCCTCCAGTCACCACGGTCCTTATCAAGAGACCGGACCTCAAGTACCAGCTGGGCTTCAGCGTTCAGAACGGCATCGTAAGTACTGGCTGGTCACCATGACAACATCGCTATGGGATAACAGCTAACAGAATCATACCGTTCAGAACAACATCACTAAAGGATGACGGCTAACAGAATCATACCGTCCATTATTAACATTGAGACATACAATCGTTGTCATATAGGCACTTTCACAGAAATAGAATATATAGATATTAGCGTCATTAACTTGGCCACTTTCCATTACATACATGTCTTGCATTCAGAATTTTAGACGTGTTTTGTAACACTAGATTTACTAAGGAGTAGTTTCCTAACCCATATGAAAGAACTATTGAGGATAACCCTCAAAGAGGAATCCATGCCTATCCACTTAGCTTGACTTTTAATATGCTACATTTATATTTCTGTAGAATAACCTTCTTTAACTCTTGTGTTGTCTTATAATGAACTACCTTCCTGAATTGCTTGGTTATTCTGATACCTGCACCTATAAATGAGCACTTTCACACAGAATTATGTTTAAATTAATTTCCTTCATTCACTGAAATCTTTTATCTGCTAGCTGAACACTTTCACACATTGAAGTATGTTCTTAAATGAATGTCCTTCCTGACTGAACCCTTCTTGGCTCCCTGTCCGTAGATCTGCAGTCTGATGCGGGGGGGCATTGCTGAGAGGGGAGGGGTACGGGTAGGACACAGGATCATCGAGATCAACAGTCAGAGTGTGGTGGCCACAGCACACGAGAAGATCGTCCAGGCCCTCTCCAACTCAGTGGGCGAGGTGAGGACACACACTCACGCACACACACACACACCCGAACACACCCTCAAAAACAGCAACACCTACAAACAAGCACATGTACACAAACAGCCAGACTGTAGTTTTAGTAGATGACGATGCATTCTGACTCACCAGATTCACATGAAGACGATGCCAGCTGCCATGTTCAGACTCCTTACGGGACAGGAAACTCCCATGTACATATAAGGAAAGGACACATTCCCTCCTATTGGCTGGCAGCAGAGAGCGTGGGGTGGGGATTGGCCACCGAAGTCTTGAAGGGCACAACAAGCTGACCAATGAGTGACTGAGGTCAGCTTGTCACTGGGCCCCAGGCTAACTCTCTCTTACTTTTCTGTTGGTTTCCTCCTTTATATTTTGAGCTAACAACAGCCAACTGACACGTAAAATATTATGTTACTAGAGAGTAATTTATGTCCAGAATTATTTTTTTTCCCCTTATTTATTTGTGTTGTCTGTGTGTTTTTCAGTCACTGAGAATGTACAGGAAAATTGAATGAATGCATCCCAAGTTATATTTTTATTCATACTTTTATGTACTAAAAATGTACATCCTTATTGGACATTATGTTGTTTTCATTTTGTCTTTACTCTCTATTTATTTTTCATGTAAATACATATTTTGTTAAAGAAGTTTTGGAAGAAGGAAAAGGGCCATGATAGCTTTGTAAATATTTACTGAATATCTTTGTCCATTCGCAGGGATGAAATGTCAACTCTTAAAAGACAAATTGAATGCCTGTTGTCATTGTAGTTTAGATGTGGGGTTGGGTGGGCCATGGCTGACTGGACTATGTCACGGATGTCAGCTATATTTTACCTGTAAAGGAAACCATGATAACAAAGGTCTTACGGAACAAAATCTCATATCCTTAAGATTTGTTTCAATTTCAGAGGGCAATACGAAGGCTCAACTTTTAATGGCAACAAGTCATTTTAAAGGAAGTGCTATCAAGTCTTTTTTTTTTATTTCCATGTTAAAACACTGTTATTGTTCCATTTTCATAATAAGCAACTCAAAGACTAACTAATTAACATCGATTGTTTATGCTTTTCAAGTCAAAATCGTTGAAGGAAGTTGAAAGTTGCATACTTTGTCTGTGCACCGAGATGTCATCTTCAGTGTTTTTGACAACAAACTAATTCGACGAGTCGATTGTGAATGTACTGTGTCGTGTGTGAGCTGTTTCCATTGCCATAAGCGGTATTAGAATGTCTGTACATAACAAAAATATCTTTGTCTAGTATTGTTGTAATGTACAAAAAAAAGAATAATCACTGTTTTAGAGTCACTGGTAAACATCCGTCTTTTCCTACCGTTTGTCCGCCATCGACCCCGAGCGAAAGAGTGACAACTGTGAATTGCACACTGTGACTGTGAGGAAGTCTTTACCGTTGAGTAAAGCTTTTAAAGAATGAATTGTACTTAAAACATTTTAACGTGTGAACATTATCTGTGTGCATGCCTCTTAAGATCGTATCATTGTGGCAAGATAACAATAAAATGTAAGAAACTCTCAAGTTTGTTTTTGTTTTGATACGAGATGAGTAGAGACTATATATATAGGAGTACTACGATGCACTCTGAATGTCAATGGGTTGATGGTATATTTCTGATCCCATACAGTAAATAACTTTAACCTCTGAAGGAATGATTAGTGTGACTGTTCACTATCACACCATTCCAATAACATCCTAATGCCTCTGTCTCCCTCTGGTGGTAGTAGAGCGCTAGTGCAGGTTATATCATTTCAACAGCAAAAATAATCAGGTAACTTGATGATTATACTGACATAATCTGCTCTCAATAAGGGTATCAAAATTCTTGAGTTGAAAAAAAAACTTGCTGACCACAAATCATCGATATACTGAATTCAATGTTTGCAGTTGTAATGGCAGTTTGGAATGGAAATGTCATATCTTTAAATAGTAGAAAGAACATAACAACATACACATTTCAATAAGACAACACATAGCTAACAAAAAAATGGCCCACACATACAGGACATATTACTATAAGTCTATTTGGCAATATAGTCACATCAACGATGCTGTAAGTTCTGTCTGTTTAGTTATTTTCCCCCCAAACACTATACCTGTCTATCTCCAGTGCCATTTCTAGCTTACCCCCAGTATGCTGCCCTTATACAGTCTCCTTGAGTTACGAAAAAGGCGCTTATAAATCCCATTTATTGATATCAGTATTATTTCTTTTCTTTTTTTTTTACCCCCAACTAAGCAATGCTGGGTTTTTCTTATTCCTCATGTAAAATTGTACGGGGCAACTCTCTCTCTGACGTGGGCCTCTCAGGGGTTCTGATCGTCCCGGTCACACTTGAGCATGACCTTGACGCCCTGGCCCTGACGCGTGGTCTCAAAGGCCTGAGCAGCCTCCTCCATCCGGAAGCGGTGGGTCACCAGGGGCTTCACGTTCACCTTCCCTGACGCTATCATGGCGATCGCCATCGGCCAGCTGAAACACAGAGAAACAACACTACAGGTCAGCTTTGACGTGATCACATGAGATCATTGCTGCAGGAAGAACTGTTGGAAATTAAGTCAGGTTCGTAAATACCGTTTATAGTTTACGGTTTATAGATTAGTATGTACGTAGTTATACAGAACGGAAACTCCACCACTTTATGGGCACTTTAAAAACTGCTTGTATGTTTTATAGTATTTATGCAACATATAATCCTACGTGCTATGCTGAATGAGTGTATGACTTAAAATCACACTGCCGCAGTATATTAGTATCTATGCTATAGGTATAGGATTGTAGTATATTAGTGTCTATGCTACAGGTACAGGTTGTAGTATATTAGTGTCTATGCTATAGATATAGGATTGTAGCATATTAGTGTCTATGCTACAGGTATAGGATTGTAGTATATTAGTGTCTATGCTGTAGGTATAGGATTGTAGTATATTAGTGTCTATGCTGTAGGTATAGGATTGTAGTACATTAGTGTCTATGCTATAGGTATAGGATTGTAGCATATTAGTGTCTATGCTGTAGGTATAGGATTGCAGTATATTAGTGTCTATGCTATAGGTATAGGATTGTAGTATATTAGTGTCTATGCTATAGGTATAGGATTGTAGCATATTAGTGTCTATGCTATAGGTATAGGATTGTAGTATATTAGTGTCTATGCTATAGGTATAGGATTGTAGTATATTAGTGTCTATGCTGTAGGTATAGGATTGTACTTTATTAGTATCTATGCAGTTTCTCGGACAGGAGTAACATACTTGTTGCAGTATATTAGTGTCTGTGTAGTTTTAGGAGTAACATACCTGTTGCAGTATATTAGTATCAATGTAGTTTTAGGAGTAACATACCTGTTGCAGTATATTAGTATCCATGTAGTTTTAGGAGTAACATACCTGTTGCAGTATATTAGTATCCATGTAGTATTAGGAGTAACATACCTGTTGCAGTATATTAGTATCTATGTAGTTTTAGGAGTAACATACCTGTTGCAGTATATTAGTATCTATGTCGTTTTAGGAGTAACATACCTGTTGCAGTATATTAGTATCTATGTAGTTTTAAGAGTAACATACCTGTTGCAGTATATTAGTATCCATGTAGTTTTAGGAGTAACATACCTGTTGCAGTATATTAGTATCTATGTCGTTTTAGGAGTAACATACCTGTTGCAGTATATTAGTATCCATGTAGTTTTAGGAGTAACATACCTGTTGCAGTATATTAGTATCCATGTAGTTTTAGGAGTAACATACGTGTTGCAGTATATCAGTATCCATGTAGTTTTAGGAGTAACATACGTGTTGCAGTATATTAGTATCCATGTAGTTTTAGGAGTAACATACCTGTTGCAGTATATTAGTATCCATGTAGTTTTAGGAGTAACATACCTGTTGCAGTATATTAGTATCTATGTAGTTTTAGGAGTAACATACCTGTTGCAGTATATTAGTATCCATGTAGTTTTAGGAGTAACATACCTGTTGCAGTATATTAGTATCTATGTAGTTTTAGGAGTAACATACCTGTTGCAGTATATTAGTATCTATGTAGTTTTAGGAGTAACATACCTGTTGCAGTATATTAGTATCTATGTAGTTTTAGGAGTAACATACCTGTTGCAGTATATTAGTATCCATGTAGTCTTAGGAGTAACATACGTGTTGCAGTATATTAGTATCCATGTAGTTTTAGGAGTAACATACCTGTTGCAGTATATTAGTATCTATGTAGTTTTAGGAGTAACATACCTGTTGCAGTATATTAGTATCCATGTAGTTTTAGGAGTAACATACCTGTTGCAGTATATTAGTATCTATGTAGTTTTAGGAGTAACATACCTGTTGCAGTATATTAGTATCCATGTAGTTTTAGGAGTAACATACCTGTTGCAGTATATTAGTATCTATGTAGTTTTAGGAGTAACATACGTGTTGCAGTATATTAGTATCCATGTAGTTTTAGGAGTAACATACCTGTTGCAGTATATTAGTATCTATGTAGTTTTAGGAGTAACATACGTGTTGCAGTATATTAGTATCCATGTAGTTTTAGGAGTAACATACCTGTTGCAGTATATTAGTATCCATGTAGTTTTAGGAGTAACATACCTGTTGCAGTATATTAGTATCTATGTAGTTTTAGGAGTAACATACGTGTTACAGTAGCGAAACACGCCTCTGATGTCCACCTCTCTGATGGCAGCGTTGAGCAGAGGAACCGTGGTCATCTCTGATCCCATTCCCACCAACACCACCACACCCCCTGGACCTGTGGCCTGACAGGGAGAACACAGGCTCATACCCTTTATCCTAAACACAGGCTCAAAACATTATACTGAACACAGGCTCAGAACCTTTATACTGAACACAGGCTCATAACCTTTATCCTGAACACAGGCTCATAACCGTTATACTGAACACAGGCTCTGAACCTTTATACTGAACACAGGCTCATAACCTTTATACTGAACACAGGCTCATAACCTTTATACTGAACACAGGCTCTGAACCTTTATACTGAACACAGGCTCATAACCTTTATCCTGAACACAGGCTCTGAACCTTTATACTGAACACAGGCTCTGAACCTTTATACTGAACACAGGCTCTGAACCTTTATCCTGAACACAGGCTCTGAACCTTTATACTGAACACAGGCTCTGAACCTTTATACTGAACACAGGCTCTGAACCTTTATACTGATCACATGCTCATAACCTTTATACTGATCACAGGCTCATAACCTTTATACTGAACACAGGCTCATAACCTTTATACTGAACACAGGCTCATAACCTTTATACTGAACACAGGCTCTGAACCTTTATACTGAACACAGGCTCATAACCTTTATCCTGAACACAGGCTCTGAACCTTTATACTGAACACAGGCTCTGAACCTTTATACTGAACACAGGCTCTGAACCTTTATCCTGAACACAGGCTCTGAACCTTTATACTGAACACAGGCTCTGAACCTTTATACTGAACACAGGCTCTGAACCTTTATACTGATCACATGCTCATAACCTTTATACTGATCACAGGCTCATAACCTTTATACTGAACACAGGCTCATAACCTTTATACTGAACACAGGCTCATAACCTTTATACTGAACACAGGCTCACAACCTTTATACTGAACACAGGCTCAAAACGTTATACTGAACACAAGCTCAAACCCTTTATACTGAACACAGGCTCAAACCTAGATGGGTGTTTGGGTTAGGGTTAGTTACGTACGTAGATGACTGTTTGGGTTAGGGTTAGTTACGTACATAGATGGCTGTTTGGGTTAGGGTTAGTTACGTACGTAGATGGCTGTTTGGGTTAGAGTTAGTTACGTACGTAGATGACTGTTTGGGTTAGGGTTAGTTACGTACGTAGATTGCTGTTTGGGTTAGGGTTAGTTACGTACATAGATGGCTGTTTGGGTTAGGGTTAGTTACGTACATAGATGGCTGTTTGGGTTAGGGTTAGTTACGTACGTAGATGGCTGTTTGGACACTGCTCTCCACACCAGAGCACTCGATGGTGATGTGAGGCTGGGCCTCCAACATGGCCTCCACTTTCCTGGCCAGGTCAACTGGCTGGTCCTCTCTCCTCACGGTCAACTGGAAGTCAGCACCTAGCTCTTTGGCCATGGACAGGCGATCCGCCGACAGATCTACCGACAATGATAGCAGATTTATAAAAATAATAACAACCTACAGATAATTAACTACATCATAAACTACAGATCAGCAAACTTTGGAACCGGATTGCCCAATAGGCTTGAAGAACCAAGATAAATATCTTAAGTTTTAAAATGGCCTTCAGCGAAAGCTAGTGACCTTTGAAAAGCAACATTGGGGGGGTCATGTTTCAGTAAAAATGGACTGCATTTATAGCAGATTTTTTTTAACATGTATATTTTTGAACAACAGAGGTATTCTGGTAGTAGAGGTAAAAAAATTACAGCAGTGATTTTAAAGTTACATTGCTGCAGTGTTTCCATAGCAACAGAGATGTACACAGGAAGCAGAAAGCATCTGAGCCTGATGATGACAGTCTCTTACCAGTGATGACCACTTTTGAGGCCCCCATCGCCTTGGCTACCAGCAGACACACCAGTCCAATGGGTCCTGGAAAACATAGTCGGGCCGACAGGCTTAGAAAGAGGACAGTTAAAGAGAAAGATGAAAAAGTGTCTGTGGTAGAAGCTAATACTAAACTATGTCCGGTGTTTTGGCTGGTCAGTGTGAAACAGCAGGCCTAGATATAAGGTGCAGAGTCTTCTGTTCTGAGAAAATGGATGCCAAAAGTGAACAGGGCAGGCATATGTTTGTACCAAGTGTATCATTACCTCCAGTATAACAATTGCAAAAGACAAAGCGAACGTTGAATAATGAATAGTGAAGTTTTCCACACCTATTAATTGTTGATGTTTCAAATGTAACGTGTTGGAGGAACTGTTAAATTTTAAACCTGGCACAGGTTCACAGGACCTTCCGTCTCCACACGTTTTCCAAGTCAGAGTGACAAACTGCTGAGTAACAGAGGAAGTGGATTGAGTTAGGAGTTACCTGCTCCACAGACGAGCACAGTGCTGCCCAAAGTGACCCCCGCCCTGCGGCACGCATGGATGCCCACAGAGAGAGGCTCGATCAGAGCCCCTTCTTCAAACGTCACGTTGTCCGGTAGCCTGACCAAACAGACAGAAAGAAAGAGAGAGAGAGAGAGAGAGAGAGAGAGAGAGAGAGAGAGAGAGAGAGAGAGAGAGAGAGAGAGAGAGTGAAAGGGAGAAAGAGAGAGGGAGAAAGAAAGAAAGAAAGAAAGAAAGAAAGAAAGAAAGAAAGAAAGAAAGAAAGAAAGAAAGAAAGAAAGAAAGAAAGAAAGAAAGAAAGAAAGAAAGAAAGAAAGAAAGAAAGAAAAAAAGAAAGAGGCAGAAAAAGAGAGAGAGGTAGAATGAGAGGGAGAATGAACAGAGAGGGAGAAAGAGAAAGGGAGAAAGAGAGAAAGGGAAAGGGATAATGAGAGAAAGAGAAGGAGGGAGGGTTGGAGGGAAAGGTTTACAGAGAGCAGAGTAAGACAGAGACAGACGCTGAGAGTGTGTCGCTCATAAACATAGTCTGGTGGATCTGAACAGAAGAAGCGTCCCCACTTGTAGCAGAAGTTGGCGCTGTGTTTGTAGTATCTGCAGAGGTTGCCGTCGTCCGGGGGCGTGGCGCAGAAGAAGATGGTGGGGGACAGGTTGTAGTGACCCGACTTAAAGAACTCATCCATCTCACGAGGAACGCCAGGCTCCACTGCTACCCTGTCTCCTGAAGCAGCATACACACAACCAGGGATTTGTTTAAAAAAATTAAGGTTTTCACACGCAGCTGTTGTGAATTGTGTGTTGATTTGATTTGATTTGATAAATGTTGGTCCCCCTTTTTTCATCACCACAGATGGAGCGAGGAGCTTCCCTTGCAGCAGAAATACCAACCCAAAGGCCAATCCAGGTCAAAGGTCACCGTGTCATGGCTTGCCTTTGAGACACTCCTCGTCCCTGAGCCTGAGAAGTGCTCACCTGGTTTCAGGTGCTTGACGGCTGAGCCCACCTTCACCACCCGGCCAGCGGCCTCGTGACCCAGAACCATGGGCTTGGTCACCACAAAGTCCCCGATACGCCCGTGCTGCCAGTAGTGCACGTCTGACCCACAGATCCCCACAGAGTGCATCTGGAGCAGCACGTCTTGGGCAGAGGAAATCCAGATGATTAATGTTGCTTTGTTATCATGTCATCCCGATTGTTATTGTGGCTTTGTTGTCATGGCATCACGATTATAACTGTTGCTTTGTTGACATGTATTTATTTAGACAGGGGTAACTAACTGAGGCTATTTGGTATTTCTATCAGTGCCCTGCTTAAACGAAAGGTTTGGAACATGACAGAATATATTTAAATTAAAAACACAAACGAAAATTAAGAATATAAATGCATCACATGTTGATAGACTCAAAACATGTATAAACACAATTCAGTGCAGACACTAAATGATAGGGGGCTTACAAACCATTAGGTCCTGGTTCTGGGATAGGGCGGTGTTCCTATAGTTACAAAAAAGAAGTGCATTGACTTAAACAAGTCAGAGCAAGAAGCAACAATTGCCAGATTGCGAACAAAAATAGGATGACATATATTCTGGCTATATAAAAGGCAACTTGCTTAATAGATTTAGCTTGAATTTGACTCATAGAATTTGAGTATTGTAAGATTGCTGTAATTCAATACACTTACAAGCCTGAGGTCCCCTTTTGAATGCAATACGACAGACAGGTTTTCCTTCTCCATGTTGCAAGAGAAAAATCGCTAGGCAGTGAAGTAAGGTGGGCTAGAAGACGAAACCACCGCAGATAAAGTTTAGACTGCGTGGTTTTCACAATGGTTTACTAAATTAATGTTTGTGCCCAGTTCAAAGTGCACATCCTACTCTCGTGGGCAGCATACAAAACAAAGCATGTGATTGGCGTAACGTAAGTTTCACGTTCCATTTCCGAGGGGTGCTCTGTTAAAGAAAAATACAATACAGTTGAATAACATCATTATAAATCTAGTTTTAGACCTGTAAATTCACCAAATATATGTACTTAAATATATTTCTACTTAATTTTATTTTGATAATAGAAACGGTTCGTAATTTTCCTTCGTCACTAAACCCAAGTTGGTCACATGATCGCAATTCCTGTATAGACTAACCAATGAAATTAAAAGGTAACGAATAGAGGAAATTTTTCTATGGAGCTCATTGTAAACAAGGCATGGGATAAGAATCCAAGTAATTTTAACCAAATTCTGGATCGATATGGCTAGGCTACTGAATGTAATTGCAGAGTTGCAAACCCTTAAAACAGTTAAATCTTTGCCACAGGGGCCTAGTCTCTTTAACGATACTAACGAAACTGGAAAGCACTTTTTTTAATGACAACTGGCTAATCCCCCTGATGCTCAGCTCACAAAGCACAAAATTATGCAATATCAACTTGACCACTGATACACTCCTATTTCACATCGTACAACTGAATCTAGCCACGCATGCATTGGCGTTAAAAAGTCACCTGACCTCACACAATTTTCTTGTTTACATTCTGCACAAGTCATGGAAGAGCTTGTTCTCCATAGGAATCAGCTGACAATGCTTCCTATACTGCCATTAGGAAGACACGGCAACATCCTAGGGAAGAACCATTTCCCTCTGCACTTCCAAAAGCTATAGAAGACCTGACAGATCTGCACGTGCTGTGGGCTGCATCCTGTGGACACATCCTCATACCTTCCTCTATTTGAGAATTTAAAAAGCAACAGAAGTTATAGGTCTGAACAACAACAGGACCAGCACAGTGCTACCTAGTGTTGGAAAGGTAGTAGCGCTACAGTGGCAATGAATTGAAAGATCATGATGAAATCAATGAGCTAGTCTTTGGTTTTTATTAACCCTGACTGAAACGGCTTCAAGTATGTTCCCAAATCCTTAGCAGGTCAGGGCCTCTTATGTCACCCTTTGCATGTCAGTGAGGCTTTAATTTTGCTAAATTAGTGTATGCCACACTGTAATCATATTTTTTTTACGTGGGTGGTGTTGAACTTCACAACACAGGACGTGAGAGAAAAAGCACACAGTACATTCAAGTAAATAAAAATACAATAACGTTTTGAATTATGTCTTTACACATTTCTCCAATGACATTTTTTCAATTCTAACTACTCAGACACTATTGTACTGTATTTATATCTCACGTGTTTGAATAAATGTTTTCATGTTATTGCTATGACTTTATTTTTATTTTACATATACAGTACACTGACATTCATACCGTTCATACTGTTTCACATGTTATCTCCATCATCTCTCAGCAGCTGGGTTCTGTAGTTTTGCGTCATCGGTTGCATCGAGCCTTACAGACGGAGGAACCCGAGTGACCTGGTCGGAAATCACGAAGTTCTCCCGAATATTTCTTCAGCTCACCCATAGCAACATATCCTGGAAACGGGGTGTGAGGATATTGAGTGCATTCCGTTTGCCAGTGGTGTAGAAAATATTTTGTTCCCCACAACTTCAACCTTTCAAGGTATAATGATACAAGATTGAACAAAAATACATAAAATTGTTCTTTTCCAGAACAAAAACGTGTTGCGAAGACACCTTAACATTTAAGTCTAACTTCTAGCAAAACATTAAGGATTTTCCGTGATCATTTACTGAGCTGTACTAGAAGTAAATAACAATCAGTTTACTTCAGACAAACATTTGGGAACGTTGTATTTACCTCACAGTTCATTCTATTCTCATATTCTACATGTTCTATATTCATTTCACTTTTCTCAACATTTTATCATGAACAGACTGGCAACAGACTCCACTACAAATTTAGAACGGTATTCATTCAACTTGTATTTTATTTTATTTCGTTATTACAGGGAAATCGACGTTTCAATATTCTCTTAACTGATACTAGTATTAACTGGTGTAGTTGCTAACAGAGACGTCTTAGCATGTCAGTATAGCTTAAATAACGTAATGTTAAAACCTGAGCTGTACCTGAAATCATGTTATTAACTGGGTAGTGTTGAACTTCACAACACAGGGCTGAATCTCTCTGTGGCGTGTAAGTGACGCGTCTTTCAGGGCTTTCAAAAAGAGAACGAGAAGAACATTTTTGAACAAGCAGCCCTAGAAAGTACACTTGGCCATTCAAGTAAAACAAAAAAAGTTTGAACAACATTATATTTACATAACGTACCTGATCTGAATGATTTTGGCTTCCCTTGGGAGATCATGTTCAACCCCCTTGTTAGTTGTCCTATGAGGATCCTGACAAAGAAAACAAAGAAATGTATGATATATTTGAAATGATTGTGCCATGTTCTCATCTCTGACTAGGAAAGGTGTCTTACCTGTTTTAATGATGATTGATTATAATCTTGTTCCCAAATAAACCTTCCAACCACTGCTTTCACCTCTGAGATGGAAGATAGATAAGATAACTAATTAATGAAGATGGCATACATGAAAACGTATCGTTTTGAAAACATAAGTTATATGATGGTATAATATATATGTAATATATATTATAATATAATATATAATAGAATAATATATATTTTGTCTTTATTTAGCAGACTTGGATAAGAATCGACAACAGTTCATCCATTATTCAGTATTCTGTATGAGCTTCAACTAATTATATCTATTTTTCTAAGAAACCTTCAAAATGGTAGCTTTTAATGAATCATGTTTAACCTTACCGTTCTGAACAGATGTTGGGGGCAGCACATAGTGACCAATACAGACAGACTTCACACTGTGGCATTTCTCACAAGCAGCAAGATAGAAGCTATGAAAAACAGTCACGTTGTTCCCAAGATAGTGTTCACTGTCAAATATCCTGAAAGGTTCAAGATAAGATTCAGAATACACTGAAACACTTCGACAAATGTTCATGCTGTAATCAAGTCTTTAAAATAGCAAGAGCCGGAGTAAATATGCTTGGTTCCATGTTAACCAGTCTCATTCATAGACAAACAGTGAAGCTGTGAACAGTTTGATGGTGAGCTTCAATATTCTTGTTTTACTTAATGACAAACAGGAGGAGCAGTTATGAACTAACCCTGACTGAGAATAAATATAAATATATTCTATTTTATTAAATACACATAATATCATTTAGGGATGTATACAAGTAGTATTATCTTTATAAAGCCTGAATTTCAGCCTTACCTTTGAGTATCCGGGCATGTCGCATCCTCACTGAAAAGATAGTCAGCAGTCTTCCAGTCAGCAATGACCCCACCCTCATAGACTGAATAGAAATAATTAATGGTAATATTACATTACAGCAGCTTGACAACGTTTGTTTAGCCAGCAAGCTATCCCTGAAACACCTAGAGTTTACACCTGCTTTTAGGATGTTATTGTTAGCTAGCTGAAATGATCGTTACCCCAATAAAGCTGACTGCCTTGTCTCACACTGTTTGAAAACCACGCCGTTCTTTGTAGAAACATAGCTTGATACTTATGCGAACTTATGGCTGTATGTATTTAGTTACGAGCTATACAAATTTTGTTTTAATTTAACCGAGTTTCAAGTTCGTATTCAGCTTATGGTAAAGAACCCTAGAACTTGAAGGTCGCCAGCCTTTTGTGGTGTGGAGAGATGACAGGCGCCACGCGCGCGCGGACAGTGCATTAGCAATTTTGGCGCCATTGGTTACTTTGTTATTGTTGCATCTTGATGACAATTATGCCTGGCTAGGACTACAAGTAATAGCCTAAGTATTTTTTTTTTAAGCAAAATGTTAATTTAATGAAATGGCCCCTCCTAGCTTAGAGGAACAGGCCGTTTACTAATATGTTGTTTTCTGACAATAAGGTTAATTGACGTGATGACATGAGAGACTGCAGATTTTCGAAGATGACATCACTTACGTCACCTGCTGCTCATTTTGGGCACGTCTGGGGAGTTACTACTATCTTCCCTCTCGTGCTTTGGCAGAGATCGCGTGTTTGCGCCACCATATTGGATTCTGTTATTTAGAAGTCTGATTAGACCATCAATTTGAATCCTGTCACAGTTTGAACCAGAGCAGTGTTTTTTGTGCTTTCAGTCTGAGCCATTAAAGTTAGCTAACTAAGTGTTTGCATATGGCTGTAGGTAAACAAGAAACAATTATGTATGTTTTTCAAAGGTCAGTTGAAAAGCCTGGGTATATGCAAGGTTTTTATTGAAGGTATAGCCTATACTTTTTGTCATATCTCATAGGTGCTTGACTACATTTTTTAGAATTTTCATGACTTTGTCTATTAATTTGTTCCCAATGATGTCATTTTCTTTGTCATTATCAATTAAAATAGTTTTTTTGTTTCTGTTTCATTTGTGCTTTTTATAAATACTAGTGTATTGTCCCGAACAAAAGCACCAAATTCCTATTTAGACTAGATTAGAACTTTTTTCAGATGACATTAGTTTCATAACTAATAATGTTTTGAAATAAGTAAAAAAAAAAATCTATAATAGTTGTTTCTTGCAGTAGGTTAGTTTATTATTGGCGACCTCAGTCGGTAGTCCTTGTAAGTTGTTGGTAGGATGAGGGTCAAGAAAATTTGCCTATAAGTGTAACTTTCCTTAAATAATAACAATCATTATTTATTTTTCTGTTGACGTTAGTTACCTAACTAATAGCCTAATGTTTTGAGAAGAAATAAGTTAGCCTAACATTTTGCTATGATGGTTGTTTCTTACAGTATAGTTGGGGTCCCCAGTGACCCCAGTCGGGAAGTCCTTGTTAAGACGTTAGGGTTCATGTGTGGCCAAATCTTAATGTGTAGGGTAAATTGGGCAATTAGGGCCAATAATTAAGTCCGCGGAATTAGTTAAATCCTCATCTTTGGCCGGAACAGCAGGTAACAATAACAAGCTGTGCTAAATGCCTTCAACAATTACCTACGATACTGGTATTTTATTATTATTATGGCCTGTCGCATTGTTTCAACTGCATAGTCATATAATTGGCATGTAGGAATGTGACTATTTGACAATGAAAATGAAATACTGTTTGCATTATAAATGTCAAATAATTTGAATTAAGGTTTTGTGCAATTTTCAAATCATTTCTGGCTCAGCTATTCTTGATGCAGTGTATCGAAGAGAAAGCATATCGTTCAAAGTTGGGAAAAGAATGGAAATTGTTAACATTTATTATGTGGCTAAAATTGTTTTTGATTGCTTTTGCCATTGCTTTTATAGCCTAGTCAGGTCTAGGCCTATATTATATTTTCAGATGTTTTCACTTTGATATTTCTAATTTGAAAGATTTTAACTCAGTATAGCCTACTTTTGTCTTATTTCAGAACGTCAGCCTAATTTATGATGCAGGGCAATGTAGGTCTACAAGTAGCCCTACCTGCGTTGGTCAACGATTTTTTCCAAATTTTTAGCCGTCTTATCTCATCAAATTAACAAAATAGCTGAGGCCGATTTTAAACCACAAAGGCAGCCTGCAGAGGTCTCTCCGTATTAGTTTGTGAAGGACTAAACAGCAGGTTATGTGGTAATCCTCTTAGGACATAAGCGGGCTATTTTATTTTGTCGCTGCCCGGACAGTCTGCTTTAATCTTCAGACAAGTCTCGAGAGATAAACCTAGCCGTGAAAGAATGTTATTGTCTAGTTGCTTTTTTGGCGAACGAACCGATTGGCATTTTCCTAAACATATAAAAAGTCTATTGAGCAGAAATTGGTAGGCTATTATCTCATCATGTTTGCGAGTAAAAGCTGTGAAACTCCTCTTAAATGGTTGATTGGGAAACAGAAGAGCGTCAACAAGGGAACGCCATCAGACAGTAAAAAGAAGCGTCATCGGAGGAAAACGTGGGCGGCCCTACTTTTGAATCACCACCGGGAACGGCTGCTGAATGAGCTGGATGTCAACAAGGTGCTCCCTTATCTTGTGTACCGCGGGGTGTTTTCTCTGGGGGAGTACAAAGAGATACTGAAGTACGAGAGCAGGAGGTTGAGGGCGGAAGTGTTCCTGGACAAGTTGTCTTCTAAAGGGCCCGGTGCTTTCTGCGCGTTCTGCTCTGTTCTGGAAGAGGTGTGCCCTCACTTGATCAGCTGCTTCCTACCAGTTCATGAAGGTAAATGTTTAAATCTAGACTTGTCTTATTAATATCAATGTAATCGACACGCACGAATCACCTCCAGATTATCTTTAGCTTTGAGCTATTCCACAGTATAATAATGTCTATAGATATTAAAATATTAAAAAAAACTTAGTATAGGTCTACCGTTATTTATGCTGTTACAAAAAAGCTTTCGAGACGATTGATCGAATTTCTTCTCATCTCTTGTGCTTTTCCTTGCTTCTCAGATCCACCAGTGGGTATATTCCATGATCAAGGGCCTGAATTAAGGAGTGAGACCCCCCTCAATAACCTCCCAGAACGCCTCCTGCCCCCTGACTACAAACCTAGCAACTGGCATCTGCCCCCTCGCTATGGCGACCGTCTTATCAACACCTGGTGAGATCGTCTCTAAGTTAAAGGAGCTGTTTTAGTAGGGTGATTGTCTGTAATGTGTGACACTGCCTAATACAGACAATCACCCTATGATTGAAATACTTTGAAAACAGTTTATTTTGTCTTGATTCAACAAGGTGATATGAAATGGTAATCCTGCATTACAGTTTCACATGGTTAGGCTTTTTATAATATGTTGTTGCAATATATATTTTTGCCACTATTTGAATTAGGCTGTTGAGATTTGGATGGTTATTAATAAATGAATGTTTGAAACAATGTTGAGTCTGTCTCATGAAAGTCAGGCATAGTATTATTATTATATTGTAAATAAGAGGAATTTATAGAACATCAAGACACAAATTGTGTTCTATACATAGCAATGGCCACTAGATGGCAGTAAAGGTTTAAGTAATATGCTGGCGTTCTGGATCCTCTAGTAGTGTGTGAAGGTAGAAGCCTTTTTCAATCAGACAAGGCTGTGAGTTTCTGGTTAGGTGTTGCTATATTTGCAAAGTAAGTTTTAACCTTCTTCAACCTGAGTGTGTGTTTGTGTGTGTGTGTGTGTGTGTGTGTGTGTGGGTGTGACTGTGTGTGTGTGTGTGCATGCGCGTGCATATATTTGTTGTTTCATAAAAATGTTGCTATACCATGGTCCCCTGTTGGCGGGCGGGGGGGGGGGGGGGGGGGGGGGGTTGGGGGTCACACGAGCGTCCACTGATAGCCTTGTAAACATGTATGTGTGTGTGTGTGTGTGCGAGCATCACCCTTTAATCATCAGATTATTAGTGAGTCAGGACTTTAAGGACGGTATATTCATCTAGCTTGAGCTGATGTTCAGTCATTCAATGTCACTGGACATGAAATCAACTTCAGGCCTTTGCCAGGGGGTTCTGTCAAACCTCTGACCCCTGGTGGGGACCCTGACAGTGACCCCTGGTGGGGACCCTGACAGTGACCCCTGGTGGGGACCCCCTGCATTTATTCCCTGGGAGCTGTGGAAGGAAACAAACAGTATCAGCATGAGAGCTGGGATCAGCTGGAATTTGTCCTTAAGTCTTTTTGACATACTGTATAACTAAGGATTGATTATAATTGTATTTTTTTGTGATGGCATTACATACTGTAGAATATTTATTAGACTTTCAGCTCATCTTTTCATTGATTACTTGCATATCACTCTATACTGGCCGTTCACTGACACTCTGTGGATGGCCGTTTACCATGTTAGGAAAGGTAAAAGTCCATTACCCCTCAGCTATGGATGGCTGTCCTGCACACACACACAGACAGATATGCACACACACACACACAACCCCACCATTACCACACACACACACACACACACCTATAGATACGCACACACAGATATACACACACACACAACCCCACCCCCACTACCACACACACACACACACACACACCACCAAATTGCTTCTTGTTTATTGAGAGCTTGTCGTGTAACCTAGTGTTTTATAAGGTGTAGAGTCCATTATGGGTGATATTGCTGTGTGGCTGTGTAAAGTGGAATGAGGTGTGGAGATGAAGGATCGATGCCTCTCTGAACCAAAGGTGGGCGATCGAGGCCGTCAATCCGTGGAACAAATCACTCTGTTTGGACTACAAATCACTCTGTTTGGACTACAAATCACTCTGGTGACGAGGCAGCGTTTCTAATCCGTCCATCACAAGACAGGAAGTCGATTGGAGAGCGCCTCTGTGGCTGACCAGTGTTGCGTGTCTTTGATATGGAGTCTCATGCGTCTCATGCGCTGTGCACGGCATTACGTGTTCAACTGTGGACCACGTCCCCCCCCCCCCCCATAGTAGCTCACTTTACACCACACATAGCTACCGTGGTATCTAGTATTCCTTCCTGGATACGGGATCGCCGATAATTCTGTTGCCATGACAACTGGGAGACCACATCGCGTTCGTTGCCGCACAACCCACAACCCAGACCCCCTCCCCCCCTGTCTCAACACGTTTTTGATAACAGTGCTGTGTAGCAGTGGCATGTTGGAGGAAAAGAATGCCCCTCAGCTGAACATGCTGGGCTTTACCTGACACGGTTCACTTCCCACCATGTGGGGTTTCTTAGGTGCTCCTTGTGGTTCTAAATGTCTCATCACGTTTGTGGGTGTTTGGCTGGGCCAATGGAAAGAGCTGGTTTTGGGTTTTAAATGTTCTAAATGTCACATCACGTTTGGGGTTGTTTGGCTGGGCCAATGGAAAGAGCTGGTTTTGGGTTTTAAATGTTCTAAATGTCACATCACGTTTGGGGTTGTTTGGCTGGGCTAATGGAAAGAGCTGGTTTTAGATTCCTCTACCAAACCACCATTGAAGAATAGAGCTTTCATGAAAGTGATTTGTTTTCCATTACTGCTTTAAGTCGTTGTCTTACGTAACCTTTATTATTATTTAAAGCCTTGACATAAGAAGAAATATCATATTAATCGCTCCCTTGATTATAGAGCGCATGCATGGGGTACAGGCGAGCCTTTTGAAGTATCAAAACGTGTTTTACAAGGCTTTCCTTTCCTCCATACTCTTCCCTCTGTGTTACGTAACTGCCGTTTTAATTGCATTGTTAGTGTGCAGCATACGTTCACCAGGGACGGGGGGATTCAAATGGCCTCATCGTTCAGAAGGATTCACGCAAGCAACCCAGTAACGAGACCCATCATGAGGACATGAGGAGGAAAAAACACAACTTCACTAATTAAGAGCTGGGCTACGTTAGTCAAGTAGCGTGTGTGTGTGTGTGTTTCTGTGAGAGAGCGAAAGAGCCAGAGTGGGAGAGAATGAATAATGTGTGTGTGTGTGTACATGCATGCATGCATCTCCTCCCTGCGTCTCCTTACGTCTTAACTCATTGTTAGACCAAAATAGCAATCTAACCCTAACCCAAACCCTAACCTGAACCCAAGCTGCTACTACAACCAAAGCAGCCATCTTGTTACTCTGTCTCCACTGCCTTGATTCCAGATGTGTTGTGCCCATTCAATGGTTTGACATCAATCCGTAGTATTATGTATATACGTTGAAGTGCCAACTGTGCCCCCTCAAGAAAATTGAATGTATGGTTGATTCATTTCATTCCGTATCGCACTGTGTGTGCATGAGAGAGAGAGTGTGTGTGAGTGTCTGTCTGTTTCTGTGTTTTGTAATGAGAAAGTGTTTGTGT
Organism: Aplochiton taeniatus; assembly: GCA_017639675.1. Lineage (NCBI taxonomy): Eukaryota > Metazoa > Chordata > Actinopteri > Galaxiiformes > Galaxiidae > Aplochiton > Aplochiton taeniatus. The sequence goes on along the minus strand of CM030173.1, from coordinate 2,148,616 downwards.
AATTGTGTCTGTGTGTACTGCAAACATCTCATTGTTTTTTACACATCAAATCCAAAAGGCTCTCTCTCAGTAATTGTCTTCTTGTCTGAAATCCCTTGTCAAGTCTCTGCCTGTGTTCCTCCTCCACATCAGAGGAGATCGTTTCATATGGCAGGTGTTGGATTAACGAAACCGACGCTCACTCTGTTCTCAGTCCTGCCTTTGAAGTGCTGTCTCCTCCGGCCGCTGGCCTCTCCTTAGAAGCACAGAGAACCTATTTGTTCTTTCCTTTCAAAAAAATACGTCTTATACTATTGCTCGGTAAAATATACGAAAGAGTGCTTTTTTGGGGGGGGGGGGGGGGGTTAAGGATTAACAAAAAGGGACACCATGAAAAGTTTGATTATATTCCGGAAGAAATTCCAGTCACGTTTGTCGGAAGGAAAGACACACAGGAATGCAGTATATTATGGGGTGTGACGTAACCATTGGAGACGGATCCTGATATACAACCTAGCTATTTCTTAGTACCAGAGAGATCTATTCCACCGAACCTCTGGGAACTTATGGCTGTGTGACTGAAGTCCTGTTTTCCAAACGGTCAGGTAGAACTGTCTGAGGCACATTGTGATGTCAACGTTTTAGTTTCAGCTTTCAAATGGACAGGTGGGATGCTGTTGCCATAGTGTTCCGGGTGTCTGTTTCTAAAGTGTTTGGATTGTAATCTGATGAGATCATGCGCCTGCCTCAGAGGTAGTTGCTTTTATAATCATGTAAAGTACAAAATGAGACAAGGGATCAAAAGGAAACATTGTCGTTTTTTACTGAAGAAGTAGTGTATTCATACGTAGCCCAGCGGAGTATAAACCAAGCACATGGTGGCTCTGCTGGTGTTTTATGAAGCTATGTCAGACACGTCATATGCCCACTTTAGTTAATTGGCTCATGGGTGAGTCAGCACTTTGAGCTTCATTGTGAAATGGCTCCCCTCCAGAATAACCTCCCCACAAGCAGTTAGACGAATGGTCCGTCAACTTCCATGAAACCATTCTGTTTCCTTGCGTGTCTGCGCTAAGTTTCCAGTTCAGTTTCTTTATATTTTACCAAAATGGCGTTGAATGAATCAAATGAGTTAAACATTTCCTTTGTCACTTGTCTTCCTGTGTGTAAAAAATGGCTGCTTTTTAAAAAACAATTCTGCGGTCTGTAAGGCCAGATACGGTTGAATTTGATGATAGCTTCCTGTTGCAAAGCTATTTAGGTCGACTGAGGCGTCCAAGTTGTTGTTTAAAAGCCATAGACTACAAGGACCATCATTTATCAAAGTGCACCATAAACAGAGGGAGACCTGGGAGATGTTGTTTGGAGTGGTAAGGCCTGTTACTGTCTGTGGGATCGCAAGGAATTATGGCTCTCTATGACGGCTCCATCTAAACACAGGAACCAAGCTTTATTTGTAATACACCTACTAACATGTCCACACACACACACACACACTCAGACACAAAAACATACACTCACGAACAGACTCGTGCACACACAGACACGCACCAACACCAATATTTTCTCTCTCACACACACACACACACACACTCGTACACACAGACTGAGGTCATGCTCCCCTTCTCACTTTTTTCTTGTCTCTCCTGTCCTTGATCTCCTCCTGCTGCTTTCAGTGCAACACCTCCAACGTGACACTGAACAGTTCCCTGCTGCGCGTGCGTGCACACACACACCCCAACACTTTCTGCTTTCAGTGCTACACTTCTGTTTAAAGTGATACTGAACAGTTCCCTATCAACACTATGAGACGAATTTCCTTTCAACATCTCTTCAGTCCCTGGTTACACTGACGCTGCAGGGATCTGAATAACACCTCATAGAAAACACCTCAAATTAAATGGGTTTCTAAAACCTTTTGAAATAAACCGTTTAAAACTCATATTAAGGAATCTCCTTATTTATTTACTTATTTGTGTTCAGAGGTAGGAATATATATCTTTTGAAATGATCTTTTGTATTTGAAGAGGACCCAGTTTAAAACTTGAACGAAGGAATCGCCTTCTTGCTTTAATTCTTTTTCTTTAATGTTTGAAGAGGACCTGGTTGTAGCTAGCTTTAGTTTTGTTCTGAGCACGCTCTGTGGTAACCTTGGCCTGGTCAAACAGGAAGGAGGAGACTCAGGCGTCCATTAGAGAAGTCTAGCGAATATTAAAGGGTGCAAATATAAACTGTCAGCCCGAGTTACTTTAACTGGTTGTGCCCATGAGGTAGGGCGAGAGGTTGCAGGAAGGGTCGTACTTTTTTCTTTTTCTGGTTGAGGACTGACCAATAGGCAAAAGTGTTCCTGTCTGTAGCCCCATAGAGATATCACTGTGTGTTGCCCTCTCTCCTCTCCCTCCCTCTCTTCTCCCCCTCTCTCTCTGTCGTCTTCCCTGCCTCTCTCTCCCTCTTCTCCTGCCTCTCTCTCCCTCCCTCCCCCACCCTCTCTCCTCCTCTCTCTCTCCCCAGTGGGCCAGTCTGAGTCAGGCCCCAGAGAGAGATCCCTGCAGGGAAGACCCCCTACCCCTCCTCAGGATGTTTAAGATTGCATCATCGACCTGTCACTCAAAAGAGCCTTGACTCCCCGTTAGGGAAAAGACCTTGATGTAGTCTGGTTTATAGCTGTCCTCCATCTCTCTCTCTGGTTGACCAATAGGCTAAAGTCTTCCTGTCTGTAGCCCCTTAGAAATATCGCCTCTCTTCTCCCCCTCTACCTTTCTCTCTCTCTCTCTCTCTCCCCCATCTCTTTCTCTCTTCTCCCCCTCTCTCTCTAGATTCATGTAGGACTCATGTAACCTACATTTGTTATTAACTGTTATAAAAATGCAGAAGCTTCTATCTTTTAGAAAATGTAATATTGTATTAATTACAGGGTCTTCGTTGAGAGTGTAATTTTTTTTTAGACTTTACTTTTTATATGGCAAACTTCATTTGTGAAGCATGGGAGGGCCATCAAATATGTTGCGACTTCATACGACTACCTTCATAAGCCACTCCACAATATGGCTTGTCATTTTGGTGCTTCCCAACAACAACCTGGGTATGTCGTTTTTTGGTATATGCATAGTACATTATCCACTCATTACTATACTACAAAAGTTTGCGATTTGGAAACAAATAATGCACTCTAACTTTAGTTTACACTTGGCGCCCCATAGTGTAAGTCCCCTTAGCCAAGTGAAACAACAAACGGCAAGCTCTGAGCTAGCATTCCGCTAAAAATAGGAAGTTTTGCGAGCCTGTGAGTTGCTTGACTGGCTATTTTGATTCCGATTTTCCCAAAAATGCAAACTGACTCTCAGCGTAATATGTGTACAGGTTTGGTCAAGTGTGTAATTAAACATTCATTTACCAAATGACGTCGAGTGTGGATAGGCCGAAATCCTGAAATGCTTTTTCAATGGAAGTAGCACAGTATTCCTCTTTACTTTAAAATAGCAATTTCCAGTGCAATGTACAAGCACAGTTTTCCAATGACATTGAGTGAAGGATGATGCTATCATGCCTGACAAAGTTTCACCGGACAGGCTTCAAGTACATCACAGAGCATGCCATTGCCTACACAAGTACTGTGGTTGGTTCTGTAATATTTTGCCTGTTTGTAGGTAGCCTTTAAAAGGCTAGTCTGAATTTGTTGGTGTGTCTCAGATATGCATACAGACACATTTGGTCAAAGCGGAAAATTGTCAACAAAGTCTTCAACTGCAACTTCGTTGGTATGCAAATCTTACACACAAAAGAATACATGTCCTGTGTATTTGAAAATAACAGCAAAGTCTGCCTTCTTTGTAGGAATGAATGAAACAACATTTGGAGAAAAAAACAAACACTTTGCTTTAGTCTTGATCTTACAATTTTGAGTGCCAAACCCTGTTCGCTGGGTAGTGGTGTATGGACGGGCGTCGAAGTAGGGGTAAAAGTGGGACTGAGTACCTAGGGCCCCACTGGGGGGAGGGCCCTCAAAAGCCAATAATTAATTGAAAGTTTTCTTTTTTTTTTTGCAATATAAAATTTTTAAGTGTTATAGATACAGTCGGCAAGCATGGGAACGCCCACAAAATGTCACTTCCGCTTGCGCCGTGCGGGAAAACAAAGCACTCGCCACAATGCAAAAGAGTTGCCTTGTGGCTTTCTTCACGTCAAACAACCAAAACAAAAATAAATGCTGATTTAATTCTGTACCTATTGCCAACTGATTGATTTGAATATTCAAGAGCGCTTTCTCTTGTTTGGCATAGAAGGCATTTACTTTTGCTCCTGCACTGTTCCAATAGTATGCTAAACAAGCAGGCTATCTTTCCAAATTTGCCTCTGGAGTTTGTTTGTGACCGCAGACATCATAAAGCTAGCCTCATATATATATATGTACATATACTGGAGAGAGATAGAGATAGAGATAGAGATATAGATAGATAGATAGCATTCACGTCTAAAGCCCCCCAATGAATGTCCGTAATGAACGCAGTCTGATTAATTTTGTCCGGCACATTTCAATTGCCCGTTCAGGTTTGTAATATACTAGCGTAGGCCTACGTGGGGCTGTTCTATGGTACTGATATTATGGTACATTTATATATAAAGTAAATGTAATATTGGTGCAATTCAACCAGATTGCTGAAGATATCTGGGAATGACACTTCTCCCTGTACAGCAATCCAGGTCTGATGAGGCTTGTCTGTCACCCTCTAGGATGGCTTCACATCACAACGAAATAAGTAAGTGTCTGACCCAGACATTTTGTGATAAAGCACAACCCCTACAAAGCCACTGGTAAAATAGTTGTGAGCCTCCAAGGACCTGTAGTTCTTCAGGCTGCACGGTGTGTAAATCCCTGCGTGATTATAGCATATTGTCAATAATGGAGTTGGATAACATTAGCGCTATTACGGTGTCGAAACTACATGGAATTCACTAAAACAGGCTAGTTTATAACATAATAGCGTTTGTGGCTGTACTAAGGTACTATAAAGTGACTATATAAGACATGACACCATTAGGAGGTTAATTTACTATTTTAAAAACCGCGCTTTTCTAGTATCTTTAGGCGGGGAAAGTTATTTTTCCCCACGCCGACTCCGCCCCTCGCCATGCCCCCAACTATTACAAGATGCAGACTGTATCTGTTAGGGTCATAACTACATTTAAATTGGCTAAATAAATCGTTTGAGAGACTGTCGTTTGAGAGACTGAATCTTGTATCCCCAAAAAGTGTTTTCTGAGGCCCCTCTTACAAAAGGCACAATGGTTTAGTCCGCACCTTCATGTCTACGTGTTCTAACGCAGCTAGTCGAATCGAGTGAGACTGTTGCTCATGCTAGTGCACCAACTTTGCGACCAGCTATCTGCTATTGCCTTGTGTAAAGCACATTGAATAGCCTATGTGTATCAAATGTGCTAAACCAATAAAATGTATTTCATTTGATTAAGCTAACTTCCAATTTACCGAAGTGAGTCCGCTCCACTTTCTGGGCGAGTTGGTTGTCAATTGTCATCATCGTACCGATAACTAAAATCATGTAGCCTAAGTAACTATGTCTATCTGTCAAATTATTTTCAGACTATTTTCGCTAATTAGCTAATAGTAATGTGCACTGTCTGTCAATCCCCAAGAAATATAGCATGACTCTAGTGAAGTCTTGTCTGAAATGTTGCTGTATAAGTTCTCAATGTAGGAGTTAAAAAACGAAAAGGAGTTGGTTTTTTCATAGCTTTGTTTTACCATAATAGGGAAACGTGCCATCGACGAACTTTCGCTATCATAAGCTTTAGTCAAGTCAGCCCAGCTCGCTCAATTGTTTGAGGAAGGATACTAATTCAGTCCATGTGAAATTGCAGATTTTTTTTTTTTTGCTGCTTTCAGGATGGATTGATCATTTTGTTGTAGAAATATTATGAACCTGTCAAATATGCACAAGTTTGCTAACTACAAAATCGGTGTAAAACAAGCTATAGCTAACTATAATATATTATGCTATCATGGCTGATCATCAGTCACAATTGGCAAATGTCTATTTTATTGATTTAATTTAAAATTAATACATAGGCTTGATATAGCTTTGTGGGGGTGTCAATAAACAATAATAATACAAAAATTGGTCTAATGATTCCTAATTAAAAAAGTTCTGCTCAGTCAGGAAGTAGTGTGAATAGCTATAGGCCTATTCACACCTAAATATGAATAGCTATTTACAGACTGGGCTAAAATGCACAAGATGCCTATTCCTTCGTTACAATAATTCACTAGCCTACTCCATGTCCCTGTGGAAAGCCCAAGAAAGACCTTGGGAATGATAAATACTTAAATAAAAACATTAAGAAAAAATTTGGTGAAATTTCAAGCCGTGCACACTTAATCACAGATTATTATTAGGACTACTTAGTTGATCTGGAAGAGACAACCAAGACCTTCTGGGCCAAAGAGGTAGATACAGCTGAATAAGTAGTTAGCTAGCTAATAATATTTTGTGTTGAATAACAAATATTTAGATTGGTGAGGCTGTAGATGTGGCTGTATTGTTAGCTAGCGGCTCCTCCTATATTTGTCTCAGTCTGCAAGCTAACTTTAGGAAACATGTTTTTGCTTGTACAAATCAGCTAGGCAACATTAGCTAGCCAAGTTTTTCTTGTACCTGTAAAGCAATGACACATTTTTTTACATAATGTTTGCTAGTACCAGCTTAGTATTTTGCAAGATAATTCATGTCCCACGTAGCCAGGCTTATAGCTTGACTGTGGCAAAGAGGGTGTTTGGTTCGCGTAATGAGCTATGGGCATTGTGGTTTACAGTGAATTCACAATTGAAATGCCGGCGGTCCAAAATACTGTCCTTTCGCTTACGTTGATACTATTACCCGAACTCGTTCCTTATACTTACTTAATTTAGCTTAAACAACTACATACTGTATATTGTCTTCTAAAATTGGGCAAGTATCCCTTTGATGAAAAAAATACTGTCATGATGACCAGTGCAGAAGCTTTCTGCAACCCACCAGTTGGGAATCACCGCCTTGAGACACACACCTGATCAGTGTCAATAAGAACGCTTAAAAATTATTTATTTAAAATCGACATACTTTCTCTTTCTCTGAGACTTTCTCCACCTCCTCATCAGAATCCTCATCCTAATCAGAGAGATTTATGGTCAGTCATAGGCCCGTTAGTAACAATCAAAATATTTTCCTCATTGGAGAGGGTGGGTGTGTGTGAGTAGTGTACCATATCCTCTGCCAGCCTTTGCTAATTCGGTTTTCTTCTTCGTCCTAAAATGTGTGTATTTTAAAGCCATATACTGTACAGTCTGTGCAGGCTGCTCTGCATCTTCTCTCACACCCTAAACACACAAAATACACAATAAGGCCCCAACATGTTAAAAAAGCCTAAATGCATAGGAAACCATTTAAGTAACAAAGAGAAGGCACAATATGGTCTGATAAGAAATATAACCAAAGGTTTACCTTGCCCCCCATCACCCTTTCTAGGGTTTTTGCCCCTTCCACAGACGTTTCGTCTTTTCTGCTAAGTCTGTAGGATTTATCGGCAGTCATTAGGCTGTGTGCCATCAAATCCGACAAATCAGCCTTCCTGCCTGGATCCTTACTGTGGACTTCCGTCACAGCTGACTTTCGGTATAAAGTGGCAGTTAGAGTAGAGGTGAGTCCTGCCTTCCTCCACACGGACTGGACTGCTTTGCTCACCTGCCCACTGCTCAATGGTTTGCCAAGCCACGACCTGAACACCTGTGCATTAGGTGGAGCTAGGCAATACAGTACAATCAAATTAGTATTAGTTGTCGATTAATTATTACTTGTAGATTCGACACAAGATGAACCAATGTAGGTCAACAGGACAAGCCTACCTGCTCCATAGACGCGCCTGGTGTGCCGCATATATAAAAGGCAGAAGTCTTAATGCCGCTTCATCCAGCACTATGGGTGCTGGCCCAGCTGTTGCGGCAGTTTTATGCTTTTTAACTTTAACCAGGTGCCTCCCATCCACCTCCTTGGCCCCTGTCACCTGCTCAAAGGTCATATTGGCCATGCCGCCACTCCTACATGCATTGGATAGTAGCACCAAGGCCATGCGGGTGTCCCTTAATACTATGTACGGTTCTTGTCCAAGCACATCTTTTGCCAGGCCAATAGCCTTAGCTTTTCCCACCAACGTGCTTGTCTTAAAAGACCAGACCTCCTCCGTTTCTAGTGGACCTGGTGCTTTGCCTGTTTGGACAAGTGCCGCTTCCGGGACTCCTTCCTCTGGCTGGAGACCCAGCATGACACACTGTCCTTTGTTTCCCTAATGGTCTGAAGGAAATATGATTAAGAAGTCTTGGTATAACACACATCTACTGGCTGTAGCCCTATTAATGTCACTAGATCAGTGACAAGAGATTAAAAACATGGAAGCAGAAATATAACAGGCAATAGTACATTTTACCTGGTCAACAATGGTTCCAAGACCATGGGTAAGCCGATACGCTAGCCAGTGTTTAATACTACTGAGGTAGCTCTTTATTGTCCCTGGCCTCATCATTTCCACTTTGTTCAAACCTTCCTTGAAAGCTGTGCCACTCTGCAGTCCGGATGTCCTTCCAGCCACCATCAGGCGTCTGCAACCAGCTTCTAAATATCTCATATGCCCTGCTGGATTCCTATTAAATCCATAATGTACAAATAATGTTATTCATAGCATATAATTAGTGTATAGCATGAAAATCTGCACCACGATATTTTATGGACTAAGGGGCCTCATCGGTTCTTACACGAGTGTCTGCTACAGTCACACTGCTTCTCTAGATGGGTCGCCAATCTATGGTATATTTTTCAGTGAAATTACAGTAATTTACACTGACTGGGGGTGAATATATATAGTCGACTCATTAGCGTGCCTGAGCACATGGACGTCGCTGATGTTAGCAAGCTTGACATTTGCATTAATATAAGGAGAGGGCAGGTCGAACGTTTTATTAATTGGGGCAAAACTTTCTTTTAAAGACGGCAAAGACAACGGGGCAATGCAAATCAATGGAAAATGCTACCTTGTTTACCCCATCAAACTGTAAAAAACCTGGAAGCCGCAAGACTCGCGGTGGGTCCACTGGCCGTCACAACATCGCCTAGCGTCGCTCAACTCGATTTGGTCTCTTGGGGGCCGGGGTAGCAAAAACCTCACGAACGATGTTGACTTTCCTGGCTGCGCACATTATACTATAGTTTATACACCGTCATATTCCAAATAAGTTAAAACATATAGATTAATCTCACACTTATTTAAAACGAGTTGTATGCTATTAAAGGCATTTTGTTTAGCTAACAATGGCAACCGATAGCCTATATTTCCTCCCCTCCTAAAACACAAGTTAGCTTGCAGATAGCTATAAAATTAACTGAGAAACGAACTATCAAAACCCACCAGAACAACCTAGCAGCTGGGCAACTTTCCCCCATGCAGTATCATTAGATCATTAGACTACAATCATAAATAATAGGGAAGGTCAAAGATGTTTAGATTCTCTTTCATTGTGTAACCCACCTGGTGGATACGTACGATAGGCTCGTTATAATTCGTTACCAACTGGACACCAGACAACAATAACTAAGGCAAGACAACTGAGTATACTATTCATGTCCTATCTAACTGAGCTAAGAGTTTTCCTATAGGTGCACCATAAAATAATAACAACAAAGAGTTGCGTGATTTGTTTAATCACAACAGTTTGTTCTTATCTGGGCTGACTCGCCATCTCCAATCCGGGAGAAATTCCGACGCTCCACATTCAGTGCCGAATCCAATTAAGGGGTCTTCACAAAACCTAGCCTAGATAGTAAACATTTTACATACAGCCAGAATATATCATTACTATCTAAATCCAATATCCAACAATAATATAAGTATTAACAATTTAATTAACACCATTGCAATTTACATTATATGCAGGTGCATGCTAGCGCTACCATCACGGGACGTTACACGAAGTTTTTCTTGCTAGCAGTTATGAAGAGCTTACGTTAGCAAGTTGAGAACTTGATAACTGCATTACACATTTACACAATGAATAAGCATTACAATACAATAAATGAAATGACTGTTTAAGAATTATTATTTCACTTTTCCCCACTTTCCCAAGCTAACCAAGTTAGTTAATTAACTCACCGAGATCGATCAAAAATAATAATATCAACAGAAATGTTGTCCTTCCGACCCTCAGTCTTCAGAAATAATAGAATAATCTTGATTGAACAGAACTAGATATCATTAATAATTTGCGTTCTTCAATTTAACTTAACAGTCGTTGCTCTTCCGTCCAGAACAAACTGTGACACACTTGAAAACCAATTGCATTGTGGGCGGCGGTAAGGAAGGCAGAAACCAACAGATTACAATTAGTTTTATAGAAATCCGCACATTTTAGGACAAATAAAAGCCTTAAAAATAAGATTTTTTGTCATCCCATTATAAATGTGCTTCATCGACACCGTTTTCAATTAAGGTGAGTGTTACTGTAAATGTCATAACATTATATGAATAACTAATTTAAACACACACTTAAGACAATTCCAGAAATTCCTTTTTGTGAACTATATCATTATATTAAAAAAATAAATCAGTGTCGCATACATTTATGAAATTGAGGCTGAACAAATGCATTACATCATGTGTCATGACATCCCTTTGTGAATCTTAGTTTGCGTATAATAATTGACAAAGGCACAACAAATAATCAAAATATGTATGCACCTTGAACATTTTCAATTTGTGGGAATGATGCAAATTTCGCGTCTTCCGCGTCACGCATTTCGCTTCACTCGGGCGAGAAAGTTCATTTCGCATTTGGTGTGAACACAGCATTATACATGTATGTGATGCTGACACATGTTGACTCCTTGAGACATTTTGGGTAATTGACACAGTAATTGACACAGTCAGACCATTTCATTAAGGGGTTGATGTGAAATATGTGAAACTATGTTGGCATTTTAAAATATTCATTTCCTATTGCTTAGCTTGTTAAAAAAAGTTTAGTTGAATTGCAGTACATGGCCTTTGTGTGTGTGTGTGATTGTATGTTATTGTAAAGTTATTTCAGAAGATAAGATTCTGTTATCATCACTGAATGTCAGAACATACTTGGGTTTTAGCCAGTTATCCTTGTGTACAGTCATAATAAACCTTTAACATTCATGAAACATCATGTTGCTTGGTGAGGATCTTTTTCCATGACATGAATTTGTTTGCTATATCTTGGTGCACAATTAAGGAATTACATTTTCTAGGATTAAAATGACCTTTTGTCCATGTTGTTGTTTCTTTTAGGATAAAGACTTTGATCCACTTTTCATTCAGTCTTCAAGGACGGAATATATATTCAAATGAAAGGGAATCCCTTGCTTGGTGACATTTTAAATAATGCTGCTCCCAACTGTATGTTTCAGTTTAGGTGACTTCATGTAGATGAGGGGGAGGAGCTGGGTCCACTGGAGAAACACAGGAGCACCTGGAGAGGACAGAAGTGAAATGATCAGGGGGAGCCATGGTGATGATGATGGGGGAGTTGCTATGCAGTCTATAAAAGCCAGGGTATAACAAATCACCCATGTAGAAGACAGATTAGTCAAGAGTCTTGATTGGGCAGCCTCCATCATTGCAGGCTGTTGGTAGAGCATTGTTACATGGGGTTTAGTCCTTGATATTTCATAGCTTTGGTCAGTCACTGAGTTCAGAGCAATCACTCAGAGGTCTATAGTGCGTTCTCTAAGATGGACTAGCTTGTGAACAACACCAAGGTAAGGGAACATGAATCATCAACTAAAGAAATGGAACAAAGATCCCACTATCCTTCCCAAAACTATACATTGTACACTGAGCTTGGAGATTGTTTACAACTCTTGTTCTTTTTCAAGTTGGAAATACAATCAGTGGCTACTTTTATTGGGTACACCATGAATCGACCATTCCTTTTGTCTATGGTACAAGCTGCTGGTGGTGCTGTAACGTCTGGGTAATGTTGTCTTGGCAGATATTAGGCCCTTTAAAGCCAATTGAGCATCATTTGTATGCCATAGCATACCTGAGCATTGATGCTGACCTTGTGCATCTCTTTATGGCTGCAGTCGGCCCAGTCATCTCAAGCTGGTTCTGCAAACATGAGTGACTTCAGTGAACTCTAATATCTCTCAGTCCCCAGATGTGCCATTCTTTCTGCTGCTTTCTGTTGTTATCTCCCAGATCTCAACCCAATGGAGCACCTTTGTAAGGAGGATGATCGGGAGGTTTAATGTAGAGATAAATCCCTATCAAAATGATGTAGACTTGTGCGCCGTATTTGTAAAAACGTACAAGACATTGCAAACATGAAAAGGTGATGTGTAGAGTTCTATACAGGTTTGTAGAGTTGTACATACTGTTTTGTAGAGCTGTGGTCCATGTGTATTTTTTAATTTGCAGATCCAAAAAACATTTATAAACCTAGAATCTGCACATGGAGGTTTGAACCCACTACTCCATGTTCACCAGACTGTCAGAGGCCTTTTCCCCCGATGAGGAGTCAAAGACTGTTGTCATTTCTGGTTTTACAGCTCTGGGATCTCACCTAGCCAATATGCTGACATCCAGCTTTTCATCAACACCAGAGATGTAGACAGGTTCCGACATCCTCTCAGATTTTCATCAACACCAGAGGATATGTAGACAGGTTCTGTCATCCTCTCAGCTTTTCATTAACACCAGAGATGTAGACAGGTTCTGACACCCTCTCAGCTTTTCATCAACACCAGAGATGTAGACAGGTTTTGACATCCTCTCAGGTTTTCATCAACACCAGAGATGTAGACAGGTTCTGACATCATCCTCTAAACTTTTCATCAACACCAGTAGAGATGTAGACAGGTTCTTACACCCTCTCAGCTTTTCATCAACACCAGAGATGTAGACAGGCTCTTAGACCCTCTAAGCTTTTCATCAACACCAGTAGAGATGTAGACAGGTTCTGACTGTCCACACTGACAGGCCTGTCTGTCCCTTTGGTTTATTACTCTCCTTTCATTTACACATCAATTTCCTCTCAATTTTTACTGAACTCTCACTGACAATATACCGTATTTCTATCTATCTATCTATCTATCTGTCTGTCTGTCTGTCTGTCTGTCTGTCTGTCTGTCTGTCTGTCTGTCTGTCTGTCTGTCTGTCTGTCTGTCTGTCTGTCTGTCTGTCTGTCTGTCTGTCTGTCTGTCTGTCTGTCTGTCTGTCTATATCTATCTGTTTCTCTCTCTTCCTTTCCTTTTTTCTTTGAGGTCTTTCTCACCATCCACCCCTCCATTCTTTATCTCACTGTCTTTCTCTCTGTCTCTCTCACACACACACACACCTTTTCTTTGTACACACACACCATTACTCTGTGTACACACACACACACACACACACACCTATACTCCGCACACACAGGAGTGTTGTGTTTGATTGTGGTTGTTGGTTCAGGTTACCTCTGGCGGGAAGTCAAGCTCCTGCTTCTGTCCTTGACCTGTTTTGCTCAGTGCAGCACAATCTCTCTCTCTCTCTCTCTCTCTCTCTCTCTCTCTCTCTCTTTCTCTCTCGTGTTACAAACACAGTATGCTGAGGTGGAAAAAACAGAAATAAACAAAGATATGGAGCACATCCACCCACTCATTTGTACTGCACACACACACACACACACACACACACACACACACACACACACACACACACACACACACACCTAAAGACGCACACACTTACACCTAAACACACACACAACTCTCTTTGTGTAGGCATACAGCACATGCTGGCGAACATACTGCCTTGAATAATTTTGCATAAATTTGTGTTTTCGTTTGCATACAATATGTGCACAGACTCCAGCCCCTTTGAATTGGGAAGCTAATTTGTACGGCATTTTGTCAACACTGTTCTCCTGCACATTTCAATGCTGTATGAAACACCTGTGACTCATCTCCCTATCTCCCTGTATTACTCTAAAGAGTCCCCATAGGCTTTAGGAGTGGGGACTAAGGACTGCTGATTCCTCCGACCACTCTGCTAGCTACCTGGTTGCATGCCGTTGCCAGGGAAGCGGCCTGTTGCTGGAGGTGTGTGTGTGTGTGTAGGTCTGTGTGTGTGTGTGTGTGTGTGTGTAGGTCTGTGTGTGTGTGTGTGTGTTTGTGTGTGTGTGTGTGTGTGTAGGTCTGTGTGTGTGTGTGTGTGTGTGTGGGTGGGTGGGTGTGTGTGTGAGAGAGAGAGAGAGAGCTCTCTAATACACAGCAGGAGGGCAGGGCGTGTGACACGATGTGGTCTAAACACCCCCTCTAGTGTGTTTGTGTGTGTGTGTGTGTGTGTGTGTCTGCGCTGTTACGTAACAAATTACTCCCAGCAGTTCAGCCATGGCTTTCTGAGATTACACACACACACACACACACACACACACACACACACACACACACACACGCACACACACACAGCTCACCATAGGGGTCTGTCTGATCATCTGTTAAAGCCATCTGACTTCTTAAACCTCCATCCTTCATGCAGATCCACATCACACGCAAACACAGAGAAAAACAAACCTAATGTTAGGTAATGGGAGTGTATTGGAGTGTATATGACTGTATGGGAGTGTATTGGGGTATATGGGAGTGTATTTGGGTATATGGGAGTGTATTGGAGTATATGGGAATGTATTGGGGTATATGGGAGTGTATTGGAGTATATGGGAGTGTATTGGAGTATATGGGAGTGTATTGGGGTATATGGGAGTGTATTGGAGTATATGGGAGTGTATTGGAGTATATGGGAGTGTATTGGGGTATATGGGAGTGTATTGGAGTATATGGGAGTGTATTGGAGTATATGGGAGTGTATTGGAGTATATGGGAGTGTATTGGGGTATATGGGAGTGTATTGGGGTATATGGGAGTGTATTGGAGTATATGGGAGTGTATTGGAGTATATGGGAGTGTATTGGGGTATATGGGAGTGTATTGGAGTATATGGGAGTGTATTGGAGTATATGGGAGTGTATTGGAGTATATGGGAGTGTATTGGGGTATATGGGAGTGTATTGGGGTATATGGGAGTGTATTGGAGTATATGGGAGTGTATTGGAGTATAGGGGAGTGTATTGGGGTATATAGGAGTGTATGGGAGTGTGTGTGAGTGTACAAGAGTATATGGGAGTGAATAGGAGTGTGTGTGAGTGTATGGGAGTGAATAGGAGTGTGTGGGAGTGTTTAGGAGTACATTGGAGTGTTTAGGAGTGTATAGGAGTGACGTCAGAGCTCATTGATCACAGTCCAGTGACGTCGGGGCTTATTGATCTCAGTCCGCTGACGTCAGAGATGTCAAGGTTTTCCGTTCACTCTGCTGAATGATGCTCTGTGACAACACGGGCCTCAGCCTATCACACGTCATCCTCTCGTCACATGGCACAGGGCTCAGCCTATCACACGGCATCCTCTCGTTACACAACACGGGCTTCAGCCTATCACGCGTCATCCTCTCCACCAGGAGACCCATAGGAGCCCTCATCCTAACCTTAACCCACACACACCAGTAAACCCCTAGGAGCCCTCACCCTAACCCTAACCCACACACACCAGGAGACTCTTAGGAGCCCTCACCCTAACCTTAACCCACACACACCAGGAGACTCTTAGGAGCCCTCACCCTAACCCTAACCCACACACACCAGGAGACTCTTAGGAGCCCTCACCCTACCCTTAACCCTAACCCTAACCCACACACACCAGGAAACCCCTAGGAGCCCTCACCTTAACCTTAACCCACACACATCCGGCTCTGTTGATGTTAGGCTCCGATCCCTCCTTTAACACTCTGATAAATAATATCGATCAAGTAGTGAACCTACCTTTAAGTAGTGGACCCACCTTTAAGTAGTGGACCCACCATTAAGTAGTGGATCGACCTTTAAGTAGTGGACCCACCTTTAAGTAGTGGACCCACCTTTTAGAGACAGAGCTCCCTTGAGCTTCAGAAGGCGGGGCCTGGTCTACCTGGGGAGGTGGAGGGAGGGTGTTCATATCGGTGGAAGGCTGCAGGATGTCACCTGTCACCTGTCACCTACCTCATCATTACCTGTCGAGGGCCAGCACTGCCTCATTCCCTCTCTCTTCCTCCCTTCATCCCTCCCTCCCTTCATCCTTCTGACAGGATGTCTTGTGCCTGTCTTATCGTTGCCTGTGCAGGTCCGGAGGTACAGCCTCAGGGGACAGTCTGCCAGGGAGGAGGGGGGCTCCACCTGGCAGGCTGCTCATAGAGAAGACGGAGGAGGAGGAGGACAGAGGACAGGAGTGAGGCTTACAGGAGAGGAGAGGAGAGGAGAGGGGTCAGCCACTCTTTCATGTTAAGACACTGCCGAAGGGAGAGAGGACAGAAGACAGGGTTAGGGGCTGGATCTATAAATCAGAGTGGCAGGTTAGCAGCAGGCTGGAGCAGTAACAGCAGCAGGGCTACTCCTGACATACAGCCACACACACACACACACACACCCACACAGACACACACACACACACACACACACACACACACACACACAAACACACACACACACACACACACACACACACACACTCTCCCTCTCTCACACACACACACACACACACACACACACACACATACACACACACACACACACAGGATTCCTAGAGGGCCAGCCTTCCACTCCTCGCCCCTCTGTGGTTCTCGAACGGAGATAAAATCCAGGCACTTTGAGTAGAAGCACTGTTTATGACACAGGGAAGTGGAAAATGGCATTGTCTGAGTGTTTGTGTGTGTGTGTGTGTGTGTGTCTAATCTGGCACATGCATTTTGTGTATGCTCCCACCTTTTTTGCATGTGCATTTGCGTGCACATGTATGAAAATGTGTGCGTGTGTGTGTGTGTGTGAGAGAGAGAGAGAGAGAGAGAGAGAGAGAGAGAGAGAGAGAGAGAGAGTGTGTGAGTGTGTGTGTGTGTGTGTGGAAGAGAGGCAGCAGAAGATCTGGCCATCCACATTCTCCTCTGTTCAATTTACATTTCCCTGGGATTGGATTTCCTTATTATTTCCTTTCCATTCCTCTTGTGTGAACCGCGGCCAGCCTCTTGGCCTCCATGGGGTATCATCAAGGGTTAGGGTTAATATGGGGTATCACGGGTTAGGGTTAGTATGGGGTTTTAAGGGTTAGGGTTAGTATGGGGTATCAAGGGTTAGGGTTAGTATGGGGTATCAAGGATTAGGGTTAGTATGGGGTATCATCAAGGGTTAGGGTTAGTATGGGGTATCAAGGGTTAGGGTTAGTATGGGGTATCAAGGATTAGGGTTAGTATGGGGTATTATCAAGGGTTAGGGTTAGTATGGGGTATCAAGGGTTAGGGATACTATGGGGTATCAAGGGTTAGGGATAGTATGGGGTATCAACAAGCCTTAACTCAGCCTTCTTCCAGGGACCAGGAGTTGTCGTGGCGATGGAGGGCGTAGTAGCATGATGCCAAAGTCCTGCAGTGGAGTGTCGAGTTACATGATGGCTGAGGGGACTGGTTTGCTGACTGGCTGGATGGATGACTGGCTTCCTGGATTAACGTCTGGATCACGGCACAGCTGGGTGACTGGATTAACGGATGGCTAACTGTCTGGTTTGATGAATGGCTCACTGGTTGACTGTATGAATGACTGACTGCTTTGCTGCCTGGATATATGACTGAGTGTTTGAAGAAACGTTTAGCTGTGAACGGCAGCATTATGGAACAGGAGTGCAGCTATATAGGAGCCAGTCCAGACGGATGGGCAAAGTAGAGAGCTGAGACTAGACGCACAGAGACACACAGCGGCTGGTTATAAGCAATGGAGGACTGTCACCACTGTGCTGATGACACACACGTGTGTGTGTGTGTGTGTGTGTGTGTGTGTGTGTGTGTGTGTGTGTGTGAGGGGGAGAGAGAGAGAAAGAGAGAGGGACTGAGAGGGAGGAAGAGAAAGAGAGAGAGAGGGAAAGAGGGAGTGAGAGGGAGAAAGAGAGAGGGAACCTTTTGAGTCCAAGGCTAGAGATTTAATCTGCTAGCTATGCCATGGGTCATGTGATTAATCGTGGCCTGGTGCCAGTGGGAAGTGTAGTTGTAATTTACAACCTGACAGGGATAATCAACACATCGCTGCTGTGACTCCTGGGAACCTTGGAAAGTCTTGGTGCCAAATCCCTTAACACCAATCCTTTAACTCGCTGCATAGTCATAAGACTGTGCTACCATGATGGATGGGTAAAGGTGGGGCACAGCCAGAGGGTACACTTTGGACTCGGTTATCACAAAAGGCCTTTTCGTTTTGATGTGCTTGATCCGGCCTCGTCGGACCGTTCTTGTATTTTATTTGATATTTCTATTATCACTGAGATTCATAGCATATCAAATACTGTACTGTACTACTGTAAAGCCTGTCAGTGAGAATACTAATGTGTGTTGTACTAAGGCAATCTCTGTATTGCCATCTTCCTTGTCAAGCTCGGTCAATGACCTTGAATATAAATTCAACTCTAAAATTGTACATATTATTGATTCCATTGCACCCGCGAAGGTTAAAAGGTTTTCTGGAAAGCAGAGAACTCCATGGAGAAACGTAGCTTCTTAATAAAAGTCCACAAAAGAGAATGTCGTAAAGCTGACAGCGAAAAACCCAACCTCGTGGTCATCACAATATCTATAAATAGAAAATCCAAGTTTACAAGTAGAATTGAGAGACTGAAAGATAGAATACTCTTCCTGAGGTTGAGGATGTTCTTTGAAAGAAAAAACAACTAGCTATCGTGTAGGAGGAGCCTAAGGTGTGGGAGGAGCCTAAGGAATAGGAGGAGCCTAAGGTGTGGGAGGAGCCTAAGGAATAGGAGGAGCCTAAGGAATAGGAGGAGCCTAAGGTGTGGGAGGAGCCTAAGGAATAGGAGGAGCCTAAGGAATAGAAGGAGCCTAAGGTGTGGGAGGAGCCTAAGGAATAGGAGGAGCCTAAGGAATAGGAGGAGCCTAAGGTGTGGGAGGAGCCTAAGGTGTGGGAGGAGTAGGTGTTTATAAAGTTAGAAAAGTTCTCTTTTAAGGTATAAGGGGAGCCATCTTGAAAGGTGATTCAACAAAGTCTGTGACCGTTTCCACGGTGACCTTGTTTGTGTCCGTTGTCAGGATATGTCCTGCTGTTGCTGTTGTTCACCTCTGTGAACTCCTGCTGGCCTAACGCTGGCCCTCGACCAGCCTTCTCTATCTACTGCCTTCTTTTCATTGGCTAAAGCGCATGTTAGCCCCCCCCCCCCCCCAAAATAAAAAAACAATGCGGAGTAGGGTGGCGCCTTTTTGTGGCATTTTTAAAATATCGATGTATGAGGAACAAAGTCCCCGGTCTTTGAGGTTTTGAAGCGGTTTCGGCTGGGAAAGTAGACTCGCAGGCGTTCTGGGGTGTGTTAGGACTGCACTGTGACAGGCAGGAAAGCACACACAGTAAAGGCGCTGGGTTTACAAATGCCGTCACATTTTTCCTTTTTTTTCCTTCTAAAAATGCTTCCTCAACTTTTTTTTGTTTCTGATCCAGCTAGTGTTTTTTTTCCCAGGTCTTCGCTGTGCTCTGAGCTCTTTGTTCCCTAAATTCTTTGCTCTATTTTCTTCCATTCTATCGCTGTCAACTACAAAGCCTGCTACTAACGGTGCAGAAAAAGTATTGACACAGACTTTGAGCTTGTGTTTTTCTTCCTCCAGAAACAGTAAACAAACCTGCGTGAAGCCAGAGCTTGGCTGGGTATTTTGGGTGTGTTTCCTGCTGTTGTTGTTGATGGAGAAGACCCAAGTGGAGAGCGCTGGTGCTGACAGCATCACTTTCTCCTTGACCTTCTCCTCCAGCTGCTATACAGACTGCTCTGCCCTACAGGAGCTACCTGGCTCATAGCCCTGACTGACTGGCTTTACTGACTGATTGGCTGACTGGTTTTACTGACTGCTGACCGGTGTGCTGACTGGCTGGCTGCTAGCCCTGACTGACTGACTGGTTTTACTGGCTGACTGGTTTTACTGACTGACTGGTTTTACTGACTCCTGACTGGTGTACTGACTGGCTGGCTGCTAGCCATGACTGACTGACTGGCTTACTGACTGACTGGTTTTACTGGCTCCTAACTGGTGTACTGACTGGCTGGTTTACTGACTGACTGGTTTTACTGACTGGCTTACTGATTGACTGAAAGGCATGTTTGACCACCTCACTGAATGGCTTAAAGCGATATAAAGTTTGCCTCTGCAGAAACTCTGAATGTGACCCAGTCACTTCTGAAGTACATCGCTGCCCTGAGCTTGCAGGTTCAGACCAGCGATGTCTATCAACCAGACACACCTGTGGTACAGTCATTGACTCCCCGCTGAGCTTCAGATGTCCATAGACGCGTTGCACCTGACAGCCCGTTTACCTCTCTGCCTCAAGCTGCCGGTAACGTTCCTCTGGGAGGTTAGACTTTGTGAGGAGACATTTTGTCTGTAGCCGAGTCCTCGAGGCTCCCAAAAGCTGTTAATGAAAGATTACAACTGCCGTGATCTGGTGCGTAGGCTAAATTTACAAGTAAAAACAGGCTTTGCTGGCGATCTGTCAGAGGCACAGAACTCTACCTCACGCGACGCTCGATCACAAAATGGCGGATTATCTGCTGCCAAAATGAAAACCAGCCTTCATTTTTGTAAATTCTTTCAGCTTCATAAGGACCATCATTCGTCATGGTATTCTGAAAGATATAAATAAATATAAATAAGATATAATTTCGAAATTAGGTCTTTATCGGTGTGTGAATTATACCGAGTCAATTTGAGGGTGAAGATCCCCTGAACGGCTCACTTCATTTCTGGTTGTGTTGACTGATTAGTGTTAACTGTGTTGTAATACATATATATAGTATACATATATATAGTATATTTCAAGTGTGAATTTTTTTCTGCCTATGCTACTGTTTTTCACACTGATAGTTATTATTGAAGCACAAAAAAAATGTAATGATCAGTTATAAGTAGGAAGATGAGGAAGCTAAAATAGACAGACGCTACTGTTGTTGTTTTATTGCAACTAAAAGATAGGGTTCTATTCTAGTCCTCTGTGTTTTTTGAATAAAAAGCCAGACTCTGGTGTAACCTTTAAAGGTTAACAGTCCCTCTCACCAGAGTGGGTGAGCAGACCGAGGGTTTGAAAAGTGAATACCCCCCCCCACACACACACACACACACACACACACATCATCATCCACCAGCAGCACAGAAACAGCCTTTCTCCCTCGATTGATCTCTACTGTTTAACGGTAATCATGACAGATATATCCTAGAATTACAGGGAGTATATTGTCCTTGTTTTTTTCCAACAGGGGTGAGAGTGGACAGGCTCAGTCTGAAGCGAGACTAGTCAAGGTACAGTCAGGTTACAGAGTAATCACCCAATCCACTTTCAGACCGCTAATCAGCTGTAATCTGTCCCCAAACAGTCCGTCAAATCACCGGCCATTCCTCCTCCATTTTGTGCCTGATTAACATACCTGTACCCAGGAGTAGCACATCAAATACTGTATGTGTCACTCCCGGCATGCGGTACATCTTTCCTCCAAAGCCTGCAGGGGTTAATATTAGCCAGGTATGGTTTAACCTGTTGCCCTAGAAACAGTCTCCATGTGGAATCACAGGGGGTAACCAGTAATCAGGAGCGTCAGATAGGCCGTATAGCTACAGGCGTGCTATTGCAACCGCTTAATGAGATGGAGCTTAGAAAACTACAAGGCCACTAGATAGACACCATAACAACCTTATCCTCCTCTTCCTCGCCCTCCTCCTCCCTCTATCCCCTCCCTGCTCCTCCACCTTTTCCTACCTCTCCTCTCCCTCTCCCCACCTCCTCCTTCTCCACCCACCTCCTACCTCCTCCTCTACTGTTAGGCCACCTGTTTGGCAGGGGGGGGGGGGGGGGGGGGGGCGGAGGGGGGCGGGGTCGTTGGCCTGGGGAAAACCCGAGTTTAAACTGGCTAATTAAAATGCATGAACAGTTCTCATTAACAGCCAGTGTGATTTATTGACATTATATTGTTCTTTCTGTTCTCTTTGTGTGTGTGTGTGTGTGTGTGTGTGTGTGTGTGTGTGTGTGTGTGCGTATGTTTATTAGTCTATTAAAATATACAACGTGTTGATTACAGAATGCATGTGTGTGTGTGTGTGTGTGTGTGTGTTTCTGAAACTACTATTCTCCATTTCTGCTCCCTCCTCTCCCCTCCCCCATAGAGTGTTGCTCTTGAGCTCAGAGTGCAGCGCGCTCCGCGATGACATGACTTCTTCCTCTGATGGCTTTTATCGTCCCATAAGCACTCCCTCCAAGAGGAAAAAAGAAAACACACACACACACACACGCACAAATACGATGGTGTGCCTTCATATGAAATGCTGAGATTCATTCATTAGACAAGCACCTCTCTCAGCTCAACACGTGCACTCCCTCCTCCCCCGCTCCTCCACCTCCGTCTCTTTTTCTCACTCCGCTGCTCGCGCTCTGTCTCTCTCTCTCTCTCTCTCTCTCTCGCTCTCTCTCTCCCTCCCTCTCTCGTTGAACACACGCGCGCCCTCCCTCCTACCTCACACACGGTCGTTAGGGAGCTGCCGTCGCGGCAACCTATTGCCCGGCTAGTTTCCCCCCCTCCTCTTGTCTTTCCTCCACAGTAAAAAGTGCCAGTTGGGTGAACATAAGCAATGACTTGCTTCTGACTCAAATTGAATGGATTAGCCAATCTATTTCGAGCGCTAATGAGATTAAAGCGTCCTTGTAGACATGGCTTTCGGCAACGGCCAACTACCTTTTGTTGAGCCCCTGGTCCTTGGGGAGCGGCGGTCCGCCTGTCAGACCTTCAGAGCTGGAAATGGCGTTTTGATCGTGGAGTAAGGAGCGGGAGAAGCCAGCGGGGGGTGAACTCGTCGTAACCTTCGCTTTTTTCTTTAAATGAACGTTCACTTGCCTTGGCTTTGCGGCGCGTGGATTCTTACTTGTTCTAGCAGAAGTAGCGGTAGACAGAATGAAGTATCAGAAATACATAACGGTAATGCAGATGGCAATGGGTGTGACCGCCTCCAACAAAGACAACTGCATCCCTCCGAAGAGACAACTGTGGTGAGTAGGAGGAGGAACCTTGCCGTGCGTGTTGGGGGGGTCCGCGAGTGTGTGTGTGTTTGTTTATGTTTATGTTGGTGAGAGAGGTAGACAGAGGGACTGGGGGTGATGCTGAGGAGAGGAGTGACATCGACCAACGACAGGACATGGAAAATTCACCTTAGCTGATAAACCCTGCCATTTACTGTTTTGTTTGACAAACAATTAACTTTAGCTTTGTTTGAGGGCTACCCACCCCTTCACCCCCCCCCCCCTCCTCTCTTTCTCTCTCTCTCTCTCTCTCTCTCTCTCTGACTCTCTCGCTCAGTGTGTGATACGCTCCGTTGAACGGAGGAGCGCTGAGCAAGTTGTTTGCGGAAGTCAAATCTATCTCGCTGCTCAGCGGAGAACTCCCGCTGTTTTGATTCATACAGCCAAGTTCATATCAAATCCAGCCATTGCATCTGCGAGCTGGTTGAACGACATACGTGTGCGTACTGTTGGCTGTGTTACTATATTTCATGCTTGCATGTCTATATTGCACAGACTGTCTTGTCTAGGATGTATTTTGTTATTTAACAATCAGTCAAGGTGTATTACATTTTTTGAAATGGCAAATCTTGACAGTGGGATTACAATGCACGGTCATTGATGCCTCTTTCACGATCCACACATTTTTCATCATGCCTGTATCATCTGTTTCATAGCCTAGGCCTACTATATAAAATGCTGTTATCAGAGATGGTAATATTCACATAGAACTGATGTAGATGAACAAAACCGTTTGTTAACGGTTTGATTCACAAACGGAAAACATTGCAATAAACATCAGACAATTTGAATGTTTTCAATTTTCCTCACAAAAATAACATGGGAGTGTGTTTACGTCACCAGTTAAAATGTGAACGCTTTGGGTCGCGTGTCTATTCAGTGTAGTCACCTGTTATGTTGATAGACTTCCGACGTCATTAGTCTCTCGCATGTGCATACATTGTTCAGCATACACACAGCTGAGACCGCCGTTGTCCAATCACCAGCTGTCCATTCACCGAACCCCTCTCGGCGCTGTAATCTCGCCATCATTATATAGATAAACAATACGCTGTAATATCGCCATCATTATATAGATAAACAATACGCGGTAATATCGCCATCATTATATAGATAAACCAAACGCGGTAATATCGCCATCATTATATAGATAAACAATACGCTGTAATATCGCCATCATTATATAGATAAACAATACGCGGTAATCTCTCCACCTCATACAATAGGCCTACGCTGTTATACTCATGTGGTTTAGATTATGTAACGCTCCAGTTCGTCTCTGACCTCGGTATGGCCTATAGACCAGCAGGCTGTGACAATTCTGAATGATAGTCAACTGATTAATTTCATAATGAATCACACACAGGCCTATTTATTTAACAGACCGGTCGTTTGCCCTCTTGTTTGTCACGCTGAGATTGACTTTGAATGAGTTACCATGTTGTTTCTCTCCTATAATTCGGCGTGGACATGCAACGCTGCCTCACACATAATCCTCGTAAATAGCATTAAGCATGCGACATAATCTGTCCAGATTCTGAGGCATTAGTCAGCAATGAGAACAGACAGATTTTTTTCATTGGTTTATTGTCCCAAATGACTAACAGCGATGTATGCCTGTTATAAGCTGGATAAAGGTACCACTTTGTTTTCAAAGTCGATAAGACTTGTTTTTGTATGTATCTTATTATTAATATGATATATAATAATATATATATACTATATATGTCGTTATTAATAGGTTTTGAGATATATTTTTAAACCAGTAAACACTCTGAGTGTTGGTGAGTAAGGAGGCATAGATACGTTGCATCATCACAGCTTTCAGTCAGGAGACAGCGTTTGTGTCCTTCCTCTAGGTGGGTCTATGTCAAGGGGGAGGGGCATAACCCCCCGAACCAGATTACAATCCCGCCGAGAAAGGAAAGCAAAGGCACAGTCACGTTCAGAAGGGAGTAATGTCTATCTGTGTGTTTGTGTCTATCTCTCTCTCTCTCTCTCTCTGTGTGTGTGTGTGTGTGTGTGTGTGTGTATGTGTGTGTGTGTGTGTGTGTGTGTGTGTGTTTTGAGTCACGTCTTGCGTCACATAATGCTGAGGGCAGTTCTATAAAAGAGTAAGCTCCAGTATCCACTCAGTAACTGACGTGTGTGTGTCTTTTGTCTCCTGGTGGGTTCTTACACACGTTGGCTTGGCTTTGTTCAGTGTGTGTGTGTGTGTTGGGCTGGCTCTAACAGCAGGTGTCTAGGTTTTGTCCAGGACGATAAGGGATGCCTGCTAATCTCTGGACAGAACCAGTCTAGTCTCTCTGGTTGTGTGTGTGTGTGTGTGTGTGTATGAACCAGCCTTCCTGGTTGTATATATGTGTGTGTGTGTGTGTGTGTGTGTGTGTGTGTGTGTGTGTGTGTGTGTCCAGTGCCCAGTGCTCCTGGTGGGTGCTGCCAGCTGTCCTGGACACA
>CM030173.1:2105462-2117962 GCA_017639675.1 Aplochiton taeniatus | reverse complement strand
GTGGGTTAGCCTAGCTGTCTTAATGTGGGTGATCGTAGCGCCCACCGCTAGCTGTCACTTTGTGGATTAGCCTAGCGCTTTAGCTGTCACTATGTGGGTTAGCCTAGCGCTCACGACTAGATAAATAGCCCTATTTATAGTAGTACAACTCTAATAGTAGCCCTATTTATAATGGTGAACTCTAATAGGTAGCCTTACTTATAATAGTGGACTCTAATGCTAGGCCTGTTTATAATAGTGAGCTTATAGCAGGCTTGTGCCAAGTGATCCTTGGCTCCTTGGTGTTTTTTGAATTATGATTAATCAGTAATATAATCAGAAGACGCCACCATCAGTTACCAACGTACAGCATAGAGACCCCGTGTCTGAGAGGGAAAGCGTGGCTCTCTTATAAGGTAGTATAAATATAGATCTGACTTCCTTTCTTCAATGTCAGACACTGAGACGGTGTTCTGCCGTGTGGGATCAGCTTTCCCTTACTCCTCAGAAAAGACCTGCTCTCTGCTCTGAGAGGCAGAGGAGACGTTATGGAGGCTTTTCAGAAAAAAAAGAGCCTCGCAAACATCGCCACGTTATTATTGTTTTATTGTTTTACAATCATGTTGTTTTACCACTTTTAATCATATTTTTGTTTTATTCTTTGTCATGTAAAGTACATTGAGCTGCACTTGTTGTATGACATCTGCTATACAAATAAGGTTTATTATTATTATTGTTATTACATCTGACCATTCCCCTCACTGGTTTGTTGGTTTGATTGGCTGTTATTCATTGTTTTTTTTTATTTTTAATGTTTATCATGGAAGATTAGACAAGTCATCTGAGAGGCTAGTTATTTTAATTTTATTTTTATTGTGATGTTGGTGGCAGCATCTGTCAATACGTAGTATAACTTTATTGAAAGTTACGTTATTGAATGCACATTGTGTTTTTTTGGTTTGTGGTGTAATTTCACTGTCCAACAAAATATCCATATCCTCCATATCCAAGTTGTCATGATCTAGGTGTATAACATCACAGCCAAGCGCCCCTAAATTGAATTACCCACCTTTGGAAATACATCACTCAGAGAACCAGGAAAGGCCCTGGTTAGAAACGGCTGTAGTTTTGAAAGAAAACACTCATTTAAAACTCTGCTGTTTGATTGGGAAACAATATATGACGATGCTATATGTTAAGTGCAGCACTGGTATATGATGGAAAACATATCAAATATATATATATATATATATATATAAAAAATCGGTGAAGTATCACTGTAACTGTAGCAAAAGGAAGACAGCTGTATCAAACCAGACATTACATTTAGTTGGAACTAATGCTGCTTTCTGTCTGTTCTCCCTCTTTCTGTGTCGTTTTCTGTTGCCATGTTTACCGTTTACCCTGTGAAGCGTCTTTGGGTTAAAGAAAAGCGCTAAATAAATTGAATTAATTATTATTATTATTACTTAAGTGGCTGGTAGTCTGAAGGTGAAGAGGGAAGCTGTACTGATTGTACAGGAAGTGTCCTGCCATGCCCCCAATATTGAGACCTGAAGTACTTAGAGAGCATTTCCTGTTTATGATAATGTTTTGGTTTACACGCCCTAATATTTGTTAATTTCTTTTTCTTTTATTTGTCTATGCCTTGTAAATTGTCCTTGGGTTCTTTGAAAATATAATTATTATTATTATTGTTATTATTATTTTGAGGGTGATGTGGGGTGGGGGTGGGGGTGATGTGCGGTGGGGAGGGGGGGGGGGTGCTTGGATGGAGAGTCTCTATTTTAGGCAACAGCCTCATGTAATATTCACAAACTTCACCTCTCTCTCTCTCTCTCTCTCTCTCTCTCTCTCTCTCTCTCTCTCTCTCACTCTCTCTCTCTACAGTCAGGCTGCCAAGGAACATTTTCTAGTTGTGTGTCAAAATGGAGGCATTCATTGTTGTCGGTTTACAATGGCGTGCTGAGGGGTAGCCATAGAGGATGCATGCAGCCCTGCTTGTCATTTTAACCACAGATCTACTGAAACAAGTCAAAGAGGACAGCATCTGAATTGACTGCATCTTTCTCTGCGATTCACAGATTTACGTTGCTTTGAATATCTTTCTACATTGGTATCTCTCTAAATTCACATAGTTCTAAATTTGTATAATTCTAAATTCGTATCATCCTAAATTATGATCTTTCTTAATTCATATCTTTCTAAATGTAGATCTTTCTAAATGCTTATCTTTCTAAATTCGTATCTTTCTAAATTCAAATCTTTCCAAATTCATATCTTTCTAAATGCGTGTCATTCTAAATTCATATCTTTCTAAATTCATATTTTTTTTAATTAAGATATTTCGAAATCCATTTCTGCCTAAATTCGTGTCTTTCTAAATTCATATCTGTCTAAATTCGTGTCTTTCTAAATTCATATCTTCCTAAATTCCCTCAGCATTCATCATGTTTAATCATTGATGTGATTCAACAGCCAGCCAGTGCTCACACTGCCTCCAGGAAATATATCCATCTTAAGTATTTTGTTTTATTCTTTTTCGACTGGCCCTACATCCCTGCGTGATGGATGGTCTTGACTCAGCAGAATATCGCCCAAGAAACCGAACACTCACTTCCTGGTTGCGTTGCAGATATCTGCACAGTCATACAGCTATATTTGGAATACTTTATAAATAGCTGTCATTGAAGGTAAATTACTCTACTTCGTTTACATAACTAATCTTAATCTTAAATCCATTTTATATCCGCTATAACACTCATTGCCAAAGATGTTGCCTGTGTATTGACTGAACCTCAGGTATTTTGGTGTTTCACACTGATCCAGAGTCAGCTGTAGCCTGGTCAATTTGATTTCAATTACAGAACTTGTGGTGTTTGGCTGACCCAGAATCAGCTGTAGCCTGGTCCTTCACTCCCAGGCTGTTGATGAACCCTAGAGAAGTTTCTAATCTGCTGCTGTCACTGCTGCTCTGAGTGTGAATGGGATTAGACTCACTGAGCCTAGGACCTCCAGATTGACTCCACTGTGTGTGTGTGTGTGTGTGTGTGTGTGTGTGTGTGTGTGTGTGTGTGTGTGTGTGTGTGTGTGTGTGTGTGTGTCTGTCTGTCTTCATGAGCGTGCGCGTGCTGAGTATTTGCCATGTTTGTTTGTGGGTGTTTCATGCTGAGTTATGTGGAAATGTGGTTGTGTGTGTACGTGCGTGTGTTTACGGATGTTTGTGTGTATCATGCCAAGTTGTGTTTGTGCGGGCATGTGAGTGTGACTGTGTGTGTGTGTGTGTATCATGCTAAGTTGTGTTTGTGTGGGCTTGTGTGTGACTGTGTGTGTGAGTGTGACTGTGTCTGTGTGTGTGTGTGTTTGTGTGTGTGTGTCCTTTAGGCTTTGGAAGTAAATCCCAGGAGTGTGTGTGGGCCAGTGGGTGGGGATCATGTGAGAGAGGCCCAGCCTCACACAGGGAGCAGCACTCACTATCACTGTGTTACTAGTAGTGGCCTGTGTTACTGTGTTATCACAGAGGACTGTGTTACTGTCTTATCACAGGCTCTGAGGGATAGACTGTGTTACTGTGCCTGTCCCATTACTCGGTGTTGTAGAGGAGGTGGACTGTGCCTGTGTTTACAGGACTGTGTTACTGTGTCCGTGTTTACAGGACTGTGTATTGTGCCGTGTTTACAGGACTGTGTTACTGTATTTGTGTTTACAGGACTCTGTTGCAGTGCCTGTGTTTACAGGACTGTGTTACTGTGCCTGTGTTTACAGGACTGTGTTACTGTGCCCGTGTTTACAGGACTGTGTTACTGTGCCTGTGTTTACAGGACTGTGTATTGTGCCGTGTTTACAGGACTGTGTTACAGTGCCTGTGCTGGTTCAGTGGAGGTGGACCGTGTTAGTATCTGTGCTACTTTGCGGCCTCAAAGACAAAGACATCAGAGCTCCATAATGGATGATTAGCTGGGGGTCAGTCTTTATTCTCTGTTGTGCTTATCGAACCGGCCCTCGATAGAGCCATTTAGAGATCCATAGCGTTGGCTGGAGCCACAAGCAGCCTGAGGCTTAAACTGCTTACAGTACTTGGAACAGTATCGCCGTGGCAACCCCTAAATCGGTGATCAGCCAGCTGTCAGTCAGCGTTTCTGTCTCGGACTAATATGGGACAGACAACCACAACAGCAACAACGACAACAACAACAACCCAAACAACAACAACAACAACAACAACTATATCATCACATCATTTTGCACTCAGAAAGATAGGGCTTTGTATTAATTAAAGATATGGCTTTGTATTAATTAAAGATAGGGAGTAGTAATAATTAACTATGGCTTCTTTTAGGAGGCAGGTTTGTTAGTGAAGTCATCATGAAACCCTCCAAACCCTTGTTTCTCTTACATTCATTATGCTTTATACTTTACAAGAAAGAACACAATAATATCAAAAACGTTTATTATATCTACCAGCCATTGACAATACACAACAAACAATAAAACCAATAATAAACATTTATCGTGGCAGCCTTCAACAATACACTTAAAACAATAATATCAATAATAAACATTGTAGATAAACAAAAGTAGGTTGGTTCTGTTCTTCTGGATCTGAAACTGCTTTGTCCTCAGAGAGTAGAGTAGGTTGGTTCTGCTCCTCCTGTCCTTCCTGTCTGAAAGCCCAGCAGGATGTGGAGCTCACCCGCAGGTAGCCTGCTGGCTCAGGTCGCTCTTAATAACAGAGAAACCTCTGTGACGCTGGGTAGTGTGCCACCTTCTCCTCTGCCTCCAGACACATGCTGACATTACACCCAAATTAGTCACATTGGTCTGGAATGCAGTTTTAGCCAACAGGGTGGCAGGGGATTGGGAGGGGTGTGTGTGTGTGTGTGTGTGTGTGTGTGTGTGTGTGTGTGCACACAACACAGAGGGCTGCAGAGTTCTGACCTTATTTTAATCATCTGCAGCTTTCCTCCCCATAAGAGTTTGGACTCAGAGTAGAGCAGTGAGAATGTGCACGTCGATGGTCTTTGATATTACATCTCCAATGCAAGTCACACAATATAGAGTAGACACAGTTTATCATCCAATCATTACGTGAACAATACTTTGAACAATAACAGCCGTGGCTGTCATCAGTGTATTAGGACCATAGTAAACATCAACGTGTGTTGAGCAAAAAGCCCAGGAAACACAGTCTAGTTGTCAGGTTTGCAACTCCATTGTAATTTTGGTGTGTCATGCAAGGCCAGACCAGACATTAACCCTGTTATTTCTGTGTGTGTGTGTGTGTGTGTGTGTGTGTGTGTGTGTGTCTGTGTGTGTGTGTGTGTGTGTGTGTGTGTGTGTGTGTGTACATACACATGTGTTCCTGTGCGCGCGTGTGTGTGTGTGCGTTTTCCTGCGTGTGTGTGTGTGTGTGTGTGTGTGCGCGTGCGTATGTGTGTGTGTGTGTTCCTGTGTGTGTGTGTGCGTATGTGTGTGTGTGTGTGTGTGTGTGTGTGTCCCAGGGTAACCCCCACAGACGGGGACGGAGCCACCACCTCCTCCGGTTCCCTGGGGGCCGATGCCGGGGCCACAGCAGACGGGGCCCCAGGAGCTTCGGGCGGGGCCAGCGCCATGGCGACCACCACCTCCACCCTGTCACTGCCCCTGAGCCAGGGCAAACCTTCCCTGCGTCGCATTAAAGGCCGCATTCACCGCAGCAAGAGCCTGGATAGCATTGAGCTGCTGGAGTCCAATGTGAGTGCAACCCAAACACACACACACACATACACACACACACACACACACACACACACACACACACACACACACACACAGAGTGCTGTAGGTGTGTGTGTGTGTGTGTCTGTCCAAACACTCACACACAGAGCTGCAGGTGGAGGTGGAAGGGTTAAGGCAAAGACACTTCAAACGCTGGGTGCCAGGTTTGATCTCAAAGCCAGCGTTTATGAGCCAGTGTGGGTTTTTTTCTCGCCCCGAGTCGTTTAGGACTCTACACACACACACACACACACACCCACACACACACACACACACACAGTGTTCCTCCCTGGGAAGGGGGAAGCTGACAGCCTCCTCAGGCTGCTAGTGGCTTAGAGTGGAGGAGTGTTGGGTGAGGGAAAGGCTTTGATCTCCTGCCCCGTGTTGTGTAGAGGGAGAGAGGGCTTAGCTACCCGCTGGACACACTAACCTACCACTAACACTAACCTACCACTAACACTAACCTACCACTAACACTAACCTACCACTAACACTAACCTACCACTAACACTAACCTACCACTAACACTAACCTACCACTAACACTTCAACCCTAACCCTAACACTAACCTACCACTAACACTAACCTACCACTAACACTAACCTACCACTAACACTTTAACCCTAACCCTAACACTAACCTACCACTAACACTAACCTACCACTAACACTAACCTACCACTAACACTAACCTACCACTAACACTAACCTACCACTAACACTTTAACCCTAACCCTAACACTAACCTACCACTAACACTTTAACCCTAACCCTAACACTAACTAACTACACTAACCTACCACTAACACTAACTAACTACACTAACCTACCACTAACACTTTAACACAGAGAACCACCACTAACACTGCTGCCAGAGAACCACCACTAACACTTTAACACAGAGAACCACCACTAACACTGCTGCCAGAGAACCACCACTAACACTGCTGCCAGAGAACCACCACTAACACTGCTGCCAGAGAACCACCACTAACCCTGCTGCCAGAGAACCACCACTAACACTGCTGCCAGAGAACCACCACTAACACTTTAACACAGAGAACCACCACTAACACTTTAACACAGAGAACCACCACTAACACTGCTGCCAGAGAACCACCACTAACACTTTAACACAGAGAACCACCACTAACACTGCTGCCAGAGAACCACAACTAACACTGCTGCCAGAGAACCACCACCAACACTTTAACACAGAGAACCACCACTAACACTTTAACACAGAGAACCACCACTAACACTGCTGCCAGAGAACCACCACTAACACTTTAACACAGAGAACCACCACTAACACCATTACAGTAGAAAAGATAACTCTCATACACACACACACGCACACACACACACACACATACACACACACACACACACACACATACACACACACACACATTACCATCACAACACATACACGCACACACACACACACATTATATTACGTTATATTTCATTTCATTTCATCATCATCATTCATACATTGCATCTCTGTCATAATACCGCAACACTGTTGGTCAACGTGATCTTTTTGGGGAAGTGGTTGTAGCCGTTGAATGAGCCTATCAATGAGTGTTTGATCTGCTGACTGAGCTGCTAAGCTGCTTCAGCCCTCATCCCCCCAAAGCCACTACCTCTGGGATTGTCCTGGGAGCATAGGACCATGCGTGGGTTACTCACTTTACTTTGGTATGGTGGCCCTCCAACCGCCTATCAACACACCCATGTGGAGGGTGTGCGTGTAGTAGTAGTGTGTGTGTGTGTGTGTGTGTGTGTGTGGGGGGGGGGGGGGTACTTACTGTTTTATCCCAGCTCTAATTGTAAGGTGGGTCCCCTTTGTCTCCATAGCAGCTGGTTGTCAGAGCAGGAGGAGGACTCTCTATGATGGCTGCATTTAGACGAGCCAGCGTTCCTAGTCAACCGCAGGGAATCCATTATTAAAGCAGAAGAAGAGAGGGAGAAGGAGAGAGAGAGAGACAAAGAGAGAGGGAGAGAAAGAGAGAGAAAGAGAAAGAGAGAGAGAAAGAGAGAGAGACACACACACACAGACACAGACAGCACACACACACACACACACACACACACACTCTCACACACACACACACATTCTCACACACACACACACACACACACACAGCACGCCTGCAGAAAATAGTTTTGGGTTTTTGATTGACTGCTGGCAAAATGTTTAATGTCAGCTTAGTTTTTAGAATCCCATTTCCAATACAAATTTCAGAGAAACTCAAAGGGGACTTAATGGGTGGGTGAGGGAGGGAGGTAGGGAGGGAAGGAGGGAGGGAGAAGAAGTGAGGGAGGGAGAGAGAGAGAGAGAGAGGGAGGGAGGAAGGAAGAGAGGGAGGGAGGGAGGCATGCAGGCACAGGGAGGGAGGGGTAGAGAGATTGGGGAGAGAGAAGGATGGAGGGAATGAGGGAGGGAGAGAGAGATGAACAGTATGCATGCAGTGCACTGTTCCTGTTCTATTTGGACAAAGCCATCGCCGTTCTCTCAGGAAAACATGAGATCTGGTGATTAACAGTGTCTACCCTAACCCTAACCTTAAACCAAACCCTAACCCTAACAGTGTCTACCCTAACCCTAACCCTAACAGTGTCTACCTGAGTGTTTATATTTGGGTGATACAAATTCAAATTGTTATTTATCTCTCTCTCTCTGAGAGCTATACATTTATTATATTATTATTTTGTCTCATACATTGTTAGATAGTTTCATACAGTTTGGTTTTATACATATCATTTCAATGTTTTGTACAGCACCTTGTAGTATGTGTTTGGACAGACTCTTTCTAGGTAAAGTTAACATGACGTGACGTAGTGTGTCCAGATAGCAGCAGAGCTAGGCTGTGTTTTAGTTCCTGGTGATTCATCCGACCGTCAGGGTCGGGGAAATAGTCAAGATTTAAAATGGCTCCTCCTTTGCTGTCATCCTGTCTGTCCTCCTCCTCACCCTCCTCCTCCTCCTCCTCACCCTCCTCCTCCTCACCCTCACCCTCCTCACCCTCACCCTCCTCCTCCTAACCCTCCTCCTCCTCACCCTCACCCTCCTCCTCCTCACCCTCACCCTCCTCCTCCTCACCCTCCTCCTCCTCACCCTCACCCTCCTCCTCCTCACCCTCACCCTCCTGCTCATCACCCTCCTCCTCCTCACCCTCACCCTCCTCCTCCTCACCCTCACCCTCCTCACCCTCCTCTTCCTCCCCCTCCTCCTCCTCCCGCTCCTCTTCCTCGGCTCCTCACTGGAGGTGTTGATGGGGTTACAGAGCAGCATAGAGTGTGTGTGTGTGTGTGTGTGTGTGTGTGACAGCACCACTCGCCTTCTGAGAGACTTAAGTATGGAGGCTATGTTCAGAGAGACAGGGATTCAGAAATAGAAACCTTTATACAATTATTATTTTTAATATTTGAGATTTAAGATTGACAGAGAGAAACACGTGGAGAATACGGCAGCTGGCTGAAAGAGAGAGAGAAAAAAGAAAAAGAGAGAGAGAGGGAGAGATAGAGATAGAGAGAGAGGTGCGGAGAGAGAGGGAGAGAGAAAGAGGGAGAGAGAGAGAGAGAGAGAGAGAGAGAGAGAAAGAAAGAGAGAGAGAGGGTGAATAAAGGCTGTCATGTTTCCATCAGACTTCTTCTTCAAAGCTGAAACTGGAAGCCTCAAGAGAAGATGATCCCCACTAGAGTATTTGATATATATATTTTATTTACTTATTTTTGTGTGTATTTTGTGAAAAAGTCTCAATTTTTTTCTCCATCTTTTCATTTTCTAGGGGAGAGACAAGAGGAATTTAGTCAAGGACCGATATCATATCTTTTTTTTTCATACTTTTTAAAGGTTTTTGAGCAAGTACTTTGGGAAAGCATTTTAAATTTAGACATGAAACCCACCCTAGGGGACATTTAACCACATCTACTCGAATCAATTTACCATGACTTTAGTCAGTCAATATGCAAATCCAATTTACCATGACTTTAGTCAATCAATATGCAAATCCAATTTGCCATGATATCAACTAGCTGTTTTTTATATATTCAAATAGTAATAGTGGTGAGGTCCACATTACTCTGAGATCTACTCTAAGAGCTTCATCCATCCACACTACTCTGAGATCTACTCTAAGAGCTTTATCCATCCACACTACTCTGAGATCTACTCTAAGATCTACTCTAAGAGCTTTACCCATCCACACTACTCTGAGATCTACTCTAAGAGCTTTACCCATTCACACTACTCTGAGATCTACTCTAACAGCTTTACCCATCCACACTACTCTGAGATCTACTCTGAGATCTACTCTAAGAGCTTTACCCATCCACACTACTCTGAGATCTACTCTAACAGCTTTACCCATCCACACTACTCTGAGATCTACTCTGAGATCTACTCTAAGAGCTTTACCCATCCACACTACTCTGAGATCTACTCTGAGATCTACTCTAAGAGCTTTACCCATCCACACTACTCTGAGATCTACTCTGAGATCTTAATGTTAATGTTAATCTCAATGAGACCGATAACTATCCAGCTTGAGTTTCCTTTCTCCCTGCCTCCCTCCTCCGTCTTAAACCCCCCTACAGTGGGAGTCTTCCACCTCCATAATGAATGGAGGAGATATGATGGTCCGCTCCGTCACTCTGGGCTTTAGCTCTGTCGCCATGGCAGCTATTTCTGGATGTCTCGGACAAAAAACCTTCTGAGCTAGATAGAGTGAGATGTACCAGCAGAGTGGGGGTGGTAATCATTCAGTAGGTGGACAAACGGTGTGTGTCTTTTAGCGTGTGTGTGTTTGGGGGGGGGGGGTGATTTGTATGTACGTACGTATGTGTGTGTGTGTGTGTGTGTGTGTGTGTGTGTGTGTGTGTGTGTGTGTGTGTGTGAGAGAGAGAGAGAGAGAGAGAGAGAGAGAGAGAGAGAGAGAGAGAGAGAGAGAGAGAGAGAGAGAGAGAGAGAGAGAGAGAGAGAGAGAGAGAGAGAGAGAGAGAGAGAGAGAGAGAGAGAGAGAGAGAGAGAGAGAAACATGGAGAGAGAGGGAGAGTGGCATGGAAAAAGACAAAGGGTAGAAAAACAGAGTGAGACCACACCAAGAGCTTACCTCCACAGGAATCACTACCTAGTGCCTAGCAACCGTAACATGGAATGTTCCCGAACATTCACACTTTGTGTGTGTGTGTGTGTGTACTTGTGTGTGCATATGAGTGTTTGTGTGTGTGTGTGTGTGTGTGTGTGTGTGTGTGTGTGTGTGTGTGCCGTGTGTGTGTGTGCCATGTGTGTGGTTTCTCTGATGAGAAATACATTGAACATTCTTCCTTCTGTTTTCAGTGGTGGTGTGAATTGCTTGTTGTCAGCTAAACATAGGTAGGAACAAACAAACAAACACACAAACATACAAAGCTGTGTGGGCAGGCCGTGGCCACATGGCTGTCTGATTAGCTGGCACTGGTTCAGAGACAGGCTGCACTACTCCTCTACCCCTCTAGGGGTGCTCACTGCTCACTCTCATTAGTGTGACATTCCCCTTCAAACACAGATGCTAGCTTAAAACACCCGGGCACACTTTTCATTTTATTGTGCAAAAAATATATATATATTGCTAATGTGTTTATTTTGTGCTCTTCGGCTTCACATAACTTATCTGACTGTTGCCTTCTCTCATGTCACCAGAGTTAGTCCAAAACGATAACACTTACACACCTCTCTGATACGTTTGCCTCTCATGTACCATCATTATTGGGGTTTACGAGCGCCATATCATTCAAATCATCTCCATCCAATCATATTCAATGCTTCGATCCTTCTCAACGGCTGTTCCTGATGTCTCCTAACGGTCGCTATTGAACGAGTTCCCCTCTCTGTGTTGGGTCTGTATTCTCCCTGGTCCTTAAGCAGTCACACCGTGTGTGTGTGTGTGCGTGCCTGTGTGTGTGCTTGAGCGTGTGTGCGTGTGTGTGTGTGACGTTCTCTCTGGAGGGAGAACGTTGGAAGGAGCTCGTTAGCTGTTTAACCCGTCATCAATCGCTCCCACAGCACAGCTGACATGCCTTCTCTCTCTGCTTTAGGGCTAGTTCAGATCACAACATCATCTATGACTCCCCACTGATTATATTAGTATTATTTATTTAGGGTAGTTCAGATCACAACATCATCTATGACTCCCCAGTGATTATATTAGTATTATTTATTAAGGGTAGTTCAGATCACAACATCATCTATGACTCCCCACTGATTATATTAGTATTACAATATTAGTATTATTTATTTAGGGCTAGTTCAGATCACAACATCATCTATGACTCCCCACTGATTATATTAGTATTATTTATTTAGGGCTAGTTCAGATCACAACATCATCTATGACTCCCCAGTGATTATATTAGTATTATTTAGTTAGGGCTAGTTCAGATCACAACATCATCTATGACTCCCCAGTGATTATATTAGTATTATTTATTTAGGGCTAGTTCAGATCACAACACCATCTATGACTCCCCACTGATTATATTAGTATTATTTATTTAGGGCTAGTTCAGATCACAACATCATCTATGACTCCCCACTGATTATATTAGTATTACAATATTAGTATTATTTATTTAGGGTAGTTCAGATCACAACATCATCTATGACTCCCCAGTGATTATATTAGTATTACAATATTAGTATTATTTATTTAGGGCTAGTTCAGATCACAACATCATCTATGACTCCCCAGTGATTATATTAGTATTACAATATTAGTA
>CM030173.1:2085462-2095462 GCA_017639675.1 Aplochiton taeniatus | reverse complement strand
AAAAATCACATATTTGCTATCTAACAAGTGCTGACCACTTTCCCCTCACGGTCTCCTCCACCACAGCCATAGTGAAATGAAGTGCTCTTCCTAAATCGGTGGTCACATCACACAATTGAGGCCCAGTTGCCTGGATACAGGGGGTGGAACTACAGTACTTACTGTCCATTACTGTGTTTACCAGCTAACAGGTGCTGCTAGCATAACACGGTCTGTATAGTTTAAAAATATATATATATTTCTTTTACCTTTATTTATACAGGGAAGACCTCATTGTCAATGGTGCCCTGGTTAATAATAATCACAGACATATTCATAAACATTATCACATACATTATACTGTATTTAAAATCGGCTAAAATTGTTTTTTTTTAGGCCTTCCGGCATAGCCGATGAGTCCTCTGTGTGTTCTGAGGCCTTCCAGCTCCTCCAGGTCTTGTCAATGAGATGTCTGCAGTCAAACTGTCCACACCATGTGATTATGATAGCTGGCCAGTATCGTGTTGGTGTTGTCAGGAGCAACACAGAGCTTTGTTTCTATCCATCTGGAGAGAACATCGTACTTTTACAGAACAAAACAAAACATTACTGTTCTTATTCATTTATAGATCCCCTCCGACAAAACACACATTTATAATATGAGAGATAACAGATAGACTTCATTCGTTTTTTATAAAAGCTTTATTGTATCACGACTTCTGAAGTTACATTTCTGTTCAGAGCCGTGATGGACTGATGGACTCTAATGAGTATGACGTGTATGGACTGAAAGAATTGTCTTGAGGAAAGATGTGTTGTCTGGAGTTCAATTGAAATGGGTGCAGTAACCCAGTTTGGCCACTAGTTGTGCCTTCGGTACACTGAAAGCAAAGAGCAGAGGCCATTCACCCTTTACTACCATCAGAGAGTCTTAGCACTGAGAGCCTTTGTCCTGCAGGGGGCAGCGTTTTACCACGTTTAGATGTGGAAATGAGCGTTCTGCTGTTGCTAGGCCAGGATTACTAATCAAAGCCATTGAACTCAGGCGAAGGGGAGGAGAAAAAAAGACAGAGAGAGAGAATGTGAGAGATAAAGAAGAAGAGAGAGAGATAAAGAAATAGAGAGAATGAGAGAGATAAAGAAAAAAGAGAGAGGGAGATAAAGAAAGAGAGAGAGAGAGAGAGGTACTTTGGGCTCTTTATTTTATTGTTTTGGAACACGTTACGTTAAAACCACGGCATCAAGCTCAAGGACATGCAAACATCACAATCCTAACCCTTTTTATTCTTGTTCATTCAGCAAGCACTCTTCATGAAACGTGTCTGTTTGATTGATTTCATGGTGGAGTTGAGTTGACCCTAACTCAGGACAGCCTGTGCCAGTGGCCTCTTCCCCGGCCCTGGCCCTGATAGGACACGGCACGGCACGGCACAGCATGGCTCTCTCTCTCAGAGCAGAGAGGATAATTGATGAACTGAAATTGACACAAGTGCCACAGGGAATCACTCCACCCAGCAGACTGGTAGAACTGGAGAGAGAGAGAGAGAGAGAGAGAGAGAGAGAGAGAGAGAGAGAGAGAGAGAGAGAGAGAGAGAGAGAGAGAGAGAGAGAGAGAGAGAGAGGAGAGAGAGAGAGAGAGAGAGAGAGAGAGAGAGAGAGAGAGAGAGAGAGAGAGAGAGAGAGAGAGAGGAGAGAGAGAGAGAGAGAGAGAGAGAGAGAGAGAGAGAGAGAGAGGGGGAGAGAGAGAGAGGGGGGAGAGAGAGACAGAGAGAGAGAGAGAGAGAGAGAGGGGAAGAGAGAGAGAGAGAGAGAGAAAGAGAGAGAGAGAGGAAGAGAGAGAGAGAGAGAGAGAGAGAGAGAGAGAGAGAGAGAGAGAGAGAGAGAGGTAGATAGCCCTCAAACAAAGCTAAAGTTAATTGTTTGTCAAACAAAACAGTAAATGGCAGGGTTTATCAGCTAAGGTGAATTTTTCCTGTCCTGTCGTTGGTCGATGTCACTCCTCTCCTCAGCATCACCCCCAGTCCCTCTGTCTACCTCTCTCACCAACATAAACAAACACACACACACACACACTCGCGGACCCCCCCAACACGCACGGCAAGGTTCCTCCTCCTACTCACCACAGTTGTCTCTTCAGAGGGATGCAGTTGTCTTTGTTGGAGGCGGTCACACCCATTGCATCTGCGTTTTACAGAAAGAGAGAGAGACACAGAGAGAACGAGAGAGAGAGAGATTTCAGATTTGTATTGCACATTTGAAATAGAATTTAATGGTTTGAAATTGAATTTTACCCTCATTGAATTCAGTTTCCGTTTAATTTCACTTTAGAAAAGTCAGTCTCTGCTTATTTTCAGTTTGCTTAAAAATTCTGTTCTTAAAATGTAGTTTCAATTCTCATTGACAAACATCCGGGGACTTGCGAAAAGTGAACTTAGCTGAAGCATAGTTGCTTTGGAGGGTCCACTGACAAACAACGAATGTTACTCATAATGTCAGAAGTTACTTGGGGTAAATACCCCCCCAAGAAGCAGTTATTGGAGAAATAACGTTACAATAATGGTCTGTTTGGTTATCAATTTCTTGGAAAAAAACATACAATACACTGCCATGGTTCCTAGAGGTCAGCACCATCATGTCCAGTTCGTTGGTAAGGGCTGGGGATGAACAACTGCTCTGCTCAATTCTCTCACCACTATCACTATAGAAAGCCATGAAACTGTTTTGAACATGTTACTGGGGTGTAAGTATTCTGTGAATGTCCTTGGAAACCACTCTCAAGTTAGGTGAAGCATCATAGTTGCTTTGGAGGGGGCACTGACAAACAAGCAATGTTTCCTTTGTCACCGCTTGGAATCGGTTTTGTACTGCAACACATTCTTACCACCTGATTATACATACTAAAATAACCCCAAGACTATGTTTTCTTCCACAGAAACTCTGTTATATGTTAAAGTAGCAGACATGAGGCTTTAAAATGTTTCAAACATAAAATACTAATCTCTGAAGTCAACATATAATCCATTCGAAGACTAGATAGGCATTGTCAAAATTTATTTGGGTTAATACCTGAAAAAATTACAGTTCTTTGAGAAATTACATTACTTTAATGGGTGGTTTAGTTATACATTTCTTGGGAAAAAACATACAAAACGATAATAAGTCATGAAAGTGCACATGAAATAATCCGATTTAATTTGGGTGTGCATACTTTTTCTTTGTATACTGCTTTATATACTTTTATCTTTATATAGGCTACTACCTAGCGACAAAAAAAATACAATATTTTACTAGGACTGTAAAAAGATAAATACAAAAGGAAAATGAATATTCATACAAACACTGAGCTAAGAAAATAAGAGATTGAGAACCATAGAAAGAAAAATAGCATTTACCAAAACATCATACAATATGAACCGTGTATCATTACATTTTAGATATTTAAATGGAGTATTACCTTAGACAGTTTTGTGTTATATATATATATATATATATATATACAATTCAAATAAATATTTTTTTCTGCTTTTCGGCAAATTCCATTGGTGACATAGCTTCAGGACTTGCATCTTGGTACAGTGGCATTTTAATGTGCCTCCAAATGACCAAACCAATCCGCACAATGAACAAGACACAGCCCAGAGCCAATAGCACAGCTGGAGAAAACAAAACAGTTATGTTCAAACCAAATATTTTGCTTCAAGAGAATGTATCATCAGGCTACGCAATAATTTGTCAAAGATGGAACACTGCCCCCCAAAAAAGGATAAAAAAATTATGTGATGTATGATTAGCCAAACAAAACCACATTACTGAAATGGACAATTAAAGTTGACAGTAATACCAAATATAAAATACAAATGCTTGATTTGTCTTAAGTCCCTTACCAGTGAAGGTGTCAGTGTGGCTAGGTGCTGATGCATTGTAGTTTTTGCTTATGTTCCCAGACAACGCCCAAATCACAACAGGGTAGATGCTCCAAATGTATCGCACATGCTTCTCAAAAACAAAATTCTCAAGGACAAACCTGTTTTAGAGGATCAATCAAAACAGAATATTGAAATTCAAACATCTACCGTAAAGTATTTCTCTCACGAGCATTTCTAGAACATTCTGGGTTGACTCGTTTCAAAATTTTGTTAAGACAAATACAACAATAAACATTTTTCTACTGCTGGTGCTCCACTTACCATACAAGGACCTCGACAGTCAGAAGGCTGAGGGACACAGTGGCAGCATCTATCTGGGACATGTTTGCTTCATAGCTCATCACAATGGTGAGGTTGATCAGGGTTGCTATTGTTGTCCATGTTGTGTATACGGCTACTCCATTCTGAATCTGAAATATATAGTTTGAATTTTCAATCGTGAACACCCATTGAACTACACCTCTAAGATTAAAGCTAGACCCTTAGCAGAAGCTGTCACAGGTAAAACAAACTGACCTACGGTACTGTGCAAACGTTTTAGGCAGGTTTGAAAGAATGCTGGCAAAAATTTGAAAGCAAAGAGTGGTCACAGCAAATATTTATTTGATTTAGATTGTTGCTTTGGTCATTCACTTTGCATTTAGTTAATTGATAAAAACAAGCTATTAACACAGATTTTTGAAAGCATTATAACTTTACACACCTGCCTAAAACT
The DNA here is from genome assembly GCA_017639675.1 of Aplochiton taeniatus. NCBI lineage: Eukaryota > Metazoa > Chordata > Actinopteri > Galaxiiformes > Galaxiidae > Aplochiton > Aplochiton taeniatus. The sequence continues at coordinate 2,090,842 of CM030173.1, read as the reverse complement.
TCTGCACAGGACTGTATATTTATATAATATATATAAACACAGTACTGTACATATATAATATATATATATATATACTGTATTGCACTCACCAATGCACGAAAGAGCCAAAGATCTACTTTGTGGTATTTGTTGAGCCATGCCCCGTACACATTTAGTCCATAACAGGAGAAGAATATCGCTGCATAGTTTGTGCAGGCAACAAGGCAAAGGACGGGCAGAGCAGGAATCATTAACCTGTGTTAGAATGAGAAAATAACGTTAGCAAATATAGCATAACAAGGCTAAGATTGTATCAGAAGCTTTGTATAGGAATAGTTATTGGTTTATTTTCTTACTTTCTGTCCCAAAGAAAGAGCCAGGCGACATTAAGACTCATATTCACAATCCAGGACACAAAGAATCCATAAGGCAAAACTGAAGGGCTGCAGTAAACCAAGCCATATGCGTTTCTGTAATCAAAAAAGGAAACACATATGTTCCTAATGTTGCAGTGCATTTCTGGGTTTAAAGAAATGTCCCATCTTAAGGTGGCAATGTTCTAACCTTCGGCAAAGGCCAGAGAGGATATAACCAAACATCAATGTCAACCAGACATAAATCACTCCCCAGATGGCAAAGGTCCATCCTGCCGGTGTGATCAGGGTGTCAAACAGCACCGACACGTTGGCTGTGCTCTCCACAAACGGAGCTAAAACAAATGTACATATATCAAGAAAGATTCGGGTCGTTTGAAAGACTCAAATATTTGTTTGGTGGTTATCTCTGAGCCTATCTTCAGATAGTTAAAAAGATGAATCTGCTAACATACGAACTCCAGGTCCTGCCATTGCATTGAACACCAATGTAATGAGGAAGGTGAGAATGGAGGCCACTATGGCACCAAGTCGTCCGGCGTTGTGCTGACTCCCCATGATGATCAACTAAAACAAAATGGACGCTGAGAGAGAAATGTTGGATATTAAAAGACAACATTAGAAATGAAATGAAATTACGTTTTATTAATGAATTAATTACATTTAGAAATTGATGTGAAAGCTATCGGCACACACACTGTCTGAACAGATTTGCAGCATTGGCATAATACATTAAGTTACCCCGTATAAATGAATAAATAATAATAATAAAGACGAACATTACCGTTTCTGACTGCTCCTGTTTGGAATCTTGTGGGACGGAAGATGAGTTGCTCAGCGATAGGCATGGGAGTTTTTATAAAACAAAACTTGTGTAACAGTGTAACTTTATGACCGTCCAATAACACGAGGCGTTCTTATCAGAGAATGAAAGGATATCACAAAGGCCTCACATATAATGTTGGAAGACTGACAGCAAATTTACACAACCCATCAAACGGCTGAAGAAGGGTTATGTCATCGAGTTTGACATAACAAAACAATGGCAACACTTCCTGGTTGCATTGTTCAGTCAATATTAAAGCTCAGGCACATGCTTGACCAGAAATGTGTTTACCCTGTCAGGTTTCTTTCGTCAGTAATCTTTGCAACGTTATTGCTTCTATTCAACTCTGAGCTAGAACTGACGGACAAAGAAGCTATGGGTCAATTTTCCCACCTTTCCAGTGTTTTTAAGGCGTGTGGCCTTAACAGAAAGCACAGGAGAAGCTCTAACATAATGCAGCATTCGAACCCTTTCATTTGTTTCATGGTCACTACTGTGATGTTCCCAGTCCAAAATGACCAACCCATTACAAATGTTGTACAATCTATCATTATACAAACAGCATCAGCTGATGTTGTGTTATGTGCTTTGATCAACTTTATAATGTTTGGCATCTGTTTTCACCTTTATTTGGACTTATGACCTTTAGACCACATTGGGCCTTGATCTTAACAAGTTCGTTTCAGAGTGAAAAAAAAGTACTGTTTATGGGCTATTTTAGATAATACCGCAAACGTAAGGTGCTATTTATCAGTAATTTAGGTAAAAGTTTAGCCAGGGGTTTGGTTTGGAAACCCTTACATTTTCTTTCTTTCAAGTAGAAAAATAATAACCTCAAATAACAATCCGGTCAAAAGTGACAAAAATAAATGATAGCACTGTAATACTGGAAATAATAATAGTCAATATTAAATGCAATGTGCCCTGCTTTTAGACACACCATGCTAGTTTTGAGATCATACGAGCATCTCGTTGGTGTCTGTGCTGTAGATGTTGGTTCCTCTGGCCCTTGTTTAATAATAATAATAATAATAATAATTCATTTTATTTATGTAGCGCTTTTCTCAGACCCAAAGACGCTTCACAGAATAAGACTGTCAACAGATAATAAAAGACAATAATGCTCAGACAGAGAGCAACACACAAAGTTGAGAATACCAACAGTTGAGACAGAGATGGACAGAAAGGCAAACAATAAGCTTCTAATAGACCAATAAAATGAATGAACTAAAACATAAGGAAAAGAAAAACGGTTGTAGGGTAAGCCAGGTTCTAATCACATACATACTTAAGGGAAGGCCAGATTGAAAGGCTTTGAGGTGATCGGCTAAATGATATAAGGTAGGTTGTTTAGACTTTGTGCTGCCACAATGGAGGGTGACCCGACATGGGCTGAGATTAGTGCCACCAGAAACTGGATTTGAATTTCATAAAGTTGAATTTGTGTTACACATTTGAAATTGAATTGAATGGTTTGAAATTGACTTTAACCCTCATTGAATTCAGTATCCGTTTATTTCAATTTAGAAAATTCAGTTTCCGTTTAGTTTTTAGTTTTTTTTTTATTCTGCTCTACTCTACTCTACCCTACCCTACTCTACTCTACTCTACTCTGCTCTGCTCTGCTCTACTCTACTCTACTCTACTCTACTCTACTCTACTCTACTCTACTGGCCTCTACTCTACGCTACTCTGCTCTACTCTACGCTACTCTACTCTACTGGCCTCTACTCTACTCTACTCTACTCTACTCTACTCTACTCTACTCTACTCTACGCTACTCTACTCTACTGGCCTCTACTCTACTCTACTCTGCTCTGCTCTACTCTACTCTACTCTACTGGCCTCTACTCTACTCTACTCTACTCTACTCTACTCTACTCTACTCTGCCCTGCTCTGCTCTGCTCTGCTCCACTACTCTACTCCACTGTATCCTAGAAGAGAGACACAGAGAGACAGAGACTAGAGGTGTGTTAGTCTAGTTGTGACACATAGTCTCTGGCTGTTCTCTCTGTTCCAGGCTGAGGTGCCCCCTCCTCCTCTCCCCCTCCTCCTCCCCTCCTCCTCCTCTCCTCCTCTCCGCTCTTCCTTCTCCTCCTCCTCTCCTCTTCCTCTCCTCCTCTCTTCCACCTCCTCCTCTCCTCCACCTCCTCCTCCTCCCCCTCTTCTCTCTCCTAGGAGGCTGGATTAGGAGTCCACTGAGCCCAGGAACCCTTACCTGTCTCTCCCTCTGTGCTGTGTTTACTTTTAATAAAGATGGTGAGCCTCTTTAGTCCTGGAGTCAGTCTGGCTGACTAGGAGGGAGGGAAGGAGAGAGGGAGGGAGGGAGAGACACACATACACACATAATGACAGTGCTGGATATTAACACACACACACACACAATGCTGAATATTAACACACACACACACACACACACACACACACACACACACACACACACATACAATGCTGAATATGAATTCTCACATGCACACGCATACACACACACACACACACACATAGAGGGAGCAGTCAGGCTCTGTCATGAAGGATATCCTAAGTGGGACATCTCCCCCCCTCTCTGGGTCCATGTCACCATGTCATTTGAATAATGATTAACTTTTATGGACTCAAAGATCTGAAAGCATCATATCAGATCCAAACTATTGCTGGTTGAGCTAGGTGTGTTTTTTCTTCTTTTTAATTTATAGCTTTAAACTTTCTCAAAACTCTAAATTTCACTAAACATATTTTCAAATACAAGCACTCAATACAAACACCTCCTCTGCCTCTTCCTCCTTTTCCTCTTCCTCTTCCTCCTCCTCCTCCTCACACATTTCACACACTCACACACACCTCCTCTTTCTCTTCCTCCTCTTCCTCCTCTTCCTCACACACCTCACACACTCTTCCTCTTCCTCCTCCTCTTCCTCCTCCTCCTCCCCCTTTTCCTCCTCCTCTTCCTCCTCCTCCTCCCCCTCTTCCTCCTCCTCTTCCTCCTCCTCCTCCTTATACTCCAGACCCTGAACACCCCCCTAGTTAAGGGTTTGATAGGTGATACTCTATGCCGAGGGGAATAATTGATGAAGAAGAGGCCCGAGACAGGTTACGTGTAGGACAGAGCCAGAGCCTGCAGAGTCAGTGGTGCTGTCCATCAGAGTGACTGATGCTGGGGGCGTTTGGATCGATAGCCAGGGCGAGGCTGGTCGATAGGCCTCTGTGTCTCCGTAGGGCTCCTCTCTCTCCCTGCGCTGCAACACGCCTGTCGCCATGGCGCCTGACGGCCGTTCCCTGATGGCCGCCCATAAATAAGGCGGCGAGGGACGGAGGGAAATTGATTCCCAGAAACTATGGAAGACCGCTGGAGATTAACGGCCGCCGGCTGGGTTTTGCTGCAGTGCGGTGCCGTATATCCCCCTTCAACAGTTTGTTTTTCATCTCTCTCTCTCTCTCTCTCTCTCTCTCTCTCTCTCTCTCTGTCTCTCTCTCTCTCTCTCTCTCTCTCTCTCTCTCTCTCTTTTCTGTTTCTCTCTCTCCGTCTTGTACCGTTGTTACTCTCTCAGTACCAGGTGTTCCTGTTTCTTTCTTTCTTTCTTTCTTTCTTTCTTTCTTTCTTTCTTTCTTTCTTTCTTTCTTTCTTTCTTTCTTTCTTTCTTTCTTTCTTTCTTTCTTTCTTTCTTTCTTTCTTTCTTTCTTTCTTTCTTTCTTTCTTTCTTTCTTTCTTTCTTTCTTTCTTTCTTTCTTTCTTTCTTTCTTTCTTTCTTTCTTTCTTTCTTTTCCTTCTCCCTCTGTTTTCTCTCTTTTCCCTCCTCCTCCCTCTGTTTCTAGGTCACCTGATCCCACCTCAGGCTTTTATCTTCCCGTCTCATTCCTGAACCGCTTGGTGGGAAAGGGACCAGAATTCCAGAATGCTCTGGAATGTGTTGGACTCCTTCTCTATGGTGTGGCTGTAAGGTTAGCCAGACAGTGGATGGTGGGGAGAGGGAGGTCAAAGGTCACGTACAGACAGAGCCTTGTATGGTGGCCTGCAAAGCTCAGCCTCTTCTGTAGAGGAGATTATAACTTCAAATGTTTCACCGAGCTGGAAGAAAAGAACCTTTAGGAGGTCTTCACTTCGTCGCCGTCTTATTCTTGTCCACATGTTTCATGCAAATAGGCTAAATGAGGTTATTTGTGTGTGTGTGTGTGTGTGTGTGTGTGTGTGTGTGTGTGTGTGTG
>CM030173.1:2070462-2080462 GCA_017639675.1 Aplochiton taeniatus | reverse complement strand
ACTATGTTATTATATTACATGTTATTATATACAATGACCACCAAGCCTTAAAATGCTCTGCCCCAGCACCATAGTAGACCCTGATGCCAGCCTACCTCCCAGCTCCTCAGCCCCATTGGAGACTATAATGACCCCCCAACCCTTTCTCCCCCCTCAGCCCCCCAACCCTCTCCCCCAGTCCCCAACCCTCTCCCCCAGTCCCCAACCCTCTCCCCCAGTCCCCAACCCTCTCCCCCCTCAGCCCCCCAACCCTCTCCCCCCTCAGCCCCCCAACCCTCTCCCCCCTCAGCCCCCCAACCCTCTCCCCCAGTCCCCAACCCTCTCCCCCAGTCCCCAACCCTCTACCCCAGTCCCCAACCCTCTCCCTCAGTCCCCAACCCTCTCCCTCAGCCCCCCAACCCTCTCCCCCCTCAGTCCCCCAACCCTCTCCTCCCAGTCCCCACCCCGAGGCCCCCACCCTGAGACCTCCACCCTGAGGCCCCCACCCTGAGGCCCCCACCCTGAGGTCCCCACCCCCCAGTCCCCCAACCCTCTCCCCCCAGTCCCCAGTCCCCAGTCCCCGAGGTCCCTTGGCTTAGCCTGGCATTCAGGGAAGCCCCTGTTCTGCTGAGGTCATCAGACTGGTCCTTTGAGCGTGGAGCCGCCCAGCGTCCCTGCCTCCCTTTCTCTCCTTTCTCTACACTCCGTTGACAAATGTGCTAAAACAGCACCCAGTAATCACCGGGCATTAGGGCGCCGTTGTCAGGGGCATTAGGGCGCCGTTGTCAGGGGCATTAGCGGCTGCAACTGACTGGCGGGGTATTCTAAAAAGGAGGTGGGCAACAAGCGAAACACCCCCTCCCCCGGTAGCGGGTGAGTCTGGGTCCTGGCGCTGCTCGGCTCCAGGGATTAGAGAACGAACGTGCCGGCCGGTAACCGTGAGCACTGTCCAATCACGTCGCGGTCACTGCGACCGCCTGACGCCTCTCTCTCCTTGCTAACGGGTCAGCCCGACCGCCTGTGGCTCCTCCCCTTCCTTCTCCCTGGGAGAGACACGCCTCCTTTCTTATCGCCACGTTAACAAAGCGTCTCTTTATGATGATGTCATGTGGGGATTTGAAAAGTGAATGTATTTTTGGTTGTCTTTATTTGAGACTGTAAAAACTAGATGGAGGGATGTGAGAATGTGTCTGCATTACAGACCAATGGATACATAAAGCACTACAACAACTCTGCATATGCTCAGTGGCCTAAATGAACAGAGAGAGAGAGAGAGAACGAGAGAGAGTGAGAGACAGAGAGAGAGGGGGAGAGAGAGAGAGAGAGAGAAGAGAGAGAAGGAGGAGAGGAGAGTTACAGAGAGATAGAGGGAGAAAGAGAGGGAGGAAAGGGGAGCGAATGATGAAAGAGAGACTGAGAGAGCACGGAAACAAGAGGGAGGGAGAGAGAGAGGGAGGGAGAGAGAGAGGGAGGGAGGGAGGGAGGGAGAGAGGGAGGGAGGGAGAGAGTGCAGAGAAAGATAGAGAAACGGGATAAAGAGAGAGTGAGAGAAAGAAAGAGAGTAAGTGAGACGAGCCTCTAGGTTGATCTTGACAGCAGGCCCAGGTATTAGCTAAGCAGTGTGTGTGTGTGTGTGTGTGTGTGTGTGTGTGTGTGTGTGTGTGTGTGTGTGTATTGGTGTGTGTGTGTGTGTGTGTGTGTGTGTGTGTGTGTGTGTGTGTGTGTTGGTGTGTTGTGCGGGTGCAGATGTGTTCAGCAGGTCCTGGGGGGTTGAGGGAGGGAGGGGGAGGGTGGTGAAGGGGGTGAGGGGGGGCGGGGGGGGCTGGGTGTGTTCACTGAAAATGCTGACTCTGCATCAGCAGTGCATATCACAGAGGAGAGAGATAGAATAGAGGATCAGGCCTCTTCCCTGTCTGATGTGATCAGCAAGCTAACCACAACAACCATTTACTGAGAATCACATTACCTCTACTTATCACTCCGCCTCCAGCTTTATAAATCACATTTACTACCCGGCAACACCTCAACGGAGCGCTCTATTGGGAGTTAACTCAATTTCAGTTGACTGGGCCTCTTTTCCCTGACAGCAGACAGCATAGGCTATTCACTATAGCTACGCACGCTCACACACACACACACGCACGCACGCACGCACGCACGCACGCACGCACGCACGCACGCACGCACGCACGCACGCACGCACACACACACACACACACATCCCACTGGGTCTCTTTACCACAGAGATAGAATCTGTGAAAATAAAAACATCGACAACAACAGAGCCTTTTTCCTTTGGGATAGCAGGGCAGAAGATGGCCGACACCATACACATTAACCTGTAGGGTTAGGGTAACAACCGCTACAGATTCTACTTGCTCTGTTTGAATGGTAGATAGGTGGTTTAGTTGTTATAGTGATTCTACTTGTTCTGTGTGCGCTGGTTCAGAGCTGGTTCTGGTTAAGAGCTGGTTCTGGTTCTGGTTCAGAGCTGGTTCTGGTTCTGGTTGAGTGCTGGTTCTGGTTTTGGTTCAGAGCTGGTTCTGGTTGAGTGCTGGTTCTGGTTCAGAGCTGGTTCTGGTTCAGAGCTGGTTCTGGTTGTGGTTCAGTGCTGGTTCTGGTTCTGGTTCAGAACTGGTTCTGGTTCAGAGCTGGTTCTGGTTCTGGTTCTGGTTCAGAACTGGTTCTGGTTCAGTGCTGGTTCTGGTTCTGGTTCAGTGCTGGTTCTGGTTCTGGTTCAGAGCTGGTTCTGGTTCTGGTTCAGTCCTGGTTCTGGTTCTGGTTCAAAACTGGTTCTGGTTCAGTGCTGGTTCTGGTTCAGAGCTGGTTCTGGTTCTGGATCAGTATGGTTCTGGTTCAGTGCTGGTCTAGAGTTGGAGATAGAAACCATACCAGGAGGGATTTTCAGTGTGAGATGGAAAGAGTCACACCCAGCCTTAGATAAAGATTCTAAATCATCAATTAAGTGTTATTATTATTAGCATGACAGTTATATCACATGTTGCTGGACTTCATTCATTGGACCATTGGTGGTGTGAAAAAACATTTTTTGAATGACAGCATCAATTAATGACAGTTGAGGTCAAATGAGAATGAATGGAAAATCCATATAAAAGTCAAAATACCCATAAATGTATGATAACAGAGGCCACAGTAAGCGTGTCCCCGGAAGTCATGAGTAGAGGTCGCTATGTGTGTTACTGAACATGCTTGCTCCAGAGCGCCTGTCCGAACACTATAAATCCTCTATAATTGTATTCCCCGATGCCAGGGGTGTGAAAGCCCACGTTTCCCCGCAGTGTGAAGACGTGTTAATCTTCTCCGCTCACTGAAATTCAATTACCAGTCCATTACGTGTCAAATGTCACCTTCACGCCTGCTCTCTGCTGTCTTCACTGGAACGCGGCTGAGCTGCAGCTGTGTGGTGGAGGGAGAGATTTACGGCTTCCACACACACGCTTACTCTCTCTGCTTTTCTCTTTCTCTGCCCCCTCTCTTTCTGGCTGTTGTTCTCTCTCTCTCTCTTGCTCCCTCTCTCTCTCTCTTTGTGTCTGGTAGGCTGACACATATGATCCTGCGATTAGTATGTTACATATTCCCTCCTCTTTAACCTTTGACCTTGGGGTCACTTTACTGTGTGCCATATAGCGTAGCCAGGCCTCTTCTCTCTCTCTCTCTCTCTCTCTCACACACACACACACACACACACACACACACACACACACACACACACACACACAGTCCAAACTATAATCCCTCATCTTTAACCTTTGACCTCAGGGCCACTATGCAGTGTACCATATAGCAAAGCCAGGCCTCATCACACACACACACACACACACACACACACACACACGGGACACAGTCCATCCTATAATCCGTTCATTCATCTGATCCACACTGCAGCCTGTGGGACTATTGATGTCTGCAGCCCTGGAATGGAGGTCCATTGTGTAAGGATGCAGAGAGAGGGGATTAGCCCCTTTAGCTCTGGGCTAGGTTAGGTAAGGCTAGGCTAGGCTAAGTTAGGCTAGGTTAGGCTACGTTAGGATAGGTTAAGCTTGGTTAGGCTAGGTTATGCTATGCTATGTAGGTTAGGCTAGGTTAGGCTAGGTTACGCTAGGCCAGGTCATGCTAGGTTAGGTCAGGCTAGGTTATGCTAGGTTATGCTAGGCTAGGTCAGGCTAGGTTATGCTAGGCTAGGTTAGGCTAGGTAATGCTAAGTTATCATCAACAACACTCATCAGGATTGTATTTCTCCTTCCTTAATAGTAGTCTAGTTGGAGTGGTTTGTCAGAGCTAAAATGGTGCCCGAGATAGAGGTCTAAGCAGGCGTGGGTTTGTATCCGTGGTTTGTGTTTGGAGGATGCTTCTAATTAAGCCTGAAAAGGTTCGTTAGTCCAGATCCTATTGACTTTACCTGAGCCGGGGAGGGAGTGATGGTGATGTCACGATAGCAATGTATACAGGAAGGACAAGCCATCAATGAACACAACAGCCATAAATAAATAGCAATATATACAGGAAGGACAAGGCATCAATGAACACAACAGCCATAAATTAAGCTGAGGGCGGCCATATTGGAGCTGGTTCTCCATCTTGTGCTGCAGCTGGAACCTCTCTGCTGTTTCAAAAACTGTCCATCCTCCCTCCCTCCCTCCCTCTATAGAGCACAGAGAAAACAATCTGCTGTTCCCTTCCCTCCCCCCCTTCATGCTCCTTGTTTTTTTGAAATGTTGTCTTTTTATTGATGAAGGACCTGACCAGAGATTGTTTGTTGAAATATGTGGTTATTAAAGATGGTGCTGTGCTGGTTTAGCACCCTACCCATCATCAGCTCTGGCGGAAAGTGGTGCTTCTGGAAGATAAGGTGTAACATAGCAGCACAGTGTATGTGTGTGTGTGTGTGCGTGCATGCATGCATGTGTGCATGTGTGTTTATGTGTGCGTGTGTGTGTGTGTGCATGTGTGTTTGTGTTTATGTGTGTGTGTTTGTGTGTGTGTGTGTGTGTGTGTGTGTGTGTGTGTGTGAGTGTGTGTGTGTGTGTGTGTTTATGTGTGTTTGTGGGTTTATGTGTGCGTGTGTGTGTGTGTGTGTTCATGTGTGTGTGTGTGTGTGTGTGTGTGTGTGTGTGTGTGTGTGTGTCTGGAACCTTTTCGACATGCTCTCCCTCTGCCAATAATTCTTCCACTCTTATAATATTGAACGCTGAGTTATCAATAGTTTAGTTCCATAACTCTTTTATATGCAGACGCTTTTGGAACACTTCTCTAGCCCTGAACGCCCTAGAAGCAGTAGAGTCTGGTCACGTTAAACTGTCAGAAAGGGTTGCTGTTTGGATGAATTGGTGTCTGTGCAGTCGCTTCATTTACGAGTCCGTTTTCTATCGGAGAAAGCAGACCGTTATGACGGAATAAAAAACATGATAAAAGGCGTATCATATGAAATATGGAAGAACAGACTGTTTCTACTCACCCAGCATGTGCCACGGTTTCAAAACAGAGACAAACTGTTCAAATGTAAAAAATAATAAGAAAAATAAGATAAAACTAATAAACTATGTTCCGTAAATAAGAAAGCCAACAGCAAAACGCCTCCATTTAGCCTCATTAGTGTCGCAGAATGAAGTATAAGATAGCACTGTTTCTCATGAAGTATTAAGTGCAACCCCCCCCCCCCCCCCCCCCCCCCAACCCTAACCCTACCCCCCCCCCCCCCCCCCCCCCCCCCCCCCCCCCCCCCCCCCCCCCCCCCCCCCCGCCCCCATCCCCTGCTTCATTCAGTGACGTGCTCTGGGATTAGCCATGCATTGTTTTCCATTAGCACTCCCTGACTGTAAGGAAAACAATGGCTCACGTCATGTAACAGAGTGAACAGAGGAGAGGAGGGAAACTCATTTAGATGAACACATTCCCTTTGTTGCCGTAAATGCACATTAAGTATTTAAATTGTTGCTCAGACTGAAAATGAAAAGGAGAGAGAGAGAGAGAGAGGTACTGATGCGTACATATTAGGCTGCTAGTGTTGGAGTAGTAAATCTGTTGGACGTGTTTGAAGCTGTGACGTTTTCCGTTCGGAACAAATTGTTCTTAAAACCTAGATAACTCCATCTGACCTTTCCTCAGTTTGGAGTGTGCTGAATTCCAGAGGAGGACGTGTGTGTGTGTATGTGTGTGTGTTTGCGTGTGTGGGGGTGTGAGGGGGTGTGTGTGTGTGTGTGTTACTCTGGTTTGTTGTATGGCTACAAAGTGCTCTGTGGTGAACCAAGCCTTGTGTGTGTGTGTGTGTGTGTGTTAGTGTGAGTGTCTCGACGTTGTTGTATGGCTACAAAGTGTCCTGTGGTGAACCAGGCCTTGTGTGTGTGTGTGTGTGTGTGTGTGTGTGTGTGTGTGTGTGTGTGTGTGTGTGAGTGTGTGTGTCTCCATATTGTTGTATGGTTACAAAGTGGTCCGTGGTGAACCAGGCCTTGGGTATGTCTATGTGTGTGTGTGTGTGTGTGTGTGTGTGTGTGTGTGTGAGTGTGTGTGTCTCCATATTGTTGTATGATTACAAAGTGTTCCGTGGTGAACCAGGCTTTTTGACCCCAGAACCCGAGAGATTCACACGAGAGAAGGCCCCTTTATGGTTAACTATGGAGAAGGACCCTTTATGGTTAACTATGGAGAAGAAAAGCCCTCTTCATCAGGCCAACACAGTGTAAAATAACAATGTTCTAACTCAACACAGTGTTCCTGTCTAAAACAACAATGTTCTAACTCAACACAGTGTTCCTGTCTAAAACAACAATGTTCTAACTCAACACAGTGTTCCTGTCTAAAACAACAATGTTCTAACTCAACACAGTGTTCCTGTCTAAAACAACAATGTTCTAACTCAACACAGTGTTCCTGTCTTAAACAACAATGTTGTAACTCAACACAGTGTTCCTGTCAGAAACAACAATGTTCTAACTCAACACAGTGTTCCTGTCTAAAACAACAATGTTCTAACTCAACACAGTGTTCCTGTCAGAAACAACAATGTTCTAACTCAACACAGTGTTACTGTCTAAAACAACAATGTTCTAACTCAACACAGTGTTCCTGTCTAAAACAACAATGTTCTAACTCAACACAGTGTTCCTGTCAGAAACAACAATGTTCTGAAAATCGTTTGTGGTTTGACATGATTAACGTGGCTAAATACTTTTTTCTCTGTTAATCTTTCTCTTATATGACAACTTTTCAGACAAGGTAACAGGGACTCATTGACTCCTTTGGCTGTTGTTTAACTGCGTACTGCAGTAGGCCCTTTAATGGAGGCCAAGGATGATCAGCAAAGCAGAACAGATCAGGAGCTTTGGGAGGAGGGAATAACTTTACACGCTGGGTTTGGAACATGGAGAAGGCTGGTCAAGAGTCCTAAGCAGACTGATAATAAATCATAATGCAACAAATAATAATAATAATCACCATCATAATAATAATAACTTTAATTTAAGAGCACCTTTCAAGTAACCCAAGACTTTATAAATACAAGGAAGCATTATAGTTCAATCCATTAACATGAAATAGTAAATAAATAATCTAATTACAAATAGTTTAAATCAGTTCAGTCATAGGCTTGACAAAACAGCTATGTCTTTAAAAGTCTCAACATACTATTATTCCACGGTATTTCATACTGCTACGCCAGACGACTGCATGATGTTTCTTTTTGCATCAAACACAGCCGCTTGTAAACAGAGTAGTTGGCTCACTTTATTATTATCTAAGCTTTGTGCGTTTGAAGCACGTTTGGTTTCACACAGCAGAGGTGACAGAATGATTCAAGGCGTGCCGCGCTACGCAGAAGAGGAATCAGAGCGTGACTTGTAATCACACAGCTAGCCTCCGGCTGATTCACTTATGTTTTCCTAACCCCTTCTTTTTTCTCTCTACCTGTTTAAACCTTTTATGTATTTCTCCAGAGGTGTGGAGAGGCCAAGCCCTCCGTTCTGGACAGAGCAAGGAAAAGGTTGTCGGTTCGAATCCCCTTGAAGCCTGTCCCTTTCCATCCCACTGCGTTTCTGCTCGATGATGTCGCTGGCAGGGAGGAGATTGATTGGTTGTCTCATGCAATTACTGAGCGTGGATTGGATGAGCCACATAACTGGGACCAGCTGACAGGTTTAATGTGGAATCCGTTTTTTAGAGGATGGTGACTCCGCTCATAAACCCCGAACCCCCCCCCCCTCCCCCCTCCCCCAGCTTGCTGGCTGCTCCTTGGTGTTACATTTTCTCACCTCAGGAAGTGCACTAGGGGACAGCGTAGCTGAGGACCGTCTGTCTACACTGAAGGCCCTGTGAAGTGTCCTCGGTTGTTCTCAGTCTCCCTGTAAAGCCAGATTAGTGTTCAGTGCTGGAGTCCATACAGTCCACAACAATGAGTTGTAAAGGTGTGCAGCAGGAGGAAGCCAGCAGAGACACTTCTGGTCCCACTGTCATACAATACTAATCCGCTCACTGTAGTTTGTGTCGTTGGAGATGTGAGATATTTGTTTACTGATTGCATACTGTATTAGCATGGCCTGCTCCACTCCCCTCCCCTTCACACACACACACACACACACACACACACACACACACACACACACACACACACACACACACATGCACACACACACACACACACACACACACACACACACACACACACACACACACACACACACATACATACACACATGCACACACACACACACACACACACACACACACACACACACACACACATACATACACACATGCACACACACACACACACACACACATACACACACACACACACACACACACATACAGACACACACTCACTTGCACACACACACACACTCACTGCCCATTTGCGTCTATTATCTACACTCAATAGATTAACATTCCCTTGAACGTTTCCCATGGTAAGCCTTCAGTGAGAACATAATGCCCATATTTGGCACAGCAGTTTCATTCTATGGAGTGACGTTCTGTCTTTTAGGTTTAAACTTACCTTTAAACATACTACACTGACCTTTTTAAACATACTACACTAACCTTTTTCAACAAACTAGGTGTACGCTAACCTTTTTAAACATACTTAACTAACCTTTTTAAACTTACTACACTAACCTTTTTAAACATACTACACTAACCTTTTTAAACATACTACACTAACCTTTTTAAACAAACTACAGTAACCTTTTAAAACATACTAGGTGTACACTAACCTTTTTAAACATACTTCACTAACCTCTTTAAACTTACTACACTAACCTTTTTAAACTTACTACACTAACCTTTTTAAACATACTACACTAACCTTTTTAGATATACTACACACACCTCTTTAAACATACTACACTAACATTTTTAAACAAACTAGGTGTACACTAACCATTTTAAACATACTACACTAACCTTTTGAAACATACTAGGTGAACACTAACCTGTTTAAATATAATACACTAACCTTTTAAAACATACTATGTGTACACTAACCTTTTTAAACATACTACACTAACCTTTTTAAACATACTACACTAACATTTTTAAACATACTACACTAACATTTTTAAACATACTAGGTGTACACTAACCTTTGATCACACAAGGCCTATATTCCCCTCCGAGTCCCAGTTATTATCGCGAAGGTTATATACTTTGTAAAAAATCTCAAACAGTTGACAATATCCTTTTATTAAAAAAGCCCTGCCCTGCCGTGAGTGTTTTCCTGGCTGTCCTCCACCGTCTCAGGGAGGGTAGGAGATCTAGTTTGACCCTACAGCACGCAGGCTTCAGAGGGTTCTCATTAGCTACAGAAAACACAAGAGGGTTGCAGCTTGCCGGTCAGGAATGCTCAGAGTCAACAGAGTCCAGTTAGAATCACACAGACAGCCTTCCCACAACCCCCCACCCCTAGGCGGTGGAAAGAAAAAAAAACTCCTAACTCACAACAGATGAAGAAGAAAAGGAAGGATGATGGAACAGGAATTCAGGTGATGGGTTCACTGCAGCCGATCTGAAG
>CM030173.1:2010462-2065462 GCA_017639675.1 Aplochiton taeniatus | reverse complement strand
CGCAACTGTAGGAAAAATACAACATTTTACTGGAAAATTGAAGAGATCACAGATGCGGGTCTAGTTTAATTTCTATAGAGGACAGGCTATTTTGGACTGACACCGACATTGCTTTTAAATACCCGTTAAACTAAATTCAGCAACTTGGAGTTGGCATAGCATACTTGATATTATTATTTCTTGAAATGTGTGTTTATTATTTGAACCAAAAAGTTATAAATATAAGTTGTATTCCTATGTATAGACACCCAGAAAAGAGTCCACCTGTTGCTATAGAGGTCACATCCTTTTCGTTTTTTATTTTATTTTTTGTAGTTGCTAAGTCTGCGAATTAGTAAAGCAACTATGTTGCAAACTTTGCTTTGTATGTTTAGACGAATGATTCTACCATCATAACTCCTCGTTAATGGGTTTGTTTTCGAGCTGAGCCCGCGTAATGTCTTGCTTTTGTCACTTTTGGTTTACGAGTGTCAGTTCGATTTAGTATTTAATTGCACGTTGCGCTCTGCGTCACTTATGGACCAACCCTTGTTGCTCTCTCCTCTCTCTCTCTCTCTCTCTCTCTCTCTCTGAGTGTGAAAGAACTGCGAGCGAACTGGGTCAGGTGTTTTGTTGACACACAGGCGGATGGCCGTCCACGAACGTTAGGGCCTCTTTCAGTAAACAAACACATTCGAACGATTATGCAGCGGAGCTTACCCTTTTTCTATATCCTAGGTGTTGGAATGAATGTAATAAGTTGTACAATGCCAGCCATTTATATGTTTGTTCTGTAGTTCCGCATTTCTCCAGCTGTTGTGGCTGGGTTTAAATGATCCGTGTATTAGCACATAGCAGAGAGTTGCTTTCAATTTGGGTAGTGGTCCCAACATGACTGGCGTGCAGTACACCTGCTTTCAATGGGCGTAAGAAAGTACCAATCGTCTTGTGCGTCTTTTTTTTTTTTTTGGGAAGTGCGGAATGTGTACAGTTGATTCAACCGGCCGCAGTATTTCTGGTTTGGTCAGTTCTGCCCGTTCACGCGAAACTATCTTTGCCTGTTCTGCAGGTGATGTCATGCCGGTGTGACAGATATCGGATTAACAGTGTACATATGTGTACGGCTGCGCTAGGAAACCACAACAGGGCTCTCTTATACTCAGGAATCTAACCGTAGTAAAGAGGGACGCACATTACGAATCGTCACACTCCACAAAAGACTTGTTTGTGAAGTTATAGCAGCTAGCCTAGCAGCTAAGCTAGCTGTTGGAATGCCACATCTGGTGTGTCACAAAGTGTGTCGTGGTTTCGGAAGGTAGCCCTCTGGTCTCTTTTATTATCTGTTCATCTCTGTCTCCTTTGGTCAATGTGAAAAACATAAGCTCTGCCTATGCGGGTTTATAGGACAAACTGTTCTGGAGTTGTTTACCTTATTTAACACACATACAAACACACACACACATGCACATACAAACACACACACTCTCGGGCATTGTTATTCAGGGGTGAGTGGGTGATTATCAGACCGCTCAGAGGCCGTATTAGACATTGTAACATTCCGCTTCTAACGGGCCCTAACAGAAACCGGAGTTAGATGTAGCACTGGACCACCTCATGCATGTGATATGACTGAAGGGGTGTGTGTGTGTGTGTGTGTGTGTGTGTGTGTGAGTGTGTGTGTGGAGACTTTGGGGCTACAGTGGATTCCATAGGCTTACCACTGGAACGACTCTTCTTAGTCTTCCAGCTACAGCTCCAATCCCTCTCCCTCCCTTTCTCCCTCTCTCTCTCCTTCTCTCCCTCCCTCCTTCCGTCATACCCTCCTACCTGAAGACATTATATATATATATATACACACACACAGAGAGAGAGAGGAGACAGTAACAGGGACAGACTCATTCAGAGAGATAGAACAACTCTTCTTACGCTTTCAGCTATAGCTCCCCTCTATCCATCTCTCCCTCCCATCCCTCCCTCCCTCCCTCCTACCTGAGGGCATAGCCACAGAGGAGACAGGGGCAGAGACAGCGTCCATTCAGGGTGTGATAGATGTTGAGGGTGGGCGTCCACAGAGGACAGGGGAAGCGTTGTATATTGGCAGGATTGGAACAGAGTGCCAGGCACACCAGGCACAGGGTGCCCCCTCCAAGATGGCTGCCCACGCGACTAGCCCCGTTGTCAAGGGGAACGACGTCAACAACTTTAGTTCCTGTGTCACTGGGCTTTTGTGTGCTTTTGACTAAAAGGATTCTGGTCCACAGAACAGACCGGGGACGTTTTTTTGGGGAATAGATCACGTGTGTCCAGTCTGCTCATTCCGATTCTACGGCAGTGCGTCTCTGTCGACACGGGAGGAGTGGATTGGTTCTTGGCTAGGTTGACCTTAAGTCTGAGAAGGTGAAGATGGTGTGTGGCAGCTGGTTCAGTGTGGCTGATTCAGTGTTAGTCCGCTACCATGTGGTCTTCACCAACGACTTTAGGTTAGCAGGGTTAGCCCTGGCTCTATAAAAATAGCTCTATAGTTATACTGGTTTTATAGTTAGTTATGGTTATAGTTACATTTTTGTGATTTAAAGAAATACCTCCATTAGATAACCTTAGCTCAGCTGAATTGTTGTCTTCTTGTTTCTAAGTGTTGCTGCTTTTGTTGTTGTGAGCGGAGGATGAGCAGTGCTTCCTGTTTGAACAGAACCTTCCTGTTTGAACAGAACCTTTCTGTTTGTGCCATAGTTCCTTCCTGTTTGAACAGAACCTTCCTGTTTGAACAGAACCTTCCTGTTTGAACAGAACCTTCCTGTTTGAACAGTACCTTCCTACTCTTCCTGCTCTGTGCCACAGACTCTTCCTGCTCTGTGCCACAGACTCTTCTTGCTGCAGCGGCCAGGAGCGATGTTGGACCCCACTCGTTCTCTGGCTCTACTGCTTATTCTGACAGACCATCTCGTTCTCTGGCTCTACTGCTTATTCTGACAGACCATCTCATTTTCTGGATCTACTACTTATTCTGACAGACCATCTTGTTCTCTGGCTCTACTACTTATTATGACAGACCATCTCGTTCTCTGGCTCTACTACTTATTCTGACAGACCATCTCGTCCTCTGGATCTACTACTTATTCTGACAGACCATCTCGTTCTCTGGCTCTACTGCTTATTCTGACAGACCATCTCGTCCTCTGGCTCTACTACTTATTCTGACAGACCACTTGAAAAGAAGAAAAATAAGATACTACGTTTTCCGACAGACAGTTCTATCACCTTTCAACATTGTTATATGCAGGCGGTATTCGAAACGGTGAAACAGTAGAAAAGCTGTGTGTGTGTGTGTGTGTGTGTGTGTGTGTGTGTGTGTGTGTGTGTGTGTGTGTGTGTGTGTGTGTGTGTGTGTGTGTGTGTGTGTGTGTGTGTGTGTGTGTGTGTGTGTGTGTGTGTTAGAGGTTATATTAATTGTGTCGGTACACTGGGCCCACTACGCGTCTGTTTTGCTTTGATGATTACACATCTCATGTTAACATCAGCTGAGGAGAGGAACATAATTAGGGCAGCTGTACAGAGACAGAGACAGAGACAGAGACAGAGACAGAGACAGAGACAGAGACAGAGACAGAGACAGAGACAGAGACAGAGACAGAGACAGAGACAGAGACAGAGACAGAGACAGAGACAGAGACAGAGACAGAGACAGAGACAGAGACAGAGACAGAGACAGAGACAGAGACAGAGACAGAGACAGAGACAGAGACAGAGACAGAGACAGAGACAGAGACAGAGACAGAGACAGAGACAGAGACAGAGACAGAGACAGAGACAGAGACAGAGACAGAGACAGAGACAGAGACAGAGACAGAGACAGAGACAGAGACAGAGACAGAGACAGAGACAGAGACAGAGACAGAGACAGAGACAGAGACAGAGACAGAGACAGAGACAGAGACAGAGACAGAGACAGAGACAGAGACAGAGACAGAGACAGAGACAGAGACAGAGACAGAGACAGAGACAGAGACAGAGACAGAGACAGAGACAGAGACAGAGACAGAGACAGAGACAGAGACCCTTCACTCAGAATGGAGTCCGGCCAGCTAAAACTGAGAGGAGCACTGCTCCTTGTAGCTCATATGAAACAGGAAGGCTGTACTCTCTCTGTGTGCTTACACGTGCCTATGGTCTGGCATTTGTTCAGCAGACACTTCTTACCTGAGTGGAGTCAGTGACCTGCCTAGCTTTGGAGTCCATCCATAGACCCGGCAGCATGAGGCATTCCCATCCCAGTACTGGCATTCCCATCCCGGTACCGGTACTGGTATTACCATCCCAGCTATTCCTGTTTTTTGTGGGAGGTTGTGTGTTGTCATGACTACACCTGATAGAAACTAGACTAGAGATTGATATTGCTCACACCATCAGACCCCTCAGTCTTTGACCCAACTCTAACTCTACTCTAACCCCAACTCTAACTCTAACTCTACTCTAACCCTAACTCTACTCCTAACCCCAACCCCAACTCTAACTCTACTCTAACCCCAACCCCAACTCTAACTCTACTCTAACCCTAACTCTACTCTAACCCCAACCCTAACTCTAACTCTACTCTAACCCCAACCCCAACTCTAACTCTACTCTAACGCCAACTCTAACCCTAACTCTAATCCTAACCTACACCAACTTCCCTAACCCTTCATTATGTAACCATTACCCTAACTCTAATTTACCCTAACCCTTCAGTATGTAACCCTAACTCTAATCCTAACCTACCCCAACTTCCCTAACCCTTTAGTATGTAACCCTAACCCTTACTCTAACTCTTAACTTACCCTAACCCTAACAAGAGGAGAGAACATAATGCATGAAGCCAGAAGAAAATAAAGATAACGTTACATATTAGGAGAGGGAGGAGGAAAGTGTGGATGAGAATTCAAACTAGGAGAAAAGAAAGATCTAGAGAAAGAAAAGGAGTGGAAAAACAAGGGAGGGGAAATAGAGGGTGAAAAGGATCGGACCCTAATCAGAGTCACATGGAAGGTCTTAGAAGATGTCTCCCCCCTCCCCAACCATCAGAGCCTCACCCCCTGGAGAGGAGAGAGGGAGGGGGGGGGGGCAGTCTAAAAACATTCCCTCTGCTGTTCCACCTCGTAGAACAGTAAGACCCAGAGGCTGGAGAGAGGTGTGTGTGTGTGTGTGTGTGTGTGTGTGTGTGTGTGTGTGTGTGTGTGTGTGTGTGTGTGTGTGTGTGTGTGTGTGTGTGTGTGTGTGTGTGTTGCCCAGACTCCCACAGCAGCTCCAGGGCTGGGTCCTGATTTGATCCTGTGTTTCCATCCATGTCCTGATCAGGCCTCTGTAGTGTTCTCTGTGTCAGCCAACCGGCCTATCAGCAGCTAGCCTTACAGCAGCCGGCCTATCAGCAGCTAGCCTATCAGCAGCCGGCCTATCAGCAGCTAGCCTATCAGCAGCTGGCCTTACAGCCTTGGTGTGAAGACAGACACCACTACCAGCCGCAGGCCCCGAGAATCACTGCCCTAAGACGTGCACTATAATATGAACCGCTAGGGCGATAAGTCATGATGGCTTACAGTAATAAAGAGATGATTATTTTGGTGAGGTGGGTCAAACATGAAGGCTGTGGTTGTGTGGGTGTGTGTGGGTGTGGGGGGGGGGGGGGGGGGGGTTATATAAACACCATTGAGGCTCCAGTCTGTCCAGAGGGTGTGTTTGTGGGGGGTGCAATAACAACAGCCAGGGTCCAGAGGGGGGGGGGGGGGGGGGGCTCCTGTTGACTCAGGGGACTGATGGGGACTTGTGTCCTGTTAGCCTGGTGCCTGTCTGCCCACTCCCTGTGGAGGAGGAGGAGGAGGGGGGAGGAGGAGGAGGAGGAGAAGGAGGAAAATGATGTGATGAGGAGGAGGAGGAGGATGATGAAGAGGAGGAGGAGGTGATGAGGAGGAGGGGGAGGAGGAGGAGGAAGAAGAGGGGCGGCGGCCTGATTAGTAGAAAAAAGCCCACTTGAAGTAGAAGTAGAGAGAAAGGGGCTGATTAGACGGACTGCATTTCCCATGACTCTCCACTGAGCCTTTTGTGATGGACTGCGTTTCCCATGACTCTCCACTGAGCCTTTTGTGATGGACTGCGTTTCCCATGACTCTCCACTGAGCCTTTTGTGATGGACTGCATTTCCCATGACTCTCCACTGAGCCTTTTGTGACGGAAACCATTCTCTGCATGTCTGGTCCTACAGACAAACAGACAGACGACCGTGTTTGGCAGGCCAAGTTTAGGGAAGGATTTAGTTGCCCCGCCATAAGGGATTTGACACGGCCGTGCGTGTGTGTGTGTGTGTGTGTGTGTGTGTGTGTGTGTGTGTGTGTGTGTGTGTGTGTGTGTGTGTGTGTGTGTGTGTGTGTGTGGGGACTGCTGCTACACTAGCTCAGCTGGTTCAGAGAGGGAGAGGTTGGAACAGATTCATCCCAAGGCTTGTTGGCCTACATTTCCTGTCTCTCTGGTTTTCATTCTTCCGTCCTCTCTCCCTCTTTATTCTTTCTCTCTTTCTTTCTGTCCCCCCCTCTCTCTCTCTCTCCCTTCCCTCTCTCCTTCTGTCTCTGTACTTGTTAATGACAGTAGACATTTTCTTTCTCTCTGTCTGTCTCTGTCTCTGTGTGTGCGTGTGAGAGAGTGTGAGTGTGAGTGTGAGTGTGAGTGTGAGTGTGAGTGTGAGTGTGAGTGTGAGTGTGAGTGTGAGTGTGAGTGTGAGTGTGAGTGTGAGTGTGAGAGGGTCTGTGTGTGTGCGTGTGCGTGCGTGTGTGTGTCACACTGCCTCTCCGTGTTCTACCCTCTAGAATGTAATGAAGTCTTTCTCCTTCTCGTTTCCTATTTCTCTGTTAATCCTCTCCCTCCCCCATGGTGCCCTCCCCTTCCCCTTGAATAGGAAGAGCACTCCATTACCCAGGGTCCTTAGCAGGCTGTTGTTGTTGACCTAGTGTGCTCCAGAGAACTGCCATTAACACAGATATATCAGGACTCTAAAGTATTCCCTTTAAACTGTGTTTGTCTGATATCTTCAGCTTGTGTAGTGAAAGTGTGTGACCTCCAGTCCTTCATAGTCTTCCAGTCGTACAAAGGGTCAAAGTAAAGAAGGGTTTTCAAAGAGAGCGCAGATTCTGAGCTGTTGTGCTGGACCCTGTGTTTACTGCAAAATCTGAGCATCCAATTATCTTTAATGACCCGCAATAGACACAGATAGCATCAGAACCACACACTGGCTTCCTGTTACAGATCACATATACACACACACACACACACACACACACACACACACACACACACACACACACACACACACACACACACACAGTCTCTGGGGGTGGTGGTAAGATGCTGTAGATGGTTCTATAATGGTAATCAGAATGTAGCGTGTTTTAACGAGCTATGCTGGAGGTCAGGGTTGTCGTTAGTTATCTCTTTAATGTATGCATGTTTTCCTTTGTACATCAGCCTTTTATCTGCTCTCCTCTCTCTTTCTTTCTTTCTCTCTCCCTCTCTCTCCCCCCCATCACTCTCTAACTCTCTCTCTCTCTCTCTCTCTCTCTCTCTCTCTCTCTCTCTCTCTCTCTCTCTCTCTCTCTCTCTCGGAGGGGGGAGGGTCTGTGAGTGAAGGGCTGGGGAGTGTTGTCACTGCAACAGTAACTCATTCATGACCTTTCTTGGGATGGACAGGGAGGCTCTACAACATGGCCGTTGTGGTGACAGGCTGGGGAATGCTCTGGAGGGGGCCGGGACCCCAGACCTTCAGAGGTCTGCTCTGCTGTGCTCTGTTCTGCTCTGCTGTGCTCTGTGATGGTTCTGCTCTGCTCTGCTTTGCTCTGCTCTGCTCTGCTGTGCTGTGCTCTGTGATGGTTCTGCTGTGCTCTGCTCTGCTCTGCTCTGTTCTGCTCTGCTCTGCTGTGCTCTGTTCTGTTCGGTTCTGCTCAGCTCTGCTGTGCTCTGTGTTGGTTCTGCTCTGCTCTGCTCTGCTCTGTGATGGTTCTGCTCTGCTCTGCTCTGTGATGGTTCTGCTCTGCTGTGCACTGGTCCTTTTGGTTCTGTTCTGATCAGTTCTATGGATACATTTTCTTTAGCAAAATTGTGTTGTTATTTATGTGATGTGTGTCCCTGTAGGGAATGATATTGTCAGACTGCAGGAAAACAGGACCCGCCCTAAGGACCCCCTCTCTGAATGACCCCATTGTTTATCGTGTGTGTGTGTGTGTGTGTGTGTGTGTGTGTGTGTGTGTGTGTGTGTGTGTGGAGGGGGATATTTTGGGCCCTTCATTTATCTAAGTTCACGGCTGCTTGTTTGAGGGTCCACATTGTGTGTGTGTGTGTGTGTGTGTGTGTGTGTGTGTGTGTGTGTGTGTGTGTGTGTGTTAATCTAATCCTATGGAGTGTGACTGGGGAACCTAGCCGTCATGGACTGTGTGTGTCCAGTAAACATACCCAACACTCCCTTTACTTCCCCCTACACTAGCCTCGAAACGCTGTCCCTCCATACAAAGTCACACTTTTAGTTTCACAGTCCTCCTGTTAAGTGGCCATGGTTGTGTTGATTGACAAACCAAACCAAACCAAACCAAACCAAACAGGAGAGAAATGGAAGACAACGGAAAGATTCAGAATCTCCAAGGAGGAATGGAAACAGGAGAGGAGTGTTTATCAGCACATTCCTGCTCGCTGTGTGTGTGTGTGTGTGTGTGTGTGTGTGTGTGTGTGTGTGTGTGTGTGTGTGTGTGTGTGTGTGTGTGTGTGTGTGTGTGTGTGTGCTGATAGCTTTGTGGCCAGTGATTGGCGGAGTCCACAGAGCCTTTTGTCAGGTCTACTTATCGTCTTGACCCCCCCTGCCCCCCACACACCTCCCTCTCCTCCTACACACCTCCCTCTCCTCCTACACACCTCCTCCCCCCTCCTCCTACACACCTCTCTCCTCTCCTCCTACACACCTCCTCCCTCTCCTCCTACACACCTCCCTCTCCTCCTCCCTCTCCTCCTACACACCTCTCCCCCCCCCCCTCCTACACACCTCCTCCCTCTCCTCCTCCCTCTCCCTCTCCTACACCGCGCCTTCTCGTCCTAACCCTGACCGACTGTGAGTTATTGATTTCCCGATGGGCTAGCTGATGCTTGCGTAGCCTAATTTTGCCTAGCCTAGCCTAGCCTGTCTTGACCTGACCTTAGATTAGCCTAGCCTGTCTTGACCTGACCTTAGATTAGCCTAGCCTAGCTTGTCTTGACCCAGCCTTAGATTAGCCTAGCCTAGCCTAGCTTGACCTGGCACGTCAGGATCAGTGAGCACTCCTTGTCTCCCCTCCTTAAATCCCTCTATCCCTCCTTGTATCCCTCTTTCCATCCCTCCCTCTTTCCATCCCTCCCTCTATCCCTCCTTACATCCCCCTATCTCTCCTTTCATACTTCCATCCCTCCTCCTCTCCCTCCATCCTAGTGTTCTGGGCGTTGGGATACAGTGGGATGTCTGAGGTGGAACTCGTTCCAGATTAAGGTCTTAATCCCAATGTCTGGATTATAGGTTTGGTGTTGTATTCTCATCCTCCCTGTCACACCAAGAGGGAGGGGAGATAGCAGTCAATATTATGTGTGTGTGTGTGTGTGTGTGTGTACGTCCGCACAAGTTGTCGCTTTGTGTATGATGTGATTTGTGTCTCTGTCTCCTGGCAGGGTTCCTTTTAGTTTTGTGTGTGTGTGTGTGTGTGTGTGTGTGTGTGTGTGTGAGAGTGAGAGCGTATGCATGCTGTGGAAACTGTCAGAAGCCTGTGGGCCAGAGCGTTAACCCCCCCCCCCCCCACACACACACACACCTTTCAGTGGGTGGTCCCCTTGCGTAGCAGCTGGTTTGGGTCCTGCGGCAGTCTAAATCAGGGTGCTGCTGGGTTCTTGTGGGTTCACTGTCCAGGACACCATGGTCCATTTATTAGAACACAGTGGCAGAGCCACAGAGAGGGGGCACTGATGTGTGCATGCCTTTCAGAGAGAGAGAGAGAGAGAGAGAGAGAGAGAGAGAGAGAGAGAGAGAGAGAGAGAGAGAGAGAGAGAGAGAGAGAGAGAGAGAGAGAGAGAGAGAGAGAGAGAGAGAGAGAGAGAGAGAGAGAGAGAGAGAGAGAGAGAGAGAGAGAGAGAGAGAGAGAGAGAGAGAGAGAGAGAGAGAGAGAGAGAGAGAGAGAGAGAGAGAGAGAGAGAGAGAGAGAGAGAGAGAGAGAGAGAGAGGGGGAGGGGGAGGGGGAGGGGATGCAGCTGCACTGTGGCCGGGACTCTCTGACAACCAATCCAGAGGGCAGATAAGGTTGCCACGGATACCGTTGCCCGGTGACATCCCAGGGAAATCTGCTGGTTCCCAGTGTGATGGGCAGGGCTAATTTTGGAGGGAGTTTTACTCGTCTCTTATTGGACGGTACGGGGAATGCTGTTGTCTCATTGGTTGAAACTTTAATATAATTTGCTGTCTCCCATGTTCCATTAATAGCCTGGTTGTCAAGAACCGCGTAACCGGATTACATTTTTTTTCACTTGGGGGTTTCCTCTCTCTCTCTCTCTCTCTCTCTCTCTCTCTCTCTCTCTCTCTCTCGCCGTCAGCCATTGTTGTGTGTCACAAAGAGAAGAACATGAGGAGTAACAGCCATTTTGTTTCCCCTGACTAGATTACAATAGGGACACTAGTTCAGTGTCTTTCCCACCTCACGCTCGAATGAAACTAACCGCTGGGTAGTTTAAACTGCTCAGTGTGCTAGCCTTGAGAACGGGCCATCCCATAATATAGGGGACACTTGGTAATGCAGAGCAACAGCTTGGGGAGCAGATCAGTGTGGGTGTGTGTGTGTGTGTGTGTGTGTGTGTGTGTGTGGGTGTGTGTGTCGACAGACTCTGAGGGAGCCGGTGTACCGGTGCAGTACCGCTGCTGGTCTGACAAGGCTACTGAGCCGTGTGTGTGTGTGTGTGTGTGTGTGTGTGTGGGAGAGGGCGCATGTTTAGGCCTGTGTATGTACTCGCACTCTCTGAGTGTGTGTGCGTGTGCGTGTGTGTGTGTGTGTGCTGTACAACAGCTGTCCCAGGTGTTTGTTCCGGTGTGTTGCCCCCTGTCTACACAGCAGAGAGACAGACAGGAGAGCAGAGAGACAGACAGGAGAGCAGAGAGACAGACAGGAGAGCAGAGAGACAGACAGACAGGAGAGGGCAGAGAGACAGGACAGGAGAGGGCAGAGAGACAGACAGGAGGGCAGAGAGACAGGAGTGCAGAGAGAGCCCACTGTTAAAGGATTAGTGTGTTTAAGAAGGATTAGCATAGAGGGAGGGGAAGGGGGGGGGGGGGGGGGGTGCAAGAGTAGGATAACGAGACAGGGATTGGTCCACATGTAATGTATTAGAGTGTGTGTGTGTGTGTGTGTGTACAGCATAGCTGGTGTTTGTCTCAGGCTGCCCTGCGATCAGAAATAGTGGCGTGAGAAACAGCTGGTGACATCATCACACTGACTTTGAGAGAGAGAGAGAGAGAGAGAGAGAGAGAGAGAGAGAGAGAGAGAGAGAGAGAGAGAGAGAGAGAGAGAGAGAGAGAGAGAGAGAGAGAGAGAGAGAGAGAGAGAGAGAGAGAGAGAGAGAGAGAGAGAGAGAGAGAGAGAGAGAGAGAGAGAGAGAGAGAGAGAGAGAGAGAGAGAGAGAGAGAGAGAGAGAGAGAGAGAGAGAGAGAGAGAGAGAGAGAGAGAGAATTAAATCCCTACTACATTAGAGCAGCTTCACTAACATTGCAGGCTGAGACCATTCAAACCTATCACTGTGTGTGTGTATTTGAGGATTTCCCCTTAGTATCATGCAGTCAAACTGTTCCGTCAGATCAGACCTGATCTCTTTGACTATGTCCAGGCCACTTTGACCGTACCTCTAGATGAGGGAGAAAATGTCTGTCCTGACTATAGGTGCCTGTCGGGATGCATGACCCCTGGGACTAAAGGTCAAAGGTTATGTGTATGATAAAGATTATAAAGGATATTCGTGTGGAATGTCGAACATCTCGTCTGTTCGAACGTAGTTTTGAATCAAAGTAATGGCTCGTATTATGGATATTGTAATGAGGGAGGGCGGGGGGGGGGGGGGGGGGTTGATAAATAGCTGTTGTGTTTGTTATGAAGTGGCTCTAGGCTTCCTTCAGCGGGCAGCTTGAGATGGCGCTAACACGAAGTAGAGTGGAGTGGTTTCCTGTGGGTCAGAGGGTTTGTTGGTGTGGCTCCTTTGCCCCTCTTCACTGTGGAGGTGAAGGCAAGAATCCACACACACACACATTTTAGTAGTGATGTGTATTCTCTTTTGTAGATCTAAGTCACACCCATCACCTATCTTAGAATTGCCGGGGGGGGTTTAACCGTCGTTACTGAACCATTGTACGAGAATGTAGTTGGTAACTGATATTAAACAATGGATCTCTGTAGCTAGAGAGAGAGTTTTCAGAGAACAGAAAGGTCTCAGACCTAGTGGTCAGCACCTGATGTTAAACATGACAGGTTCCCTCCGCTGGCTCACTGCTGAGGTATTTTCCATTCAGCGTTGACCACTCCTTTCTGTTGAACTTTGACCCCGTGCGGTCCGAGCTCGAGACACCCACGAGGAGAGGAATGTAGGCCCTGTTTGAGGGGGAGAACGGGAGGAACTGGCAACCCGTGTGAGGGGAGAGGCTGTGAGTCACAGGAAGCACAGCCTATTAGAACTCATCAGAAAGGATAGAGATCTGGATTCTACCGGATCCTCTCCCAGTACGGCTGGGCTGGGCTGGGCTGGGCCTGGCCTGGCCTGGCCTGGCGTGGCCTGGCCTGGCCTGGGCTGGGCTGGGCTGGGCTGGGCTGGGCTGGGCTGTGTGCATGGCCAGACCAGACCAGGCTAGTAACAAAGAGTCTCTGTAGTGATATGATGTGATGTGTGTCTCTGTCTCCTGGCAGGGTTCCTTTTAGTTTTGTGTGTGTGTGTGTGTGTGTGTGTGTGTGTGTGTGTGCTGATCTCTAGTCTGACTCACTCTTAAAGTCACTTACACAAAGCGCTGGTCCAGGCTACATCAAGACAGCCATTGTTTGAGTGCCTGGGTGACCTGCTAGAGCACCAACACTTTCTGGGTCCTCTTGTGTTCTGGGTCTGTTTGTCTTTTTCTGTCCCCCCCCCCCTCCAGAAAAGGAGACATTGTTTCCACAGAGGTTTGCTTTGGCCACTGATGCCCTATCAAGTGGACTTTTCAGCTTTTCTGGAACGTTCCTGTCAGGATGAGATATTTTCTTAGCGTAGCTTTCTGAGTCAAAACAGACACTGTGTTCTCTCATTCCTTCTCTCATTCCTTCTCTCATTTCTTTCTTTCTTTCTTTCTTTCTTTCTTTCTTTCTTTCTTTCTTTCTTTCTTTCTTTCTTTCTTTCTTTCTTTCTTTCTTTCTTTCTTTCTTTCTTTCTTTCTTTCTTTCTTTCTTTCTTTCTTTCTTTCTTTCTTTCTTTCTTTCTTTCTTTCTTTCTTTCTTTCTTTCTTTCTTTCTTTCTTTCTTTCTTTCTACTTCATCTTCTTGATTAAGAGCACAGTGCATCTAAGGGATGACAGTACCAGGAGATGGGTTCTGAACCCGTGTCCTCTCTCCCACGTTGCCACACCATTGGGGTGTTCTCCCGGCTCAGTCAGTAAGGCGACCCCCCTGCTCTTCTTCCTCTTCCTGTCCGGCAGAAGGCCTTCTTCAGGTCGGTCACCCTCCAGAGGAAACCCTGACCTTTGACCTCAGCCCACGTTATCAGCCTGCTTCCATACTGTGAGAATTTAGTCACACACACACACACACACACACACACACACACACACACACATGACCAACAGAGACACTGGGACTCTCTCTCTCCCCTCTACCTCTCTCTCTCTCTCTCTCTCTCTCTCTCTCTCTCTCTCTCTCTCTCTCTCTCTCTCTCTCTTTCCTCTCTCTCTCTACTTCTATAATTTGTTCTCTCTGCCTTCCTCTCTCTCTCTGATCCTTCCCTAAACTTGTACCTCTCTATACAATAGAATACAATAGACAGGCTCAACAGGAAGTTCATTGATTGTCCCCGAGGATCTTGGGAACTGTAGTTGACTTGATTGTAGTATACCAGGGTAAGGTTACAGACTTCAGGTGTTGATCCAGTGAAGCTCGCCTATTACCATAGAACTGGAGTGAGTAGAAGGGACACAAAGACTTCTTCCATTGCAAAGAGTCTGGAACACACAAGATGGCTGACTGTTTGTGGACCCCACTATGTTCAACTGCAGAAGAATTGTAAACAGCTTTAAGTGTCTGTATCTGTTGAAGGGAGAACATGGCTCGATATGTGAATATGTCCCACCTACTCACTCACATTCTGTGCCCCAGTGTGGTTTAATGTACTGTGTGTGTGTGTGTGTGTGTGTGTGTGTGTGTGTGTGTGTGTGTGTGTGTGTGTGAGAGAGAAAGCTTAGCACTAAGCCTCCATCATTGTCTCAGACATGGTTTGGAGAGAGATTAGACATTGAGACCAAATACTTATCAGTGAAAGTCGCTGTGCTGGTGTGTGTGTGTGTGTGTGTGTGAGAGAGTGTGAGTAAGTTTGAGAGTATTTGTGTGTCATCCACCACAATTGAATGGATACTGTCCTGATATTGGCCTCGGTCCTTTCCTCCCCCCTCTCTCACACACACACACACACACACACACACACACACACACACCCCTCCAACCTCACCGAGTCCAAGGACAAGGCCAGTGCCCGGTCAGTTGGTCACATGGTCCCACAGCCATGCACCCTCATGACAATAGATAATAACACACACACACACACACACACACACACACACACACACACACACACACACACACACACACACCCCTCCTAACCCCCCCCCCCCCCCACACACACACACACACCCCTCCTAACCCCCCCCCCCCCCCCACACACACACACACACCCCTCCTAACCCCCCCCCCCACACACACACACACACACCCCTCCTAACCCCCCCCCCCCACACACACACACACACACACACACACACCCACACACACACACGCCACCTCTGCCTGCCCCGACAATGAATAGATAGACGAGGCAAACGGATGAGTGTGACCCTCAGCTTGACATAACACTGTGAAGGAATGTGTGTCTGTGTCTGTGTCTGTGTCTGTGTGTGTGTGTGTGTGTGTGTGTGTGTGTGTGTGTGTGTGTGTGTGTGTGTGTGTGTGTGTGTTGGGGGTGCAGAGAATAAATAGGTCAGGTCCCCTCTCACAGTAGTTGTTGGTGAGTTGTAACTGTGGGAGCTGAAGGAGCACACACACACACACACACATACACTGCACTAATTATGGACATGAATTGCTGCCACATAAAGCCACCACGGAAATGGGGGTGAAAGGGTTAACTGTGTGTTAAACGGTCACACACTACAGTGAAAGGGTTAACTGTGTGTTAAATAGTCACACACTACAGTGAAAGGGTTAACTGTGTTAAATAGTCACACACTACAGTGAAAGGGTTAACTGTGTTAAATAGTCACACACACTACAGTGAAAGGGTTAACTGTGTGTTATCACACTCCTGTAATCTGCTACTCTGTAAACACACCTCACTTTCTTCTGTGCCGAGAAATGTTTCCCATTTGAATCATTTAAGTCAGTTATTTAAATGGGATTCCCACTCCCAGTCCGGTCCGGTCTGGACCAGTCTAGGTAGGTGTCTGTCACGGGGCTGGGCACAGGGCAACTCCTCTCTCTCTCTATTCTCCAAGTCTCATGTGGTGGCACCTATTGATGACATCACTGTCCACACCCTGCGACTGTTGCCTCTGAGCTCCCCACCACCTCCTCCCTCCCTCCCTCTCCTCCTCCTCTTCCTCCCTCTCCTCCTTCACTCTGTCTGTCTGTTAGAGAGAGAGAGAGAGAGAGAGAGAGAGAGAGAGAGAGAGAGAGAGAGAGAGAGAGAGAGAGAGATCTCTGTGTGCTCTAGCAGTTTAACTTTGATGCTGTGTTTCAGTTCTGAGCAGCTGTAATGAGGTTCCTCTGTCCCTCTACCTTTCTCCCTCCTCCTCTCTCTCTCTCCTTCCTCCTCTCTCTCTCTCTCTCTCTCTCAGCCCGGGGAGGAAGGGAGAGAGAGAGAGGGATCAGCAGGACGGTTGGAAACAAAATGAACAGCTTATAGCAGAATATTACAGCCTCCTAAGAGGTCTCCTGCTGAACGTAGCGTCAAATTAAACTTCTTAAACTTCTTTTTGGAGGAATGCAGTGGAAATTGTAAAAACTTCCAAATGTTGGCCTCTTGTGAACTGATGTTGTGGTTTACCAACTTGTCTGAATGTTTCGGGTTCTGGTGGGAAGAGTTTTTACCCTTATTATAATAATAATAATAATAATAATAATAATAATAATAATACATTTCATTTGAGGGCGCCTTTCAAGATGCTCAAGATCACCTTACAATAAGGAGATATATAAAATATAAGTAGTATAGTAGTATAGTAATAATACAACAATAGCACAATAACAATATAAAAGTGTGCAGGGTAGGGAACCACAGAAGAAAATGACAGATAACACAGGGAGCAATAACACGAATAAGCCAGTTTGAACAGATGAGTTTGAATGCCTCATTTGAAGGATGATATGGTGTCAGACTGTCGGATGAGTGGGGGGAGGGACTTCCAAAGCCTGGGTGAGAGCGGCTGAAAGCCCTGGTACCTGGTTCTACCAGCCTGTCTGAATGGTTCTGGTTCTACCAGCCTGTCTGAATGTTTCTGGTTCTACCAGCCTGTCTGAATGGTTCTGGTTCTACCAGCCTGTCTGAATGGTTCTGGTTCTACCAACCTGTCTGAATGGTTCTGGTTCTACCAGCCTGTCTGAATGGTTCTGGTTCTACCAGCCTGTCTGAATGGTTCTGGTTCTACCAACCTGTCTGAATGGTTCTGGTTCTACCAGCCTGTCTGAATGTTTATGGTTCTACCAGCCTGTCTGAATGGTTCTGGTTCTACCAGCCTGTCTGAATGGTTCTGGTTCTACCAGCCTGTCTGAATGGTTCTGGTTCTACCAACCTGTCTGAATGGTTCTGGTTCTACCAGCCTGTCTGAATGGTTCTGGTTCTACCAGCCTGTCTGAATGGTTCTGGTTCTACCAACCTGTCTGAATGGTTCTGGTTCTACCAGCCTGTCTGAATGTTTATGGTTCTACCAGCCTGTCTGAATGGTTCTGGTTCTACCAGCCTGTCTGAATGGTTCTGGTTCTACCAGCCTGTCTGAATGTAGCTGGTTCTACCAGCCTGTCTGAATGGTTCTGGTTCCTGGCGGTTCTGAATGGTTCTGGTTCCTGGTGGTTCTGAATGGTTCTGGTTCCTGGTGGTTCTGAATGGTTCTGGTTCCTGGCGGTTCTGAATGGTTCTGGTTCCTGGTGGTTCTGAATGGTTCTGGTTCCTGGCGGTTCTGAATGGTTCTGGTTCCTGGTGGTTCTGAATGGTTCTGGTTCCTGGTGGTTCTGACCTATACGTTGTTGTTTCTGTGTTGCAGAGTGCGGCCATGGAGGAGACGGTCATCTGGGAGCAGCACACGGTGACCCTCCACAGGGTAAGCCCTCACCCTGACCCTTAACCCTCACCCTGACCCTTAACCCTTACCGTCTAAACTGTTCTCTGACCCTAACCCTACTGTCTATAGTGCTGTCTCTCTCTCTAACTATAACCCTAACCCTACTGTCTATAGTGCTGTCTCTCTCTCTAACTATAACCCTAACCCTACTGTCTATAGTGCTGTCTCTCTCTCTAACTATAACCCTAACCCTACTGTCTATAGTGCTGTCTCTCTCTCTAACTATAACCCTAACCCTACTGTCTATAGTGCTGTCTCTCTCTCTAACTATAACCCTAACCCTACTGTCTATAGTGCTGTCTCTCTTACCTCTCTAACTATAACCCTACTGTCTATACTGCTCTCTGACCCTAACCCTACTGTCTATAGTGCTGTCTCTCTCTCTAACTATAACCCTAACCCTACTGTCTATAGTGCTGTCTCTCTTACCTCTCTAACTATAACCCTACTGTCTATACTGCTCTCTGACCCTAACCCTACTGTCTATAGTGCTGTCTCTCTCTCTAACTATAACCCTAACCCTACTGTCTATAGTGCTGTCTCTCTAACCTCTCCAACTATAACCCTACTGTCTATACTGCTCTCTGACCCTAACCCTACTGTCTATAGTGCTGTCTCTCTCTCTAACTATAACCCTAACCCTACTGTCTATAGTGCTGTCTCTCTCTCTAACTATAACCCTAACCCTACTGTCTATAGTGCTGTCTCTC
The DNA here is from genome assembly GCA_017639675.1 of Aplochiton taeniatus. Taxonomy (NCBI): domain Eukaryota; kingdom Metazoa; phylum Chordata; class Actinopteri; order Galaxiiformes; family Galaxiidae; genus Aplochiton; species Aplochiton taeniatus. The sequence goes on along the minus strand of CM030173.1, from coordinate 2,047,153 downwards.
TTACCTCTCTAACTATAACCCTACTGTCTATACTGCTCTCTGACCCTAACCCTACTGTCTATACTGCTCTCTATCCCTAGCCCTAACCCTAGCCCTAACCCTGCACAGGCTAAGCCCTAACCCTGCACAGGCTAAGCCCTAACCCTGTACAGGCTAAGCCCTAACCCTAACCCTTCTGCCCACTGCCTTACTCTCTTAGGAAATCCAAGTGTCTCTCTCTCTCTCTCTCTCTCTCTCTCTCTCTCTCTCTCTCTCTCTCTCTCTCTCTCTCTCTCTCTCTCTCTCTCTCTCTCTCTCTCTCTCTCTCTCTCTCTCTCTCTCTCTCTCCCAATCCATCTCTCTGTGGTTCTGGGGCAACTACCCAAAGCACCCCCCCCTCTCTCTCTCTCTTCTCCACCCTTCTCTCTCTCTCCCTCCCTCCCTCTCTCTGGTCTCAGCAGGATGTGAGTGTTGGTGGAACAATGGTCAGGGAAGCCAGCTGGAGAGGAAGAGAGAGAGAGAGGAAGAGAGAGAGAGAGAGAGAGAGAGGAAGACGAGGGTCCTTGTAATGTTCACTTCCTCCCCACTGCTTTCCACTTCCTTCCTGTTTGAGAGAAAGGGATGGAGACACTTTTATGGCTGCTAGTTGTTTTCCTAGAAGACTCCTTTGAGCTGTTTGAGAGAAAGGGATGGAGACTCTTTTATGGCTGATAGTTGTTTTCCTAGAAGGCTCCTTTGAGCTGTTTGAGAGAAAGGGATGGAGACTCTTTTATGGCTGCTAGTTGTTTTCCTAGAAGACTCCTTTGAGCTGTTTGAGAGAAAGGGATGGAGACTCTTTTATGGCTGCTAGTTGTTTTCCTAGAAGACTCCTCTGAGCTGTTATGAGAAGGGAGGGAAAGCAAGCAGGAGAATATTCCATCGTTTGTTTTATATGAACTTGATTATGATAGGGGTTGACTACTGCTCAGACTGAAAACTTTAGTGGAGCCATGATCAGAAACAATTCCTGCCCTTGCTAGCAGTCAGGCCAGTAGGATCAGCAGGCCTAGGTTTACTGTACTAACCCTGAACCTAACCCACTAGAATCAGCAGGCTTAGGTTTACTGTACTAACCCTACCCACTAGAATCAGCAGGCTTAGGTTTACTGTACTAACCCTAACCCCCTAGTATCTGCAGACTTAGGTCTACTGTACTAACCCTGACCCTAACCCACTAGAATCAGCAGGCTTAGGTCTATTGTACTAACCCTAACCCACTAGTATCAGCAGGCTTAGGTCTACTTACTGTACCTAACTCTATGGGCCAATTTCCCAGACATAGATTAAGCCTAGTCCTAGACTAAATCTCCCTGTCAATGGAGATTCTTCACTAAAAATGTTTTTTTAGTCTAGGGCTTAATCTATGTGCAGGAAACCAGCCCATAGTCTGCTGGCCTTTGGCTAGAGTATGGCTGTGTTGTGACAGAGAGATTAACTTCTCAGTCACACCCCCTCCCCTGCTTCCAGCAGAAAGAAAACACCAGTCCTCCGCCACACACCCACCCCCCGCAGAAAGACTACAATTACCAGACTCCACACACAGTCGCACAGATGAAGAGATCGGTGGGAGATGTAGTCATTTCAACCCCATAGTGATGTCATTGTGTGGCCGCTGTAAAGACTATTGTTATCCGTAGAGACTGCAGTCCACTGTCATTACGTTAATCACATCAGCACCCACCAGCTCAGACATCAGCAGGGTGTGTGTGTGTGTGTGTGTGTGTGTGTGTGTGTGTGTGTGTGTGTGTGTGTGTGTGTGTGTGTGTGTGTGTGTGTGTGTGTGTGTGTGTGTGTGTGTGTGTGTGTTAGGACTAACACTTCTCTGGACCAACCCTAATGATAGCTGAGTGGGGAATGTGTCTGTTATTAAAACGGTCTAAGGCGGAGGATTGACTTCACACACACACACACACACACACACACACACACACACACACACACACACACACACCTATGCACTTTATGCCTGCTCATTGTGTGTGTGTGTGTGTGTGTGTGTGTGTGTGTGTGTGTGTGTGTCTGCAGGCTCCAGGGTTTGGGTTTGGTATCGCCATCTCAGGCGGCCGAGACAACCCTCATTTCCAGAGTGGAGAGACGTCCATTGTGATCTCTGATGTGTTGAAAGGCGGCCCAGCAGAGGGGCTTCTACAGTGAGTACCAACCCAGTACCATGCCACTACCAACCAGTATAGAGCCCACACCAACCCAGTACCCACTCAGTACCAACCAGTATAGAGCCCACACCAATCCACTACCCAGCCAGTACCATCCTGTACCAACCCAGTACCCAGCCAGTACCAAACTAGTACCACTACCAACCCAGTACCAACCAGTATCGACCAGTACCCACCCAGTACCACCCCAGTACCGAGTCCACTCCAACCCAGTCTTAATGTACCTAGTGATGCTTTGTTTACTTTACCCAGTTAACTTAATCTTTTTTGTGGAATCTGAAAAACAACTACAAAGTTATACATTACATGAAAGTATAATGTGTGTGTGTGTGTGTGTGTGTGTGTGTGTGTGTGTGTTTCAGGGAGAATGACCGTGTTGTGATGGTCAACGCCGTTTCCATGGACAACGTGGAACATGCCTACGCCGTGCAGCAGCTACGCAAGAGTGGCAAAAATGCCAAAATAGTGAGTCTGTCTGTAACTAGTCTAAAATATAAAACAGGGAGTCTGTCTGTAACTACTCTAAAATATAAAATAGGGAGTCTGTCTGTAACTAGTCTAAAATATAAAACAGGGAGTCTGTCTGTAACTAGTCTAAAATATAAAACAGGGAGTCTGTCTGTAACTAGTCTAAAATATAAAATAGGTGAGTCTGTCTGTAACTAGTCTAAAATATAAAATAGGGAGTCTGTCTGTAACTAGTCTAAAATATAAAATAGGGAGTCTGTCTGCAACTAGTCTAAAATATAAAACAGGGAGTCTGTCTGTAACTAGTCTAAAATATAAAATAGTGAGTCTGTCTGTAACTAGTCTAAAATATAAAATAGGGAGTCTGTCTGTAACTAGTCTAAAATATAAAACAGGGAGTCTGTCTGTAACTAGTCTAAAATATAAAACAGGGAGTCTGTCTGTAACTAGTCTAAAATATAAAATAGGGAGTCTGTCTGTAACTAGTCTAAAATATAAAATAGGGAGTCTGTCTGTAACTAGTCTAAAATATAAAATAGGGAGTCTGTCTGTAACTAGTCTAAAATATAAAACAGGGAGTCTGTCTGTAACTAGTCTAAAATATAAAATAGGGAGTCTGTCTGTAACTAGTCTAAAATATAAAACAGGGAGTCTGTCTGTAACTAGTCTAAAATATAAAATAGGGAGTCTGTCTGTAACTAGTCTAAAATATAAAACAGGGAGTCTGTCTGTAACTAGTCAAAAATATAAAATAGGGAGTCTGTCTGTAACTAGTCTAAAATATAAAATAGGGAGTCTGTCTGTAACTAGTCTAAAATATAAAACAGGGAGTCTGTCTGTAACTAGTCAAAAATATAAAATAGGGAGTCTGTCTGTAACTAGTCTAAAATATAAAACAGGGAGTCTGTCTGTAACTAGTCTAAAATATAAAATGGATAACAATTATAATTTCTGTCCTCTCCTCTCCCCTCCCCCTCAGACTATCCGTAGGAAGCGTAAGGTGCAGATCCCCGTGTCCCGGCCGGGCGACCGGGAGACTATGTCGGAGCAGGAGGAGGAGGACAGCGATGAAGAGGAGGGGTACGATGGCGGCCGCAGTGGGCGCAGCAGGGCGGGAGCGCCCCCTGGTGGCCGGCGAGCAGACCGCAGCAGCAGCGCCGGGAGGCGGGACCGGAGCGCCTCGCGGGAGAGGAGCCTGTCGCCACGCTCCGACCGCCGCTCCCAAACCTCCTCCGCCCCTCCCCGGCCGGCCAAGGTCACCCTCGTCAAATCCCGCAAGAACGAAGGTGGGGCCCCACCCGCACCTTAACGTCAGCCAATCAGAGCGCCAGAACGACGGTCCCCACAGCAACCACAATACACAAGAATCCCTATCCCCATAGCAACGTGTGTTACAACCAGTGTTAGTGTGTGCCCTGTGATTATTAACTGTTTATATTTAGCCCCACTAAAGATTAGAACTTCTCTTACAAGATAGACCCTGACCAAGACTGATAGTTCAGATAAAAACATTCTTAAGTCACTTAGAGACAATGTTTACTAAGTTACTAGTGGAATAAAAGGACTGTGTGTGTGTGTGTGTGTGTGTGTGTGTGTGTGTGTGTGTGTGTGTGTGTGTGTGTGTGTGTGTGTGTGTGTGTGTGTGTGTGTGTGCGCGTGTGCGTGTGCGTGTGCGTGTGCGTAATGTGTTTTCCTGCCTGTGGTCCTCTAGCTGAATACGGCCTGCGATTGGCCAGCCACATCTTTGTGAAGGACATCTCTCCAGAGAGCCTTGCTGCTCGGGACGGCAACATCCAGGAAGGAGATGTGGTGCTCAAGGTGAACAGCAGGGGGGGTGGGGGGGGGTGGGGGTGAGAGTGGGTGTGTGTGTGTGTTTCGTTGGGTGTGGGTGGGGGTGTGGGTGGCACGTGGGTGAGAGTGGGCGTTTGTGTGTGGGTGTGTGGGTGTGTGTGTATGTGTGTGTGTGCTTCGTTGGGTGTGGGTGGGGGTGTGGGTGGCATTGAAAGGTTGGCTGGGCGTTCCTCACTAGTGGCTGCACATACAAATACCTTTGCAGCTACTTTTTCACCCTCTACTCTGTCTGTGTGTGTGTGTGTGTGTGTGTGTGTGTGTGTGTGTGGGGGGGGGGGGGGGGGGGGGGGGGGGGGCACGTACAGCTGAGAAGGGGCTTCAGAGTTAGGTCACAGGTCATTCCCATGGCAACCCTCCACTAGGAATTCCACACATTCCATAAAGGCTGGGTTCCCGATCTCATAGAACCATCACAGGGATTCAGAATTATCGTCTATAATTAGAGTACATTTTTTATACATTTTTATTTTACCTTTGTCTATACAGGGAAGCCCATTGGTGCCCTGGTTACAAAGCATAAACAATCATCAACATAATAAAATACATGCTAAAACATAAAATCATCATACCTCCTTACAATTTAGACATTCAGTTGATTCACTGTTATGGCAACATTACTCAAACCTCAGAACCAGACCTCAACTTCAAGTCTCTGTATCCTGTATCCCATACATAAAAACATTATTATTTAAACATAAGTATGTCAAAAACTCTGATCCTTTCTATTGTGTGAGAATATAGGCCAATCCATAAATATATTATAGCCGGTCTACATTATTATAAACCCATTATGAGTTTAAGTGCTATCTTGCAGTATTGTTGATGGCACTAAATCCTGAGGGAAAGACCTGCTCAGAAAAGCCATGTATTTTGACTTATTAACTTCAAACCCTGTGTCTATGTTCAAATCTAGATAAACAACCCGCTGACCTAGAACCTGTGTTACAATCCACTGACCTCTCACCTCTGACCCCTACCTTCTCTCTGTCTGTCTCTATCCTAGATAAACAACCCCCTGACCTAGAACCTGTTACAATCCACTGACCTCTCACCCCTACCTTCTCTCTGTCTCTATCCTAGATTAACAACACCCTGACCTAGAACCTGTGTTACAATCCTCTGACCTCTCACCTCTGACCCCTACCTTCTCTCTGTCTGTCTCTATCCTAGATTAATGGCACCCTGACCTAGAACCTGTGTTACAATCCTCTGACCTCTACCTTACTGTGTGTCTCTCTCCTGGATGAACAACTCCCTGACCTGGAACCTGTGTTACAATCCTTTGACCTCTCACCTCTGACCCTTACCGTCTCTCTGTCTCTCTCCTAGATTAAGGACACCCTGACCTAGAAGCTGTGTTACAATCCTCTGACCTCTGACCCCTAACTTCTCTCTGTCTCTATCCTAGATTAACAACACTCTGACCTCTGACCCCTAACTTCTCTCTGTCTCTATCCTAGATTAACAATCCTCTGACCTCTCACCTCTGACCCCTAACTTCTCTCTGTCTCTATCCTAGATTAACAACACTCTGACCTCTGACCCCTACCTTCTCTCTGTCTCTATCCTAGATTAACAACACTCTGACCTCTGACCCCTACCTTCTCTCTGTCTCTATCCTAGATTAACAACACTCTGACCTCTGACCCCTACCTTCTCTCTGTCTCTATCATAGATTAACAACACTCTGACCTCTGACCCCTACCTTCTCTCTGTCTCTATCCTAGATTAACAACACTCTGACCTCTGACCCCTAACTTCTCTCTGTCTCTATCCTAGATTAACGGCACCGTGACGGAGAACCTGTCGCTGATCGACGCCAAGAAGCTGATCGAGAGGTCAAAGGGCAAGTTAAAGATGGTGGTCCAGAGAGACGAGCGCGCCACGCTCCTCAACATTCCCGACATGGATAACAGCATCCCCTCAGGAAACAACTCAGACAGAGACGGTCAGCTGAAACACACACACACACACTAGTCATGATTATAAGAATAACAACTAGTGTTATTCTAATAGTGAGACTGGGGTCGCTGTTACTTTATTAAATAGTCATAATAATAATCATGATATGAATTAAATGGTGAATACGCATTATTAGTTAAGATCTATGTGCTGAATGTCTATGCCATGATGAATACACTGTGATAGATAGGATCTATGTGCTGAATGTCTATGCCATGATGAATACACTGTGATAGATAGGATCTATGTGCTGAATGTCTATGCCTGGCGCTCATCGTTCTGTTTTGACAGACATCTCAGAAATCCATTCCTTGACGTCGGAGCATTCCAACCGCTCCCGGGATCGAGGTCGCGGCAGTAGATCCAGGTCACCTGACAGGTCCGAACACTCAGACCTGTCCCGGCACTCACCCCGACAGATCAGCAACGGCAGGTTAGCGGACACACACTAACACACACACACACACACACACACACACACACACACACACACTTACAGATCAGCAACGGCAGGTAAGCGGACACACACACACACACACACTTACAGATCAGCAACGGCAGGTAAGCGGACACACACACACACACACTTTCAGATCAATGGCAGGTGGGCGGACACACACACACACACACTTTCAGATCAATGGCAGGTGGGCGGACACACACACACATTTTTAATCCCGTTTCGGAGGGCAAACGTGTTTTTCCCGACATACTATCACCATGGGAGCCAGTCTGTCATACGTGACACATGTATCGATCTCCCAGCCTCATCCATCTTCCTCCCCACCCTGCAGTCTGAGCTCATGACCTTCTCCTCTTCATAAACCATGGCGCCAGCACTGAGCTCCCATAATGCTTTGCTGGGAGGGTTCAAAGGTCAGCCATAGCCAGGAGATGAGTCATTGACCCTGTGGGGCCTTGGTCTCCTTAACTCCTTTGTAAGGTTTAATCAAACACATTGCTACCCTCGCCTTAGCGACCATGTTTTCATAAACCGTCTAAATCTCTTTCTTTTTGCTCCGTCCTTCCTTTTGGACCCTCAGCTGTGTTAACATCGCTCTCTTTTTCTTTCTCCCTGCTCTATGTCCAGCTGGAGGCTACAGTAAGTGTGTGTGTGTGTGTGTGTGTGTGTGTGTGTGTGTGTGTGTGTGTGTGTGTGTGTGTGTGTGTGTGTGTGTGTGTGTGTGTGTGTGTGTGTGTATGTGTGTATGTGTAGGGTTAGGGTTAGCTGGAAGTAAGTGTGTGTGTTTTCCCAGTAGCAGAGTGCGTCTGCCATGTGCTAGTCTCCTAGCCTTAGAGCCACAGACTTCTCCTTTGCTGCACAGCTAGCTAGCTGATAACCCGGATAGCTGGTGCCAGGAGGGGGGGCCAGAGGGAGGCTTAAGGGGGGTTACAGGGGGGCCAAAAGGAGGCTTAAGGGGGGCCAAAGGGGGGTTACAGGGGGGCCAGAGGGAGGCTTAAGGGGGGCCAAAGGGGGGTTACAGGGGGGCCAGAGGGAGGCTTAAGGGGGGTTACAGGGGGGCCAGAGGGAGGCTTAAGGGGGGCCAAAGGGGGGTTACAGGGGGGCCAGAGGGAGGCCAAAGGGGGGTTACAGGGGGGCCAGAGGGAGGCTTAAGGGGGGTTAAAGGGGGGCCAGAGGGAGGCTTAAGGGGGGCTTAAGGGTGGCCAGAGGGAGGCTTAAGGAGGGACTAAAAATTGTCTCTCTGATCCTAGTGATAAACCAGAGGGGCCACGTAGAGTCTCTCTGATCCTAGTGATAAACCAGAGGGGCCACGTAGAGTCTTTCTGATCCTAGTGATAAACCAGAGGGGCCACGTAGAGTCTCTCTAATCCTAGTGATAAACCAGAGGGGCTACGTAGAGTCTCTCTGATCCTAGTGATAAACCAGAGGGGCCACGTAGAGTCTCTCTGATCCTAGTGATAAACCAGAGGGGCCACGTAGAGTCTCTCTGATCCTAGTGATAAACCAGAGGGGCCACGTAGAGTCTCTCTGATCCTAGTGATAAACCAGAGGGGCCACGTAGAGTCTCTCTGATCCTAGTGATAAACCAGAGGGGCCACGTAGAGTCTCTCTGATCCTAGTTATACACCGTGATGGTCGACCCAGTACATGCTTCTCTGGAGTGTACCGCATGGAGCCCATAGGGACCGGCCCATTACCTTCCTCCTTCTCCTCCTCCTCCTCCTCCTCCTCCCTTTCTGAACACACTGTGCTGTAGTGTGCTGCTTCTGCAGCCCACCAGGTTGCCAGATCCTGCAATACCAATCCCCCTCCTAGTTCAGCCTAGCTAAAACGTATGATCCTGATCCTGACAGACGAGCAGAGAGGTTGGTTCTGCGTCCTCTATTTCTATGACTCTCCAAGCAGTTTGGCTGATCCCAGGTCTGCTTGTTTCCATGCAGGAAGAGGGCGGGGTCTCTCATACACACACTCTTCCCAATGTAAGTCATCTTCATCACCATCATCACCCTCATCATCCTCAGGGCTGTACACATGACGGCAGTCATCATTAGACAACATTGTTGGTTTATTCTGTATATCCCTCCCTCCCTCCCTCCATCTCTCTGTGCCTCCCTTCCTCCCTCCATCTCTTCTTCCCTCCATCCCTCCCTCCCTCCATCCCTCCCTCCATCCTTCTATCCCTCCATCCATCCCTTCCCTCCATCCTTCTATCCCTCCATCCCTTCCCTCCATCCCTCCATCCTTCTATCCCTCCCTCCATCCCTTCCCTCCATCCCTCCCTCCATCCTTCTATCCCCCCCTCCATCCCTCCATCCCTTCCCTCCATCCCTCCCTCCATCCTTCTATCCCTCCCTCTATCCCTTCCCTCCTTCCCTCCATCCCTCCATCCCTCTATCCCTCCCCCCGGCAGCCTGTGTTATCCAACGCTGCCCTACTTGGCCGGCTTGGTCCAACGCTGTTACTATGGAAGACGGCCTGCTTTCAGCTCTGCTGGGGTGTTCAGATCCACTGATGCCATCCTGGTGCTGAAATAGCTTTCCTTAATAGATGTTCTATTTTAGGCCATGCTAAAAATAGTTACTCTAATACAAAGCGCTGAAAACACATTCATTTGTCAAACGTTTCATTTCTGTTCTTAGTGTCAGAGTTCATTTTTTTTTCTCCACAGGACTGTTGTTAGTGTAGTGCTACAGTCTAACTGTGCTACAGTCCCATAGAATACTAGTGAACACAAAACGTTCTTGGAACAATTTGTGAAATATGAATTTAACACGACCAATAGCGATAAATGACTTGACAGAATCCTTAATGACCGAAGCAATGGTGGTGGGGGTGGGGGGGTCAGCGGTGGGGGTGGGGGGGTGGGCATGGGGGGGCGGGCGTCTGTCGGCGAGGGGGGGCAAAGGAATGTGACACACTTCCCACAGAGATTTGGCCTCAGAGGCCTCACAGTTCACAGCAGCCTGATTGGCTGGCTGGTGGAGTGGCTGCAGGACGCATGCATCCTATTGGCTCTGGTCAGACGCCATGGGTTGGACAACACAGACACAGTAAACACACTCTGAACACTGAACGCACGCTGAACACACTCTAAACACTGAACACATGCTGAACACATACTGAACACATGCTGAACACACGCTGAACACATACTGAACACACGCTGAACACACGCTGAACACTGAACACAACAGACACAGCCATTCATAGTGCCTTCTCAGGAGTTGAAGTCTCAATCCTCTTCAATGCCATGGTTCAACTAGCTGAGTCATTTGTGTGAGTAAAATCATTCTTTTTTTTAATATATTTTGGGGGAATTGTATTAGAAGCAGATTTAGAGAGATATTCTTCACAGATGATCAGAAACAGTGCATTTAATTACAGGAGATACAACCTCAAATAACACAATGACCCTTACATTTTAATATCAAATGTTTTTTTTATTTAAAATGTTTTTACTGTTTGTGAGCTAGAGTAGATAGTGGAATTATTCTGAAAGCACTGTGGGATCATATTCATATTATGGTGTGGATTTGCTTTGTCCTGTTATAAAACACTTTACAGCCAGACTGTTGTGACCTGGTCTATTTAAAGCCACAGAGAGAAACCTTTTTGAATGAGAGGCGACAGTATAGAAGGATTTTTGTGTGTGTGTGTGTGTGTGTGTGTGTGTGTGTGTGTGTGTGTGTGTGTGTGTGTGTGTGTGTGTGTGTGTGTGTGTGAGTGAGTGAGTGTGTGTGTGAGCTTGGTATTGCAACGGCACACAAACACGATTAGAGAAACACCCCAAACACCCTGCCTGTCCAACCAAATACCCCCCTCTCTCTCTCTCTCTCTCTCTCTCTCTCAGGCGATTAGAGCTCTCCTCGGCTGGAGCAGCCTGCCTTATAATAGCTGACCCTCTTTACACACACACACACACACACACACACACACACACACACACACACACACACACACACACACAGACTTTCCCTGGAGCAGACAAAGACAGGAAGTGGTGTGTTAGGAGGAGGTTAGAGGTCAGACAGTGCGGCTGGAGAAAGCATGTCACCAGGTCCTAGTACTGGTCCTGGTCCTAGTACTGGTACTGGTGTTGGCACTAGTGTTGGTACTGGTACTGGTCCTAGTACTGGCACTGGTACTGACACTGGTACAGGTCCTAGTACTGACATTGGTACTGGTCCTAGTACTGCTACTGGCACTGGTACTGGTACTGGCACTGGTACAGATCCTAGTACTGACACTGGCACTGGTACTGGTCCTAGTACTGGCACTGGTCCTAGAACTGGCACTGGTCCTGGTACTGGTGTTGGTACTAGCACTGGTACTGGTCCTGGTGTTGGTGTTGGTACTGGCTGTGGTACTGGTATTGCTGATACTTATTCTGGTGTGGGGGTTGCAATCCTACAAGGATTTATTTGTGTGCACATAGTTTTCCATCTGAAGATGTTGAAAGAGATTGTGTGTGTGTGTGTGTGTGTGTGTGTGTGTGTGTGTGTGTGTGTGTGGTGTGTGTGTGTGTGTGTGTGTGTGTGTGTGTGTGTGTGTGTGTGTGTGTGTGCCCTGCCCCACCCTGGGTGTAAGAGTGTGTGCTTTATGCTGTGTGGGAGTCATTCATAACCCTCGTGACCAGAGAGGAATCCAGATGTTGTTCTGAGCACCAGATCACTCCACTTCTACACACACACACACACACACACACACACACACCCTGTACCAAGCCCTCCTACATGTCATAGAGGATCCTCATTTGGGGAGTTGACAGGGATCGTTTCTGGATTGTGTCAGTTTAGAGGAATGTTATTTTCAACGACCAGATTCTGGTTTAAGCAGTGAAGTGAAACACACACACACACACACACACACACGCACACACACACGCACACACACACACACACACACACCCTTTAATATCCCTCCTTCGGGCTTTAAGCAGTGAAGTGGAATAAGAATGTTGTTTTTTAGAGAGGGAGTTAGAGGTAGCGCTCCATCCAAACATTTACTGTTCTCACAGCCTCACACACACGCACACACTGAGAGGGTGGCTATTCTATTCTATTCTATTCTATTCTGTTCTCACAGCCTCACACACACGCACACACTGAGAGGGTGGCTATTCTATTCTATTCTATTCTATTCTGTTCTCACAGCCTCACACACACGCACACACTGAGAGGGTGGCTATTCTATTCTATTCTATTCTATTCTGTTCTCACAGCCTCACACACACGCACACACTGAGAGGGTGGCTATTCTATTCTATTCTATTCTATTCTATTCTGTTCTCACAGCCTCACACACACGCACACACTGAGAGGGTGGCTATTCTATTCTATTCTCACAGCCTCACACACACGCACACACTGAGAGGGTGACTATTCTATTCTATTCTCACAGCCTCACACACACGCACACACTGAGAGGGTGGCTATTCTATTCTATTCTCACAGCCTCACACACACGCACACACTGAGAGGGTGGCTATTCTATTCTATTCTCACAGCCTCACACACACGCACACACTGAGAGGGTGGCTATTCTATTCTATTCTCACAGCCTCACACACACGCACACACTGAGAGGGTGGCTATTCTATTCTATTCTCACAGCCTCACACACACGCACACACTGAGAGGGTGGCTATTCTATTCTATTCTTACAGCCAGTTCTATAACACACACACACACACACACACACACTAATAGGGTGCTTATTCATTACAGAGGGAATATAATTGCTGAATGATGATGTTGAGGCTCCAGATATGGTTTATTAGGGTTGGGCCCAGCTCATAGCAGTTCATCCACAGAGAGCTGGTAAGAACACATAGTAGTAAGAAGAAGGGGGGGTCACTCTGTCTCCCCTCATTATAGACGAGGAGACAAACAAGTCCTCTACACATCTCACACACACGCACACGCACACGCACACACACACACACCAATCACATACGCATAGATACACACACACAGTCATTCACAAACACAACAACAACAAGGGCATTCTACATCACAACACACACACGGCAGCATTCTACATCTAAGTATTTTACCATTGCTAACCCCCCCCCCCCCCCCCCCCATTGTAGCCACAGGAGCCGTGAGGAGGAGCGGATGTCCAAACCGGGGACCATGTCCCCCCCCATGAAGGGTTCGCCTGACGACGGTAACCTGTCCCAGGCCAGCGACGTAACCAGCTCCAGAGACGACAAACTCCTACCCCCTCTACCAGGTACATAACCCTACCCCTACCCCCTCTACCAGGTACATAACCCTAACCCTAACCCCACCGCCTAACCCTACCCCCTCTACCAGGTACATAACCCTAACCCTACCCCCTCTACCAGGTACATAACCCTAACCCTACCCCCTCTACCAGGTACATAACCCTAACCCTACCCCCTCTACCAGGTACATAACCCTAACCCTACCCCCTCTACCAGGTACATAACCCTAACCCTACCCCCTCTACCAGGTACATAACCCTAACCCTACCCCCTCTACCAGGTACATAACCCTAACCCTACCCCCTCTACCAGGTACATAACCCTAACCCTAACCCCACCGCCTAACCCTAACCCCTCTACCAGGTACATAACCCTAACCCTAACCCTAACCCTAACCCTAACCCCTCTACCAGGTACATAACCCTAACCCTAACCCCACCGCCTAACCCTAACCCCTCTACCAGGTACATAACCCTAACCCTAACCCTAACCCTAACCCTACCCCCTCTACCAGGTACATAACCCTAACCCTAACCCCACCGCCTAACCCTAACCCTACCCCCTCTACCAGGTACATAACCCTAACCCTACCCCCTCTACCAGGTACATAACCCTAACCCTACCCCCTCTACCAGGTACATAACCCTAACCCTAACCCCTCTACCAGGTACATAACCCTAACCCTAACCCCTCTACCAGGTACATAACCCTAACCCTACCCCCTCTACCAGGTACATAACCCTAACCCTACCCCCTCTACCAGGTACATAACCCTAACCCTAACCCCTCTACCAGGTACATAACCCTAACCCTAACCCCTCTACCAGGTACATAACCCTAACCCTACCCCCTCTACCAGGTACATAACCCTAACCCTAACCCCACCGCCTAACCCTAACCCCACCGCCTAACCCTAACCCCACCGCCTAACCCTAACCCCTCTACCAGGTACATAACCCTAACCCTAACCCCACCGCCTAACCCTAACCCCACCGCCTAACCCTACCCCCTCTACCAGGTACATAACCCTAACCCTAACCCTACCCCCTCTACCAGGTACATAACCCTACCCCCTCTACCAGGTCCATAACCCTACCCCCTCTACCAGGTACATAACCCTACCCCTAACCCTACCCCCTCTACCAGGTACATAACCCTACCCCCTCTACCAGGTACATAACCCTAACCCATAACCCTACCCCCTCTACCAGGTACATAACTCTACCCCCTCTACCAGGTACATAACCCTAACCCTAACCCTACCCCCTCTACCAGGTACATAACCCTACCCCCTCTACCAGGTACATAACCCTAACCCTAACCCTACCCCCTCTACCAGGTACATAACCCTACCCCCTCGGCCGGGTACATTTCATTAGTCAGTCCAGTCAGACGCCTCATGCATATATATATATATATATATATATATATATATATATATAATGCTACAGATTTCATTTCAAACCATTGTCACAAACAATCAAGGGGACAGGATGTATCTGGTTATAGTTAGTGTGTAAATCTACTTTTAATAGTGTTAATAGTGTTTGTTGTAAAATATTCCAGTTACTGGTTAATTCTACTTTGAATGATGACTGAATAATATATAAATATTTTGTCTGTGTCTGTGTCTGTACTCTGAAGAACCTAAGCCTGTGTATGCCCAGCCTGGCCAGCCTGATGTTGACCTGCCAGTCAGCCCCTCTGACGCCCCTGTACCCAGCGCTGTCCACGATGAGAGCATCCTCAGGTAAACACACACACACACACACACACACACACACACACTCACAGTCACTGACAGTCTCTCAAACACACACACACACACACACACACACACACACACACACACACACACTCACAGTCACTGACAGTCTCTCAAACACACACACACACACAGACACACACAGACACACACACACACACAGTCACTCGTGTCTCCCCCCCAACAGGCCCAGCATGAAGCTGGTGAAGTTCAGGAAAGGGGAGAGTGTGGGTCTGCGCCTGGCTGGGGGCAACGACGTTGGCATCTTTGTGGCTGGAGTCCTGGAGGACAGTCCTGCTGCCAAGGAGGGGCTGGAGGAGGGGGACCAGATACTCAGGGTAACTACTACTTTATACTTAACACTGTGATGTTAAGGAGAGTGACCAGATACTCAGGGTAACTATTACTTTATACTTAACACTGTGATGTTAAGGAGAGTGACCAGATACTCAGGGTAACTATTACTTTATACTTAACACTGTGATGTTTAGGAGAATGACCAGATACTCAGGGTAACTATTACTTTATACTTAACACTGTGATGTTAAGGAGAGTGACCAGATACTCAGGGTAACTACTACTTTATACTTAACACTGTGGAGCTAACCACTCAACACGTTGTACCCAACTGTGACTATTGCTGCTGACAAAGCAAGGCTGTGACTATTGCCTCTGACAACGACAGGCTGTGACTATTGCCTCTGACAAGGCAAGACTGTGACTATTGCCTCTGACAAGGCAAGACTGTGACTATTGCCTCTGACAAGGCAAGACTGTGACTATTGCCCCTGACAAAGCAAGGCTGTGACTATTTCTGCTGATAAGGCAAGGCTGTGACTATTGCCTCTGACAAGGCAAGGCTGTGACTATTGCTGCTGAGAAGACAAGGTTGTGACCTTTGCCTCTGACAAGGCTGTGACTAGGTGCACTAGGGGAAGCCTGGTGGCACTAAGGGTGCCAATTTAGTTAAAAAAGAAGACCTTTTATCAATCAAAAAGTAATATTAACGCTTAGAGCCTGATGGGGTGCTTATTATAAGCCCAGGAAATGTTTCTGAAAGTCCAGAGAAACTTAATACTAAACTTAGTACTAAAATGTCAATCCACTTTTCTTTCTACTCACTGTTCCAGTAATGTTGGTGTGTCAGACCCTTGTTATCTCTGCACTGAATGCATTGGAAAGGCCAGTGGGAATGGGATCATTATCTCTACATCCTGTGTTTAGAGACTGATACTGAGTCTACATAGTGTGTTTAGAGACTGATACTGAGTCTACATCGTGTGTTTAGAGACTGATACTGAGTCTACATCATGTGTTTAGAGACTAATGCTAGGTCTACATCGTGTGTTTAGAGACTGATACTGAGTCTACATCGTGTGCTTAGAGACTGATACTGCGTCTACATCGTGTGTTTAGAGACTAATACTAGGTCTACATCGTGTGTTTAGAGACTGATACTGAGTCTACATCGTGTGTTTAGAGACTGGTACTCAGTCTACATCGTGTGTTTAGAGACTGGTACTGAGTCTACATCGTGTGTTTAGAGACTGGTACTGAGTCTACATCGTGTGTTTAGAGACTGGTACTGAGTCTACATCGTGTGTTTAGAGACTGGTACTGAGTCTACATCGTGTGTTTAGAGACTGATACTGAGTCTACACCGTGTGTTTAGAGACTAATACTGAGTCTACATCGTGTGTTTAGAGACTGGTACTCAGTCTACACCGTGTGTTTAGAGACTAATACTGAGTCTACATAGTGTGTGGTCATTGTGAATCATAATTTCTTTCCCCAGCAGGTGAATACAACCATGTTTTTAACAGAACATCTGTCTCTGTTGTGGACCTCTCCAAACCAGCCGCCCTCTCTTGGAATGTGTGTGTGTGTGTGTGTGTGTGTGTGTGTGCGTGTGTGCGTGTGTGCGTGCGCGTGCGTGAGAAACTGCAACCTCTCAGCCTTGTGTTGTCAGGGACCAGCTCGGACATCTCAGTCATTACTGTGTGTGTGTGTGTGTGTGTGTGTGTGTGTGTGGGGGGGGGGGGCGTGTCAGTGAGTCATTCTCTGTGTGTGTGTGTGTCTGCGAAAGTGAGTGTGTGTGTGTGTGTGTGTGTGTGTGTGTGTGACTCACTCCCAGGCCTGGCTGATCCCTGGGTCCATGTTGTCCATTGTTTACCGATCAAGCACAATAGAGGGCCTTGTTGAAGTCTGGCCTTCCTTTGTAGTTCTGTGTGTGTGTGTGTGTGTGTGTCTTGTAGTCTCTGTGAGTTAACACTGAACGCTCATTCACTGGAAACCAGAGGAGCTTTGTGGCACACACACACACACACACACACAGGATCAAGTCTGTCATGTTTACATAACAGGAATCCACCTGCAACATTACCCCATACGACCTACTGAAAGTAAAAAAGGAACAGCATTCCATTTCTCTAATAGTAATAATCACACATGCCAGTGTGTGTCTCCCTCTCAAGCAATGGAGCCCCCTCCCCTCCCCTCCCTCTCCCCCTCCCTCTCACTTAACTTCCAGCACATTGTTTCCCATGTGTCGGTAGTTTCCTGGCTGTGGGTCCAGTGTGTTCGTGGAGAGGTGGGCGTCACCGGGCCGAGGCACCCGGTTGTGTTTTGGGTTCACGCTGTTCCTCTGAGATGTAGCGCTTCACTTCTCTTTGTCTCTGCTCTCCAAAGCCGTGTCAACAAACAGGGATTGTGTTTGGAGCAGCGGGGGGGAGTCAGAGGGGACACTCTTTGGTGGTGTGTTCCTCTGCTTTCTATAAAGACACTCTCAGATATACCTCCGCCCTCCGGACCTCATACCCTACCTTCAAAACCGAACAAATAAGCCATGAGGTCATGAGCTGCCTTAACAAACAGTGACTTTGAATACCAGGCAACAAGGGTGTGAATGTTATCACTGAACTAAACGTTTAAGCTCTCTCTCTCTCTCTCTCTCTCTCTCTCTCTGTCACCTGAGCAGGTAAACAACGTGGACTTTGCCAACATCATCCGAGAGGAGGCGGTTCTGTTCTTGCTGGACCTCCCCAGAGGAGAGGAGGTCACCATCCTGGCTCAGCAGAAGAAGGACGGTGAGACCCGCTTCTGACGTTCCCTATGTTCTGACGTTCCTTATGTTCTGACGTTCCTTATGTTCTGACGTTCCCTATGTTCTGACGTTCCTTATGTTCTGACGTTCCTTATGTTCTGACGTTCCTTATGTTCTGACGTTCCCTATGTTCTGACGTTCCTTATGTTCTGGTGTTCTGGACTTTTTCCTCTCCTTATTATTATTCCATGTTTGTGTTGCTGAGTGTGCTGAACACAATGTCTGTCTGTGCTGCAGTGTACCGTCGGATAGTGGAGTCTGATGTGGGAGACTCCTTCTACATCCGGACGCACTTTGAGTATGAGAAGGAGTCGGCCTACGGGCTGAGCTTCAACAAGGGCGAGGTGTTCCGTGTGGTGGACACCCTCTACAACGGCAAGCTGGGCTCCTGGCTCGCCATCCGCATCGGCAAGAACCACCAGGAGGTGGAGAGGGGCATCATCCCCAACAAGAACAGGTATGAGACCCACCCCTCTGATGGGGGTTAGGGGTGGTGGAGAGGGGCATCATCCCCAACAAGAACAGGTATGAGACCCACCCCTCTGATGGGGGTTAGGGGTGGTGGAGAGGGGCATCATCCCCAACAAGAACAGGTATGAGACCCAACCCTCTGATGGGGGTTAGGGGTGGTGGAGAGGGGCATCATCCCCAACAAGAACAGGTATGAGACCCACCCCTCTGATGGGGGTTAGGGGTGGTGGAGAGGGGCATCATCCCCAACAAGAACAGGTATGAGACCCACCCCTCTGATGGGGTTAGGGGTGGTGGAGAGGGAGAGGGCAATCCATCCACCCAATCCAGACGCAGCCCTCTGATGGGGTAAGGGAGAGGGGGGGGGGGGGACTGACTAACTGTGTGGGACTGAGCATGTAAGTAAATGTATTTGACTGTCCCTCACCCTGTCTGTCCCTCACCCTGTCTGTCCCCCTGTTGTCCCCACCCTGTCTGTCCCCCTGTCTGTCCCTCACCCTGTCTGTCCCTCACCCTGTCTGTCCCCCTGTTGTCCCTCACCCTGTCTGTCCCTCACCCTGTCTGTCCCTCACCCTGTCTGTCCCTCACCCTGTCTGTCCCTCACCCTGTCTGTCCCCCTGTTGTCCCCACCCTGTCTGTCCCCCTGTCTGTCCCTCACCCTGTCTGTCCCTCACCCTGTCTGTCCCCCTGTTGTCCCTCACCCTGTCTGTCCCTCACCCTGTCTGTCCCTCACCCTGTCTGTCCCTCACCCTGACTGTCCCTCACCCTGTCTGTCCCTCACCCTGTCTGTCCCCCTGTCTGTCCCTCACCCTGTCTGTCCCTCACCCTGTCTGTCCCTCACCCTGTCTGTCCCCCTGTCTGTCCCTCACCCTGTCTGTCCCTCACCCTGACCCTTTCTTCATCTCTCCCTCTCTCCTTTCTTTCCTCCCTCAGGGCAGAGCAGTTGTCTAGCGTGCAGTACACCCTCCCCAAAACACCAGGGGGCGATAGAGCAGACTTCTGGCGTTTCCGCGGCCTCCGCAGCTCCAAGAGGAACCTGAGGAAGAGCAGGGAGGACCTGTCGGCCCAGCCGGTCCAGACCAAGTTCCCCGCTTACGAGAGGGTGGTTCTGAGAGAAGGTGAGAGACACCCAGAGAGCATCAAGAGACTCCCCGAGCCCTAAAGGCTTGTTGACTAGGCTGTGACGTCATGTTGTCGACGTCCTGGTTTGTTGACCAGGCTGTGACGTCATGTTGTCGACGTCCTGGTTTGTTGACCAGGCTGTGACGTCATGTTGTCGACGTCCTGGTTTGTTGACTAGGCTGTGACGTCATGTTGTCGACGTCCTGGTTTGTTGACCAGGCTGTGACGTCATGTTGTCGACGTCCTGGTTTGTTGACCAGGCTGTGACGTCATGTTGTCGACGTCCTGGTTTGTTGACTAGGCTGTGACGTCATGTTGTCGACGTCCTGGTTTGTTGACTAGGCTGTGACGTCATGTTGTCGACTTCCTGGTTTGTTGACTAGGCTGTGACGTCATGTTGTCGACGTCCGTGTTCTTTAGTGGTTTGTTGTTATTCTTTACTGGTTTGTTGACTAGGCTGTGACGTCATGTTGTCGACTTCCTGGTTTGTTGACTAGGCTGTGACGTCATGTTGTCGACTTCCTGGTTTGTTGACTAGGCTGTGACGTCATGTTGTCGACGTCCATGTTCTTTACCGGTTTGTTGTTGTTCTTTACTGGTTTGATGTTGTTCTTTACTGGTTTGTTGTGGTTTTTTACTGGTTTGTTGATGTTTTTACCGGTTTGTTGTTTTGTCCCGGGCAGCTGGTTTCCTGAGGCCTGTGGTCATCTTCGGGCCCATAGCTGACTCGGCTCGAGAGAAGCTGGCCCGAGAGGAGCCCGACGTATTTGAACTAGCCAGTAAGTCCCTGCTCTCTCCAACTCCTCCTGTCTCCACGGTGATGTCTCCACCTTGTTACACATTCTGTTGTCTGTTTAAAGTCTCACGGTTTGTCAAGTAGTCACATTACTTTCAAACAGTGAGGGTTTCAACGTTTAAAACTTTCACTCTTTGTAAAGTAGTCTTTTAAAACGTTCACTCTTTCTAACGTAGTCTTTTAAAACTTTCACTCTTTGTAAAGTAGTCTTTTAAAACGTTCACTCTTTCTAACGTAGTGTCTCTACAATGGCTGACAGGTGAATAGTTTACCTGTCCTTTCTTTCTTTCTTTCTTTCTTTCTTTCTTTCTTTCTTTCTTTCTTTCTTTCTTTCTTTCTTTCTTTCTTTCTTTCTTTCTTTCTTTCTCTGTTTCTTTCTTTCTTGTCTTTCTGTCTTTCTATAAGCTAGCCTGTACTCCTAGCTACACAGCTTTTGAGCTTCCTCTCTCTCTCTCTCTCTCTCTCTCTCTCTCTCTCTCTCTCTCTCTCTCTCTGACACACCTCTCTCTCTCTGTCTCTCTCTCTCTCCCTCCCCCTCTCCCTCCCTCTCTCTCTCTCTCTCTCTCTCTCTCTCTCTCTCTCTCTCTCTCTCTCTCTCTCTCTCTCAGCTCCCTAGACACTTGACTTTCTTCTATCACTGCCCTCTCACAGTTGAATGTCAATAACCACAAGAACTCTGAGTTATAAATACACACACACACACACACACACACGCAAGAAAGCACAAGATGGACGAAAGCTAAAGTATTTGCCAAGAATGTTTTCATTAATCAAGGACTAAGTTGTATACACACACACACACACACACACACACACACACACACACACACACACACACACACACACACACAGAGAGAGACAAATGTGAAGTGATTCCATCCCCTGCCCTGTCTGTTTGTGTAACTCATACTCTTTTTTTATTTAATTGTATTTTCTTTTCAGAAACACAGAAACCTGATGGAGGGGGAAGTATGTGATTCAGTGCATAAACACGTTTATATATATTTAGATATATTTATATGTCTTTGTAGCTATCCAACTGAATGAGCCACAATACTCTCCCTGTGCCAGTATTTGATAGGTGTGTGTGTGTGTGTGTGTGTGAGTGTGTGTGTGTGTGTGTGTTAGGGAGTGTGTATGAGTGTGTCTGTGTTAGGGAGTGTGTAGGAGTGTGTGTGTTAGGGAGTGTGTAAAAGTGTGTGTGTGTGTGTGTGTGTGTGTGTGTGTGTGTGTGTGTGTGTTAGGGAGTGTTTTTTAGTTGAGCCAGTTGGCAGAGAGCTTGCATCGTGCAGAGCTTCCCTCAGTCAGCATGTTCATTGGCTGAGCTAGAAACCCACTGAAGAACAAAGCTGTTCATTGGCTGAGCTTGTAGCCCACTGAAGAACAAAGCTGTTGATTGGCTGAGCTAGTCACCTTCTAGAGAACAAATCTGTTAATTGGCTGAACTAGTAAACCACAGGGAAACAAAGCTGTTGATTGGCTGAGCTAGTAACTCACTGGTGAACAAAGCTGTTGATTGGCTGAGCTAGTAACCCACAGGGAAACAAAGCTGTTGATTGGCTGAGCTAGTAACTCACTGGTGAACAAAGCTGTTAGTTGGCTGAGCCAGTAACTCACTGGTGAACAAAGCTGTTGATTGGCTGAGCTAGTAACTCACTGGAAAACAAAGCTGTTTAAAAATCACCAGCCTGGTCTTTGTAGTTTTACACACTACAAATTGGAATTCCACAACTACACACCTGAGGCTGGTTCTAAATTTAGAATCATATGATGGCTTACGTTCTGGAAATGAAGATATTACATGTTTTGTGTTTGTTGATTCAGCAGCAGTAGCTGTGGTGTTTTAGTTTGTAGAGCTAGTTTGCCACCAGGCGTAGGCTCTCTCTATGGAGATGTGAGTGTTTACGTTAGCTGGTAGGTTAGCTAGCGGCTTCTGGTTCTGATTAAGGACTGTGTTTGTAACTAGGCAAAGAAAAGCGCTGTACAAATAAAGTGTTACTGTCATTATTATATTCTTATTCAAACCCAGCTCTGTGGTAATGGTAGGACAACTTTGTCACCTTCTGACTCTGAAACAAAATGGCCTTCCTGCTTTTTTGAATGTGCACCATGTTTCATTTCAACGCTTCACATGTAACACATTCCCCGCAGTGCGGCCATTGCCCTGAATTTATTACCGCCATGTGTTTTCTTGCACGCGCACATTCATACCAAACCCTCTTCTTCTACTTCCTGTTCACCCGGAAAGGCCTGCTGCATGTGATTGGCTAAGAGACTGCTGCAGTGCTGCACTACCCACCCTTCAGCTAAACCTCCCTGTACTCCTTTAAACCCCATGTGTGGGTCAGAGAGGAGGGGGGGGGGGGCAGCCAAGGTTGGGTAACAGACTGTCTTAGGGTGTGTGTGTGTGTGTGTGTGTGTGTGTGTGTGTGTGTGTGTGTGTGTGTGTGTGTGTGTGTGTGTGTGTGTGTGTGTGTGTGTGTGTGTGTGTGTTGCATTGACGCTTCTTCTTGGTCTTCTGCAGAGAGTGAGCCCAGAGATGCAGGAAAAGACCAGCGAAGCTCTGGGATCATCCGCCTGCACACCATCAAACAGATCATAGACAGGGTGAGCATCACACACACACACACCATCAAACAGATCATAGACAGGGTGAGCATCACACACACACACACCATCAAACAGATCATAGACAGGGTGAGCATCACACACACACACACACACACACACCATCAAACAGATCATAGACAGGGTGAGCATCACACACATACACACACACACACACACACACACACACACCATCAAACAGATCATAGACAGGGTGAGCATCACACACACACACACACCATCAAACAGATCATAGACAGGGTGAGCATCACACACACACACACACACACACACACACACACCATCAGACAGATCATAGACAGGGTGAGCATCACACACACACACACACACACACACACACACCATCAAACAGATCATAGACAGGGTGAGCACCACACACACACACACACACACCATCAAACAGATCATAGACAGGGTGAGCATCACACACACACACACACACACACACACACACACCATCAAACAGATCGTAGACAGGGTGAGCATCACACACACACACACACACCATCAAACAGATCATAGACAGAGTGAGCATCACACACACACACACACACACACACACACACACACACACACACACACACACACACACCATCAAACAGGTCATAGACAGGGTGAGCATCACATACACACACACACACACACACCATCAAACAGATCATAGACAGGGTGAGCATCACACACACACACACACACACACACACATACACACACCATCAAACAGATCATAGACAGGGTGAGCATCTCACACACACACACACACACACACACACACACCATCAAATTGATAATTGACAGGGTGAGCGTCACACACACCCACACACACACACACCATCAAAAAGATCATAGATAGGGTGAGCATCGCACACACACATACACACACACACACACACACTTACAACCACATTCGGAAAAACACACAGACACACACCATCAAACAGATCGTAGACCGGATGTTCAACACGCGCACACACACGCACGCACGCACGCACGCACGCACACACACACGGCATGCGTGCATCCCTACATGCAAATATATGCATAAACATGCAGGCATAGTCACACACACACGCTCCCCTTGATAGAAAGAGGGACGGACAGGACATGAATTCTGCAGCCTATCATAGCTCACACACGCAGAACGTTGCAGCCTATCATAGCTTACACACAGAACGCTGCAGCCTATCATAGCTCACACACACAGAACGCTGCAGCCTATCATAGCTCACACACACAGAACGCTGCAGCCTATCATAGCTCACACACACAGAACGCTGCAGCCTATCATAGCTCACACACAGAGAACGCTGCAGCCTATCATAGCTCACACACAGAATGCTGCAGCCTATCATAGCGCATGTCTGCCCCCTGGTGGTCAGGATCAGTGCTGTTTAAACTTCATACAAAGCTATCGGATGGCCTGCACTTAGCTACACATACCGTGTGTCAATAGAGATCCTTAAGGTCTGTCCTCCTGTCATCTCTTTACCCTTGGGTGTTTTTATTGCATGCATGTTGTGGATGTTTGAACTATTGTTGACTTTGAATATGTTTAGCTGTTCTCTTTGTCATGTAGTAATGTCAGTAATCAGCCAGCTTGATCAATCAGGATATGTTACTAAAGCTCAGTGATTCAATCAATATAACCATAGTGCAGGACTCTAACCTTGTCTGCCTGCCTATTTGTGTGTCTGTGTGTCTGTGTGTCTGTGTGTCTGTGTGTCTGTGTGTCTGTGTGTCTGTGTGTCTGTGTGTCTGTGTGTGTCTGTGTGTGTCTGTGTGTGTCTGTGTGTGTCTGTGTGTGTCTGTGTGTGTGTGTGTGTGTGTGTGCAGGACAAGCATGCGGTGCTGGACATCACCCCCAACGCGGTGGACCGTCTGAACTACGCCCAGTGGTACCCCATCGTGGTGTTCCTCAACCCGGACAGCAAAGCCGGGGTGAAGACCATGAGGACCCGCCTCTGCCCTGAGTCCAGGAAGAGCGCCCGCAAGCTCTACGAACGAGCCCTCAAACTGAGGAAGAACAACCACCACCTCTTCACCAGTGAGTCTGAGACGGAGGGGGGGTATAGAGGAGAAAGGGTGGGAGGAGAGGGGGGGAGAGGGAGGAGAGGGAGGAGAGGGGGGAGAGGATGGAGGGGAGGAGAGGGGGAGAGGATGGAGGGGAGGAGAGGGGGGGGGGGGGGGTCTATTCGTTCCTGGACAAAGGTCATTCTACTTTATATGGAGGAGGGAAAAGGGAAGCTAAAATGTAAAACACTAGACTACAATTCCCAGCACAAAGC
The DNA here is from genome assembly GCA_017639675.1 of Aplochiton taeniatus. Lineage (NCBI taxonomy): Eukaryota > Metazoa > Chordata > Actinopteri > Galaxiiformes > Galaxiidae > Aplochiton > Aplochiton taeniatus. The sequence goes on along the minus strand of CM030173.1, from coordinate 2,021,818 downwards.
CTTGTGGTGAGGTGAAGACACAGTAGACTACAATTCCCAGCACAGACCAATTGACATCGTTCTCCCTTTCTCTCCCCCCCCCCCCCCCCCCCCCCCCCCCCCCCCCCCCCCCCCCAACTCTCTTTCTCTCATCTCAAAATGAGCTGCATTGTTTATAAATAGTACACTACTAATGACGTCATTTTATTGTAACCTCTAAGAAATTACCTATAATACACTATTAATACAATCATTGATAACTAACCTCATCTCTCTCGCTCTCTCTCTCTCCCTCATTTCTCGTGTGTGTGTGTGTGTGTGTGTGTGTGTGTGTGTGTGTGTGTGTGTGTAGCCACCATTAACATGAACAATATGAATGATGGTTGGTACGGGGCGTTGAAGGAGACCATTCAGCAACAGCAGAACCAGCTGGTGTGGGTTTCAGAGGGCAAGGTATGACACACACACACACACACACACACACGCACCCGCACGCATACACAACACACACACACACACACCCGCACGCATACACAACACTCACACACACACACACACACACACACACACACACACACGTGCATAAATACACCCTCCGTCTCACTCTCTGTCTCTCTCTCTCTCTCTCTCTCTCTCTCTCTCTCTCTCTCTCTCTCTCTCTCTCTCTCTCTCTCTCTCTCTCTCCCCCTCCCCCTCCTTCCCCCAGGCGGACGGCGCCCCTGAGGACGACCTGGACCTCCATGACGACCGGCTGTCCTACCTGTCTGCGCCGGGCAGCGAGTACTCCATGTACAGCACGGACAGCCGCCACACCTCGGACTACGAGGACACGGACACGGAGGGCGGCGCCTACACCGACCAGGAGCTGGACGAGACGCTCAACGACGAGGTGGGCCCCCCCACGGGGCCCGCCATCACCCGCTCCTCCGAGCCCGTCCGCGACGACCCCCCCGTCATCGTCCAGGAGCCCCCCGGCTACGCCGCCTACCAGCACCCCCCCGCCGCCGAGCCCCTGCTGCTCCACCGGGACCGGGACCGCGGGGGGGTCATCGACCCGGCGGGGATCAAAGCGGGGGCCCCAGGGGCCCTGGTGCCCCAGCAGCAGGTAGCGTTTCTCCGGGCCGTGCGTCTGCCCTGTTGTCTGGAGGCGGTGGTGTGCGTTAGGAGGGTGTTCTGGAAGCGCTACTGAAGCCATCCATCCTTAGTGTAGCCTGTGTGTTTAAAACACCAAACATACCTTATCTATTGGAGGAAGAGGCTGGGAGTGCTACTGAAGCCATCCATCCTTAGTGTAGCCTGTGTGTTTAAAACACCAAACATACCTTATCTATTGGAGGAAGAGGCTGGGAGTGCTACTGAAGCCATCCATCCTTAGTGTAGCCTGTGTGTTTAAAACACCAAACATACCTTATCTATTGGAGGAAGAGGCTGGGAGTGCTACTGAAGCCATCCTCTAGTGTAATCTATCTAATCGACTTCAGACGCTGGTAAACTGAGGGAGGTGTTCTATTAAAGCCATATTTTAAACAAACCAACGCAAGTATACCTTATCTATTTACACAACAGCCAAAAAAAAATATATATATATATATATATATATATATATAATCTATAACCAAAGGTTGCGTGGCCAAGTATTCATTTATTCATAAATATTGAATACATATAAACTATATATATATTTATTTACATTTCATCTATTTATGATTAATTCTTGTGCGAGTGTTGGTTATTTTTAATAATATCTCAAACTTTTGACTGTGTCTGTGAACTGTGCCTAGTGTGCGTATTCCTTAACACAAGCTGTCTTATAAATGTGACTTCTTCTGCTGCTGTTTGTAGAGTTAGACCGAGGACACAAGATGAGCCTGATAACCCTTGCTGCAATATCGCCAGTTTGCCTCTTTAAAAAAAAAAAATAATAATGATAAAAAATAAAAGTGGTAATATATGTTGTTGCCCTTGGCAACGGGCCATTTAACAAAGGGGTCCGCCATCTTTGTGGTTGCCACAGAAACCGGGTCCTCTGTTCTTCTATTTCTTTGATGTGTCGGTCGATGTGTCCCTCTCTTTCCCTGTCGGGAGCAGAGGAGGTTGTTCCTAGTGTGTGTGTGTGTGTGTGTGTGTGTGTGTGTGTGTGTGTGTGTGTGTGTGTGTGCACTTCCTGCTTTCTGTTTCCTGTTTCCTCCTGTGACTGGGACTGAAAATGATGTGACACGCCGAGAAAGTATTCTGTGCATGTTGGAAGTTGTCAGTGTTAACACAGTGTATTGCTGTAAAATGTATTTATCAAGGCTTGATATCCCCCAAAACTAAGTCTGTGTTTTATGATGATGTGTTATACGACCAAAAAAAAAAAATCTAAAGAAGAAGTCAAACGAGAAAATCACTGTACTGTAACCGTAGAATTAAAATGTAATCCGACTACACTAACCAAGGAATCTTTGTCCTGCTACTAATTCCTAAACTCACTCACTACCATTGGTTAACTCTGCCAACGTTTTGCGTTTGAAGGCGTGTGATTGGCTGAGCTGAGGGGGGGCTGTACCGCCACAGGTAGTCATGTGATTAAACGCTTGTGAACGTCACTTCACAGAAAACAGAGGCGTCCGATGCCTCCACCCAGCCTAGCCTCCCCCTCCAGCAACAACAGCAGCAGCAGCAGCACCAGGCAGAGGCCCAGCCAGCTGTCGACGTCACCCTTACCCTCGTAGAGGGGCCTGCCCCCCCCAGCCCCAGCCCCAGCCCCAGCCCCACCCCCAGCTCTCAGGCTGGTTCCCTTAGGAGGCCCACCCCAGAGCTAGCTCGCCTCAGCCCAACTCCGGCTGAGCCCCTGCTGCCCGCTGCCGTCTCCACGGCGACGCCTCCGCCCCCGCGGCACAGCCCCGAACCACAGGTACCCCGGTCTGAGACACGCCTCCCCCTCCCCGCTGCCTGGGCCCGGGTTGGGGGCGATCCCGGTGTCTGGCCTGGCTGAGCCGTCCTCGGTGGTTCCTCCTCCTCCTCTTCCTCCTCTTCTTCTTCTTCTTCTTCGTCTGCTGTCGCCTGGCTGGTCGCTGTGTCTTCCTGTTTAGCCGCCGTCCACCTCGCTTAATCCTGCCTCGCCCTGCATGACCACGGGACCAGAGGAGACCAAAGAACCTGTGTGTGTGTGTGTGTGTGTGTCAGTGGACTAGTCAGTGTGTGTCTGTTTTTGTGTGTGCGCGCGTACATGTGACTGTGTGAGAATGAGTGAGTAAGTGTGTGTGCAGTAAGCAGCAGTGGGTTCGTGAAGGAGGGAGGACGGCTGTGTGTGTGTTGGAGGGGTGTGCGTGTGTGCGTGTGTGTGTGTGTGTGTGTGTGTGTGTGTGTGTGTGTGTGTTGGAGGGGTGTGTGTGTGTGTGTGTGTGCGTGCGTGTGTGCGTGTGTGCGTGCGCGTGTGTGGTCGTTGGAGGCGTGCGGCTGAGTCTTCGCTGGATGGAGAGGAACGCTGAAGATCCCAGGGCTCCTTCCTCTCCTCTTCCTCTTCCTCTCTCTGCATGGCTACGGCGTGTTGAAGCGCTCCTAGACTTAACCCCCTCCACGGAATGGTGGGCCGACCGCCTGGCGGAATGGACTGTGCTTTCTGTTAACAACGGCCTTGTCGCTCTCCTTCTGCTTTTCCCGCCTGGATTTGAAAAGCAGCCATTTCATTGAATAGTTAAAAAAAAGAAAAGGTGCAAACCCTCCACAAAATGGACACGCAATGGTTGCCTCTCAAATAGCAGGGTTTTGTTTTTTAATATGGTTTAATGTGTGTTTGGGGTATATGCTTGTAAATAGTTCATTATGGTATTCCAGTCATTGGTTTTGGGTAATATTATCAAAAGTTTGAGTGGCCCTTTTTTTTTTTCTTCTGACCAAACATGCAGTACGGCAGAAATCAACAGAAAATGATGCATGGTACAGTTATAAAGAGCCTCTGCTAAATTAAATACATTTTTCATTCTACAAAGAGCTTTGAGCTAAATCAATTACATTTATACTTCTGTAAAGAGCCTTTAAATCCAGCATCTTTTGCCCCACGTAGTGTTAGACTTACCTACAGTTTGACACTCTGCCAACCATGCTGATTTCAGCACTGCATGTTTGAGCCAAGAACAAGAAAGCGGAACCCATTTGTAATTTTTTCTATTTTTATGTTTCTCTTTTTGTCAGCTTGGTTGTTTTCTTTGAAGGGTAAAGCTGGGGTTGTATGCAGTGCTGTGTATCTGTCTCAATGACCAGTAACCCCTCCCTCTCAGTTTGTCTATTCCAGGTCTTTGCTCTCTTCTTCCGCCATTTATTTACTCTTTTTAAAATCCTCCCTTTTTTTCGTCTCCTACTTTGTTTATTGGATTATTAATGTGCATGCTGGATGTTACGGAAAACAATGGTCCTCCTTATCAAGCTTTCTTCTTCGTTTTGTTATTCTGGTAGATGGTCCATAAAGATCCATACAGCATGGAGGACCTGGCGAGGACCAATCACAGCGTGAAACCCGTGACCTACGACCCTCAGCCCGTGCCCTACGACCCTCAGCCCGTGTACCACCCCGACCACCAGCCGTACCGAGATTACGACCGCCCTCCCGGTCGCTATGACGTCAGCAGCAACGCGGGGGCGGGGGGCTACCTGGACCCAAAGTACCAATGTGGCTACGACCCCCACCAGAACTATGAGAACAGCCCCCCCCACTATGAGCAGCAGTGGAGCCCCTACGGCCCCCCCCCCCACCAGTGCCGCCCGGGCCCCCCAGGGCGAGTACGACCCCTGCCCGCCCTACGCCGACCCCCCCGAGCGGCAGTACAGCCCCCCCCAACGCTATGATGAGCCCCCTCCCCCTCAGGCTTACGACGGCCGGCCGCGCTTCGGCAAACCCACCATGCCAGCGCCCGTCCGCTACGACCAGGAGCCCCTGCCTCCCGGCCCGGGGTACGACCTTCGACCCCGCTACGAGCAGGACCCCACACCCCACCACCCGGGCTCCTACCCTCCGCCCGCCCGCTCCCCAGAGCCCATTGCCCCACGACCCCCCTACACCCAGGGCCCCCCCCCTCCCACACAGCAGCAGAGAGGCTACAGAGCCCACCCTCAGTACGACCCCACCCCCCCCAGTGTCTCCCCTGAGACCACCCCCCTCCCCCCCAAAGCGGAGGTCGTCTCCCCCACGCCCTCCCCCGTGGCCACCCCCCCACCGCCTGCCCCCGCCTCCGCCAAACCACAGCCCCCGACGGCCAGAGAGGAACCCCAGGAAGAGGCTCCGTCTGTGGGTCACCAGTCGGTCCTGAACAGGGTCAGGATGTTTGAGAACAAACGGTCGGTGTCGGTGGACCGGGCGCGGGATGCCTCAGACACACCGGGGAGCAAGGTACTCCTCTAGTTATTAAACTGTCTTTGTTAGTACCGGGGGGAAAGGTACTCCTCTAGTTATTAAACTCTCTTTGTTAGTACCGGGGGGAAAGGTACTCCTCTAGTTATTAAACTCTCTTTGTTAGTACCGGGGGGAAAGGTACTCCTCTAGTTTTTAAACTCTCTTTGTTAGTACCGGGGGGAAAGGTACTCCTCTAGTTATTAAACTCTCTTTGTTAGTACCGGGGGGAAAGGTACTCCTCTAGTTATTAAACTCTCTTTGTTAGTACCGGGGGGAAAGGTACTCCTCTAGTTTTTAAACTCTCTTTGTTAGTACCGGGGGGAAAGGTACTCCTCTAGTTATTAAACTCTCTTTGTTAGTACCGGGGGGAAAGGTACTCCTCTAGTTATTAAACTCTCTTTGTTAGTACCGGGGAGCAAGGTACTCCTCTAGTTATTAAACGCTCTTTGTTAGTACCGGGGGGAAAGGTACTCCTCTAGTTTTTAAACTCTTTGTTAGTACCGGGGGGAAAGGTACTCCTCTAGTTATTAAACTCTCTTTGTTAGTACCGGGGGGAAAGGTACTCCTCTAGTTTTTAAACTCTGTTTGTTAGTACCGGGGGGAAAGGTACTCCTCTAGTTTTTAAACTCTTTGTTAGTACCGGGGGGAAAGGTACTCCTCTAGTTATTAAACTCTGTTTGTTAGTACCGGGGGGAAAGGTACTCCTCTAGTTATTAAACTCTCTTTGTTAGTACCGGGGAGCAAGGTACTCCTCTAGTTATTAAACTCTGTTTGTTAGTACCGGGGGGAAAGGTACTCCTCTAGTTATTAAACTCTGTTTGTTAGTACCGGGGGGAAAGGTACTCCTCTAGTTATTAAACTCTCTTTGTTAGTACCGGGGGGAAAGGTACTCCTCTAGTTTTTAAACTCTCTTTGTTAGTACCGGGGGGAAAGGTACTCCTCTAGTTATTAAACTCTCTTTGTTAGTACCGGGGGGAAAGGTACTCCTCTAGTTTTTAAACTCTGTTTGTTAGTCCCGGGGGGAAAGGTACTCCTCTAGTTATTAAACTCTCTTTGTTAGTACCGGGGGGAAAGGTACTCCTCTAGTTTTTAAACTCTCTTTGTTAGTACCGGGGGGAAAGGTACTCCTCTAGTTTTTAAACTCTGTTTGTTAGTACCGGGGGGAAAGGTACTCCTCTAGTTTTTAAACTCTTTGTTAGTACCGGGGGGAAAGGTACTCCTCTAGTTTTTAAACTCTCTTTGTTAGTACCGGGGGGAAAGGTACACCTCTAGTTTTTAAACTCTGTTTGTTAGTACCGGGGGTAAAGGTACTCCTCTAGTTATTAAACTCTCTTTGTTAGTACCAGGGGGAAAGGTACTCCTCTAGTTTTTAAACTCTGTTTGTTAGTACCGGGGGGAAAGGTACTCCTCTAGTTATTAAACTCTCTTTGTTAGTACCGGGGGGAAAGGTACTCCTCTAGTTTTTAAACTCTCTTTGTTAGTACCGGGGGGAAAGGTACTCCTCTAGTTATTAAACTCTCTTTGTTAGTACCGGGGGGAAAGGTACTCCTCTAGTTTTTAAACTCTGTTTGTTAGTACCGGGGGGAAAGGTACTCCTCTAGTTATTAAACTCTCTTTGTTAGTACCGGGGGGAAAGGTACTCCTCTAGTTTTTAAACTCTGTTTGTTAGTACCGGGGGGAAAGGTACTCCTCTAGTTTTTAAACTCTTTGTTAGTACCGGGGGGAAAGGTAATCCTCTAGTTTTTAAACTCTCTTTGTTAGTACCGGGGGGAAAGGTACTCCTCTAGTTTTTAAACTCTCTTTGTTAGTACCGGGGGTAAAGGTACTCCTCTAGTTATTAAACTCTCTTTGTTAGTACCAGGGGGAAAGGTACTCCTCTAGTTTTTAAACTCTGTTTGTTAGTACCGGGGAGAAAGGTACTCCTCTAGTTTTTTAATTGTTTGTTAGTACCGGGGAGAAAGGTACCCCTCTAGTTTTTAAGCTCTGTTTGTTAGTACCGGGGTGAAAGGTACGCTGCTGTTACCAACATTTAAACTGCCTTAATAAAGTTATTTCATTGTTTATGTCTTGGAGTTTAAGGTTTGTTAGTGATAGTTAAAGTTATTTAGTGCCGTACACAAGACCTTAACAAAGCAGAACTACCTCTATTAAGCCTCAACTAACACAATGATCAATCAGGTTTTGTTTGTTATTTTGAGTTTTTGTAAGGTTGGGTACGTTGAGTTAGCGTTAGGGTTAGGGTACGTTGAGTTAGCGGTAGGGTTAGGGCTAGGGTTAGGGTACGTTGAGTTAGCGGTAGGGTTAGGGTACGTTGAGTTAGCGTTAGGGTTAGGGTACGTTGAGTTAGCGGTAGGGTTAGGGTTAGGGTACGTTGAGTTAGCGGTAGGGTTTTTTCATAATATGTGGTTGTTGTTGTGGTTGTAAGTGGTTAGCTAAGTCAGAGACGTAATACTGCAGTTTAGTGTTTCTGCCTCCGCTCCTGTCACTTATGGAAAGTTGAATCTGCCTGTGAAGTTTCCATTCTTTTGATAGGACAGTCAGTCAACTGTCTGGCTGTGAGTTTTGAATTGGATCTCTTCTTCTTTTCAGGCAGGAGATCTGCCTGTGAAGCCAGGTGGAGGAATCCCTAAGGCCAGCTCTCTGAGTAACCTGGACCAGGACAACCCCTACAGGTAAAAAACACATGACAGTATTATGGGATAGGGATGGCCTAATTACCTGGTGAGTCTGATATTATTATGGGTTAGCAGCCCGTCAGTGCTGGAACCCAGGGTCTACTCTGCTACTGGTGTTGCTGGTTTCAGTGCTCCCCCTGCTGGTTCTGAATGGAACTACATCCAAAATAACACTCGCCGTAGTCCTGAGATTAACCGGCATACGGCTGATGTGAAATGGACGATTATTCTGGATCAGGATTTCTATCTTTAATCTCAGTCCAAGGCATTTCAAACTCTTGCCACTGTTTCACTGTGGTTGATGAGCACTGCCCAAAAGGGGCCAACTAACTGGAACTCCAAACGTGAACCTGGGAAATAGGTTTTTGTTCATTTTCTTTGTTCGAAAATGAGAAGCAATTTTCAAAGCTTCCAACATAACAACACTAAACAATCCACTTTCTTTTATGTTGCTCTCAACCTCTCCTCTCCTCTCCTCTCCTCTCCTCTCCTCTCCTCTCCTCTCCTCTCCTCCTCTCCTCTCCTCTCCTCTCCTCTCCTCTCCTCTCCTCTCCTCTCCTCTCCTCTCCTCTCCTCTCCTCTCCCCTCCCCTCCCCTCCTCTCCTCTCCTCTCCCCTCCCCTCTTCTCCTCTCCTCAGAGCTCCAGAGCTCCAGAAGGCTCCTGAGGCTGATGACATAGTGCGCTCTAACCACTACAACCCAGACGAGGATGAGGAGTACTACAGGAAACAGCTGGCCTACTTCGACAGGCTGCAGACTGGACCCGGCAAGGCCCAACCCCAGGCCCAACCCCAGGCCCAGGCCCAGGCCCAGGCCCAGGCCCAGGCTCAGGCCCAGGCCGGCTACAACAACTACCCTAGGTATTAAGACACACACACACACACACACACAACAATGTCACCTCTGATATAGAAACTTTCATGGACAAACACACACACACACACACGCACACACACACAGAACAACCACACAACACACAACTCTGATAGAGAATGTTTCAAGAACAATCACACACCCAATACACTAACACACACACACAGAACAACCACACAACACAGATAGAGAATGTTTCAAGAACAATCACGCACCCAATACACTAACACACACACACACAGACAGAACAACCACACACCCAATACACTAACACACACACACACACACACCACACAAGTACACTAAGTCAAATCTGCTAGACAATGTTTCAAGGACAAACACAAACACACACACACACACACACACACACACACACACACACACACACACACACACACACACAGAACAACCACACAACAGACAACTCTGATAGAGAATGTTTCAAGGACAAACACACACACACACACACACACACACATGTAGATATGTTTCTTTTCAAAGTTCAAAACAACGCTGGTTGTGTCTAAATCTGTTTTCCCTTGCCAATGGGAACACTTCCCCCTGTGTGATGATCTCATTAACAAAACCATCTTCTCTACATAACTATGTAATGCCTCACTGGCTTTGGCTGTTGGAGTCAAATTTTAGGGGACGTTTTTTTTAGAGGCAAGGCATTTGCATAAATTAATAGATTTTAATAACAAAATGAAGTGCTTTTTTTAAACCTTAAATAATTGGCTTTTTTGTGTCCTTGGGATATAGTTGAAGAATAAGTTATTTCGCAATTCCTTAGGCTGCCCAAGTCATGGTTTTATTCAAAGAGAGGTAGTAGACTAACCGGTTGTCCTTGGTGATGTCCTTTTCCAAATCCCATCCCATCCCATCCCTCTGTCCTGGATGAGGTGAACTCAAGGGCATAGCTTTACGTTGCAGTGAGCACTGACCCCATCTCCCCTAGTATTCCTATATTAAATTTGAAATGTCTAAATATAGAAAATGATGTAACATACTGTCTCATAGTAAGTTAATGAATAAGGGGGAAAAGAAAAGCTTAACGTTAATATATATATTATATTCAGGGGCTCTCATTATTGGGGGGGGGGGGTAGCAACCCCCCCTCATCCCTCCTGTAATCTACGCCCTTGGGTGAACTCAATCTTCATCTCTTGCACAGTGTCGCATGAAACGAGCAGGATGATATCCATGTTAAATCAAACATCTTAGAATTGTACTGGACTCAAACCTCTTTAATGGGGGAAAGCCCTGATGACCAACACCTAAACACACCACTGGGAAATGTAGTTTTCCTTTTCCTTACAGGCCTGAGTCTGCTGAGAAGATCAGCCCAGCGGAGAATCAATACGAACCTGTTCCCCAGGTGACCCCTGCCCTCCCACCTGTCCTGCTGCCCAAACCTACCTCACATGAGGGTAAGGAGGGGGGAAAAAATCATCTGATTTAAACATCCTCACTCACGTTTTATTTGATCATATTTATGGAGACATATTGAGATGATGTTTATACTCTTGTTGTTGAAAGTGTGAGATCCTGCTGTAAAATTATTTAAATATATGAAAATGGTTTTCTCATATATATATATATGTGTGTGTGTGTGTGTGTGTGTGTGTGTGTGTGTGTGTGTGTGTGTGTGTGTGTGTGTGTTTCTAAGGAAATGCCAATAAATATTCTGTCTAGAAATTAATAACAAGATTGGATGTAACAAATGCTTGTTTGCATGGTGCTCTAGTTTGACGTAGATACTCCTGCGCTCACACACACACACACACACACATACACACACACACACACACACGTTTGTACAGGGTGTCTGATCTTCCTGCCCCCTCTCCCTCAGTCAAAGACACTGTCCAGACCGGCGTCCTGCCCCACAAGAGTTTCCCTGAGAAGTCTCCAGTGAACGGCACTAGCCATGCCTCCACCATCGAGCAGGCCCCTAAAGCAGCTGGGGCCCCCGCAGGAACCGCCCCTGGCCCCACCAGCTACAACCGCTACGTCCCCAAACCCTACACCAACTCCGCCCGGCCCTTCGAACGCAAGTTTGACAGCCCCAAGTTCAACCACAACCTGCTGTCCAACGACAAGCCGGAGCTGGCTCCCAAAGTAAGGGGGGGGGGGGGGGGGGGGGGTGGGAGGAAGGAGAGGGATGGGAGGAGCCAGGGGGGGAGGAAGGAGAGGGATGGGGGGGAGGAAGGAGTCAGGAGGAGAGAGGGAGGAGCCAGGGGAGGGAGGAATTCCTGTAGGTGAACTTTTCAGATTGTGTGATATGAAACTGTTCTGATTTTGTGTTGTTGAATTAATCTAAGTGAATGCGTGTGTGCGTGTGTGTGTGTGTTTTAAAGCGTTCTGACTTTGTGTTGTTGAATTAATCTAAGTGAATGCGTGTGTGCGCGTGTGTGTGTGTTTTAAAGCGTTCGGACTTTTTGTTGTTATTGTTTAA
>CM030173.1:1985462-2005462 GCA_017639675.1 Aplochiton taeniatus | reverse complement strand
ATGCAGATGCACATCCTCACCATAGGAGCTGTTGGTGAACTCTTTCCTGTTTCAGGTTCCTAAGGAATACAGGACACATAAAAAAAAACAAAAAAAAACTCTTAACTCGTTGGAGTGCATGCCCCTTGCTACTGAAGAGTGGACTACACTATAAGCCAAGTTTTCTAAAAGGAATCTATAGGTAACCAGAGTGATGGGTTGGTTACAAGACTGATGAGGTTAGACAGACATGCTTACCCTTTACTTAGGTCTGTGTACACTCAATACCATGTCACATGCGGCGTACACTACAATATTCAAATACTACTAATGATGATTGCCGTCTAAATCTGAGGAATCAAACGACGAATTTTCTATATGTGTATTGTTACCGCTGAATGAAACGACAAGAAGTATCTATTTCACAATTTAATTTTTATGTTTTCACCTTTGAGGGGAATTTTGGAAGTACGTTTTGAAGAAAGCTACGCCGCTGAGCTCGAAGTTATGACGATGGTGAATGAATGATAAAAACTATGACATTGGGATGTATCTATGGTAACAGATCGACGGAAAAGAAGGCATTTTGAGTTCAGTACTCTGAGTTGAATGCAAAGGCTCTGTCGGAGAAGATCCCCCCTCCCTCCCTCCCCCCACTGTAGCTTCTTCCTGCCAATCAGCCAATCACAGCTCTCTTCCTGTTAGTGACATCAGTAGGATTCTGACTGCAGCGTTACCGTAGCGTTACCATAGCGTTACCATAGCGTTACCGTGGCATTACTGCAGCGTTATACACCAGCCCACCCACAGGGATCTATGCATGGAACTCAGGTCCACTAACCGGCTCCACTCCTTCCTCCTCTCCAAGTGACTCTCTCTCTCTCTCTCTCTCTCTCTCTCTCATTCTGTCTATCTATCTTTCTCTCTCTCTCTCTCTCTCTCTCTCTCTCTCTGCCTTTCTCTCCTGTTCTCCTCTACCTAGCAGCGATGCCTTATCTGCAGATTATTCACTTTTTCAGCGAAAACCTCTCTGGGTTTTTCTAAGTTATGATAAATTATGAAAAAGAAGGATCTTTTTTCTCTTGCCATGTTGTCAACCCACTGTATAAATTAACCTGGGTTTAGCACAGGAGAACAGTGGATACTAGTATGTGAAGTTACACTTTCTTTTACAGTATCTACTATGCATATTACTTCAAAAGAAACAGAAAAACCTGGCTGTATATAATGCTAGCATATGGCCTTGGTTTGGGGGTTTGTAAATGAACTTTTGTATGTCTTTGTTATTTTGTATAAAACTTAGAGAAAACTTCTTAAAAAAAAAATAACTACAAAACTAAGAAATTGACCATGGGTATCTTTGTATTCCAGTGGTATTCTGGAGGCTTTGAGCGTGTTAAACCAACTGTAACATTACTACAGCCACAAGTATAGCCACTACATTATAAAAGATTTAACGTTCACATGAAAAGGGTCTTTTTATGCTTATTTACAGTAAAAGATGCTTGGGTTGACTACCTTTTGAAGACATGTGTGGCACCCTCTGCTTTGTGATGCTGGTTGCTGTATCCTGTGCCCTGAAACTTATTTTTGTACTAATAGACAGTATACCATGTATGGTCACATCAGGACTAGTTCTATTTAGATATTAATAACACAGCTTCATTTGATTTGGATATTAGCTCTTCACGTGTGGCTGATTTTTTTTTTCTTCCTTCTCTGCGACACAATTTTATGTATACCACTGTATTAATGAATAAAATAATTTTTAAAGAACCTTGCCTGTACGAATATTTTCTGTGTGTGCATAGATAGTTATTTTCATCCGAGTTATGTGCCCGTTTATTTTGTGTATGTGCACCCCCCCAAACCCTCATCCAATAGCACGCCAGGAGTCGGTGACCTTGCTAAAGATTGTCTTGATATCTCTGATCACTGCAGTATTGAATGGTTGCAGTTTCTCGTTTCGTCCGCTAGGTGGTGCCAATGAGCTCTGCTTGCCGCACAAGGTCAGGTCCACGCGGCTTTACTTTGTTCGAACAGAAGCTTGTTACTGCCGTCAGCGCTTCGCAGCTAACTTGTCTGATGGAATTGGTTTCTAAAGCCGGGCTATTGTGTTTGACTTACTGTTAAAATGGCAACGATTCTGCTTTGAGGCTACGGTGGGTCATTGGCTGCTGTACCCACAAGCGGTATAGCCTATATGACTTAATATTTGGAAGTCATCTTTGAAAATTTGTAGAACAAATACAAAATGACTGGAACGTATATTTATTTTCACCATCCCTTCCCCTTATGATAACGTTTTCTATAACCACAACTATGAAATAAACTCAAATCCTATATCCTGCGAAACCCCCCTCCACATCCATTAATCCACCGTTTAGTTTAGAAAGAAAGATATTCTCTTTATGTTCCTTTGTCTCTCTCTCTCTCTCTCTCTCTAACCTATATAGGTGAATTTTGCCAAAGTCAGAAAGTGTTGGAAGCTCACGTTTGCAGAAATCAACTGGCTGATTTATAAAACCATTACAGCACAAGCCTATTGTAACCTAATCAAATAATAAATATAGGTATTTCTTTTATACGGAACATTATAATCAGTTCGTTTGCCCCTTTTTTCACTCATCTATAACATGAAAGCACGCTGCATCGATCAATGGAGGCAAAGAGAAAAAGACCTTGCCACCGCGGCAGCGTAGTAAATAGGCGCACAGTGACTAAGTGACAGGTCCCCCAATAACACCGCATTGAGAAGAGCGACCTAGCGGCAGCATAGGCGACAGCGTGACTGCTCTAAAGCGGAGCTTGCTGTAGTAGTCGATTTTTGCCGTGGTCTGTGAAAAAAAACCTGCATGCGCCTGAGAAGCACTATAGGCTACTCACGATCACGTACAGCTCTGTGTGTTTGCGTTAAACCCACTGCTTTAACTGCTGCAGTATTTCGATTACGAGGACGCGGATTCAATGGTTCGTGTACTTTATTTTCACTAATTTTCATCACAATTGTTCGAGGCGAGCGTCCATGTAGCAAAGAGGCTGAGGTTTTTTTCACGCTGTTTCCAATAGGACCTAAACATTGATACGCGAATGGATGATATAGATCTTTATTAGCGTGACGCTTTGTGGATCGTTATTCTGTGGAGTTTACCTTTCCAGCTTTTCCTCGAGAACACGATTTTTGTTTTATTTTGGTTGATTGGAACCTTTGACAGAATGGATTTCGCTTACAAAAGATGATAGGTATTTTCTGTCGCACACGAGATCTATCAATTAGACTGCGCATATTAAATTGGAGAGCATCTTTCTTTATCATCAAAATTGATGGGGACCCTTTCAACGGAAACATTTATTCGGCAATTTGGCCACAGTTACAACCAGGCAAAAATATCATACCAATATCATATTTATTAGTGTACTTATTAGCAAGTGTTGTTGGTGATAATCGACAAGCGGACTTTTCCTTTGATTGAGGATTTGATACCGTCAGATTGTTTGTGTGTGTGTGTGTGTGTGTGTGTGACGATGCCTGTGCACGCGTTACCCCGGGGGGGAACTGGATCCCTAAGCCCGGCGTCCCTGTCCCAAAGTCTCTCCAGACTTAGAGAGTTCAGAACCCGGACGAGGATCATGCTGACACTGGGAGTCTCGCAGATGGTTTTGGGGAGTCTCATCTTGGCTGTCAGTTTCGCAGCATTGGCCCTCACTACTTCGCCAAGGGTCCGACACTCATGTCCGTTTTGGGCCGGTTTTTCGGTAAGTACCTTGCTTAGCTATTTCATTCAAGTATTGTTTGTTGTTATTGTTGTAAGCTATTTGGTGGCTTTGAGATGGACACGGCAACATTAAAGTCTTGCTATGAGTTATTTGTATTTTGGAAAGGGTCATATGGCTAAATGAAAGTAAATGAAGTAGCCAACTTGGCACGTGCGCGCTGTGAGCCAAATCCGCGCCAGAATAGTTCCATCTCATTCTGAGTAAATAATTAATCTAATTCATAAGTAGTCCCTGTTAATTTTTAGTTTTTCATATTGGTTTAGGTCAAATATGCCAATACTTTCTCAGTAATGAGTCTCGGTGAGAATCGGTTTGTTTTTTTTGTTATTTATTTTCTCGATCCATTCCCGTTAGTGGAGTAAAATTGACTGGGTTTTTCTGGTACATGCTTGGTAACTGAACAACAGCGATGTCTTTAAAAGTATACTTACCCACACATTACTATGAACATTATTGTTGTGGAACAATGTTTTTTTCCCTTCTTTTTCTAGTCCTAAAACTTTCATGGCGGTGGCTGTAAATATTTATGAGAGCGCACTTCACTGATTACCTGAGTCCGTGCACGGGAGGGAGGCAGGGCCATCAATTATAGAGACTATGGGCAGGGGTGAAGGGTGGTGACTGGCACAGGGTCTCTCTGTGTGTGTGTGTGTGTGTGTGTGTGTGTGTGTGATTGGTGGCAGGAGTGTTTCATGTCGAGTTTGTATGTGTGTCAGAGATAAGCAACTGTGAGTTGAAAGGTCATAGGGTGTGACCTCTGATCAATACCTAAGGTCATCTGGTCATGTTGGCGCCAGCTATAAAAAAAAAACAATGTATTTTCAACTTGCACCTGCAGGAGTCATATAATGAGGAGATAGACTACGTGTTTCTGTATTATATTATTTCTGTTGTCTTTGATCATAACCCTGATCATATTATATTATGAGGATAATCTATGAATACATATTGATGCCAAAAGGATTGGTCTAGGTTGGATATGAGGAGCAGAGTACAGTGTAGTAGTGTTTCTAGCTTTGGTGAGCTCAATTATGGCTTAGTATCACCAACATATCATCTCTGCTGGAGACTATTAAAGTGTTCGGCGAGTGTGTGTGTGTGTGTGTGTGTGTGTGTGTGTGTGAGAGAGAGAGTCTGTGTGAGTGTGTACGGTATGTGTTTGTTAGGGAAGAGTGTGAGGAGAGAGAGAGAGAGAGAGAGAGAGAGAGAGAGAGAGAGAGAGAGAGAGAGAGAGAGAGAGAGAGAGAGAGAGAGAGAGAGAGAGAGAGAGAGAGAGAGAGAGAGAGAGAGAGAGAGAGAGAGAGAGAGAGAGAGAGAGAGAGAGAGAGAGAGAGAGAGAGAGAGAGAGAGAGAGAGAGGCTTGCCTGCAGGCTCAACTTGTCCTTTCGCAACATATTAACTGTGAGTGTGACCTTGTTATATTTAATTATATCACGATTAACGATTATTACCCAGTGTATATCCACGATTAGGAAGGACACCTTTATGTACCAGGGCTATCCGTCCAGTGTGCCGTTGTTCCTTTGTAGAGCCTGAAACACACAGACCCCAAAGCCCCTTTACAGACACACTCGCTAGACAAAGT
This sequence comes from Aplochiton taeniatus, assembly GCA_017639675.1. Classification (NCBI taxonomy): domain Eukaryota; kingdom Metazoa; phylum Chordata; class Actinopteri; order Galaxiiformes; family Galaxiidae; genus Aplochiton; species Aplochiton taeniatus. The sequence goes on along the minus strand of CM030173.1, from coordinate 2,000,121 downwards.
CATGGCTTTCTACCAAACAGAGACCCAGGTGGAGCGACTCCCTAAAGATGAAAGGCCTCCATTGATGTTCTGCTCCGTGTGTTTTAATGAGTGTTCGTGACGGGACGTTCAGGGTGAACTTTGACCCCGCAACGCTACCTCTGTTGTCGTTACGTTGATAGGATTTAGTGTCAGAGATGGGATGTTCCTTGTATGGTCACCCTGTTCTCCTCTCCTCTTTCTTCCTAACACCTCCATCTCTCTCTACCCCCCCCCTCCCCCCCTCCCTCCTATATCACCCCCGCCCCCTCCTATCAATCTCTTCCTTCCTTCACCTCCCTGCTCCACCTCCTTCTCTTTTTCCTCAACCACACCCCCCTCCCTCCTCCTTCCTCCCCCCATCTCCCCCTTTTCTATCTCCTCCTGTCCTCCCCACTGTAGCCTGCTGAGCCCCCTCCCCCCCCCGTCATCCAGCACAGAGCCAGGTCCCCAGCAGCGCTGCCAAACATGGATTTATGTCTCTCTGTGCATTTGGTGTGTGTCCACGTGCACAGGGTGTTGGTATGTGTGTGTGTGTACGTGTGTGTGTGTGTGTGTGTGTGTGTGTGTGTGTGTGTGTGTACGTGCGTGTGTACGTGCGTGTGTGTGTGTATGTGTGTGTGTGTGTGTGTGTGTGTATGTGTGTGTGTGTGTTTGTACATGAGCTGATATTTCACATGCACAACTGATTTCAAAGCTTGCCTGTCCATCTCCAATGGGCTTGCTGGTAATTCATAGAGGACCGATTGGCCAGGAGCGATTGGCCAGCACCGATTGGCCAGGGCTGTAAACTAGATGACATGTTTTCAATGACAGCACAGCAGCCACTACTCTTCACAGAGGAAGAATTAGATGACATTTCCATTCATTTCACTGTATGAATGCTTTATAGATTTCGTCATTAATTTTATTTCCTTTAATTGTTTTACCTGTATAGCACTTCGATAAGGTTTAACAATGAAAAGCTCAATCGTAAAATGTATATCATGATTATTGTTATTATTACAGTAGGTCCATCAGATTAGAGGTAGCCTTCGGCAGCAGAGAAAGCTTATCTTTAGGCAGCCACAGTGGAACTAGAATCCTACACGGGCCTTTGGGGTGTTTCTGACTTCCCAGTGTCAGAGAGCTGTAACAAAAGGGTGTCAGAATGGAGGGGTTACGGCAAACTGATCCAGAAATATCCTGCTAGTCACATCCCAGCTGGATGCTGGTGCTGCAGGGAATTTCCGAGAGAGAGAGAGAGAGAGAGAGAGAGAGAGAGAGAGAGAGAGAGAGAGAGAGAGAGAGAGAGAGAGAGAGAGAGAGTGAGTGGGAGAGAGAGAGAGAGAGAGAGGGGGAGGGAGGGAGGGAGGGAGAGGGAGAGGGAGAGGGAGAGTGAAAGGGGGAGAGGGAGGGAGAGAGTGAGAGTGAGAGAGAGTTAATTAATTCTGACCTTTAAATGCTGAGAACATGAAATAGTTCTGGTGGACGTAGCAGGGTACTGCTGAAAGGCTGCCATTGACATTAGTAAGTTGGTAATGTGAGGTCTGAATGTGTGTGTGCCTTTCTGTCTTTGGCTTGCATGTACAGTATGGGTGTGCGTAAGTGTGTGTGTGTGTGCCGGTGTGTGTGTGCCAGTGTGTGCGTGTGTGTCTGTGTACCCGTGCGTGTGTGTGTGTGTGTGTGTGTGTGTGCACGCCTTTGTGTGTCTGTAAAGGGAGATGGAGAATCGACAAACAGACATCCAGGTCTATGGATTGACACAGAGCTGTTTGAGGCCCAGGGCGGAGCTGTTTGAGGCCCAGGGCAGAGCTGTTTGAGGCCCAGGGCGGAGCTGCACCCCTGGGCCCACACTCCAGTCAGCTGTCATGGAGGTGTAACCTGCTTCCCCCTATGGGGCTCCGGCACTGTTAGCAGGGTGTGAATCCCAGGGCGGGGGCCCGAGCGCTGGGTAAATAAATGAGGGTGTGTGCCTCTCACCACCACGGAACCGCTGTGGCTGTCTGGGAGAGACAAGACAGAGTACAAATCATCTCCTTTACTTCTCGACTCCAGGAATGAATCTGGCTTCAACCCAAAGTCTGAACTCAGCACGACTGCAGAAACACCGTCGATCTCTCTTTCTTAGTCTTTCCTCCTCTCTCTCTTTTTCATTCTGTATCCTCCTCTTTTTCATTCTATATTCTCCTCTTTTTCATTCTGTATCCTCCTCTTTTTCATTCTCTCTCCTCCTCTTCTCTCTTTCATTCTCTCCCCTCCTCTTCTCTTTTTCATTCTCTCTCCTCTTCTCTCTTTCATTCTCTCCCCTCCTCTTCTCTCTTTCATTCTCTCCCCTCCTCTTCTCTCTTTCATTCTCTCTCCTCTTCTCTCTTTCATTCTCTGTCCTCCTCTTCTCTCTTTCATTCTCTCTCCTCCTCTTCTCTCTTTCATTCTCTCTCCTCCTCTTCTCTCTTTCATTCTCTCTCCTCTTCTCTCTTTCATTCTCTCTCCTTCTCTCTCCTTTTCTTAATCTCTCCTATCTCTCTTTTTCATACTCTCTCTCTCTTTTTCATACTCTCTCCTCTCTCTTTTTCATTCTCTCTCCTCCTCTTTTTCATACTCAGTCCTCTCTCTCTTTTTCTTTACTTTGCTCTCCCTCTCTTTCATCTCCATTTAAAGGATTTTCTTCACAGCTGATGTAACGATAGCAGATTCCTCTCACTGTACACCCAGTTCCCTGCTACTGCCAAAAGGGCCTCTAGCCTCTAGCTAGATGTATTATCAATGCTAGAGAATTCCAATGGAGATCCTGTGTTTGAACTCTCTGTTTCTCTGTCTTTTCTCTTTCTCTCTCTGCCCCCCCTCTCCCTCTTTCTCCTGCCCTCTCTCTCCGTGTGCATGCAAACGTGTGTAGTAAGTCCAACCTGGCAACCACAAAAGGGATACAAAAAAAAAGTGCAAAATTGCATGAAATCTTGTTCCAATATTAACGTCTGTCGAGCCTGCTGTGGTAACAGACAGCACTATGGATGCTAGGGCTGTGTATGTGTTGAATGGCTGTTCTATCTCCATAATAGAAATGGATTTTATTTGATGTTTGTTTTGACAGACTGAAGAGAAAGTGTACGGGTTTTTTTTTTGTCGTTTTTTTCCCGTCTGGGCCAAATTTCGTTTGAGTCCGTGTGAGTAGAAATAGTTCAAGTCCAATTACCACAGCCCAGTTTCCTCGGCTCTTCAGAGCGAACAGAAGATAATAGCGCTGCGTTTTTCTTCCCTCTGTCCCGCTAGCCTCTCTTCAGGTAGTGAGTGGTGCCAGAACATAACATCAGTGGCTCGAACAGGGGAAAGGCTTTCCTAAGACTTAGAACAAAGTGTTGTGGTGCAATCCGAACAGATTGAGTTACACCTCACTAGCCAGTTTTCAAATAAGTAGGCCTACTAAGGAACGACAATTGCAATCTAAATGTTTCTCTCTGTAACATTTAATGATGCATTCTGTGTTAAATCATCCCACATTGAAATGTACTCAACATGGATTTTTGTGTTCGAACTAAGTTCAGACAGACAAACTCGTCCATCTTAAACACTCATTGAACGTGAAAATCCGTTAGCATGGTTGGGCCAGCTAAATATTTGAAGCTCCCTGTTGTACATATTGGGGACAACCTCCAGAGGCAGGGAGCACACATCCATCGACCCCCCCCCCCTTTGAAACACGTTGGCTTAGCCAAGGGGGCAGGTGGGGTGGAGGTGGGAGGATTTTCCCATCATCTAATCCGACAAGTACAGAACTTTACTTCAGGTCATGTAAATAACTTGACTAAGCTGCGGTGCGTGTGTGTGTGTGTGCGTGTGTGCGTGTGTGCGTGTGTGCGTGCGTGCGTGCGTGCGTGCGTGCGTGCGTGCGTGCGTGGGTGGGTGGGTGGGTGGGTGGGTGGGTGTGTGTGTCTGGGGGAAGGGAAGTCAGATTTGGTATCTCTCTGCATGTCTGTCTAAAAGTCTGAGGAATCCTAATCTCCCCCCAGCTCCAGTCAAACCCTGTCTAATAATAGTAATGTCCTTTCTGGTGATAAGCTAGTTTAAGACTCCCTCTGAGGTTTGGATGAGTGTTTGGTTAGGATTGGGAAAGGATCCATTATCTGAGAGGGGAGGGGGATGTTGGCTTACTTATCACTACTCTTAGGGTTAAGGTTAGTCAGGGTTAGGGTTAGTTAGGGTTGGGGTTAGTCAGGGTTAGGGTTAGTTATGGTTAAGGTTAGGGTTAGTTAGGGTTAGGGGTTAGGAGTAGTTAGGGTTAGGGTTAGTTATGGGTTAAGGTTAGTTAGGGTTAGGGGTTAGGGTTAGTTAGGGGTTAGGGTTAGTCAGGGTTAGGGGTTAGGGTTAGTTAAGGGTTAGGGTTAGTTGGGGGTTAGGGTTAGTTAGGGTTAGGTGTTAGGGTTAGTAAGGGTTAGTCGCCGTTAAACATTTTATTGTGTAGTTATATATTTATACTGGACTGGCCGGTAGTCTACAGTAAACATGTTATTTTATAGTTATATATTTATACTAGACTGATCTGTAGTCTCCATTAAACATTTAATTGACTTCAACTGGCTATCAACGTCAGATGAGTTGACTCAGTTCTCAGATTTCTGCTTTGCTTGTCTTTTAATTGGAACTGGTAACTCCTGCTGCCTGTACGTTTAATAACGGTTACCGTGGTGATCTCTAAACTCCTAAACTCAGGACACGAGGCCGTTCCTTTTGACGGTGAGGTCATTCCATATTCCACGTGCAATTCATTCGATAGCTGCAGAATATACAAGCTCTGTTAAAACTGCAAGGCTGCAAGACTAACCATACTGAATCTAGAGGCTTCTAGTTTCTGTCAATTTAGTTTAAAATCTTTAGTAGGTCAATGTGAATACTTAATACCAATCTATAATGACCTCCCTTACGCTCTCATACATACGCACGTACAAACACACATGTGTGCACGCGCACGCACGCACGCACACACACACACACACACACACACTCCCTTCCTTCATTTCATAAGCACTGCATGATTTATGAAGTGGACTTCTATATAAATATATATATATATATTTAAAATATACATATATATAAAAGGGAAATATTTCTGGTGTGTAATAGCAGTTGCCATGTGCCAGTCTCTATACTGTAACCTCAGATTGATGTGAAGGGATGGAACAGCTGGGACTCCGAACGGTACAGATGAGAGGAGAACTGACCCCCAGTCTGTCAGTGAAGGAGGATCATAGTGTAGGTTTAACTAGATGCCCTTTATGAATCTGATCTCCAGTCTGTCAGTGAAGGAGGATCATAGAGTAGGTTTAACTAGATGCCCTTTATGAATCTGATCTCCAGTCTGTCAGTGAAGGAGGATCATAGTGTAGGTTTAACTAGATGCCCTTTATGAATCTGATCTCCTGTCTGTCAGTGGAGGAAGATCTTGGTGTAGGTTTTACTGGATACCCTGTTATAAATCTGACATCCAGCCTGTCTTTGTGTAGGTTTAACTAGATGCCCTTGATAAATCTGATCTCCAGTCTGTCAGTGGAGGAAGATCTTAATGTAGGTTTTACTAGACGCTCTGTTATAAATCTGATCTCCAGTCTGGCAGTGAAGGAAGATCATAGTGTAAGTTTAACTGGAAACCCTTTATAAATCTGATCTCCAATCTGTGATAGTGTAGGTTTTACTGGATGATACCCTGTTCTAAATCTAATCCCCAGTCTGTTAGGGACTATAGAGGTTTACTGGATTCCCTCTGGCAGAGACCGGAATCAGATGTAGGGGGAGTAGATACCGGGTCAATGGAACAGAGATTGGAACCAGGTCAGGAATAGATAATAGAACCAGTCTATAGTTGAACCAGGTCCGGAATAGATGTTAGAACCAGTCTATAGTTGAACCAGGTCAGGAATAGATAATGGAACCAGTCTATAGATGAACCAGGTCTGGAATATATAATAGAACCAGTCTTTAGATGATCCAGGTCAGGAATAGATAATAGAACCAGTACATTGATTCGGGTCAGAACCAGAGATTACAGGCCCAGCAGTTCTGACTGGAACCCTGGTCCCGAGGTTAGAGGACAGTGCTACCAGGAGAAACACAGAGGAGAAGACAGTCCTACCAGGAGAAACACAGAGGAGAGAAGGGTAAAATCAGATCAAAGGAAGGATTAGGTGTGTGTGTGTGTGTGTGTGTGTGTGTGTGTGTGTGTGTGTGTGTGTGTGTGTGTGTGTGTGTGTGTTAAGTGTGCGTAAGAGTGTTTTAAGTGTGTTTGAATGTATTGAATCAAAGACAAGTAGGGATACTAGACTTTAGATGCACACACACACACACACACACACACACACACACACACACACACACACACACACACACACCGTAAACACATACAGCTGTGTTTACATCTTGAATGGTCTTGTATTCACTGCCGTCATGGATCCACCCTGGGGGTTTAGGGAGGTGGGGATGTCCTTCAGACTGAATGGCCCCCAGAGCTTAAGACCTTAGAGAAGAGGAGCAAAGCCCAGGGTGTGGCACACACACACACACACACACACTTACACACACACACACACACACACACACACACACACACACACACACACACACAGACTTAGACACACATACATACACACACACACTTACAAACACACACGCACACACACACACACACACACACACGCACACACACACACACACACACACACACACACACACACACACACACACACACACACACACACACACACACACACACACACACACACATACAGTCACTTCCTCTCCCTCCTGTTCTGTTTAGCGGGATAGAGATGTTTCCACCTAGACCTTTTAAAGGCCCAGGGTGGGACAGGGTCTTTGTGGTAGGAACAGAGAGATGTTTCCACCTTAAGGTAGACATGCTATAGGCCCAGGGTGGGACAGGGTCTTTGTGGTAGGAACAGAGAGATGTTTCCACCTTAAGGTAGACCAGCTATAGGCCCAGGGTGGGACAGGGTCTTTGTGGTAGGAACAGAGAGATGTTTCCACCTTAAGGTAGACCAGCTATAGGCCCAGGGTGTGACAGGGTCTTTGTGGTAGGAACAGAGAGATGTTTCCACCTTAAGGTAGACATGCTATAGGCCCAGGGTGTGACAGGGTCTTTGTGGTAGGAACAGAGAGATGTTTCCACCTTAAGGTAGACATGCTATAGGCCCAGGGTGTGACAGGGTCTTTGTGGTAGGAACAGAGAGATGTTTCCACCTTAAGGTAGACATGCTATAGGCCCAGGGTGTGACAGGGTCTTTGTGGTAGGAACAGAGAGATGTTTCCACCTTAAGGTAGACATGCTATAGGCCCAGGGTGTGACAGGGTCTTTGTGGTAGGAACAGAGAGATGTTTCCACCTTAAGAGATGTTTGAGGTGTCCAAACACAATAGACCCTCAGAGAGTCCTGAGGGGTAAAACGGGCCTGTTATTGGGGGAATTAATTTGGTCCTTATTATAATCAATAATAATAATAATAATAATAATCGAATTGTTTCATAATTAATAATAATAATAATAATAATAATAATCTAATTCTGTTTTTATAATTAATAATAATAATAATAATAATAATCTCATTCTGTTTTTATAATGAATAATAATAATAATAATAATAATCTAATTCTGTTTTTATAATTAATAATTCTAATTATAATAATCTCATTCTGTTTTTATAATTAATAATAATAATAATAATAATAATAATCTAATTCTGTTTTTATAACTCTTATACTGTATATACAGTGGAGATGCTGCTTCTGATCCTTCAATATGAAGTGCAGAACAAAGACTGGTGAGAAATGAAAAGGACTCAGATCTTCCTCATCCTCCATTTGCTGTTGCCTCCTCAGAGCTAAGGGAGGGAGGGAGGGAGGAGTGAGTGAGTGAGGGAGGGAGGGAGTGAAGGAGGGAGTGAGGGAGGGAGTGAGTGAGTGAGTGAGTGAGGGAGGGAGGAAGGGAGGGAGGGAGGGAGGGGAGGGCCATAAAGCCGTAACTGAGAAATCTACAGAAGAATTCCTTCAGTGAAATATCATTAACAAAGCAAAGAAATCCGACTCGCTTGTTTTATTTCATGTAGATATTAATACTTCATAAATTAATCTTTAGTCCTGGGTGGGAGAAGTGTCTTTACTTCACATGAAAAGGATTGCAATATTCCCTGTAAGGTCTGCATGTTGTGTGGAATGGCTGACAGCAGCAGAGAGAAAAAAAGTGTTTTTTTGACAAATGATGATTTTGCCCTGAGAGACGTTCTAAAGGTTCAAAGGTCGCAAGGTGACATCTCTAGCTGCACGCAATAAACATTAGGAGGTCACAGTGACAAACAAACTAATGGAGGACCTGCCACACATATACACACACACACACACACACACACACACACACACACACACACACACACACACACTCTCTCTCACAGTGAGTAATGGCGTTCGGTTCAGGCATTTCAATAAGTCTTCCTCTATGTTGCATTGACTGTAATTGGAGGCTGTTAAAGATGATGTTGGCTTCTAATCAGATCAGAGATGTATTTCTCATTAGCTTTCATTATGCTGGATCAACACAGGAGGTGTTGTGTTGGGAAGAAAATCGACACCATTCTCTGGTTTCAGTGTGTGTGTGTGTGTGTGTGTGTGTGTGTGTGTGTGTGTGTGTGTGTGTGTGTGTGTGTGTGGTAGTGTGTGTTTGTGTGTGTGTGTGTGTGTGTGAGGCATTGTGTGTGCTAGAGTGTGTGTGTGTGTGTGTGTGTGTGTGTGTGTGTGTGTACGTGTGCACGCGCACGCGCACGCGCGCGTGTGTGTGTGTGTGTGTGCGTGTGTTGGTGTGTCTCTGTGCCATTAGTCACCGAAGTGAGTGAGGAAAGAGAGAGGAGGAGGAGAGAGGAGGAAGGAGAGAGGAGAGAGGAGAGAGGAGGAGAGAGGAGAGAGGAGGAAGGAGGAGAGAGGAGGAAGGAGGAGAGAGGAGGGAGGAGGAGAGAGGAGAGAGGAGGAGAGAGGAGTAAGGAGAGAGGAGGGAGAGAGGAGAGGAGAGAGGAAAGAGGAGGAGAGAGGAGAGGAGAGAGGAGAGAGGAGGAGAGAGGAGAGAGGAGGAGAGAGGCGGAGGAGGAGGGAGAGAGGAGGGAGAGAGGAGAGGAGAGAGGAGAGAGGAGGAGAGAGGAGAGAGGAGAGAGGAGGAGAGAGGAGAGGAGAGAGGAGAGGAGAGAGGAGAGAGGAGGGAGAGAGGAGAGGAGAGAGGAGAGAGGAGGAAGGAGGAGAGAGGAGAGAGGAGGAGAGAGGAGGAAGGAGAGAGGAGGGAGGAGAGAGGAGAGAGGAGGAGAGAGGAGGAAGGAGGAGAGAGGAGGAAGGAGGAGAGAGGAGGAAGGAGAGAGGACAGAGGAGGAGAGAGGAGGAGAGAGGAGAGAGGAGGAAAGAGGAGAGAGGAGGAAGGAGGAGAGAGGAGGAGGAAGGAGGGCAGAACTGATTGATCTGACAGTTAAAGTGCTTCCTATTAGCCGAGCCATGTGGCTCATAGTCTAATGAGACAGAAGCTACATGGTTAGCCTGTCTGTCTGTCTGTCTGTCTGTCTGTCTGTCTGTCTGTCTGTCTGTCTGTCTGTCTGTCTGTCTGTCTGTCTGTCTGTCTGTCTGTCTCTCTCTCTCTCTCTCTCTCTCTCTCTCTCTCTCTCTCTCTCTCTCTCTCTCTCTCTCTCTCTCTCTCTCTGAATACCAGTCTGTCACAACCCATTCTCCACAGTGACATCACTGAGTGATTTCGGTGAATACCTCTCTATCAGCTATCAGGGTCCTTTCACTGAACTGACTCCAGAAACCTGGACATGAGGGGTTGTAGTTCCTCTTTTCTTAGCTAAACCGTAGACAAGACGATCAGACTTATCAAGAAGTAGACTTATCTAGCAGACTATCTAGAGGTAGACTTATCTAGCAGACTATCTAGAGGTAGACTTATCTAGCAGACTTTCTAGAGGGATAGATGGATGAGGGATGGTTGGAAGGAGGAATAGATGGATGGGCAGATGGAGGGATGGAGGGATGGAAGGATGGAGGGATAGATGGATGAGGGATGGTTGGAAGGAGGAATAGATGGACGGGCAGATGGAGGGATGGAGGGATGGAAGGATGGAGGGATAGATGGAGGGATAGATGGATAGAGGGATGGAGGGAGGGATGGAGGGATGGATGGAGGGAGCAAAGTACAGCGAAGTGAACTTGAGGACAGGAGGAGCAGAGGAGAGGGAGCGTGCACGTGCAGGCCATGCTGGGGAGTGTGCACGTGCAGGCCATGCTGGGGAGTGTGCAAGTGCAGGCCATGCTGGGGAGTGTGCACGTGCAGGCCATGCTGGGGAGTGTGCACGTGCACTTTGTTACTGTGAATTCCGTTTGAGTACTTTTCAGTCCGATGATTATTTGATTCATTTTGGGTCATAATTATATAATATAATAATTTGATGATCTGATGTTTTGGACCCCCAGTAGGGTGGTCTTATTTCTGTTGGCTCAAGTGTTTTACTTACACGAACAGCTGATTGACTGATTGGAACAGCCATTAACTGGGACTGATCAATATCGAGACAAACAGCTGAGTCTGGGACCGGCCTTTTGCTTAAAGGCACCAGTCAGCACAGCATGATCATAAACTGTGTGTGTGTGTGTGTGTGTGTGTGTGTGTGTGTGTGTGTGTGTGTGTGTGTGTGTGTGTGTGTGCGTGCGTGCGTGCGTGCGTGCGTGCGTGCGTGCGTGCTTGTGTGTGTGTTTGAATGCATGCAAATGCCTAAGGTATATATAGAGAGAGAGACAGAAAGAGAGAGATGGAGGGAGAGACAGAAAGAGAGAGATGGAGGGAGAGAGAGAAAGAGAGAGATGGAGGGAGAGAGATGGAGGGAGAGGGAGAAAATATTTGTGCCAAAATGGAGTGAAGAAGAAAATCCACTCAGTGGAATTGAGGCCTTGTGTGTGTGTGTGTCTGTGTGTGTGTGTGTGTGTGTGTGTGTTCCATCAGATGAGTCCGCAGACATTAATAACAGTATGCTGTGGAGCCTTATCTACATGTACAGTGTGTGTGTGGGTAACCAGGGACAACGACCTTCCGGTACAGGGGATCACCGTTTCCATGACGTCCTCCCCATCCCATCCGTTGAGGGAACAGTGGAGTGGATGTGGCTATCCGTTGGGTTATCATAAGGGGCTCCTCACAAACCAAGTGCTCCCTGGCTGAAGCTCTGAGCTCCTCAGAAGGTATTGGTGATGTCATGAGGAAAGGGCGGGTTGGGTTTGCGGGCTTTTATAGACAGAAGCCCCGGATCTCAGATCTGTGCTGTCCCTGCCAGCTACACCGGTCCCCTGGAGGGCTACCAGCCTGGATCTCAGCTGGCTTCTCCCCCCACGCGGGGGAGGGGGGGGGGGGGGGGGGGGCAGTGGCCTGGGGGAGACATTAGGGAGGAGAGGGAGGGGGGAGGAGGAGAGGAGGAGAGGAGGGCGGAGAAGGGGAAGGAGAGGGGGAGGAGGAGAGGAGGAGAGGAGGGCGGAGAAGGGGAAGGAGAGGGGGAGGAGGAGAGGAGAAGGGGAAGGAGAGGGGGGAGGAGGAGAGGAGAGGGGGAGGAGAGGGGGAAGGAGAGAAAGAGAAATGATGATGTCTTCTTTGTCTGTGTCTCTTTTTCTCTTGACTTCACTGTTGTTGTTGTTGATGTTGTTGTTAACGTTAACGTTGATGTTGTTGTTGTTGACGTTGTTGTTGTTTTGCTTTATTGGCAGGCTTTTTGATTTGGTGGTTGTCAGGACCGGTTCCTATGGTAACCGTAGGCGGTCGCCGCTTTGCTTTGGCTCCTTAGAGTCTGTTTCTGATAGATACTCCTTGATGGAGGGAGGGATGGAGGGATGGAGGAGGAGGAAGGAGGGTGGCAGACTGACAGGGAACGAGTGAATGAGAGAAGGAAAGAAAAGAAAGGAACAGAGCAAAGAAAATAATAAATAATGAAAAAGACAGACAGACAGCAAGCAAGCAAGCAAGCAAGGAAGCAAGGAAGGAAGGAAGGAAGGAAGAAAAAGCAAGAAAGAAAGAAAGAAAGAAAGAAAGAAAGAAAGAAAGAAAGAAAGAAAGAGGCATGTACGGAGCGAGGGAGTTGTGGAGGAAGTAGAGAAGAGGGGGAAGTAGAGGAGAGGGGGAAGTAGAAGTAGAGGGGGAAGTAGAGGAGAGGGGGAAGTAGAGGAGAGGGGATGCTGTAATGAGTTTGGGACGCCCTCCTGTCCTCCCCCTCCCTGTCATTACACACACACACACACACACACACACACACACAGACACACACACTCACACACACAGACACACACACACACAAACTCAATGACGTTGTCACAACACACACTCTGTCTCTGTAGCTGGTGACAGCCCTTTGTGTGTGTGTGCGTGCGTGCGTGCGTGCGTGCGTGCGTGCGTGCGTGTGTGTGTCTGGGGGAAGCGAAGTCAGATTTGGTATCTCTCTGCATGTCTGTCTCAAAGTCTGAGGGATCCTCATCTCCCCCCAGCTCCAGTCAAACCCTGTCTAATAATAATAATACATCTTATTTATATAGCCCTTTTCTAAAACCCTCTAACTATATGTCTGTCTGATTAACTGTCTGTCTGACTATCTGTCTGTCTGAATAACTGTCTCTCTGTCTGAACAGGACTGTCTGTCTGAATAACTGTCTGTCTGTCTGAACAGGACTGTCTGTCTGTCTGATTAACTGTCTGTCTGACTATCTGTCTGTCTGAACAGGACTGTCTGTCTGTCAGAATGAGAATGACTATCTATAAATCGGTAGAGTTATCCTTGTGGTTATCGTCCTGTGTGTGTGTCTGTCTGTCTGTCTGTCTGTCTGTCTGTCTGTCTGTCTGTCTGTCTGTCTGTCTGTCTGTCTGTCTGTCTGTCTGTCTGTCTGTCTGTCTGTGTGTGTGTGTGTGTGTGTGTGTGTGTGTCTGTCTGTGTGCTATTTCTCCGATCTTCTCCAGTCACTCATGGCGTCTAATTCTCCAGTGTTGCCGGGTAGGGGCACCATGTTGTCTGTCCTTGACAACCCACTGTTTCTGATCAAAAGGATGAGGGAGAGAGACACAGCATCAAAACACATGAAAGGAAGCCTTGAAGCGTGTGTGTATGTCTACCTATGTGTGTATGTATGTGTGTGTGTGTCTGTGTGTATATCTATGTGTGTGTGTGTGTGTGTGCGTGCGTGTGTGTGTGTGTGTATATCTGTGTGTGTGTGTGTGTGTGTGTGTGTGTGTGTATCTATGTGTGTGTGTGTGTGTGTGTGTGTGTGTGTGTATGTGTGTGTGTGTGTGTATATGTGTGTGTGTGTGCGTGTGTGCTTGTTTGGCTGTGTGTGTGTGTGTGTGTGTGTGTGTGTGTGTGTGTGTGTGTGTGTATATATATCTATGAGTGTGTGTGTGTGTGTGTTTGTGTGTGTGTAGATCTATGAGTGTGTGTATGCGCGTGTGTGCACGTGTGTGTGTGTGTGTGTGTAAATCTATGAGTGTGTGTGTGTTTGTGTGTGTGTAGATCTGTGTGTGTGTGTGTGTGTGTGTGTGTGTGTGTGTGTGTGTGTGGGTGCGTGCTTGTTTGGCTGTGTGTGACAGGGAGCTGTTAACGTCGGCAGCCTTTGATGAGGTCACCTAGAGGCGTTCGAGTGTGTGACTGCTGATGGAAGGAATATTTTATGTTACAATGCTGTGATGAGATCATCTAGGGAGGCCTGAGTTAGGAGCCTGTTTGGTGTCTATATGTTATAATGCTTTGATCAGGATGTGAATGATGTCTACATGTTATAATGCTTTGATCAGGATGTGAATGATGTCTACATGTTATAATGCTTTGATCAGGATGTGAATGATGTCTACATGTTATAATGCTTTGATCAGGATGTGAATGATGTCTACATGTTATAATGCTTTGATCAGGATGTGAATGATGTCTACATGTTATAATGCTTTGATCAGGATGTAAATTATGTCAACATGTTATAATGCTTTGATCAGGATGTGAATGATGTCTACATGTTATGTTATGTGTATTAGTCACCTGTCATGTCAGCGCCTAACCCCAGCTGGTCCACACGGACAGACCTGACCCCTGACCCCTCACCCCTCACCCCTTCCACCACCTGAGGCAGACCTGGTCTGTGGGCCCTAGCTCCTCTCCCCAGATACAGGCCCTCCTTGGTGGGGTTAGCTCCATGTTAAGAGTCTCTGGGTCTGTGGGTCCTCTCCTCTCTCTTTCTCTCTCTCTCTCTCTCTCTCTCTCTCTCTCTCTCTCTCTCTCTCTCTCTCTCTCTCTCTCTCTCTCTCTCTCTCTCTCTCTCTCTCTCTCTTAATTTCTGTTTGTCTCTCCACATTTCTCTCTTTGATTTTTTTCATTTTTCTCTCTCCCTCTCTTTGCTGGCTAATGAGAGGAGATGAACTAGGAACTAGGCACCAACTATAAGTAAGTGTTGTGGTTTGCCCCTGTCTCTTTTCCACTCACACATTCTGGAGGAAACACACACACACACACACACACACACACACACACACACACACACAGACAGACAGACACACCCACCCCCCCACCCCCCACACACACACACTCACACACACACACCCTCTTCCGGGGCCATTGACTGAT
>CM030173.1:1972962-1977962 GCA_017639675.1 Aplochiton taeniatus | reverse complement strand
TGACTTCATTATTGCTGCTGCCCGTTGTTTCTTTCTCTAAGGGAGGGAGGGAGGGAGGGAGGGAGGGGAGAGAGAGAGAGAGAGAGAGAGAGAGAGAGAGAGAGAGAGAGAGAGAGATAGAGAGAGAGTTGGTTCTCTCTCTAATGGACCAGCAGGGCTGCTGATGGAGCCATTTTAATCAGCTCACCTCAGATCTCATCTAGCCATGATACGACTCTCTGAGGAGGCATGATACTGCTCTGGAGATCCAGCCCCAACCCCCAACCCCCCTGCCCGTAACAATAATAAAAATAATCATAATAATAATAACAAGAATAATCCCCTCCTTTGTTATTATGAAATATAAACTCTCTGCTGTGCCAGACAAGGCTTTTTGTAAAGGCCGTACCAAGAAGCAGCCATCGTTCATCCAACATCAACGCTGGCTCTTTATCTTTGGCATCGTCAGAGTTTTTCTCTTTGGCTGACTAGACAGCTGGACGTGTTCTAGAAACAGAAGAAATAGAATCCACTCTGCCCCCCCCCCCCCCTGTTAAGAAGACCTACATTTGATCACTCCAGTCCTGTGTCATGACAGGCGAACGTGCCGACACATTTCTCAGCGTGCTCAGCACAACGCCATAGAGTTACACACACACACACACACACACACACACACACACACACACACACACACACACACACACATACACACACACTATCATATCTATCACATTTGAGTAATCTGGGAGACTGAAGGGTAGCAGGCGCTGCAGCTTTGGGATAAAAGTTTAGACAAGAGAGTTTTTCTAAGGCCAAGATAAACAAGAGGGGTGTGGGGTGAAAGAAAGAGAGAGAGAGAGAGAGAGAGAGAGAGAGAGAGAGAGAGAGAGAGAGAGAGAGAGAGAGGGGGAGAGGGAGGGAGAGACAGGGAGAGAGGGAGAGAGAGAGAGGGAGAGAGACAGAGAGAGAGAGAGAGAGAGAGAGAGAGGGAGAGAGAGAGAGAGAGAGAGAGAGGGGGAGGGAGAGAAAGAGAGAGAGAGAGAGAGAGAGAGAGAGAGAGAGAGAGAGAGAGCAAGGAAACAGGCAGAAAGGACCTGTCTGTCTGTCTGTGTGTGTGTGTGTGTGTGTGCGTTCGTACGTGTCACTAGCTTTGCATGCATGCGTGAGTTTTTCCATGCAGATGTGACGCTGGTGTCTACAGGTTATGATTAATACTTGATTCATACTTTTCATCGCAGGCAGCATTAGATATTTAGACTTCACACATGGAATGTAGAGTATAGATTTAATTTGTGAGCAGTGTGTCTTATCTATCAACATAACTGTATGTGTGTGTGTTTGTGGGTGTCTGTCTGTGTGTGCGTGCGTGTGTGCGTGCGTGCGTGCGTGCGTGCCTGTGTGTGTCTTTCTTTTTACTGGGACATTAGCGTGAGAGAGAAAGAGATGGGTTACAGAGAGAGGTTTCCTTGCTGGGTTACAAAGAGGTTTTCCTTGCTGGGTTACAGAGAGGTTTTCCTTGCTGGGTTACAGAGAGAGGTTTCCTTGCTGGGTTACAAAGAGGTTTTCCTTGCTGGGTTACAAAGAGGTTTTCCTTGCTGGGTTAGAGAGAGAGGTATTCCTTGCTGGGTTACAGAGAGAGGTATTCCTTGCTGGGTTACAGAGAGAGGTATTCCTTGCTCCCCACAGTGCTTAGACTGATGGGAAACCACTAAGGTTCCTGGTGAGTGGCCAACAAGTGGTAACCAAGGAAACCACATGGTTAGCTGTCGTCCGTCTTGTTAGGGTGTGTGTTGAGGGGGGGGGGCCTTGGGGGGTGATGGATGAGAAACCACGGCACTCTCCCTGATAGAGGATCTGAGAAACGACAAGCTTCCATGAATATATTTATGAAAGTGTGTTTAATAATCCTTAGCTGTGTCACTCACGGATAATAGCCATGTGCAAGATGAAGGCCAGCAGAGAGGTTTTCCTTGCTGGGTTAAAGAAAGGTTTTTCTTGCTGGGTCACAGAGAGGTTTTCCTTGCTGGGTTACGGAGAGGTTTCCTTGTTGGGTTACAGAGAGGTTTCCTTGCTGGGTTACAGAGAGAGAGGTTTTCCTTGCTGGGTTACAGGGAGGTTTTCCTTGCTGGGTTATGGAGAGGTTTCCTTGCTGGGTTACAGAGAGGTTTCCTTGCTGGGTTACAAGGAAAGAGGAATTCCTTGCTGGGTTATAGAAAGGTTTTCCTTGCTGGGTTATAGAGAGGTTTCCTTGCTTTGAAAGTGTGTTTAATAATCCTGAGCCATGTTACTCACAGATAATAGCCCTGTTCAAGATGGAGGCCAGCATCAACCCCTGTGTCGGGAATTAGAATCTCAACGTCTGTGTCCATCACGACGGTCTTTTAGCCGAAGTTATTATGCAAGACGGTCAATTATGAAAATGCTCCTAGTTCATATCTAGTGGTTTGAGTCATTTCACTGTTGATTGCTATTGTCTTTCTGCAGTGCCCCAGTCACACACAAAGACCGCTCTGCTAGGGTTGTTCTCTCTGACTGTGTGTGTGTGTGTGTGTGCGTGCGTGCGTGCGTGCGTGCGTGCGTGCGTGCGTGCGTGCGTGCGTGCGTGCGTGCGTGTGTGTCAACTGCAGGGGGTCTTTCAATTTGATTAGGCCTGCTGTCTACTGATGTGGAGAGAGGAGTGGTTGAGTGTGAGTGTGTGTGAGTGTGTGTTTGTTGGAGTGTGTGTTTGTTGGAATGTGTGTTTGTGGGAGTGTATGTTTGTCTGAATGTGTGTTTGTAGATGTGTGTGTGTTCATCCATCCAGGGGCGCTGTAGAGGGGGGCGTAAAGGGTCACCCACCCACCCATCCAGGGGCGCTTTAAAGGTGGGCGTACAGGGTCATCCACCTACCCATCCAGGGGCGCTTTTGAGGGGGGCTTACAGGGTCACCCACCCACCCATCTAGGGGCACTTTAGAGAGGGGTGTACAGGCTCACCCACCTACCCATCCAGGGGCATTTTTGAGGGGGGCTTACAGGGTTACCCACCCACCCATCCAGGGGCGCTTTAGAGGGGGACTTACAGGGTTACCCACCCACCCATCCAGGGGCGCTTTAGAGGGGGACTTACAGGGGGTTTGTCCTCTATGCGTTATCATCCTCCTTTGCACAGAAGTTGCTGAACTGGAAAAAGTGAATTGTTGCAATCTCAAATGTTTCCTTTGTTAGAAGAAAAGGGCCTGAAATAACACATCACTGGCATGCGCTAGACACGTGCTCTGTGTGTTTATGTGTGTGTGTGGGGGTGGGAGTATGAGGTTATGTGTGTATGTGTGTATGTGTGTGTGTGTGTGTGTGTTCATTCGGGTGTGAGAGTGCTTGTTAGTGTCTCGATGTGTGTTTACGTATGCCTGCGTTTTTAATGTGTGTGTGTGCGTATGCTTGTGTATATCCTGTGTGTGTTATTCTGTGTATGCTTGTGTATATCCTGTGTGTGTTAGTGTGTGTGTATGCTTGTGTATATCCTGTGTGTGTTAGTGTGTGTGTATGCTTGTGTATATCCTGTGTGTGTTAGTGAGTGTGTGTGTGTTTGTTCTTAATAGGAGTGCTGTTTAAAAAGATAGCAGTAGCAGTGAGATCTTCATACTGATGGGATTGGTTCATTGTAAATGATAAGAAAATATAGATTGACCAAACGATAGGCAGAGACATGAGACCTTAAAATAAACGGAACATTCTAGAAAGGGAGGTGGCTCATAAGGAAACAACCCAAACACTCACCTACCATTCAAACAGCCTCACTCCGGACCAGAACCTTGCAGAACAAGGTTTAGAGTGCATGTTAGAGTCTCACTCCCATAAGAACTAAGGTTTAGAGTGCACGTTAGTCTCACTCCCATAAGAACTAAGGTTTAGAGTGCACGTTAGTCTCACTCCCATAAGAGCTAAGGTTTAGAGTGCACGTTAGAGTCTCACTCCCTTAGAACTAAGGTTTAGAGTGCACGTTAGTCTCACTCCCATAAGAACGAAGGTTTCGAGTGCACGTTAGAGTCTCACTCCCATAAGAACTTAGGTTTAGAGTGCACATTAGAGTCTCACTCCCATAAGAAGTAAGGTTTAGAGTGCACGTGAATCTCACTCCCATAAGAACTAAGGTTTAGAGTGCACGTTAGAGTCTCACTCCCATAGGAACTAAGGTTTAGTGTGCACGTTAGAGTCTCACTCCCATAGGAACTAAGGTTTAGAGTGCACGTTAGTCTCACTCCCATAAGAACTAAGGTTTAGAGTGCACGTTAGAGTCTCACTCCCATAGGAACTAAGGTTTAGAGTGCACGTTAGTCTCACTCCCATAAGAACTAAGGTTTAGAGTGCATGTTAGAGTCTCACTCCCATAAGAACTAAGGTTTAGAGTGGTTTAGAGTCTCACTCCCATAAGAACTAAGGTTTAGAGTGCATGTTAGAGTCTCACTCCCATAAGAACTAAGGTTTAGAGTGCACGTTAGAGTCTCACTCCCATAAGAACTAAGGTATAGAGTGCACGTGAATCACTCCCATAAGAACTAAGGTTTAGAGTGCACGTTAAGAGTCTCACTCCCATAGGAACTAAGGTTTAGAGTGCACGTTAGAGTCTCACTCCCATAGGAACTAACGTTTAGAGTGCACGTTAGTCTCACTCCCATAAGAACTAAGGTTTAGAGTGCACGTTAGAGTCTCACTCCCATAATAGAACAGGTCTGTGTTTGACTGACACTGTCAGAGTGTTTATGACACAGGGGTGCTGATGTCAGTGTCTTCTTAATAGAAAACCTCTGTGTTTGAGGGACACCGTAATCATTAAAAATGATTATTAAAAGGTAATTATTAAAGAACATAGAGAAATCATTTAAGGATGCTCGTCAACTGATACTTCAATGCACTGTGTGTGTGTGTGTGTGTGTGTGTGTGTGTGTGTGTGTGTGTGTGTGTGTGTGTGTGTGTGTGTGTGTGTGAGGGTGTGTGTGTGTTGGACAGTGTGTGTGTTGGACAGTGTGAGGGTGTGTG
>CM030173.1:1957962-1967962 GCA_017639675.1 Aplochiton taeniatus | reverse complement strand
TTAAAGATACCATACACACCTCCAGACGTCCACATCCCCTAGATGGCACTTTTTCGTATGAAATATTCCGTAATAGCCAGCCAGCGGCTTTGAATTGATCTGAAGAGAAGCTTGAAGTCCTGAGGTGAGGACCCACAGGCCTGTGAGGAGGCAAGGAGCCAGAGCTGTGTCAGCATGGAGGATAGGAATCAATGAAGACTCGCTTTCAGTGGCCAGACATTTTACAGGCTGTTCAATGGCTTCTATGTATTCAGCCAGTGGACTAGTGGAACTGCTAGTTGGACAAAAGTAAATGTAATTTACTGTGAAACTGCCATAGTAGGAGAGGAGAGGAGAGGAGAGGAGAGGAGAGGAGAGGAGAGGAGAGGAGAGGAGAGGAGAGGAGAGGAGAGGAGAGGAGAGGAGAGGAGAGGAGAGGAGAGGAGAGGAGACGTGAGGAGAGGAGAGGAGAGGATTATGCTTTATGTTGATATCGGGTTGTTTTGCGCACAGACAAACAAACAACGTTGTTAGCATTTGTAAACAAGTAAGGCTACCCAAAAACGTTGGAATGTGCTGCATCAGACACAACACTCCTAGAAAAAATGAACCAAACAAAAGGCCTGATAATGTAATCCTAGTTAGAGGCCAAACAGAAGATTATAAATAGGAGAATATGAACAGTGTTTTGTTAATGCATAATATTCTGTAAGCCCCAGAATGTTTTATGCTCACCCCAGTCATCAGTGTTGGACTGCCTCCCTGATACAGACATAGAATGAGAAGAACTAGACTGGACTGACAGCCTGGGTTCATTGCTGGTTCATTGCAACACCTTAGACGTAGCTTTTAACTCTGTTAACGTGATTCCCTCGTATTGACATGGCTTGGATTGAAAGATGGCAGAAAAAAGGGGGGAGAGAGAGAGAGAGAGAGAGAGAGAGAGAGAGAGAGAGAGAGAGAGATGGAGAGAGAGAGACAGAGATGGAGAGAGAGAGAGTGATGGAGAGAGAGACATAGAGAGAGAGAGAGAGAGAGGTTGAGTTGATTAGTCATGTCTTTTCTAGTCAGTGTGATTCTGGGTACCCTCGCTCTGCCGCAGCATCTATTAACCTTTCCCACAGAGCCCCAGGTGTGTGTCTGTGTGTGTGTGTGTGTGTGTGTGTGTGTGTGTGTGTGTGTGTGTGTGTGTGTGTGTGTGCGTGTGCGTGCGCCTGTGCCTGTGTGTGTGTCTGTGTGTCGGCCTGGATCACAGGGACCCCCTCTACCCCGTGCCCTCCCTGCCCCCCCTTGCCCGCTGTGCCCCACCATGCAGCCTCACTGCCAGGGTAGCCTGAGCTGATCACCTCTCCCCTCCAGAGGATGATGTGTTTGGAGAGGGTTACGGGCTGGTGTCGCCTCCTATTTGCATTAGAGGCTTTGGGGTTCAAACGGGCTGGCTAACGTTGGCCAACGGTGCTGTGGGCTCTAGCAGTCATCCCAGACTGGCACATCACACTGGCATTGGGAGTGAGCGTACTGCTAGCACACACACACACACACACACACACACACACACATACAGAGAGACAGACACACACACACACACACACACACACACATAAACATACACACACACACACACGGACACACACACAAATAGAGAGACACACACACAGACACACGCACACACTCATTCGCTTTTGAGGCTTTGGTAGACAAAAAAGATTTCGCTGTCTCACGTCCGTTATGGTGTTGATTTTATTTCCCCCAGTTTGCAGATGAATGTTTAACGGTGTTGACTACAAAGATGTTTAACGGTGTTGACTACAAAGATGTTTAACGGTGTTGACTACAAAGATGTTTAACGGTGTTGACTACAAAGATGTTTAACGGTGTTGACTACAAAGATGTTTAACGGTGTTGACTACAAAGATGTTTAACGGTGTTGACTACAAAGATGTTTAACGGTGTTGACTACAAAGATGTTTAACGGTGTTGACTACAAAGATGTTTAACGGTGTCGACTACAAAGATGTTTAACGGTGTCGACTACAAAGATGTTTAACGGTGTCGACTACAAAGATGTTTAACGGTGTCGACTACAAAGATGTTTAACGGTGTCGACTACAAAGATGTTTAACGGTGTCGACTACAAAGATGTTTAACGGTGTCGACTACAAAGATGTTTAACGGTGTCGACTACAAAGATGTTTAACGGTGTCGACTACAAAGATGTTTAACGGTGTTGACTACAAAGATGTTTAACGGTGTTGACTACAAAGATGTTTAACGGTGTTGACTACAAAGATGTTTAACGGTGTTGACTACAAAGATGTTTAACGGTGTTGACTACAAAGATGTTTAACGGTGTCGACTACAAAGATGTTTAACGGTGTCGACTACAAAGATGTTTAACGGTGTCGACTACAAAGATGTTTAACGGTGTTGACTACAAAGATGTTTAACGGTGTCGACTACAAAGATGTTTAACGGTGTTGACAGGCTACAAAGCAAGGCTACAAAGCAGACAGAATGTGTGAGAGAGGGGTTACTATGCCGACACTGTGAGGCAACATACAATACAATACAACGTACTTATACAATGTACATATACAATACAATACAACGTACTTATACAATGTACATATACAATACAATACAACGTACTTATACAATGTACATATACAATACAATGCAATGTACTTATACAATGTACATATACAATACAACGTACTTATACAATGTACATATACAATACAATACAACGTACTTATACAATGTACTTATACAATACAATACAATGTACTTATACAATGTACATATACAATACAATACAACGTACTTATACAATGTACATATACAATACAATACAACGTACTTATACAATGTACATATACAATAAAATACAACGTACTTACACAATGTACATATACAATACAATACAACGTACTTGTACAATGTACATATACAATACAATACAACGTACTAATACAATGTACATATACAATACAATACAACGTACTTATACAATGTACATATACAATACAATACAACGTACTTACACAATGTACATATACAATACAATACAATGTACTTACACAATGTACATATACAATACAATACAACGTACTTACACAATGTACATATACAATACAACGTACTATACAATGTACATCTACAATACAATACAACGTACTTACACAATGTACATATACAATACAATACAACATACTTACACAATACAATGTACAACATACTTATACAATACAATACAATGTACATATACAATATAATACAATGTACATATACAATACAATACAATGTACATATACAATACAATACAACATACTTATACTATAGAATGTACAATGTACAATGTACATATACAATACAATGTACATATACAATACAATGTGCATATACAATACAATGTACATATACAATACAATGTACATATACAATACAATGTGTATATACAATACAATGTGCATATACAATACAATATACATATACAATACAATGTACATATACAATACAATGTACATATACAATACAATGTGCATATACAATACAATGTACATATACAATACAATGTACAGATACAATACAATGATACATATACAATACAATACAACATACTCTACATCTAGAAGGCATGTCTCTACTGCTTGACTCTATCTCCCTTACCATACTGCAATCCTTTACTCTCTCTCCCTCTCTATCTCTTTATCTATCTATCTATCTATCTATCTATCTATCTATCTATCTATCTATCTATCTATCTATCTATCTATCTATCTATCTATCTATCTATCTATCTATCTATCTATCTATCTATCTCTCTTTCCACCTTTCTCTTGCCCCCTCTCTCTCTCTCTCTCTCTCTCTCTCTCTCTCTCTCTCTCTCTCTCTCTCTGTCTTTCTCTTTCTCTCTCTCTCTACTTTCTCTCCTGAATAATACCAGGGCCTTTGTGTCGTCGTGGCAACATCTGAATGAGCCGGGCGGCATCTGCTTTGCAATTGCTCGCCGTCGTCACGGCAACCCCGAGGCACAGAGTCAAGTGCGACATCTCAGATCATGATTCCTGTCTGAGGCAGTCAACCATGTGTCCGATGCTGTCTTTGCAGCTGCACTGTCAGGTGCCACAGTGTGAGCCTGCGGGCTCCACCCCCCGTAGGGAAACAATGGCGGTCCTCTCCAACGCCACGCTAGTTGGCCTAAGTGAACGCTGGCTGATCCATCTGACCTCCCACGTCTGAGGGCGTGTGCGTGTGCGTGTGCGTGTGCGTGTGCGTGTGCGTGTGTGTGTGTGTGTGTGTGTGTGTGTGTGTGTGTGTGTGTGATTTATAACCCCCTGTCAGAGAAGCATTGTAGGAGGCTGTGAGGGTAGGAGGGGTATGGGGGGGGGGGGGGGCTGTCTGTATATCTTCTGGACCCATCTACACAGTTCATACCCACTCACACATACACATTCTCTCTCACACATGCACACACACAGTACACCCCTGAGGGCCCCCCCGGGCCCCCCCCCCCCCCCCCCCATTAGCGATTAGATAATATCATAGCCATGGTAACGGTAACTGGGCAGAGTGTGTGTCAGAGAGAGAAATAGAGTGAAACAGAGAGAGAGAGGAACAGAGAGAGAGAAAGAAAATGTACAAGTTAAAGTTAGATGATCTTACTTTCTGTGGTCTCATACTCTATAATGACCTTGGCTCGGTCCAACAAATATTTAACTTACCGGCTACTGTCATTGCCTTTGGCATCTGTCACAAGGACTGATTTGAGGTGTGTGTTGTTCTTACTATGGAGATGATGACTGATTTGAAGTGTGTGTCATTTTCACTATGGAGATGAGGACTGATTTGAGGTGTGTGTGTTGTTGTGACTATGGAGATGATGACTGATTTGAAGTGTGTCATTTTCACTATGGAGATGAGGACTGATTTGAGGTGTGTGTGTTGTTGTGACTATGGAAACGAAGACTGCTTTAAGGTGTGTGTCACGTGGAGCTTGTGACCACAAGCCCCTCCTCCTTTAACAGAGCAACTCTCATCCAAACCTAAGTGCCCAAATTAATCCTCTAATTAGGAATGAAATTACCCTATTAGCAGCCTCCGCTCTTCGCTCTGTCTGCAGCGTGTCAGTGGGGGGTTGTGTGTGTGTGTGTGTGTGTGTGTGTGTGTGTCTGTTTCCACCCCTAATTCCTGCCACTCCAGTACTCAGGAGCCAGCCTCTTAAAGCGATGATCTGATGAACGGTGAAATCCGCTCATTAAAACAGGAGCAGACATTTTGGATGGAAACAGAGAAGTGAGAAACAGCTTAACTCTTCTAGTTTGTTCCCAGAGAACAAGGAGCAGCTAGCAGTCAGGCAGTCAGTAACACTAACTACTGTCTGCTTTCATTTACATGGCCTACTATAGTGGATATTATGGTCTGTTCTTTGTAATGTGGTGTAATGTAGAGTGGATGTCGTGAAGGAGCAGAACAGAATGACACTGTTGTATCGTTACTGAAACAACAAAGTAATCAACTAGACACCCACGCTTTGTACCACAGGAGGAAAACACAAACGGCAGACCTCCATCTGTGAGGGAGGCTGTGAACAAACACACACACACACACACACACACACACACACACACACACACACACACACAGAGACAAACATATACACAAGGATTCTGTCAGTTTGAATTTACTGTCCACTGTTTGTTTATTCAATTTAGTTTATTCATTGATGAAAGTGTTGTGCAGCAAGCCCTTATAGTCTTCTCAGACTTATATTTAGTCAGCCAGTCAGTCAACCAACCAGCCAGCCGGTGGGCAGTCAGTCAACCAGCCAGCCAGTCAGTCAACCAGTCAGTCAGTCAGCCAATCAGTCAGTGAACCAGCCAGCCAGCCAGCCAGCCAGTCAGTCAGTTAACCAGCCAGCCAGCCAGCCAGTCAGCCAGTCAGTCAACCAGCCAGCCAGCCAGTGGGCAGTCAGCCATTCAGTCAGCCAGTCAGTCAGTCAGTCAGTTAACCAGTCAGTCAGTCAGCCAGTCCACCAGTCAGTCAGTCAGTCAGTCAGCCAGTCAACCAGTCAATCGGTCAGTCAGTTATCCAGTCAGTCAGTCAGCCAGCCAGTCAGTCAGGCCCCCAGGCTGCCAGGGAGAGTATAGTGATGATCAGGGTGGGGATGCTAGGGTCTGAATCTCTCCCTGGGGTTTGTTCTCATCTGCTCTATGTGTTGACGAAGTTTGAATAGGCGGAAAATCAGTCTGTATAAACAATACCACCCTAAGATCACTGGATCCACCCTGATCCATAAAAACATGACCACTGGATCCACCCTGATCCATCTAAACATGACCACTGGATCCACCCTGATCCATCTAAACATGACCACTGGATCCACCCTGATCCATAAAAACATGACCACTGGATCCACCCTGATCCATCTAAACATGACCACTGGATCCACCCTGATCCATAAAAACATGACCACTGGATCCACCCTGATCCATCTAAACATGACCACTGGATCCACCCTGATCCATAAAAACATGACCACTGGATCCACCCTGATCCATAAAAACATGACCACTGGATCCACCCTGATCCATAAAAACATGACCACTGGATCCACCCTGATCCATAAAAACATGACCACTGGATCCACCCTGATCCATAAAAACATGACCACTGGATCCACCCTGATCCATAAAAACATGACCACTGGATCCACCCTGATCCACACAAACATTACACAACATGCCTGTTTCTGTTTGTTTGTTTTTGTGTGTGTGTGTGTGTGTGTTTGTTCACAGCCTCCCTCACAGATGGAGGTCTGCCGTTTGTGTTTTCCTCCTGTGGTACAAAGCGTGGGTGTCTAGTTGATTACTTTGTTGTTTCAGTAACGATACAACAGTGTCATTCTGTTCTGCTCCTTCACGACATCCACTCTACATTACACCACATTACAAAGAACAGACCATAATATCCACTATAGTAGGCCATGTAAATGACAGCAGACAGTAGTTAGTGTTACTGACTGCCTGACTGCTAGCTGCTCCTTGTTTTCTGGGAACAAACTACAGAGTTAAGCTGTTTCTCACTTCTCTGTTTCCATCCAAAATGTCTGCTCCTGTTTTAATGAGCGGATTTCACCGTTCATCAGATCATCGCTTTAAGAGGCTGGCTCCTGAGTACTTGAGTGGCAGGAATTAGGGGTGGAAACACACACATACACAAACACACACACACACACACACACACACACACACACACACACAGGCACACGTGCGCGCGCACACACACACACACACACACACACAACCCCCCACTGAAACTGGATCCACCCCGGATCCGCCCAAGATTACCACTGGATCTACCCTGATCCACCCAAACATTACCACTGGACCCCCCCTGATCCAAACAAACATTACCCCCCGACCCCCGGATCCAGTCCTGATCAAAGGACTATGAGCAGCTGGATCAGAACCATAAACTCTCAGTGTGGACCTCAGTGCTGAAGTTGAGTCATTAACCCTCAAGTCCGAGTCGAGTCCCAAGTCACCAGTGCTCCAGGCCAAGTCCGAGTCATCATAGGTCTAGTCCAGTCCTCTAGGTCTAAATATGAGTACCCTCATATGATTCTGTACTGGTTCTCTCATTAAATAACTGTCCTGGACTCCAGTACTACCCTGGTGAACCCCATACCCGATCATTTCATCTCGCAGGGGTTTTGAACCCGAAACTCTCAGTGTGGACCCGATGCTGTTGTTTTGACAGTGTCTCTGCCTTCTGATCTGCTGCTGCCAGTTAGAGTCCATCCAATAGACACAGGGTTTATTGCTGTACAGCATGTGTCACGGTACATGCGGTGAACCCAAACCAAGAAACACATTGAACAGACTCACTCTAAAGCAAAGCGTTATTTTACCCTTCTTATAGCCTTTCCCCCCAGACTACAATCGTTGTGTTTTTCAGCAACGAGGCTGGCTAAAGACATTCCTAAAGGAAATGAAATAGCGAACGGCAGCGTTCATGTCGACAGGTTTGACCGTTGTCTTCCTTCCTTGCCGTGGCGAGGCCGTTTTATTAAAAACACGTTGTCAACGGCAACGCGGACAGCTCTTTCCCTCTCCGTTCTGATTCAATGCCAAAAGCTCCTCTAGAGGAAACTGACCGCTGAGAGAGATGTTACCCTGAATGAGGGTTTCTTTGGGATAACAGCTGACAGCACGTTCGGGCAGCCCTGGTCTCCTGTTGAGAGAGACGTTACCCTGAATGGGGGTTGGCTGGTTGGTTGGTAGGGTTAGGGTTAGGGTTAGGGTTAGGGCAGCCCTGGTCTCCTATTGGCTAGTCTGTCTTTGCTGAGGTCATGTAGGGGTCACTGTTGTTAGCCCTAGGTCATGTAGGGGTCACTGTTGTTAGCCCTAGGTCATGTAGGGGTCACTGTTGTTAGCCCTAGGTCATGTAGGGGTCACTGTAGTTAGCCCTAGGTCATATAGGGGTCACTGTTGTTAGCCCTAGGTCATGTAGGGGGTCATTGTAGTTAGCCCTAGGTCATGTAGGGGTCACTGTTGTTAGCCCTAGGTCATGTAGGGGTCACTGTTGTTAGCCCTAGGTCATGTAGGGGTCACTGTTGTTAGCCCTAGGTCATGTAGGGGTCACTGTAGTTAGCCCTAGGTCATGTAGGGGTCACTGTTGTTAGCCCTAGGTCATGTAGGGGTCACTGTTGTTAGCCCTAGGTCATGTAGGGGTCACTGTAGTTAGCCCTAGGTCATGTAGGGGTCACTGTTGTTAGCCCTAGGTCATGTAGGGGTCACTGTTGTTAGCCCTAGATCATGTAGGGGGTCACTGTAGTTAGCCCTAGGTCATGTAGGGGGTCATTGTAGTTAGCCCTAGGTCATGTAGGGGTCACTGTAGTTAGCTCAGGTCATGTAGGGGTCACTGTAGTTAGCTCAGGTCATGTAGGGGGTCACTGTAGTTAGCTCAGGTCATGTAGGGGTCACTATTGTTAGCCCTAGGTCATGTAGGGGTCACTGTAGTTAGCCCTAGGTCATGTAGGGGTCACTATAGTTAGCTCAGGTCATGTAGGGGGTCACTGTAGTTAGCTCAGGTCATGTAGGGGTCACTGTTGTTAGCCCGAGGTCATGTAGGGGTCACTGTAGTTAGCCCTAGGTCATGTAGGGGTCACTGTAGTTATCTCAGGTCATGTAGGGGTCACTGTAGTTAGCTCAGGTCCAAATGGTGCTTCTTCATGACCCACAGAGCTGGTTCTCAGTGATGTCTGCCTCCTCTGAACCGGCCCGTCCTGTTAAACACACACAACCGTCTGTCCACACTGCTGTTGCTGTGACCAACAGGTCTCACTTTGTTGTCGTGCTGTTGCCACGGAAGCAGGCGAGGTGATGAGGGCTTGATAGGGGATGACGGTTGCCGTGGGAGTTTCAGCTCCTCCTGTTGTTATGGTGATTGATCGGAGAACCGGACTGTGGAGTTGATTGAGTGGACACTGTTTGTCAAACAGAGTGTCAGTGTGTGGACATACTGTACCTGTGTGTGTCTGTTTGTGTGTGTGTGTGTGTGTGTGTGTGTGTGTGTGTGTGTGTGTGTGTGGGTGAGTTTGTGTCTGTGTTTGTGTGTGTGAGTGAGTGTATTGATCTGTGTTGGGCAGATCCAGACCTCTCCTGTCTCCTCTAGTAGACTCAGCAGGCCGTTCAATCACAGGGCTGTTTACCTCTGTGTGTGTGTGTGTGTGTGTGTGTGTGTGTGTGTGTGTGTGTGTGTGTGTGTGTGTGTGTGTGTGTGTGTGTGTGTGTGTGTGTGTGTGCGTATTAGGCTGTTCAATCACAAGGCTGTTAGAGGGAAAGGAACTGCAACCCGACACCCCCTTTACATGGAGAGCACTGGAACTAGCTGCTGCACCAGGGAAACCCAGAGGGCCAATGAACACAGCCATATTCGTAGTTTTCCTCTGCCGTGTCAATTGATTTTCTTTTGATAGACTTTGAGAGGTTATGATAAAGAACTACATTTCCCATGT
>CM030173.1:1935462-1947962 GCA_017639675.1 Aplochiton taeniatus | reverse complement strand
AGGAGGAAGAGGAGGAGGAAGAGGAGGGGGAAGAGGAGGGGGAAGAGGAGGAGGAAGAGGAGAGGTGTGTCCCTGTGGTCACAGCTTGTCTAGCACCTCCAGTCAGCCAGCTTTGCTTTGTCACACTCAGTGGTGGAGTCACAGTCCCTCTGGGCTACACTGACTGTTACCCTGTTCACACACACACACACACACACACACACACACACACTCACTAACGCATGCACACACTCACTAACGCATGCACACACTCACTAACACATGCACACATTCACTCATGCACGCACACACACACACTCACTCACTAACGCATGTACGCACGCACACACGCAGACACACACACACACACTCACGCACGCACGCACGCACGCGCACGCACGCACACACACACACACTAACACACACACACACACACACACACACACGCCTCTGGATCTCCTTGGCCTATGGGAGTAGCCCCAATCCACCCCCAAGCATTGTCCTGCCTCCTATTTCATGTTGAATTATAATGCAGGAGGCGCCCTCTTTACAGTGATTCTGAAGCTCCAGGGAAGAGGAAGAGGGCCACTGGAACGATAGACTCCAAAGAATCCAGGGTGATTAGTAGAATCCAGAGCTAAGACGACTGAGATCCTGCTCGGGGGGAACCATCTGTCATCCACACACAATGGCTGTTTTCGGAATCACCCACAATGCATCCTTGACATACAAACTTCCTTCTAGATTTCAGTAAAAAAAAAGAAAATGCTGGGGGTTTGTCACATATTCCAGTTGAGTATACTAAGAATTTAAGCAAATCTTTGTAAAAAAAAAGATTACAAATAAAATCGGTTTCAGTCTACAGTATGTATTCATTGAGTGCATAGTAGATAGTATTTCAGTATGTGGTTCAGAACACAGCCACTGTCTGCTTTCAGCAGGAGGCCTTAGACATCTGGAGAGACTTTGAAATTACTGGATCTGAACCCAGGTCACATTAGAGATTCTACTCTCTCTGTGTCTCATCTTTCTTTCTTTCTCTCTCTCTATCTCCCTCCCTCCCTCTCTCTCTCTCTCCATCTTTCTCTCTTTCCATCTCTCTCTCTCTCTCTCTCTCTCTCTCTCTCTCTCTCTCTCTCTCTCCCTTTCTTTCTCTATGTTTGCACATCTGTAGGAAAGATGGGCTGAAATGTTGTAGATTTGATTTAATTTCAAAATAAAAAATTACATTATTGCAACGTTTTAAAAAGCAGAACTGTGGGATGTGTCTGGGGACCATGTAGTCTGAAGGCCTGATAACTGAATAGCCTGCTAGCTGTATACTATGTAAAGTATCTGTGTGGACTAGTTTTGCCTGGTGACTTTGTAGCTTGCTAGCTGTATGCTAGGTAAGGTTAGCCCTGACGCTTACACTGCATAGCCTGCTAGCTACCTGCTAATAGCAGTGGCTGTTTACACTGTGTAGCCTGCTAGCTTCCTGCTAATAGCAGTGGCTGTTTACACTGTGTAGCCTGCTAGCTATCTGCTAATAGCAGTGGCTGTTTACACTGTGTAGCCTGCTAGCTTCCTGCTAATAGCAGTGGCTGTTTACACTGTGTAGCCTGCTAGCTATCTGCTAATAGCAGTGGCTGTTTACACTGTGTAGCCTGCTAGCTTCCTGCTAATAGCAGTGGCTGTTTACACTGTGTAGCCTGCTAGCTATCTGCTAATAGCAGTGGCCGTTTACACTGTGTAGCCTGCTAGCTTCCTGCTAATAGCAGTAGCTTTTTACACTGTGTAGCCTGCTAGCTATCTGCTAATAGCCAGAGGAGGGAGCTTATCTTGTCCTGTGCTCACATTGAAACTCAAGGACGTTTCCCCCAGGTCATTTAGAAAATCTTTGTCTGATTCTCGCTCACTCTCTCTATCTTTTTATACACAAACCATTATCTCTCTTTACTGTATCTCTGTCTCTCTCTTTCTCTTTCTTTCTTTCTTTCTCTCTCACTCTCTCTTTTGCATACACACACACACACACACACACACACACACACCAACAAAATCACCCTCTCGCTCACCCTCTTTCTGTGTTTGAAATGATCAGGAAGAGAAGGGCCGTAGTGGAGAAAAGAAGAGAGAGAGAGAGAGAGAGAGAGAGAGAGAGAGAGAGAGAGAGAGAGAGGGAGAGAGAGAGAGAGAGAGACAGAGATATAAAAGAGAGAGAGAGTTGGCTCCGACTGTGGGAGCAGAGTTTGACAGAGAGGCTCTTTGCTCAGAGATAAGGCCAGATGAACAATGTCCGCCCCTGGAGCCCTCACAAGGCAGGGAGTGTGTGGCTGCGTATTAATTAGAAAATGAATTAGAGCAGCTTATCTGATTCTTCATGAAACGGAGAGAGGGAGATGATCGGGGTGGTGGCGGGCGGGTGGGGTGTGTGTGTGTGTGTGTGTGTGTGGGGAGGGGCAGGTGGGGTGTGTGTGTGTGTGTGTGTGGGGAGGGGCAGGTGGGGTGTGTGTGTTTGTGTGTGTGTATGTGTGTGTGTATGTGTGTGTGTGTGTGTGTGTGTGTGTGTGTGTATGTGTGTGTGTGTGTGTGTGTGTGTGTATATGTGTGTGTGTGTGTGTGTGTGTGTGTGTGTGTGTATCAGGAGCAGCAGCTCCATGTCACTCAGACGGTCCCATTAATTACTCTGCTCCCCTGCCTTTGATAACAGCCAACCTAACCAGCTGCTGTGGTGGTCGAGCCATGCTCTGAGAGAGGGAGGAGGAGGGGAGGGGGGGGGGGGGGGGGGTGTTGGGAGGGACAGAAGGAGAGCGATAGGGGAGTGAGAGAGGGAGGGAGGGGGGTGTTGGGAGGGAGAAAGCCGTTGTTGTTCTCTTTTGATTGGCTCCCCTGACCTTCAGACACAAGTCGACAGGACGTGATTGGCTGGTCGCAAACAAAGAAAGGCAGAGGGCAGAAAATGTATTGTTATTATGTGGCTGTCCTCTCAATGTGAAGCATCCTTTATCTCTGTCTATATCCCCCACTCTCTCTCTCTCTCTCTCTCTCTCTCTCTCTCTCTCTCTCTCTCTCTCTCTCTCTCTCTCTCTCTCTCTCTCTCTCTCTCTCTCTCTCCTTCTCCATCTCTTTCTCTCTCTTTCTCTCTCTCTCTCTCTCGCTCTCTGTTCTCTCTTTCTCCCTCCTTATCTATTTCGCTCTCTCTCTCTCTCTCTCCTTCTCCCTCTCTCTCTCTCTCTCTCTCTCTCTCTCTCTCTCTCTCTCTCTCTCTCGCTCTCTGTTCTCTCTTTCTCCCTCCTTATCTATTTCTCTCTCTTTCCTCCTTCCATCGTTTTTCTTTTTGCCCGCCTTCCATCCTGGGAATAGAACACAGCTCTACTATGGCTCTTCCTCATTACTCCTGCAGTGCTTCCGAGACAGGAGAGATAGGAGTTCGAGGCAGGGGCTCCCTGCTCTGTTTTAGGGGTGAGGTGGGTGGGTGGGGTTCAGACGGAGGGTGAATCACCCCTGACCTCTACCCGTCTCTGCGACCCAATGGGCCCGGTCCAGTTCCGGTTGCTAAGGTGAGGATCACCTCAGACCAATGAACTGGCCAGAGCTTTGACCGCTTCACTCTGTCATTCAGCCGGCCCCCCCAGGTTGTACTGGCATGTGTGGAGAAGGGGGGGGGGGGGGGGTTGTCGATGTGCCACCCGGAGAGGGGGGGGGCAGTGGTTTCAACCCAGCGTTTAAGATTCACACTCTCAATCCTGAGGGATGTCTGTTAGCATTTGCTTATCACACTTTCTCCCTTTCCCTCTCTCGCTGTCTTTCTCTCTCCCTCTCTCTCTCTCTCTCTCTCTCTCTCTCTCTCTCTCTCTCTCTCTCTCTCTCTCTCTCTCTGTCACCCACACGCCGTCCCATCATACCTTGCGGCAGCGTGGAATGACACGTTTGTCACCATGACGACCCATTGAGGCGTAGTTTCCTTATCACAGCTCACAGCTTATAACTCGCCCCCCCCCCCCCCCTCCCACTGCCTTAGCCATCGTCCTGCCCCTGTGCTGTAGACCAGCAGAGTTCAAAGCTAGTATATAGACTGTCTCCATGCAACACAGAGACGGATTATTCTATAACATTTGTCCGTAATATCTCTCAGCTACTGACATTTCTACAACTTTGCCCCTTGGAGTAACACACTCTGATCAATAGTCAGCGATGTATTTGGTGAAGTCTTGGTGTAAGGATACTGCTAAAACAACCATAAGCGTCCGCCTCTCCATCTCTCCATCTCTCCATCTCTCCATCTCTCCATCTCTCCATCTCTCCATCTCTCCATCTCTCCATCTCTCCACTGGTTAGATGCCTGGGCCACAGCCCTTCTGACCCTCTCCACACTCAGACGCAGACAAGTGATCTGGGTTAGGGTTCAACAGGACCCCCCTTAGGGCAGGATCTGAGGGGGGGGGGTCTATGGAAGTGA
This sequence comes from Aplochiton taeniatus, assembly GCA_017639675.1. Lineage (NCBI taxonomy): Eukaryota > Metazoa > Chordata > Actinopteri > Galaxiiformes > Galaxiidae > Aplochiton > Aplochiton taeniatus. The sequence continues at coordinate 1,943,542 of CM030173.1, read as the reverse complement.
TTACGGCTGTTTGTGTGTGGCTTCTCCTGGGCCGACCTGGAGAGGGTCAGCATCAACACCTCCCTTTGTTTGGACTGCGCCTCCACCCACCCCCCCCCCCCCCCCCCCAGCACCCCACTATTTCCTGCCTCCCCAACATACGCAGACACACACTCAGCAACCCCCCCCCCACACACACACACACACTCACACACACACACGCAGACACACACTAAGCAACCCCCCCACACAGACATACACACAGACACACACAAAGCAACCCTCCCCCCCCCACACACACACACACGCAGACACACTCAGAACCCCCCCCCCACACACACACAAACACACACGTTGTGCCACCAGATCTGTCTGGAAAGGGGCATATCTTTCAGGCTGTAGTTGCTGCCCTCGCCCAGGGGGGGCTCCATCTCCAGCTGGAAAGCCTTACCGCTCCATCCCGCCCTCGTCACCCTTCACAGGAACAGGAAACCCTCCAAGCCTAACACCACTGAAGAAGAAAAACACACAGCCCACGGGTTCTTTCCTTGATCATTAACTGGAAGGCTGCATCCATTTCCTTTCCTCTATGATCCTATAGCCAGAGCCGGTGGCTGGGGTTGGAGCGGCGTAAAACGGTGAACTGATCCTTTAGGCCGTGTGCAGATCCCTATCCGGTGGCTGTGATTACAGGGTTAGGGTTAGGGTTAGGATTAGGATTACAGGCTGCATGGTGTTGTGTGTGGAGGGATTAGGGTTAGGGCTGTGATTACAGGCTGCATGGTGTGGTGTTGTGTGGAGGGTTAGGGTTGTGATTACAGGCTGCATGGTGTTGTGTTGTGTGGAGGGTTAGGGCTGTGATTACAGGCTGCATGGTTTTGTGTTGTGTGGAGGGTTAGGGCTGTGATTACAGGCTGCATGGTGTTGTGTGTGGAGGGTTAGGGTTAGGGCTGTGATTACAGGCTGCATGGTGTTGTGTTGTGTGGAGGGTTAGGGCTGTGATTACAGGCTGCATGGTGTGGTGTTGTGTGGAGAGTTAGGGTTAGGGCTGTGATTACAGGCTGCATGGTGTTGTGTGTGGAGGGTTAGGGTTAGGGCTGTGATGACAGGCTGCATGGTGTGGTGTTGTGTGGAGGGTTAGGGCTGTGATTACAGGCTGCATGGTGTGGTGTTGTGTGAGGCACAGGGCAGTGAGTGGGGATGGATGTGTCTGTCAGCAGTGGAGGGGGCTGCAAAGCGTGTTGCGTTCTGGTTTGTCTGTTTGTTTGTTTGCCACGCGGCGATGGAACACCACAGGGAGGCCGTCTCTCTGCAGACACGGAAATAATTGAAAATAGATGATGTCCTGTCCACACCACCACTGCTACCACGCTCAGGGCCAAACACTAATGTGCTGCAGTCAGAAGACTCAAACAGCGTTTGACTCCTTTTCCCTGTACGCTGCAGAAACACTAATCACTAGATCCTCCATAACCTTGATCTCCACTACCCCCCCATCTCTCTCTCTTTCTGTCTCACTTTCTTTCTTTTCCTTTCTTTCTCTCTGACTCTCTCTCTCACACTCTGCCTCTTTCTCTCACTCTCTGGCTTTCTCTCTATCTCTCTCTCCGTCTCTCTCTCTCTTTCCCTCTCTCCGTCTCTCTCTCTGCTCTCTCTCTCTCTCTCTCTTTCCCTCTCCCTCTCTCTCTCTGTCTCTGTCTCTCTCTCTCTCCTTCTCTCTCTCTCTCTCTCTCTCTCTCTCTCTCTCTCTCTCTCTCTCTCTCTCTCTCTCTCTCTCTCTCTCTCTCTCTCTCTCTCCTTCTCTCTCTCTTTCTCTAGAAGCACCTCAATATGTTGTTTTTCTACTCAACCTAATTCATCGGCATGTTTTTACTGGGAGGTCCTTTTTCTGGAGGGTTTATTTACTTTACCTTCCCCCCCCTGACTGTGAGTTCAAAGGTCATAGGGCAAAGGCACACCCCTAGGCAGGGCGTAGGTCATCTGTGGGGAAGCTGGGAAGTCTCTAGATCTTCCTGTCTAAACCGCAACAGAGCAGTAAAGCTACTGTTTACACTCTCAAACATACGGCTTGGTCTCCGATTGGTTAAATAAACCGATCCAACACATTGCCGAGTGTATCAGCAGTAGAATATAGAGTGAGATGAAGATATCTAAACCTCGATAGGCATCCATGGAGTCTGGAGCCCAGTTCTAAACCCCACTGCACTGAAGGCACTCGTTACGTTAGCTAACCGAAGACTCTCCTGCACGGATTCCTCTGTCGTGCACGACTGTGTGTGTGTGTGTGTGTGTGTGTGTGTGTGTCTGTCTCTCTGTCTGTGTGTGTGTGTGTGTCTGTGTGTGTGTGTCTGTGTGTGTGTGTGTGTGTTATGTCCCTTTGCAGAAAGACCTGTCCCCTGGTTAGCATGCTAATGCTTCAGCAGGGATGTTGCTGTGGTGGTGAGAGTGGCCTGTCTATTTTAAACAGCCTGGAGCGTGATATGGATCCATGGTACCTATTCGCTTCGCAACGCTTCGCTTTGCTTCTCAACACTCTCTCTCTCTCTGAGACTGATGTTGACTGACAGGTCGTATTTCAGTGCCAGGCTAGCGGTGCCGTGCGTAGATCTACCTCCCAGCCACCAGACAGGCCTGTCCTTCTTCAGTGGGATGTATAGGGATGTAAAGCTGATCTATTTTGGATCTAGATGGTGATTTACTGAGATCAGTGGTGATGTGTTACATCGAACCAAGAGTGCTAATCGCCCACTGTTTGTGTGTGTGTGTGTGTGTGTGTGTGTGTGTGTGTGTGTGTGTGCCTGTTTGGCATGCAGAGGCCATCGTGGCAGTAATTAATGACTAGCTGTTAAATGGCACTATGTGATTCTCCATTCTAATGAGCACCCTGCAGAGGGGAGTCACGCATGGCACTCAGCCCAGGGGAGAGCAGGGGCGTCGCGGGTTAACAGACGGGCCGTGCTGCCCTTCAGAAGACGGTGGGCTGGAGGCTGACACAGACATCAACTGGGTTTATGTTCGCTTCTTAAGCACCTCATTAAAGTTGTTTGTCAACAGAATAGAAAGCGAGCTATGGACGTAAATCAAATCGTTTAAAACGGTTAATTATTAGAGATTTAGATTTACCTCTGTTGATCGTGGTTAATTTATGCTGGTGGGGATTTCATAATTTTTTGCTAAAGAGGAACTCAATGATGTTTGTTGTTGGAATAGAACATAAATAAACTGAGCTGACTGGCTCTGGCTATGGCTGCATATTATTATAGTGCAAATGTATGTTTATATCGTTTTTTTCAGTTGACAAAACAAATTGTTCCTGTGGGCAACAGTGGTGTTTGTTTATTTTTTTGAATACCGCCCATTTTTTTTAAGTCCATTTAGATTGTCCGACTGTGAAAGAGTGACATTCAACAATGATTTGCTTTCTAAAGTGTCAATCTACAGCCTAAAATATTGCGAAAACATTTGACAAAGATGGCAACAGGTTTTGTTGTCCACCATCTTTTGTCTGCAGTTCAACTCTTCTACCGTCTTTGTCAAAAGTTGAACTGTTCTGAAAAAAATTAGACACATCATCCATGTGTTTGTTACCCAAACATTATCGAAATGCCGGAAAGCTGTCAGTTGTTTTAAAAGGTGACAGGTGTTTTAAAAAGAGGCAGATGTTTTAAAAGGTGACCTTGTTTTAAAAGGTGACGGATGTTTGAAAAGGTGCTGGATGTTTTAAAAGGTGACCTTGTTTTAAAAGGTGACGGATGTTTGAAAAGGTGCTGGATGTTTTAAAAGGTGACCTTGTTTTAAAAGGTGACGGATGTTTGAAAAGGTGCTGGATGTTTTAAAGGTGACGTTGTTTTGAAAGGTGATGTTGTTTTTAAAGGTGACGGATGTTTTAAAGGTGACGTTGTTTTGAAAGGTGACGGATGTTTGAAAAGGTGCTGGATGTTTTAAAAGGTGACCTTGTTTTAAAAGGTGACGGATGTTTGAAAAGGTTCTGGATGTTTTAAAGGTGACGTTGTTTTGAAAGGTGATGTTGTTTTAAAAGGTGACGGTTGTTTGAAAAGGTGACGGTTGTTTTCAAAAGTGACGGTTATTTTAAAAGGTAACAGTTGTTCTAAAAGGTGACGGTTATTTGAAAAGGTAACAGTTGTTCTAAAAGGTGATGGTTATTTTAAAAGGTAACAGTTGTTCTAAAAGGTGATGGTTATTTTAAAAGGTAACAGTTGTTCTAAAAGGTGATGGTTATTTTAAAAGGTAACAGTTGTTCTAAAAGGTGACGGTTATTTTAAAAGGTAACAGTTGTTCTAAAAGGTGACGGTTATTTTAAAAGGTAACAGTTGTTCTAAAAGGTGACGGTTATTTTAAAAGGTAACAGTTGTTCTAAAAGGTGACGGTTATTTTAAAAGGTAACAGTTGTTCTAAAAGGTGACGGTTATTTGAAAAGGTAACAGTTGTTCTAAAAGGTGACGGTTATTTTAAAAGGTAACAGTTGTTCTAAAAGGTGACGGTTATTTTAAAAGGTAACAGTTGTTCTAAAAGGTGACGGTTATTTGAAAAGGTAACAGTTGTTCTAAAAGGTGATGGTTATTTTAAAAGGTAACAGTTGTTCTAAAAGGCGCAGTGAGAGGTTTGAAAAGCTCATTCTTTATTCCTCTATTCGGTCCCGGAAACAGAAAATGTAGTTTTCAGCAAACCTAACTTGGATAAATAAAGCCTTTTTTTTATTATCATACTCCAGGCTATTGTGTTTTGATTAAAAGCATTTTGCCTATTTTGTGCCCAGAGGAGTGTGTATGCAATTAGGTTTATTTTATTCGTTTTTTACTTCTTTTTTTTTTTTTTTATATAAGAGCGCTGTACTTTATTGGCTGAGCTCTACAGGCGATAAGGCGAGTCCGGTGAGAGTTTCATTAAGACATAGTTTCATTAAGACATAGTTTCATTACCTTACCTTACCTTCATTACCACATAGTTTATGACCAGCGTCTCTAAGAGGCATTTAGCTATTCCTGTTGTTATGGTTCACCAAACCTCCAGTTACAAATGCTTTTAAGGCCTTGTTTTAGCCTCGCTCAGGGCCATCATGGCTTTTCACACAGAGTAATAAAGATGTTGTTCTCAGCTGCCTGTTCATTTCCTGCTCAGCCTGAGGTGTTCACAGGGTGCAGAGAGAGGCAGGATGAAAATGTTGACTGTCACCGCCTGGCATGGTGATTCATCGCAAACATATCCAACAGTCTGGATTTTTCCCCTACCATATGGCGCTTTGCAAAACAACAAACTTGTGAGGAAGCTCCTGATACACGCACCCACACACACACACACACACATACACCCCAGAGCATGTGTGTATTAATCAGTGGCATTCTGTTCTAATCCTAGAACCATTATCATAAGACTGTTGAGGTTCACCCAGGTGTGCTGGATATACGTTTACTTCTTCTTATAGCGCCTGTGATCGTTGCCTTTCAGACGCGTAACTCTGTTGTTTCCTCCTGATGCTTCAGTCTATCTATCTATCTATCTCTCTCTCTCTCTCTCTCTCTCTCTCTCTCTCTCTCTCTATCTATCTATCTATCTATCTATCTATCTATCTATCTATCTATCTATCTATCTATCTATCTATCTATCTATCTATCTATCTATCTATCTATCTATCTATCTATCTATCTCGGTCGGTCGGTCGGTCGGTCCGACCTGCCTGCCTGCCTGCCTGCCTGCCTGCCTGCCTGCCTGCCTGCCTGCCTGCCTGCCTGCCTGCCTGCCTGCCTGCCTGCCTGCCTGCCTGCCTGCCTGCCTGTCTGTCCTCTCTCTGTCTATCTGTCTATCTGTCTGTCTGTCTGTCTGTCTGTCTGTCTGTCTGTCTGTCTGTCTGTCTGTCTGTCTGTCTGTCTGTCTGTCTGTCTGTCTGTCTATATCTATCTATCTATCTATCTATCTATCTATCTATCTATCTGTCTGTCTGTCTGTCTGTCTGTCTGTCTGTCTGTCTGTCTGTCTGTCTGTCTGTCTGTCTGTCTGTCTGTCTGTATTTTTCATAGTTGTGGTTCACCTCCAGCCATCAACCTTTTCAATCTTTCAATTTTCTGCTGCGGTGAAAAGCACTTAAACTTATCGCTCCATCTTTATGACGCTTCCCTCCCCCATGTCTGGCTCCCTCCTCTTCCTCCTCCTCCTCCTCTCCCTCCCCCTGTCACTCACACCTCCTCCTCCTCCTCTCTCTCCCCCCTGTCCTCCTCCTCTTCATCCTCTCCCTCCCCCTGTTGCTCACACTTTCTCCTCCTCCTCCTCCTCCTCTCCATCTGTGCCTGTGTTTGTCTGGTAGTGTGTCTCTCCTCCTCCTACCCAGGGTCTCCTGTGTCCTCTCCGTTCTGTAACACAGTTGTCTGGGGACCGGGTTAAAGGAACAGTTCACAGTTCCATTTGAAAGTGATTATTATAAACTTTATATACGTGCGTAACGGGAAGGTAGACAGAGTGGGGGGAGACAGTGCTAATCCAATGGAAAGCACAGAGGGCTGTAGATGAAGTCACAGATGGATAGCACGGGATACATGTACAGGAGCAGTTGTGGCTCGTCAGAGGAGGCAAGGCAGGCTATGCCTCCTAAAAAGGGGGAAAAAGTAACAAATGTCAAAATAATAATATTATTTTACACTCCTTTGTGTCTTCATTTCTCTAACGATGTCACCTTTTGCGCCATTTGTTGGAAACATAACCACAGTGGTACTGGTGAGGTGAGACTATCTGCTCTCCTGTGCGCTCACTGCCCTGCCATTGGCTGTTGTGATTCTGCACAAACCCAAGGGAGGCAAGACATGTTAGCTAGCGATCTGCCTCCTTTCGCATGAAAATCATCCAATCAGCGTTGAGTTGGCGGAATTGAGTTCTGTGGAAACAGCTGAAAGGAGGCGTGCCTCTGTTTGTCTCTCAGCCAATCACAATCCACCTGGACTTGACTTATCATTTCTCTAACGCTTCACGCATACTGTGAGGATATTGTGAGGCAACTCAGCCGGTCGTTAGCGTTAGCGAGCTTGCAACCCGTAGCCTATCTTTTAATACATGCAAATTACATACAATATATTAATGTAAATATACTATATATTATACAATTGTGTGTGTAGAAGTAGGGCCTAGTACTTGGATTGATGTCAACTCAGCCGTTCTGTTTAGCATGAGTTCCTGGCACTGTAATAGGTTGTTGTTGTTGTTAAAAGTTTAACTATCAGAAGTCCCTAGTTTGAACTATATCATGCCTTTAGCTTTGAAAATGAGCCGCCTGATCTGCCTCTCCTACACATTGACTCACAAGCCGCTAGTAGAGGGTAGACAGACAGACAGACAGACAGACAGACAGACAGACAGACAGACAGACAGACAGACAGACAGACAGACAGACAGACAGACAGACAGACAGACAGACAGACAGACAGACAGACAGACAGACAGACAGACAGACAGACAGACAGACAGACAGACAGATAGATAGATAGATAGATAGACACATGGATGGATGGATGGATGGTTGGATAGATAGAAAAACTTAGTTACATAGAATGGGCTACATAGAGTCGGGAACACATAGAACATACAATACAGTCCTGAGCGTAGAATGCAGCAGATCTAGAAGCATAGATCCTACAGTAGGATATTTAAAGAAACAGGTGATGGATAGAATGCAGCTGATCTAGCAGCATAGATCCTACAGTAGGATATTTAAAGAAACAGGTGATGGATGGAATGCAGCTGATAGATTGGGGTTAATGTTTCTTTGCAGGTGATGCATAGAATGGAGAGGTAGATTGGGGTTAATGTCTCTTTGCCCCGTGCAGCAGGTCCACCGGCTGTCATAAATCCGGCAGCTCCTGAAAGGAGAGAGGCTGAGTTAAAGAGGCGGTGGCGGCCATTGTCTTGTAATCTGCTGCTGAAAGGAAGCCTGGCTGTCCACTGACAGCTTTAAAAGCTTTTTCTATTACACTTGAACTGTGATTTAAAACACTCCAAATGTGATCCGTATTTCAGCTAACTGGCAGGCAGGGAATAAAGAGAAGAGTTTGCACTGCTGTGGAGAAGAGCAGCTGTGTGTGTGTGTGTGTGTGTGTGT
>CM030173.1:1927962-1930462 GCA_017639675.1 Aplochiton taeniatus | reverse complement strand
CTTCTAGAGTTCTTTCTCTATGCTGGGGACTGTCTATTCCTAAAGTCTCTAACCTTACTGGTATATTTCTCAAACAACGGTGATTTATACACCCAGAAGGGATGGGATCTGATTTACAATAAGAACACACACACATTCCTCCACACCTCTGCCACACAAGGCTCTAGCTTAGAATAGCAGGAAACACACGCTAATTCACTCCCCTGCCAAATAATGCTCTAGTTTAGAATAGCAGGAAACACACGCTAATTCACTACCCTGCCAAATAATGCTCTAGCTTAGAATAGCAGGAAACACACGCTAATTCACTCCCCTGCCAAATAATGCTCTAGTTTAGAATAGCAGGAAACACACGCTAATTCACTCCCCTGCCAAATAATGCTCTAGTTTAGAATAGCAGGAAACACACGCTAATTCCCTCCCCTGCCAGATAATGCTCTAGTTTAGAATAGCAGGAAACACACGCTAATTCACTCCCCTGCCAGATAATGCTCTAGTTTAGAATGGCAGGAAACAAACGTTCATCCACTCCCCTGCTAGATAATACGCTAGTTTACAATAGGAGGACACACACACACACACACACACACACACACACACACACACACACACACACACACACACACACACACACACACACACACACACACACACATTCATCCACACCTCTGTGAGATAATACGCTCGTTATGGTGTTCCTTTGTGTCCTGATTAACTCTGACACATATGCTCTGTGTTTATTTGTGTGTGTCTGTGTGTGTGTGTGTGTGTGTGTGTGTGTGTGTGTGTGTGCGTTCTCTCCTCTCCCTCGCAGATTAAGTTTGACAGTGACGGGGTGTGTGTGTGTTGTGAGCTCCAGCACCAGAGCACCAGCTGTAACAACCAGGGAGAGACGCTGAAGCTGAACCCGCTCAGCCTCACCAACTGTAACACCATACGTCTACGCCTCAAGGTGGGTTACACAGCACGGTGGGGCCTTAGCCAAACCTTTCACCTCAATCTTTTTCAAATACTCGATTTTCTTCCCATCTGTTTCCACCCACTACTCTCGTGTTTTTTGGGAAATCTTAAGAGCTTAAAATGCTGTCAGGGCAAAAAAGCCCCATCGTAGGTGTGAGGGTAAACACTTTGGTTCAGACGAATCGTTCAGGAAGTAGAGAATGGCAACCACTTTAGTCCCCCCACCCCCATCCCGGTGACAGCGCCTTTTAGTATGCATTGTGTGTGAGGCCTGGTTCCGCCCGCCACTTCACCATTCATGATCTCTGCAGATGATCTAGGCCGGGCCCCGTACGCTAGCAGTGATGAATGTGGAGGCTACCGCCGCCGTTATCGGCTAACGCTATCAAAGTGTTCATTTCATGCCATGGATTGATGATTTAGCATTGATAACCGAATAAAAGTCCCCTTAGGATGAAGCATGGGGTTTGAGGCGAGGGAAGGATCAGGAGCGTCTGTCCCTGCGACCATAGCTCATTAAGGGGCCGATTAAAGATTATGAGGTGCCAGAGAAGTCAAACTGGGTGAGTTATGAGATGCGTGGTGGGGGGGGCTCTTACCAAAGGCCTTGTGAGGACGTCTCACATGGCCGTTAGCATAGATAGACATATATACATGTCACATGGCTGTTAGCATAGACACGTATGTCACATGGCTGTTAGCATAGACACGTATGTCACAAGGCTGTTAGCATAGATGGACATATATACATGTCACATGGCTGTTAGCATAGATAGACATATATACATGTCACATGGCTGTTAGCATAGATAGACATATATACATGTCACATGGCTGTTAGCATAGATAGACATATATACATGTCACATGGCTGTTAGCATAAATAGACATATATACATGTCACATGGCTGTTAGCATAGATAGACATATATACATATCACATAGCTGTTTGCATAGATAGATATATATACATGTCACATGGCTGTTAGCATAGATAGACATATATAAATGTCACATGGCTGTTAGCATAGATAGACATATATACATATCACATGGCTGTTAGCATAGATAGACATATGTACATGTCACATGGCTGTTAGCATAGATAGACATATATACATGTCACATGGCTGTTAGCATAGATAGACATATATTATATACATATCACTATATTAGTTAGCTTGTCGCTTGATGCTCCTCCTCACAAAATTAAATCTTTTGGTTCCAAAATGAGAAATCCAACACTATGAAATATGATACACGCACTGAACCTATGGCGCATTTTGTAATGTTCCTTCTTTTTATTGTTTTGGGTAAAAATATATACAAATATTTTATATAATAATGCTGTATTCAAATGTAAAACTGAAACTGATGTCTGATAATATAATATAATACAATCACATCACATAGCAATATATTTAGTCTCACATTGATGCATGATAATATAATATACTATAATATATCCTCACATCACATCACATCACATAAAATAATATAATATCATATAATATGATAATATATATAGAATCTAACATTG
>CM030173.1:1815462-1922962 GCA_017639675.1 Aplochiton taeniatus | reverse complement strand
CACTGGCTATCTGTTATGTGTGGTAGTCACTGGCTATCTGTTATGTGTGGTAGAGTACTGGCTATCTGTTATGTGTGGTAGTCACTGGCTATCTGTTATGTGTGGTAGTCACTGGCTATCTGTTATGTGTGGTAGAGTACTGGCTATCTGTTATGTGTGGTAGAGTACTGGCTATCTGTTATGTGTGGTAGTCACTGGCTATCTGTTATGTGTGGTAGTCACTGGCTATCTGTTATGTGTGGTAGTCACTGGCTATCTGTGGGGCTGTTGTGTGCCATCAATCCGCTTTGAATGGCGTTAGGATGGGGTGTGTGTGTGTGTGTGTGTGTGTGTGTGTGTGTGTGTGTGTGTGTGTGTGTGTGTGTGTGTGTGTGTGTGCATGCGCGCGCACGTGCGTGTGTGTGTTGGGATGGGAGGATCTGGCATACAGAGATTTATTAATGCTGCTTATTAATGATTGTTATTAATTATTCATGCTAATTGGGTGATCTCTGTAAAACGTTATTCTGTTCAGTGTGCTGATCTCGTTAGATTTTGATTAAATGACCCAGGCAATTGCTGCTGATGCCAAACCGGATACTCTGCAATGTCTGATCCGGTCTATCTCCACATTTTCCGGCTTTGATAAAAAACAGCAAAGGATTGTTTTGGGAGGGGATTTAATTCAGTTGGATTTACTCCATTCTGATTCCTGATCCTTGTCTTTTTTTGATGCTCTGCTGATAGAGAGAGACATGATTCTCTGTGTCAAATATGCAGCCATTTCTAAATATGCAGAAAATTGTATATAATAATCTTCATATTTTAATCCAGGGCAAGCTATTGAAAGATGAATGTTTTATAGTTGGGAAAAATTGGAGTAGAATAGATTTTGGCCACAGGCTTTTCTTATTTTTTTTTTTTTTTTATGAGAGACACAAGCCTAAAATATTCATCTTCAACAAGGTGACACAGACCACACACACACACACACACACACACACACACACACTGAAACACACACACTTATACCTAACAGCACACACATACACACACATGCATGAACACACACACATACACACACACACACACTGAAACACACACACTTATACCTAAAAGCACACGCACACACACACATATATATGAACACACACACACTAACACACACACTTAAACACACACACACTTATACCTAACAACACACAACACACTCATGCATGAACACACACATGCACACACTAACACACACACTTAAACACACACACTTATACCTACCAACACACACACACACACACACACACACACACACACACACACACACTCACAGACACACACAAACAGTGTCAAACAGTCACTACTATTTCCAACATGAGGTGCTATCCACTGCTGCCACCTGCAGACTTAACACCTATGGATCAGAGCGGACAGAGCGGCTCTATTGTGTAGTGACCCTCCCCCTCCCCCCCCCCTTTCTGCCCTTTGGGGTTGTTGCCGCGGGTGACGTAAACGCACAGACCTTGCCCCATTGTCCACGACGACGGCCCTAAAAATAGAAACCATTGAATGTGGATAATTCAACGGTATTGTGATTGGCTTTAGTGTTCAGCTGGAAACCACAAAGACACTTAAAGAGAGAGACATGGGGGGTGGGGGGGGGTGGGGGGGGGGGGCAGGCGCAGGGGGTATTGTCTCATTTAACCCTACAGGGCTGTGTGTTGGATGTTATTGACCGTGTGGTTAATGACCCCCCCCACCCGGTCACCCCAACCTCCTGCCCTGTTCCTTTGGGACTGATTGATTATTGATTGGTTGATTGGTTGATTCATGGATTGGTTATTGATTGACGGACTGATTGATTGTTCCCCTGGCGTTTCAGTTCATGCCCCATCGAGGGAGGGCCCTGAGTGCTGACTGCATGACGCCTCACGGCACCATCCTCCACCAGACGCTGGACTTCGACGAGTTCATCGCCCCCATCCCCCCACCCCCCTACTATCCCCCAGAGTACACCTGCACGCCTTCCCTGGACGGACAGAGGTACACAGCCAACGAGTATGAAGACCTTTTCCTTTCTCGAGTCCACTTAGTTAAGGCGGTATAAGAGATCTCTATATTATGTTATGTTATGTTATATTATATTAGAAACGATATCATATTATGTTATGTTATATTATATTATATTAGAAACTATAGTATATTATGTTATGTTATTATATTATATTAGAAACTATATCATATTATGTTATGTTATATTATATAAGAAACTATATTATGTTGTGTATGGTTGAAATCTTTGTGCTACCACCTTTACAACAAATAGCTCCACCCCTATCAAACTACAGGTATAGAACAGGCCTCTACTACCTGTATACCTATCATACTACAGGTATAGAACAGGCCTCTACTTTCTGTATACCTATCATACTACAGGTATAGAACAGACCTCTACTTCCTGTATACCTATCAAACTACAGGTATAGAACAGGCCTCTACTTTCTGTATACCTAGCTCCACCCCACACTACAGGTGTGGAACAGACCTCTACTTCCTGTATACCTATCAAACTACAGGTATAGAACAGGCCTCTACTTTCTGTATACCTATCATACTACAGGTATAGAACAGACCTCTACTTCCTGTATACCTATCAAACTACAGGTATAGAACAGGCCTCTACTTTCTGTATACCTAGCTCCACCCCACACTACAGGTGTGGAACAGACCTCTACTTCCTGTATACCTATCAAACTACAGGTATAGAACAGGCCTCTACTTTCTGTATACCTATCATACTACAGGTATAGAACAGACCTCTACTTCCTGTATACCTATCAAACTACAGGTATAGAACAGGCCTCTACTTTCTGTATACCTAGCTCCACCCCACACTACAGGTGTGGAACAGGCCAGCACAACTCAGAGCGTGGCTACATCCTGTCCCGTGTCAGACTTTCAAACTAGTGTCAAGTGTCTAGACAGATGTCTGCTGTGCTTGTGTGTTTAAATGCACCACTGACTTCCACGGTCGTGGATCTGGAGGCGCTGTGGTGCTTTCAAAGCAGGAACTCAGCCTCTACTCTGCAGTCTTAGCATCCCTGACCAGAGCAGACCGTTTCCTGCTTTTTAAACAGCACTGGCACCATGTTCTGGTCGTACTAAAGAACCATTGATCTCTCTTCGTCTCTGTCCCTCTCTCTCTCTCTTTCTTTATCTCTCTCTACCCCCCCCCCCCTCTCTCTCTCTCTCTCTCTCTCTCTCTCTCTCTCTCTCTCTCTCTCTCTCTCTCTCTCTCTCTCTCTCTCTCTCTCTGTCTCTCTCTCTCTGTCTCTATATGTCTATCCCTCTGTCTCTCTCCGTATCTCTTTCTGTCTCTCTCTGTCTCTGAGAGAGACAGAGACAGAGAGAGAGAGTGAAAGAGAGAGAGAGAGATAAAGAAAGAGAGAGAGAGAGACATACAGAGAGAGAGAGACAGAGAGAGAGACATACAGAAAAAGAGAAACAGAGAGAGAGACATACAGAGAGAAACAGAGACAGAGACAGAGAGAGAGAGAGAGAGAGAGAGAGAGACATACAGATAGAGAGAGAGAGAGAGAGAGAGAGAGAGAGAGAGAGAGAGAGAGAGAGAGCGAGAGAGAGAGATAGAGACAGAGAGAGAGCGAAAGAGAGACACAGAGAGAGGCATACAGAGAAAGAGAAACAAAGAGAGAGAGAGAGAGAGAGAGAGAGAGTGTGAAAGAGAGAGAGCTGCTGATGTTGCTCTTTTGACTGTGAGCCCCGTGTGCTTGACAATGAAGTCGTAAATATAAACAAGCCAGCAGGATGCCCTTTTATGGAGTGTCCCCTACGAGGGGGCCATGTGTCATGACATCATCATGTGTCAGATGATTGGTCGAGCCTCTCAGGCTGTGTTTCATCCTCTGCCACCTCTGAGTAGAGCGGGTGTTTAATTAAAAGATGCGGCTGCTCGCATGGCTGCCCGCCTTTAATTGGCATGGTATGAAATATGGCAATCTGTGTTATGGAGTGCAGATATAGGTGGAGGATCGTTATAGCAGAGAATTATATTTCTGTTGTCTCTTCCAGCTCAATTATTATACTTATTTATTACTGAAACTTTAGAGAAGTAATAAGTCATACCAATGCTCATAATGATGTAGTATAATTTATTTTTCATTCATTACGTTAGACCCTCTGCAATATTTAATTTTTTAATATTTTGTTTTTCTTCAATCCGCCAGAGCGCTATAGTATAGAGTTATGATAAACCTATGTGTGTGTTTGTGTTTCTGACCTGTCCACATTTATTTTATTATATGGATTTATAATAGACGTGTGTGTGTGTGTGTGTGTGTGTGTGTGTGTGTGTGTGTGTGTGTGTATCTGTGTGTGTCTGTGTGTGTGTGTGTGTGTGTGTGTGTGTGTGTGTGTGTGTTTCTTACCTGTCCACCTGTAGAGGGCTGCACCTGGACTTCCCCCACTCCCCCTTCAGTGCTATCTACGGGGTGCCCATCAACAGCCCCGGGGCCCTGTACCCCTCGGAGCTGCCCCCTCCCTACGAGGCCGTGGTAGGCCAGGGGGCCGTCAACCAGGTGGGTCTCACACCGACCTCTGGGTCAGGGTTACCAGGGGGGCCCGGGCCGGTCCACTGGGTTAGGGTTAGCAGGGGGGCCCGGGCCAGTCCACTGGGTTAGGGTTAGCAGGGGGGCCAGGGGGCCGTCAACCAGGTGGGTCTCACACCGACCTCTGGGTCAGGGTTAGCAGGGGGGCCCGGGCCGGTCCACTGGGTTAGGGTTAGCAGGGGGGCCCGTGCCAGTCCACTGGGTTAGGGTTAGCAGGGGGGCCAGGGGGCCGTCAACCAGGTGGGTCTCACACCGACCTCTGGGTCAGGGTTAGCAGGGGGGCCCGGGCCGGTCCACTGGGTTAGGGTTAGCAGGGGGGTCTGGGCCGGTCCACTGGGTTAGGGTTAGCAGGGGGGTCTGGGCCGGTCCACATCTCTCTGTCTCTGTCTCACGCTCTCTCCTCATCTCTTCTCTCTCTTTCTTTCTGTCTCTCTGTTTCCCTCTCTCTCTACCCCCCTCTCTCTTTCTTTCATTCTCCCTGCCCCCTCTCTCCTCTCTCTCTCTCTGTCTCTCTCTGTCTCTCTCCATATCTCTCCCTCCTTCTCTCTCTGTGATTCTCCATCACTGTCATGTTGTCCTAAGAGTGCGAGTTGAAACCACGACTCAAATCACACGCCCCACCCTGGCTGATTGACAGCAGAAGAGATTGCTTCAGAACCGACAGACCAACGTAATTAAAAGCAAACAAACAATCCAAACACTACAAGGCCTCCTCATCCTCAGAGCCTCTCTGTGTCTAGGATCACCACGTGATGAGTAGTGAGGCACAAATCAATCAAGGGTTTGCTCACCTAAGATAAGTGGCGTTGTGACGTGACTGAAAGGGGGGGGGGGGGGGGGGGGGCGCAAGAGAGTACAGGATGATTGATGTTAAGCTCAGCAGCCACTTTGAGGGGTTTGCACGCCAAGGGATGGTAATGAACGGGATTTAGAAAACATCTGGGCCAGCTCATTGTACATTTCCTTCTCAGACGTGTGTTGAACGACAGGGTGTTATTTGGAGAAGATCAAATAGCAAATGGTATGCTTTGGAACTGTGATGTGAAGGCCGATCCAGGCTTTGTATTACGGTGTGTCATCATCATCATCATCATCATCCCCCTCCAGCTGCTGGGATGGCCTGGCTGGTGTGACGTAACACTGCCCCCTAGTGCCCACATGGGCGTAATGCGCTTTGGCTGCCAGATGTCAGACAGCAGCCGACCAAACATCCGCCATATGGTCTCAGGAACCATATCCACGTCTCCGTCCTGCTCCTAACTGCTGGAGGATTGAATGTGTTACCTCAAGCTAAGCCATAACTTACCTCTCTCTCTCTCTCTCTCTCTCTCTCTCTCTCTGTCTGTTTGTGTGTGTGTGTGTGTGTGTGTGTGTGTGCGTGAGTGCGTGCGTGCGTGCGTGCGTGCGTGCGTGCGTGCGTGTGTGTGTGTGTGTGCGTGTGCGTGCCCCTTGTCAACAGGCCACCACCAACCTTGATCTGCAGGCCAACGAGTCCAGTCCGTGTGAGAGGGACACCACTGCAGGCCTCAGTGCCCAGGGTAAGGACTGACCGTCTGTGTGTGTCTCTGTGTGTGTGTGTGTGTGTGTGTGTGTGTGTGTGTGTGTGTGTGTGTGTGTGAGGGAGGGAGGGAGAGTGTGTGTGTGATTTGCATGTGTGAGTGGTTATGAGTGTATGTGTGTGTGTGTGTGTGTATGTGTATGTGTGTGTGTGTGATTTGCGTGTGTGTACATGTTTTGACATTAACCTTAGCAGGTTTGGCTCATTTAACTAAGTATAAGTGTCTGTGTTTGTGTGTTTGTGTGTGTGTGTGTGTATTAATAATAACCTTTCTTCAAAGAGGGAGACCAGATTGAGACAATATAAGTGCATAAACAGAAAGATAATATTCTATCTCCTATGTGACTGGTAATGTTCCTCTCCTTCTCCATCCTGTTCCCCAGCCTCGGTGGACAGTGCCTCCCTGATGGTGTCCGAGGTGGCCGACCTCCAGGAGCACAGCTGCTCCGACGAGGACGACCTCTGCTCCCTGGAGGTGCAGGGCTCTGACTCCTCCCCGTACGGCACGGCCCACACCGCGCCCGGCACCGACGGCAGCTGCACCAGCCTGGAGCTGAGCGCCCGCGGGTCCCTGCGACGCCAGCGCACCTCCGCCGGCCGCCGCGTCCGGCCCAGCGACCCGGGCTTCAGCGAGTCCTCGTCCGGCCACACCCCGGAGTCCCTCCTCCTCCTCCTGCAGCGCTCGCCGGACCACTGGTCCTCCGAGAACATCGGCCGCCTGGAGCGGGAGGAGTCCGCCGACGCCGCGCACGCCCGCGAGGAGCGCCGGGCGGCCGCTCACGTCAACGAGGAGCTGGCGTCGGCGAGACACGCCCCCGAGGAGGAGGAGGAGGAGGAGGAGGTGGTGCCCAGAGTGCCCGCCGTGCACTCCCTCAAGAGAGGGGCCCGTGTGGGGAGCAGGAGGCTGACTCTCCCAGTGCCCGCCCACCAGCCGTCCCAGCCTTGCTCCCCGATCTCAGTGGCCTCCTCTGGGGAGACCGCCTCAGCGCTCAGCCCCCCGGCTCCATCCCCGACCCCGTCCCCTCCGGCCAGGCCGCGAGGCTCTGCCAGGCTCTGCTTCAGCATCTGGTCCCCCTCCTCCTCCTCCTCCTCCTCCTCCACGCAGGCCCAGGCAGCAGGGGCGTCGTCAGTGCACACTGGGCCCTCCCCCTCGGAAAGGCCCAGGGGGCTCCGTGCCGCCAGGAAGTACCGCAAGCTGGCACGCATCGTCCGCTCCACCAGCGACCCCATTTCCTGCTCCTCCGTATCAGAAAGTACGTCATCTAACCTTTGAGATAGCAACGTTGACTTCCCTAGATGTTAGGACGTCTTGCAGGGACATGGTATTGATAAAGCTAATTACCTTCAATAAACCTTATCAGTCGTTTTTCAGTGCAGTATCACTGGCGGAGTGGCTATGTTAAGAAGAATAAAATTGTGTTCGAAATATCTGCAAAAGAGACCTTTGTTCAACCGGAGAGTTTTGTCTCCCCCTGTAGGTGAAAACTGTGGCTGCGCTGATAATTCTCCTGTGACTTCGCCAGAGCAAGGTAGCAGTCCACAGTGTTTGTGGGAGTAATACCCTTTACCATTACATATTATTTAACCACAGATCAATGATAAGAGAGTTGGATATTAGATTTAGATTGACATTGTTTTTTTTATGGAGATGGAAATGTAGAAGTTGTGATGGGTTCCTTCCTGGTCTCTGCAGAGCGAACAGACGCGCCCGCGGCTCCCAGCGACAACGCCGACAAACCCGCCGGCAGTCGCAGCGCCAGCAGCAGGAAGCAGCAGAAAGAAGAGAAGAAGAAGGGCGACTCGACGTGCCTCAAACCCCGGGCGCTGCACACGCACGCCTCCCACGGGCGGCCACACTCGCTGGCCGACCTGAAGACCTACAAGGACACCAAGATCCTGGTGGCCAAGTTCCTGGAGCACTCCAGCTGCGGCCTGCCTCCCGAGGTCCAGCAGGTGGTCAACAGCATCAAGCACGTTATCAGGTCGGACGAGAAACACATGGAGGAGGCCATATTCAGCGCCAACGTCATAGACCAGGTGAGAGACAGCCACTGGTTTGTTAGTATTAAACCAAGTGAGGGACATCAGCCACTGGTTTACTAGTATTACACCAGGTGAGGAACATCAGCAACTGGTTTATTAGGATTAAACCAGGTGAGAGACAGCTACTGGTTTATTAGTATTAAACCAGGTGAGAGACAGCTACTGGTTTATTAGTATTAAACTAGGTGAGAGACAGCTACTGGTTTATTAGTATTAAACCAGGTGAGAGACAGCTACTGGTTTATTAGTATTAAACCAGGTGAGGGACATCAGCCACTGATTTATTAGTATTAAACCAGGTGAGAGACAGCTACTGGTTTATTAGTATTAAACCAGGTGAGAGACAGCTACTGGTTTATTAGTATTAAACCAGGTGAGAGACAGCTACTGGTTTATTAGTATTAAACTAGGTGAGAGACAGCTACTGGTTTATTAGTATTAAACCAGGTGAGAGACAGCTACTGGTTTATTAGTATTAAACTAGGTGAGAGACAGCTACTAGTTTATTACTATTAAACCAGGTGAGAGACATCAGCAACTGGTTTACTAGGATTAAACCAGGTGAGAGACACATTGGCCACTGGTTTACTAGTGTTGACCAGGTGAGTTTGTGTTTGTGTGTGTGTGTATGTTAATGTGTGTGTGTGTGTGTGTGTGTGTGTTAATGTGTTTGTGTGTGTGTGTGTGTGTTTGCCGGCCGCAGGTGATGACCCAGTCCCAGCGCATCATGACCAGTCCGAGGAAGCAGCGAGGCAATGAGGACCTTCACCTCCAGAGCTGTGGAGCCCTGAGCTCCTCTCCATCCCCATCCCTGCGTCGCGCCCACCCCGCCCCCACCGCCCCCCCCACCAGCAGCCCCCACCCCTGCCCGCGGGACTCTCCCCCTCTCTCCGAACACCCCGACAGCCATGTGTGTCGAGAGACCATCCTCTGACCTCTGACCTCGTACTCCTACGCCTAGGATTCTTGTCTCGCTCCCCCGTCCCGAAGGGAGGGGCGTTCCAGTTAGCCTTCCATTGCATTGGTGCTGCTTTAGGGTTAGGGTTAGGGCGGCAGATCCTCTCTATGATTTTGGATGTGGTTTTACCTCCTGTGGTGTTTTCATTCTATCCAGGCTTCGAGCTGAGCCGCTGCAGTGGAGGCAGTATGGAGGTGTCCTCTCTCTCTCTCTTTCTCTCTCTCTCTCTCTCTCTCTCGCTCACGAGCTTTCTCCCTCTCTCCTCCTCTCTCTCTCTCCCACTCTCCTTCGCTCTTTCTCTTTCTCTCTGCTGTTCTCCTATAGTGCCCTGTGAGGACTGTGCCATAAAACCAGTGGAACCAGTAGCACACCCTGAGACTAAGCTCCCCCAGGTCTCAAGTGGCTTCTTTCTCATATCAGATACAAACCACAGAATGTTCTCCCTCTGGGGATTCTCATATATATATATATAAATACAAATATATATATATGAAAAAGTACTCTCATCTCCAAAAGAAAAAAAAACAAAGGAAGAAGATTGGGACGTATGGAAGGCTTTCAGAGAAAAGAAAAGAAAAACGTTTGTATCCAACTCTGTAAAGCATGCAGGCGTGGTCGACTGCATGGCCAGTCTGTAACACCCTGTGTGGAATAATAGCTGATGGGGGCGGGAGGGGGGGTGGGTTGACTATCTAGTGCCAGTGTGGGGGGAGAGAGAGTGAGGAGGGGGGGGTTGACTACCTAGTGCCAGTGTGGGGGGAGAGGGGGGGGGTGGATTGGCCAACGCTAGCCCTGGTCCGTGACACCTGTTTGGAATAGTAGCTGTTGCGGGGTGGGGGGAGTGGACGACTAGCTAGTCAGCGTGGGGGGGGGGGGGGGGGGGGTTGCCAATGTCTGCCCTCAACTGTAAGACCTCTGTGGAATAGTAGCTGAAGGGGGGGGGGGGGGGGGCGGGGGTTGGTATATTTGATCGGTATGTTGTGGTGGCGCTTGTCCAGGAACTTTCATGGATGATTTCACTTACCTCAGTGTGATATAACTCTTATCAGTGTTACAATAAAATATGAGTTTCTAATGTGTGGTTTATTCGTGCACTGCGAACTTACATAAGGTATATCAATTTCACATCACATGGTGTGCACTGCATGTGTTTTAGTCAGCAGTGCCACATTATATTATATATATATATATACCATGTATTGTATACACTATTCCGTATATATGTCCAGTGGGTGGAGTTCAACGGGGTCACAGCCGTAGGGAGGAGGCTGTTCCTGTGCCTGCTGGTCCTGGAACAGAGACTCCTATAGCGCCTCCTGGAGGGCAGGAGGCCAAACAGACTATTGCAGCGGTGAGACGGGTCCTTGACGATGCTGCACGCTCTCCGCAGACAGTTTGTGTTGGACCGCCTCAATGGCAGGTAGTGTGGTACTGGTGATGCATTGGGTGGTTTCCACCACCCTCTGACGTACCTTCCAGCCTGAGACAGAGCAGTGCCATACCATGCTGTGATAAAGCTGGTCAGGATGCTTTCCTGGCGTAGCGGTAGAAGGTCACCAGAATCGGAGGAGACAGATGGGCTTGAATGGGAAAGTGTGTCCAAACTTTCGACTATACATATATATATATATATATATATATACGTATATATATATACACAGTGCTGTGCAAATGTTTTAGGCAGGTGGGTTGGAGGTGCTGTAAAGTAAGAATGCTTTCAAAAGCAGAAATGTGAATAGTTTTGTTTCCATCAATCAACAAAACGCAAAGTGAATGAAAAGAAGAGAAATCTAAATCAAATCAATATTTTGTGTGACCACCTGCCTAAAACTTTTGCACAGTACTATATATATATATATATACCATATATATATATTAGTAGGATTTTTTTACTCTTTTTTTTCTTTTTTTACTAGCAGTGCTCACAATAAACCAACCCTATAGCTAATGGCCGTACTACATTGGCGGTCACTGACTGCTTAATATACATGTCATTTCAACGTTTTCACAAGCTAAAACAATAATTCAAATGTGCTCCAAATCTTACTGTATTTTTGTGTTATTTAAACACTTTACATTTGTGTAAATCATATTATATTAACCTTATATATGGTTAATTTAACGAAGCTACAAAATTCAACTGCAATTAAAGAAAGTTGTTTTCATTCAATAATTAAGCAGAAAATAAAACTGTCAAATAGTAAATCAAATATAATTAATTGGGCGAGTTTTAACTTCTAGGACATGCTATGCCGTTTGAATGTTAAATATTATATGAAATATATAAATATTAATGATTTTTATATAATGATAAAAAAGATATATCTCAAGCGCAATTTTTATTTGAAGACCATGTAATTCAATAAAAAAAACTAAATTCTGTATAGAAAACAGCACTGTACTTCCATAGGTGTCACTGTATGGTAAACAAATGTCCATCGATGCTTTATCTAATTGATCAAAATCCGATAGGCTACAGAGTTAAAATGTATGTCAAGCAGATTACACACAAAGGTTCACACTTGGTCAATATTGGGCGTAAATCCTACAACCAAAAATTACGTCACCAGGAAGGGCAAAGACTCGAATCTGAGTATAGGGAATTTGCTGATAAGGGCATTTTCTGAAAAAAATAATTGCCTTGGTTTCTATACTTCTCTGGCCAGACAGGGGTATGGGCTACTTCGGGTCTAAAAACGTGCAAACGTTTGTGTGTAGCATTCTTATTGGATAACTCGGCTGCCACTCATAGGAGCACCTTGCAACGCTTTTGGTTGCATTTGGTCCGAAAAAGATATTTGATCGCAATTTGTGTACAACATTTGTATTTGAGAATATTACAAAACTCGGGTGAAATGTATTGAAGATACCCGATGGATTGTTTTAAGTGTTGATGTTTTGGCTTCAAGCGTTCGCATCAATCGTCAACGTGGCTAAACGTTCTCCTTGTGCCGTTATTTAGTCACTGCATCAAATGGGACCATAAGCGGACGGGGACAAACAACATTAGGAACACAATTTGTTGCACCTTAGCCCTGACGATCGCTACTGTGCTTGAGATTTGGTTCACAAAAAAATAATAACAAGAAATGCCTTTGTCTTTTTCGTGAGGGTAAGTTAGCTAAACCTTTAAAGCAGATAAAGTCCGCCCCGAAGCAAGACGGAAGAAGCAAACTGATGTCAAGCTAACGTTACACACAAAGCTAACGTCAATCTTGGAAAAACCTGTGAGGGTCTTTTCGAATTACAATGATTTGATAGTAGGGGCAAATCAGTGTAGTGGGGACTGCAAAACAATTTTGGGGTTATGCGTGCTTAACTTTTAAAACTGACGTAGGCCACTGCTATATCCCCACGCATTTGCTATGTTTATTGTTGCAAGCGGAGCTGTTAGCTAGCTGACGTTAGGCCAAGTCTCTGCGGTTTGCTGCTCGACCATTGACAGTGCGTTGGATGAATGTAGAGAGACAACTGTACGGAAGGAGGAAGACGCGTGAGCAAGCAAGACTGTGTGGGTAGCAAACGCATAGTAGAGTAGAATGCTTGCTATACGAATCAGTCTGCCCTGGTGACTTTGGACCAACGCGTTTGCCGCATTTAGACAAGATGTCATACAACACTAGTCAGTCAGTTGTTACCGATACAAGGTTATTCCGAGGCAAATAGATTAGCTTACGTTAGCTAGGTGGTACTACTTTTTTTTGTTGAAATGGTTGGTTTTGGTGCAAACCGACGGGGAGGCCGCCTTCCGTCCCTCATCCTCGTCGCCTTGATGGTAATCATCGCCATACTGTCTTTCAACTATTGGACAGTGTCCAGCAAGCACAGGCGCTTACTGGACGAGCTTTTGGAGGTCCAGGCGCAGGTGAAGCGCACGGACGCCGCGCGCAGCCGTACGGAGAAACGTAACTCCGAGCTGATCGTGCAAGTGGACGCGCACAGGAAACAAATCGATAAGAAAGATGGAGACTACAGTGCGCTAGAGGGAAAGCTGGAGGCCAGAGAAATTGTCATTAGGAAGTGCACGGATGAAAAGGTACGTAAAAGGAAGGGGCCTCAGAGAAGCTACTATCCGTCCATAAATGCCTTCATCAATGTCTTTCTCAACCACCCTGCCCTTTCATCCGCAACACATTCCACTCCAGCAAATAGACTTGATCAGTCAACCACTCATCTTCTTAGTACTCAGTCATCCTTCAGTTGTTATTATCGTTATTAGGGTCGTCCTTGTATGCGTATTGATGTGGTGTCTAACTATGAGTAATTTAATGTCTTGTGCTTTGGTACCAGGTAGCTGAAACGTTTTCACAACCATAATCAAGTCTTTAAAATGTGTCTTTAATTTATTTTGGACAGAAACTACACAAGACAACTGACTGCCTGATGCCACTCTATTTTTGGTATTTAGTTTTCCCCCAAACAAATGCTTTTCAGTGGCCTCAATCTAGCATTTATTCAAGCCTTTGTTTGAGTTTGTGTACCCAGCTCTGGGGCCCCTCCAGTGGGCCCAAAGGCTGTCCTCCACTCCCCAGTGTACCCCTCGCTGTCACATGTCCCAACCCAGCCAGCAGTGTACCCCTAACCCAACCAGCAGTGTACCCCTGACCCTAACCCAGCCAGCAGTGTACCCCTAACCCTGACCTAACCTTGCCAGCAGTGTACCCCTAACCCAGCCAGCAGTGTACCCCTAACCCTGACCTAACCTTGCCAGCAGTATACCCCTGACCCTAACCCAGCCAGCAGTGTACCCCTAACCCTGACCCAACCCAGCCAGTAGTGTACCCCTAGCCCTAACCCAGCCAGCAGTGTATCCCTAATCCTAACCCAGCCAGCAGTGTACCCCTAACCCAGCCAACAGTGTACCCCTAATCCTAACCCAGCCAGTAGTGTACCCCTAACCCTGACCCAACCCAGCCAGTAGTGTAGCCCTAATCCTAACCCAGCCAGCAGTGTGCCCCTAATCCTAACCCAGTCAGCAGTGTACCCTTAACCCAGCCAGCAGTGTACCCCTAACCCTGACCCTAACCCAGCCAGCAGTGTACCCATAACCCCACCCCTACCCCAGCCAGCAGTGTACCCCTAACCCTGACCCTAACCCAGCCAGCAGTGTACCCCTAACCCTGGCCCTAACCCAGCCAGCAGTCTACCCCTAACACTGACCCTAACCCAGTCAGCAGTGTACCCTTAACCCAGCCAGCAGTGTACCCCTAACCCTGACCCTAACCCAGCCAGCAGTGTACCCATAACCCCACCCCTACCCCAGCCAGCAGTGTACCCCTAACCCTGACCCTAACCCAGCCAGCAGTGTACCCCTAACCCTGGCCCTAACCCAGCCAGCAGTCTACCCCTAACACTGACCCTAACCCAGTCAGCAGTGTACCCTTAACCCAGCCAGCAGTGTACCCCTAACCCTGACCCTAACCCAGCCAGCAGTGTACCCATAACCCCACCCCTACCCCAGCCAGCAGAGTACCCATGACCCTAACCCAGCCAGCAGTGTACCCTTAACCAAGCCATCAGTGTCCACATCAGCTTCAGTAAGGGAACGCCCGCCAGTGCTCTTCGACACTCCTCATGAGTCAGCTTCCACCACATAATAGTTAGCTCGGCTATTTAAATTACTCTTTCATTGTTTCCAACTCTTGCTGTCTTTCTTTGCAAATCACAAGGGCACAGCGCCAGAGAACTCCCGTGAAAAAGTGGCCCCGCACGTTTAACCGTCGTTCACACACCCATGGAGTATTCATGTTCCGTGTGTGTGTGTGTGTGTGTGTGTGTGTGTGTGTGTGTGTGTGAGATGATGACGACGACATCGTAAACATCCTGCTCCTAGTTCCTGCTTGGCAGCAGGTGCAGGACAGGTGTTCCATGGCAACGGCTCCGCTCCTCCTTTGCTCCGTCAACCCTTCCACCCTGGAGTCTGAGTCTCCTTTGTTCAGTGGCTCAGCCTGCTCCTTCCATTGGGGACTCCACGGGGGTTGTTTGTAAAGCCCAACCCAATGTGAGATAAGGCTCTTCCGGATGTCTGCACTACATGGGTAGGGTTGCGATGTTGGCTCACACACACAACACCATGTGTTGTGCGGTGGGAAATATTGTATCCATAAGACACCTTCAGACAACGGTGGAGGAGGAGGTGGAGGAGGAGGAGGAGGAGGAGGAGGAGGTGGTGAAGAAGATGGAGATGATGGAGGAGAGACTCTTCTCAGGTAGACCAAGGTTCCCCCTGGCTTTGACCCTAATCTGAACCCTAAGTCGGGCTAGAAGGACAGGGAGCCAGGCTATGGTGTGCTTAGCAGCAGGTGGTCAGAGAGGCTGTGACCGCCTATGACTGTCTGTGTGCAGGGGGAAAGGTTTTGATCTTCACTGTGGCTGCCAGTGATGCTGTAATCACTGTCCCTTCTCTGCTCCAAACATTCTGCCGTGTGTGTGTGTGTGTGTGTGTGTGTGTGTGTGTGTGTGTGTGTGTGTGTGTGTGTGTGTGTGTGTGTGTGTGTGTGTGTGTGTGTCACCCACCCACCCACAGTCCCTCGCTGTGTGTGTTTGATTAAACTCCCTGACTCTCCTGGGGCGTGGAGGTCTGTCTGATTCTGATGTGGCTGATAGAAGCTTGGTTGATGCAAACAGCAGGAGTCTGATTTGCGGGTGCCAATGGTTTTTAGACTAGCCATGTTTATTGTAGTTGAACGTCCTTGGCAAAAAAATCTAAAACTCTGTCTTCTTCTGTGCTTTGTCTCAGATAGACTTATGTTACGAATGGTTTCTTAACATGGTTTCCATGGCGCCCATAGGTAGCCTCCTGTCCTCTCTTAGGCTGTCTGTGCCCCTTTTGTTGTGGCTGGATGGGTTAGCCAGAGAGGAGACAGCTGTGGTCCATGCTGATTGGATGTCCCTGAGGACCTTGGTCCCCCCTCCCCCTCTCGCTAACACAGAGGGATCAGGCCACATCCAAGGCCCCCCCCCCCCCCCCCCCCCCACACACACACACACACACCCAAGGCTGTTAGGCCTGTAGGTGTAGTGTTTAAGATCGCGGTGCCTACAGGAAGTGCTCTAAGTTTCCTCTGACCAGACCAACCAGTTGGACATATTCGTTTTCCAGGCGGACAACAATTCATGGGTCACACCCACAAACTGCTTCTCGAGCAATTAAGATAGGATTTCAAAAACAAAGATCAAATCAAATGAGCTATATTTGTATAGCTGATATTGATTTCATGTTATATTCCTTGTGTCAGTGGTGACCAATACGTGAGAAGATCTTTTGTGGATCTCGGGACAAATCAGACTAGCATTCACATACGCCTAAACGACAAAATAAAAATACTCGATAAGAA
Source organism: Aplochiton taeniatus (assembly GCA_017639675.1). Lineage (NCBI taxonomy): Eukaryota > Metazoa > Chordata > Actinopteri > Galaxiiformes > Galaxiidae > Aplochiton > Aplochiton taeniatus. The sequence continues at coordinate 1,906,468 of CM030173.1, read as the reverse complement.
TGAATTAATCCACATTAAAAACAAAACATCTTCCAACTGGCTAGATGGTGCTACTTTAAGTGATTATAGTCACCACATAAAATTCTGAAGCCTGCGAACGGTTTCTAGTAGATAGCCTACGCGTGTGCATTGAGTTTGTGTTGAAGTTCAAATGGATCGGTTTGTGGTGAGTTTCGGAAGATGCCGGAGGTGTATGGAGATATATTTACGTGAAAACTCAAGGCATTGCGAGAGTTGTACATGGTGTTGTAAACTTGAATTGAATTACAGTTTGCAGTGTTGTACAACTTTCTGGAGAACTGTGTACTACTGATAGGCCTATGTATTTTTCTTTTGCGGATCCAAAAAAACATTTGCAAACCTGAAATCTGCGCGCACGGAGATTTGACAGCCATCGAGCGCAGGGCAGTTCCAAAACAATCTGTAAAGTTAGTTGTAACATCACAGCATTTTGTGCATGCATTAATCAATTATGAATACATTTCCATTTGGGTCTGCTGAAAGGACTGTAACTCAACGCTGACTAATGGCAAATAGGCTACATACCGTACAACCAGTGTGCGAATGTGAGTGTTTGCAGATGCCAATTAACGCAAATTAATTACTAAGCCTTAGTAATCAACAACTTGTTCGTTTGGTGGTCAAAGTTTTTCCTCCAAATAGCAAAAGAGCAGAAAAGGTGAATAAAATAAAGGGAGTTTTCTGTCACTTAGGACATAGTCCTCATCATCACTGAGGACATAGTCCTCATCATCACTTAGGACATAGTCCTCATCATCACTTAGGGGATCATTTCTGATAGCTCGTTGGACATGGTGTTGTTAATGTTTGGTAGCCTGACGTAAAAACGTGCTTATAATACATTAGTGGATCGTGGAGACAGTTGAGATCCACCCAGATGGATCACAGTGCTGGGTGTATTGGCCACCACTGCCTCATGTGGATGAAAAAATATGGCAAAGGATGAATTCATCAAATGTTTTATGATTTTTATACCCAACATGTCATGTATATGTATAACCTTTCGCTCTCTTCTGTTTCAGATGAAACTGCAAAGTGACAGCATGAGTCAGACAACAGAGATGCAAAGGCTGAAAGGTAAGAAAGATGGTAGAGCACTACTCCACCACCAGGGGGCACCTTCATTTGACTTATTGTACCGCAAAAGGCATTTATTCAAGAAATACTTGAATAAACATTGTGTGTTTGCGTGTTTTGTCGGAGCAGAGCAGCTGAAGGAGTTAAAGCAGGAGTTTATGAGGCAGGAGGAACAACTAAGGGAAGTGAGGAAAAACAGCACCACCCTGGAAAGGAAGCTGGAGTATGAGAGGTATGGCAAATCAAACACACCCATCTCCACTAGCAATTGGCACAGTGTTACGTTTTTTTTTGTGTGTTGCGGACCACACCATGTGAAGGTGCTCAGGGTTATAATTGTGTGTGTGTGTGTGTGTGTGTTTGCGCGTGTGTTTGTGTTGCAGCTTGCAGTGTGGCCGTCAAATTGCAGAATTAAAAAATGAATATGAAGAAACTAAGAAGACTCTTGAGGAGCAGGCAGCGAAGCTGAAACAGGTCAGTGGTGAAGATGATGATGATGAGGAGGGTGACTGTGACCCAAAATATGAAGCTTAAACCTTTCACCCTTTGGGATTAAAGAGATGTTACATTATTAAAGCCATAAATACAAGGAGGAAGCTTCTCAGGAAGCTACTATTTCTTCTTCTTTTTAATCAATGACAGCCGTGCTGTCCTCTGGCGTTGCCTTGGTGACCCAGCCGTGCCTGTTCAACCTTTAGATTCTACTAGCAGACAGCACATTTACTGTCATTGGGAGAGTTTTGCTGATGCAGCTTACTGGCTGGAGTATTTAATTCAACCCCTGTTTTTTTCTCACTCACTCTCCTGTCTCTCTATGTCCCCCTCTCTCTCCCTCTCTGTCTCCCTCTTTATCTGTATGTCTCTCTCTCTCTCCCTGTTTTTCTCATTTGTTCCCCCCTTTTGGTTCACTTCACCCGCCTCTCTCTCTCTCTCCTCTCTTTTCCAGAGCGTGTTGGACAGCAGAGTGGTCGGCGATGCGGGAGGTCGTGTGGAAAGAGGAACCGATGTTCAGTTGGCTGGAGAGCGCCACACGGTGGCCACACACCAACATGACAGCCCTGACCTAAAAGGTAGTGTTGAAAGAATCATATATTTCCAAATTATGATTTGCATAATTCTTGTTTATCGATTACCATATCAGTTATTACAGTGACATAATCATATTACGCATGTTCTAGTAATACTGGTACCACCATGTCTGGTCAGTTGGTAAGGGTTAAAACTGTGACTGTTTCACCCAATTCTGTTATCACCTGTTTAGACTAAGCCAGGATCGTGTTGCTGTTGCCAGGGTATGAGTATTCTGTGCAGACTCTGGTGCGGGGCTCTCCACCTAGGTAGTGAACCACTATCATTGGGTAGTGTTGTTCAAAGGAGGGCCCATCAACAAACGAGTCATATATCAGAATATTATTTCCCTGAATAAATTCTTACAACCTGATGTTACATACCTAAAGAACGGGAAGACTGTTTTCCTGCTCCTGCACTCACGTTTCACATAATTTATTTACATGGCCAGTCAATCTTTCTAGTAGTTACCAAAGACAATTAGCAAGAGAGCTTTTTGAAATACGAGGGATGTTTAAAGTTGGATGGTGTACTAAGGTATCAAAAGTAATGGTGTTCCTTAGATGTTTTTGTACACGTATCAGATAGTTCCTGCTCGGTTGTCCTAAATCTCAGAGCAGATGATGGCACACTCTCGCTCTGTGAAAGTATTTTCTCCTCCTCAGTGTTTTCCTCTCCTTTTGTTCTGTCTCTCCAGATGACATGGGCAAACCTGGCAGCGATGCTGGCATGCCTGGCATTGAAGAGAGTGAGGTGGGGAAAGTAGATGATCTGCAGTTTGGTGAGTCAAGAGTTACTAACTGTACTGTTTAAAAAATGTATTGTATTTAAAAATTACATTTAAAGAAAAAGATAATTTTGTGTTGGTGGTCGTAATTAAGTCTTTGCTTTATTTTTTAATATTTTTTTTTTTTATCTCGCTGGCTTTTCTACCGGTCTGTTATCTAGGTCTGAAGAAACCGGCCATTACTCAGAACCACATTGAGGCTCCAGATGTGATGGTTGGGGCCGGAGCGGGAGCGGGGCCAGAGGCTGGAGACGTGGTTGAAGCTGGGCTAGGCGACGCAGCTGTAGGAAGGCCCGTGTTAGAAGCTGGTGCTGGAGCCGGCGCGGGCGAGGAGGAAGGGGGCAGGGTGCTGTCCCTGGACCAGCCGGGGCTGCAGCAGGACAGGCTCGTCGGTCTGGGTGTGGAGGCTGGAGCAGCGATGGAGCCCCCTGCTGGTGTTCTCCAGCAACAGCAGCCTCAGGCCGTGGCTGACAGACCGGTGCTGTTTGACGAGGACAACAAGGAGGGCGTCCACGCTGATGAGTTTGGAGAGCAGAACAGACCGCACCGAGGTATGCTGCTGCTCACAACACACACACACACACACACACACACACACACACACACACACACACACACACACACACACACACACACACACAGCAACAACCCTAAGACCTAGCCTATCTGGTGTCTATGGTGAGGCTTTGAGAGAATTGAAGGCTTCTCTTCCAGACGGCTTGTAGTTTTCTGTTCAGTTTATTTTAGTACATTTTTTTTATTGTTTGGATAAAACTTTTACAACATGGGGGCTGTCAGGGAAATTATTACTGGCATGGATGATTACTCATGAGACATTAGGAAAAACAAGCATAACATGGCATGCCAGATTTGATATTTACAGGTGTATATTTGCAGAACATACAGTAGTTGTTTATATGGAGGAATACATTCAGGATGCACAGTAAATACATTTTGGGGAGCATGTTAGGCTGTAATAAGGGCAAGCATAGGAGCTTCAGAAACCATGCAAACCTCCATGTAGACCTGGACACATACATGGCAGCAGATATGATGCTGTGCACTTCCTACTCTTGGCCTGCGATCAGTGGAACTGAAGCTGTCATAAAACGTTAGCTACTCCCACTTCCTGTGGCTGGTGGGGTTGTGTTACTCTCCTTTCAAAAAAGAGGAGGAGAAGGAGAGAAAAGAAAAGAAGTGTTTTTCTGGCACGTTACTCATTGCTCTCCTTTTGGCACCCTGTTTCTTGAGGACGGTGATTAATCTTCTTTTTTTTTTTTCTCTCTCTTCCCACTTTTGGTCAGAGATTGAAAACATGTTCCTTTGAAAACTGAAGCATTGTCCTTTCCAAGTACATTGTGTTTTAAGGTATCCAGTGAAAGAACCCCACATTTCAAATGTTCAGTTACTTTAGCAGGCGGGCGGGCAGTTAGGCAGAACTCAATTTCCCAGAATAGTAAAGAATGTGGTGTACTCAGTTTTGATGTCTTTGGACAGACAGTTTACTAAATTAAATTTAAAAAATGTAAAACAGAAAAATCGAAATCAAAAACCCTTACAATGCTGTGTTATATGTAGGCCATCTTCATTGGTGGAAAAAACAACCTCTCTCTCTCTCTCTCTCTCTCTCTCTCTCTCTCTCTCTCTCTCTCTCTCTCTCTCTCTCTCTCTCCGATCTCAGCTGCTGACAAGGTGAATGCAGGAGGCGGCCAGCAGATGAAAGGGCCTCCTCTGCCCCCGAACCCCGCACAGGTACCCAAACCCCGGCAGAGCCCCAAAGACCCGGCAGAGCCCCTACGCCACCACCAGAGTGAGTCCTGCTTAAAGCTGTGGGAGGAAGGGAGGGAGGGAGGGAGGGAGGGAGGGAGGGGAGGAGGGAAGGAGGGAGGGGGTGATGAGGAATGGAGGTTGGGATCTTTTTCCTAGTATTATGATAAAAAAAAATAAGAGAGTGAGAGAGTGAGAGAGTGGGCTGGTTCAAGGGAATGAGAGTGAGTGATGATTGCTATAGAGGCTGGGATGTTTTTTTCCCACTATTATGATAAAGGAACTAACGCCCTCTTTTCAGTGTGTGCTCTATGTTGGCTGTATATTTATGTAACTCGCAACTGCCGACAGCCTCCCGTGAAAGATGAAGCAAACCACTAACATAACTCCAGCTCAGAGCCGGAGGCCTCAGTACGCTTTTGTGGGGGCCCTCCATTTTGCCCTGTGTTGTATTTGACAGATCTCTCCTTGTTGAGGGAGTAACTCTAACGAAGTTCGAGTTTGGAATAGGAGGTGGTGTGTTTGATCAGTGGTCCGGAGCTAGCCGGGGAGGCTGAGGGAGGGGGTCAGCGGGAGACTTCTCCTCCTCCGTCCCTCTCTGGCTACGATAAGTTCCCTGCTGCCTGGCTTCATCTGTGGGCCCCTCTACTGTTCTGTTGGCTCCTCTATGGTTCTGTCGGCCCCTCTACTGTTCTGTTGGCCCCTCTACTGTTCTGTTGGCTCCTCTATGGTTCTGTCGGCCCCTCTACGGTTCTGTTGGCCCCTCTACGGTTCTGTCGGCCCCTCTACTGTTCTGTCGGCCCCTCTACTGTTCTGTCGGCCCCTCTACTGTTCTGTCGGCCCCTCTACTGTTCTGTCGGCCCCTCTACTGTTCTGTCGGTCCCTCTATGGTTCTGTTGGCCCCTCTATGGTTCTGTTGGCCCCTCTATGGTTCTGTTGGCCCCTCTATGGTTCTGTCGGCCCCTCTACTGTTCTGTCGGCCCCTCTACTGTTCTGTCGGCCCCTCTACTGTTCTGTTGGCCCCTCTACGGTTCTGTTGGCCCCTCTATGGTTCTGTTGGCCCCTCTATGGTTCTGTTGGCCCCTCTATGGTTCTGTTGGCCCCTCTATGGTTCTGTTGGCCCCTCTATGGTTCTGTTGGCCCCTCTATGGTTCTGTTGGCCCCTCTATGGTTCTGTTGGTCCCTCTACTGTTCTGTTGGCCCCTCTACGGTTCTGTTGGTCCCTCTACGGTTCTGTTGGCCCCTCTACTGTTCTGTGGGCCCCTCTATGGTTCTGTTGGCCCCTCTACTGTTCTGTGGGCCCCTCTATGGTTCTGTTGGCCCCTCTATGGTTCTGTTGGTCCCTCTAGGGTTCTGTTGGCCCCTCTACTGTTCTGTTGGCCCCTCTACTGTTCTGTGGGCTCCTCTACTGTTCTGTTGGTCCCTCTACTGTTCTGTTGGTCCCTCTACTGTTCTGTTGGTCCCGCTACGGTTCTGTTGGCCCCTCTACTGTTCTGTTGGCCCCTCTACTGTTCTGTGGGCCCCTCTACTGTTCTGTGGGCACTCTACGATGCTGTTGGTCCCTCTAGGGTTCTGTTGGCCCCTCTACTGTTCTGTGGGCCCCTCTGCTCTCCCCCTGCCCTTGTTTGTCCTCTTGTTTTCTCTCCCAAAGCCTTCAGTCAGCCTTTAACACTTAGCTCTCACTTCTGCATTGATCAATCTCGAGTTTAAGTCTTGTCTGTCCTGATAAAAGTGTCAGCAGCCCTGCTCGCTTAGATGCACACGCTAACTGGCCTCTGTGTTTTTACTGTCAAGAGATGAAAAGGGTAACCTGTACTTGGACTCATTGTTTTTGAGATGGTTTCCTTTTTGTCTTGAACACTTTGAACAAATGCACTTTAATATTATATGTATTTTTTTTTTATTATTATTATTATTAATATAATTTTTAAAGCATTCCAGCTATCAATGTCAACAATTTTTTTTCTGTTACATTATAGTACTTTATTCCACAAATTATCATAAAATGATCATAAAACAAACACACAACTCATCAGTATACATTTGTCAGTGACATTTGTCATGCTCCTCTTCATGATTAGCTCTGTGCGGTAGAATCCATAGTAACTCAAGTATTTAATATATTTTTAAAAATACATTCAATTTAAAGGTGCCTTTCTAGACACCCATGGCATAGAAGTTGTTAAAACAAAACACTTTACAATTAGAAATGCAGTAAACAAAGGACGGATACAAGGGTGTTGAGATACAGAACATCATAAGAGGGCAGAGCGGTATAGGGTCTATAACGACATACACAAAGTGTTAAGGATCAAAACAACTATGTTTGTTTAAATAGGTTTGGAGTTGTTTGAATATTGGTATAGTGTGTGTGTGTGTGTGTATATATATATATATATATATATATATATATATATATATATATATATATATATATCCCAGGCAGCAAGTTTGTACCATCTCCCGTCCTCTTAAACGTCACCACCTCCTACTCTGTTTCCCATCCCACTCTTGCATTCATTTATCAAGTCAATTATGGCATCCGTCCATCCCCTCCCTCCCTCTCTCCAACCCTTCCACCCTTCTCTACGTTCACGTTCTCTCTCTCTTCTTCCTTCCTGACGAGGCCCCCCTTCTCTCTGCTTCCTTCTCTCCATTCTCCACCTTCTCTCTCTCTTTGCTTCCTACCTGACGAGGCCGCCCTTCTCTCTCTCTGCTTTCTTCTCTCCATTCTCCATCCCTTCTCTCTCTGCTTCATTATCTTCGTTCTCCACCATCTCACTCTCCAATCCTTTTCTCCTCTCTCTCTCTCTCTCTCTCTCTCTCTCTCTCTCTCTCTCTCTCTCTCTCTCTCTCTCTCTCTCTCTCTCTCTCTCTCTGCGCTTCCTTCCTGACAAGGCCCCACTTCTCTGCCTCCTCCAGGCCGGTTCTTTGACGAGAACGAATCCCCAGTAGATCCGCAGCACGGCTCTAAGCTGGCGGACTACAATGGGGATGATGGCAACGTGGGGGAGTACGAGGCAGACAAGCAGGCCGAGCTGGCCTACAATGAGGAAGAGGATGGTGATGGTGGGGAGGAAGACGTCCAAGGTGAGCCGGGCCTGGGGACTGGACCCCAGCTGTCCTCGTCTTAACCCGTCATTTCTCCCCCACATATCCCCCGTCCACTCCCATGATGCTGTTGTGCCGCCGACGTAGTGCTAGCGGCTCCATCTTTGCAGCGGCTCACAGCACCCTGAAGTTAGCATTTAGCTCCTCCATTCTCACAGCACCCTGAAGTTAGCATTTAGCTCCTCCATTCTCACAGCACCCTGAAGTTAGCAGTTAGCTCCTCCATTCTGACAGCAGCCTGAAGTTAGCATTTAGCTCCTTCATTCTGACAGCAGCCTGAAGTTAGCATTTAGCTCCTCCATTCTGACAGCGGCCTGAAGTTAGCATTTAGCTCTTCATTCTCACAGCACCCTGAAGTTAGCAGTTAGCTCCTCCATTCTCACAGCACCCTGAAGTTAGCACTTAGCTCCTCCATTCTCACAGCACCCTGAAGTTAGCATTTAGCTCCGCCATTCTGACAGCGGCTCACAGCACCCTGAAGTTAGCATTTAGCTCCTCCATTCTCACAGCACCCTGAAGTTAGCATTTAGCTCCTCCATTCTGACAGCGGCCTGAAGTTAGCAGTTAGCTCCTTCATTCTCACAGCACCCTGAAGTTAGCATTTAGCTCCTCCATTCTGACAGCGGCCTGAAGTTAGCATTTAGCTCCTCCATTCTGACAGCACCCTGAAGTTAGCATTTAGCTCCTCCATTCTGACAGCGGCCTGAAGTTAGCAGTTAGCTCTTCATTCTCACAGCACCCTGAAGTTAGCATTTAGCTCCTCCATTCTGACAGCGGCCTGAAGTTAGCAGTTAGCTCTTCATTCTCACAGCACCCTGAAGTTAGCATTTAGCTCCTCCATTCTGACAGCGGCCTGAAGTTAGCAGTTAGCTCTTCATTCTCACAGCACCCTGAAGTTAGCATTTAGCTCCTCCATTCTGACAGCGGCCTGAAGTTAGCAGTTAGCTCCTCCATTCTGACAGCGGCCTGAAGTTAGCAGTTAGCTCTTCATTCTCACAGCACCCTGAAGTTAGCATTTAGCTCCTCCATTCTGACAGCGGCCTGAAGTTAGCAGTTAGCTCTTCATTCTCACAGCACCCTGAAGTTAGCATTTAGCTCCTCCATTCTGACAGCGGCCTGAAGTTAGCAGTTAGCTCTTCATTCTCACAGCACCCTGAAGTTAGCATTTAGCTCCTCCATTCTGACAGCGGCCTGAAGTTAGCAGTTAGCTCTTCATTCTCACAGCACCCTGAAGTTAGCAGTTAGCTCCTTCATTCTCACAGCACCCTGAAGTTAGCATTTAGCTCCTCCATTCTGACAGCGGCCTGAAGTTAGCAGTTAGCTCTTCATTCTCACAGCACCCTGAAGTTAGCAGTTAGCTCCTTCATTCTCACAGCACCCTGAAGTTAGCAGTTAGCTCCTCCATTCTCACAGCACCCTGAAGTTAGCAGTTAGCTCCTTCATTATCACTGCACCCTGAAGTTAGCAGTTAGCTCTTCATTCTCACAGCACCCTGAAGTTAGCAGTTAGCTCCTTCATTCTCACAGCACCTTGAAGTTAGCAGTTAGCTCCTTCATTCTCACAGCACCCTGAAGTTAGCAGTTAGCTCCTTCATTCTCACAGCACCCTGAAGTTAGCAGTTAGCTCCTTCATTCTCACTGCACCCGGAAGTTAGCAGTTAGCTCCTCCATTCTCACAGCGTCCTGAAGTTAGCATTTAGCTCTTCATTCTCACAGCACCTTGAAGTTAGCAGTTAGCTCCTCCATTCTCACAGCACCTTGAAGTTAGCAGTTAGCTCCTTCATTCTCACAGCACCCTGAAGTTAGCATTTAGCTCCTCCATTCTCACAGCACCCTGAAGTTAGCAGTTAGCTCCTCCATTCTCACAGCACCTTGAAGTTAGCATTTAGCTCTTCATTCTCACAGCACCTTGAAGTTAGCATTTAGCTCTTCATTCTCACAGCACCCTGAAGTTAGCATTTAGCTCTTCATTCTGACAGCAGCCTGAAGTTAGCAGTTAGCTCTTCATTCTCACAGCACCCTGAAGTTAGCAGTTAGCGCCTCCATTCTCACTGCACCCTGAAGTTAGCATTTAGCTCCTCCATTCTCACAGCACCTTGAAGTTAGCAGTTAGCTCCTCCATTCTCACAGCACCTTGAAGTTAGCATTTAGCTCTTCATTCTCACAGCACCTTGAAGTTAGCAGTTAGCTCCTCCATTCCCTTCTGTGAGGACTTGACATCAAGAAGACTTTACTCTGAGCATTACACACCTCCTTCACGTTTAAAAACAACAAGAACAACAACCCAGAACTGCCTCCTGTGTCGTACAAACAAGTCTGTTCTTAGTGCCCTCCTTCTCCCGTATCCAGGGTTCTGTGAGTGTGAACGTCAATGTTTCATTCAGCCATCTGTCTACCTGTCTGTCTCTCCACCTGCCAGCCTACCTACCTACCTACCTGTCTGTCTGCCTGCGCGTCACTCTATAGCCTCAGCTTACGCACCCGCCTGTGTCCGCACACCATCTCCACCCAGACCAGGAGAACAGCAATGTTGTGTTTTTTTAAAGTTATTTGAAAAAAAATGTAAGACATATCGAATGTGTCTATTAGTGGTTCTTTCACGTGGTTATGCATCAAATAACGTGTTTGTTCATTGTCTTACAGTGAGGCCAAGCGCAATGCGATGAGTGTATGTGTGTGATGTCATATTATCAGTTATCTTATGGGATATTATTGGACGGATATTCACACAACTTGATCAAACCTGTGATAAAGCTCACATCCATGCTTCAGGAGTTAGTGCGCATATTAGGCTGTTTTGCCAGTTAGAAGGGCTCCAAAGCGTGGCTGAAATAATGAAGAAGAAAATATATTTGTTTCTTATTTTCCTTTCAGATGACGAAGATCGAGATATGCAGGGAGACAGAGCTGTGGATTATGGGAAACGACATCAGGCCATTGACATCCTTTAGGCTGAAGCATACAAACAAAGGCCACACATTCAAACCTTACGTCCATCCTAAAGACATTTATAGGATGCATCCTTAACTGTTTTTAGAAAACCGTACAAATAATGACCTAACTCGATTAAAGCAGACTCCTCACTGCAATCAATCAATATGTCAGTTCATACTGATGTCCTGTGCTGCTGTCTTTGTGCAGATGCTTTTGTTGTTGTCTTTTAAGTTATGATGTATAACAGTAATTATACACTGTACACACATGCATACACAAACACACAATCACACATAAAGACACACATGCATTATACACTGTACATTTGTACATTTTGCTTTTTGAAGAGAAATTATGGACTGTTTTTTTTTTTTTTTTAATCAACAAATTCAAGTTGTCTGGAAAATGGCCAGTTCATCCGAAAACAACAGCCTCAATAATTGTATCTGAAAGATTTATTTTTCTCTAAACCATCTCTACTCTGTTGTATTGCTTGACTAATGGATTTTGTTTTGGCTTTGCTTCATCAATTAATAAGGGCCCTTATCAAGTTGTTTCTGTTAATTTAGGACATGTTTCATGCTTGACAAAGATCCAGGATCTTGTTCCAAGATGTAAATGGAAGAATGACTGAATTAGAAGTGACTGGGCATGGTTTCTGGCTTACTGCCTCCTACGCGCTTACAGATGTCTACCCTACAAGAAGAGCAGAGGATCAAGAAAAGAAAAAAAAACAACGTATTCGATGCCTAGAACTCTTTTATCTCATGATTGGATTACACTTCAAAGTGCTTCTCGAGTCTCATTTTGTTTTACAACTAGAAGGATACTGTTGCATGCATTAAAGGGAAGCCTTTTATTGAAAATAACCAACTGGAGGAAAATCCTGACGCTTAAGCAATACTTAGACCAACGTAGAGTACCTAATCTATGTGGAACCTAAGCCTGAGCAAACTCTTGGCACAGCCGGGACTAATGGACACAAATATCTGCTTCGTGTAGTGAATGACAGTCTGGAAATCTGTAAATATTGAGCTGGGATTATTTGTACTGTAGATATCTTGAGGGATTTTTTCCTTCTTTACATTTAGAACAAATGAACATAAACTTGAGTTATGGTTGCGTAGCTCCAGAAAATAAAAAGATTTCGTATTAAAGAGAAGACCGTGAATGTATCCCATTTGCATCATCACATTTTTTTTTCTCAGATTGTCCTGTTGGTGTCAACTGTTATCAAGTTATATATAAAATAACTAATATAAAAAATGATAACGTATTCGACAGCCTTATTTGAAATATGCAGTAGACCTATTGGAGATCATATGTTAAACATTGTTTGGGGACCGTAACAAACGGTTGTAAGTGAGGTCAATCGTCCAGCCTGTGTGACAAAGCTTAATGTTTCCTTCGTTAAATCAGGGAATAATACTGCGGTCCATGTTATGCGTTAACACAGAAAAGCGCAACGGCAGACCTAAGCTTTGGACATGTAAAGCTTTCTCTATTTGCAAATGATTCTATTCAACCAAAGCTATTTTTATGTAATTTTTACTATAGTCTTTGGACATTACTTGTCAATATTAGGATACTTGTTATTTGCATGTGTAGCCTGGCTATTAAACAAGGCTCCTAAAAACACGAGAAATCCCTATCTAAATATTTTCTCCAACCACGATTCACTGTCCATGCATTGTTTCCCATGATGTGCTTTGGAGATTTCTGCATTTGTGTGTGACTAAATGTGTAGTTTACGTTCCATATTTGTTTAATGTTTTGAGTAGGCAGCAGCTTTCCTGGTTAATCTGTCGTGTAACGTTAGGATCCGATATACTCCTACCTCTCTCGCATAGCATCAATCGTGATATTTTTTGAAGGGGGTGTGTCTGTGTTCCCATACGGGTACTTGCCTTCGAGAGTGTGGACCGAGGCGGGAAATGGCGCCTGGTAGCAAAGCGGAGTATCTGTTCGTAGACGGCCCCTGAAAACCAAAGTCGGAACGGATCACCAAAACAACTACTGCCAGCATTGACTTCGTGGCCAGTTGATCTAGTCACCTCGGTTTGGGGATTCTGCGAAACCTTGTAAAGTAAGTGGGTCTTGATGTGTGGGTATTTTGAGCATGTGTGTGTGTCGGTGACGTACAAATAAATATTTTCTTTTCTTGTCCGTGCACATCTGCAAGCCTGATTCGTAAAAACCATGGCCTACCTTTTGCCAAGGGCCTGACCATTGCTTGGATTATTATGATTAGATTTAGCTACCGATTGTTAGGTGAGAATTTGGTAAAATGTCTTGCTGTTTCTTTCAGACTTTGACAACGCTATTGGTCGATAGCGATGATCGGAATGTTGTGAAAAACAACGTTGGCTATGGCTAACCATCTTGCTAACAAGTTAACTAGCATCATTAGCTAGCTGCCATTCCACGGGAATCTGCTTTTAGCTTAGCGGCTAACGGTTTTAGCTAACCAACATTAATTGTTGTTAGCTTGTTGCATTTCAACAGTTACCATAATTCATGGCATTATCTCATCAAGTAATGTATTAAGCCGAACGTTAATTTCATTGAAAGAACTACGTTAAAATCCTCTAACATTTGAGTATCACTAACGTTCGCTAACCAACATTGCGTTAGCAAACGGAAGCTGCGGCTAGTTCGTTTCATTGGCTTAACACTAGCTAGCGTTAAGTTTTGAGATAACTTGCTTAAAATTTTTTAAAGGTAACGTACGCACAGTTATACAAGGTTGCCAATTTAGTAATGCGGTTGTGGTGCAAGCAAATATTGGCTGTCTTACGGGTCAGCGAGCCATTTGGTAGTATTTGACCTTTATGCTGGAAGCTTTTCTGGTTGAGGCGTTCTAACAGCAAACTGACAATCGGTTGGCCATCGCTGCGGCTTGTGGCTTTTAAGCTAACAAGGCCTTCTGCATAACTGGCTCGCTAACGTTATATGGCTAACATGCCCATGTCTATTTCCCGCTCACTTTTGACTTTTTGAAATGTTAAATTAATTAGTTATTTTCTGAGACTAAACCAGGTCATTACAGTTTTGGTTCAAGGTTTGTGAACCGATCAATAAACTTTGACCAATAGCTGCCTGATTGAATTATTTCATTAACAATATGCATTGAACGTTACTGTCACAAAGTTGATATTTACTCTAGATGAAGTTCAAGTTGTGACATTCTGTCACGTTGGCATCCGTTTTGAAAAAAGTCGTTGTTCATAAATAGTAATTCTGGTACACATTAAGCTGGGTTTTAGTGTTGTTGTTTTTTTAATCTTCAACTTGTTGAAACAACTTGTTGCACTTGTGTATTCTCCATTGAATGTGTGTGTGTGTGTGTGTTTGCACTAACGCACGCACGCATACATGATTGTGCACACCTGCATGCTTGCATTTCGGGTCTCTGTTAGATCCATGCATAAAACTAGAACGTAGAGTTCGTTTCCTGAACATGTCTGAACACATTTCCAGCCAATTATGTAAGCACAGGGAGCTTAGCCAATTCACCTTATGCAGGACCTTGTGTACCCCCCCTCCCCCCAACAAACACATTATTAGCAACTTCTCTGATATGCCAGGAGATGCTCCTTGCTTGCATAGTGTAGTACAATTGATTTAAAGTTTATTTCTTGCGAAACACATGTTAAATGTACAGTGGGAGAGTTTTTTTTTTTTTTTTTTTTGTAAAAGATCCTGCAAGTGTTCTGTGGTCTAGTGGCTGGGACGGAGGCCAGCTGTGGCAGCCGTGATCCACAGTGATGTGAAGGAAATGAGGTCCTGAATGCAACCAGATGTTAAGCGGCCATTATCGGCGCACCTTATTTTAGCTTTTTCCTTTTGCTCTTAACAGAATCAGCATTTAAGAATGCCACCTTTTTAACCAAGTCTATTCAGTTATTTTTAAATATGTTTCGCATGTTTGCATTATAACAAGCAAAGTTTAATCTTTTTCCCTTTTGTTCTCCAAAACAGCCTTACATGTGACTTTTGAAAACAATGAGGCTGAGAATGCGTAAGGCGTCTCAGCAGCCCAACCCTGCCCTCGCGGCCCGTCCGTCCCGGACCAAACGGAGGCACTCGGAGGTGGAGGATGACACGCCCACCAGCGGGGGGCGGGGCCTGTTGTCCACCATCAAGAAGTTCATCAGAGGGACCGCCGTCAAGGTGAGTACCCCCCCCCCACGAAGAGCACACTAGCGCTTGTTTTTTTTGTTCTTGTTGTTTTTTTTGCACTTGTCCTATGTGTGTCATATGTTGTATTCACATGGCGCTCAAACACACTAAGGCAAATTCCTAGATGTTTTGTACTTGCACCTTTTTTTTACAGCAATAAAGGTGATTCTATTTTATTCTACAAGCATGGTCCCCACTAGAACTGTGGAAGAAAACACAGTCTTGGGGCTATTTTAGTATGTATAATCAGGTTGTAAGAATGTATTGCAGTACGAAGCAGATTACAAGCGGTGACAAAGGAAACATTGCTTGTTTGTCAGTGCACCCTCCAAAGCATCTAGGATGCTTGGCCTAAGTTGAGAGTGGAGGACGTTCACAGCGTACTTCTGCCTTTTCTTCAGTCAGTCGTGTTGTAGGACAGTAACGTGATCCAAACAGTTGGTGAACGGGAGTTGTCCCAAAGCAGGCCTAAATTCTACGGCGTCTGTCTGCGTCCCTCTATGGGCCAAGGGTCAGCCCTGCAGAATTTTAGGAGTCCCTAGACGCATTGTCGTGACAAATGAGCCACTGCTCTGACATAGAGGGGCGATGCACTCTATATGAACTGGAGCAGAGAAATTGTATTTTTTAGAATCGGATTAAGATGAATATGCCAATGTCATAACTAATATGGTAAACCGTAAACAATAATTATGCAATTCCTAACGTGGAAATATCATTATTTTAACACTGCTGCTGCTGATGATGATGATGATGATGATTATGATTATGATAACACCCTAAGTCCCCTTGTGTGTTCTGCCCAATAGTCAAGAGTGTGGTGGTAGTAGTAGTATAGTGGTGGTGGTGGTAGTAGTATGATGGAGATGGATGTCCACCTCTATACCAGCTCGCTAGAAACAATGTGTACTGTAATCCAGGACATAGTTTTACCCACGGTACACGTTACATAAACGCCATGTGTCCCCTTTGAGCCTTTATTTAGCTCCCCCTGTGTTCGGCGTGCTTTTGGCGGCTAAGCTAGCGTTTGTCACTACCTTGGTCGTCTCATGTTGCTCTGGAAATGCCGGCGTGGAATGTAGAAGCTCGTCTGAGAACGCCGGCTCTAATTTTAGCCCGTGGCTCACTGAGTGGGCGTGTAGACACAGGAGGTTGTAGTTGGGAGCTTTTCGAGAGAAACGCGGCAGGCAGAAAGTGTTTTGTCTTTTTTTTTTTTGTCGCCTAGGAAGTCACGAGGTTTTGCCCCCTGTGTTCATTGATTCACTGCAGAGTTGTCCTCACACCCAGACCAGTTTAAAGAGACATGGTGCTGACCTTTCATTCAAATGTGTTTTTAGTTGATGCTTTGATCCAGGGTAGGAACCCTGTTTAGAATAGACATTATAAAGGAAAGTGATATTCTGCGCCAGAACAAAGCTATTATATCTAATACACAGAAACCCGCCAATGTTTTTTTTCGACATCTTTATTATTGTGGATGTATAGAGCTCAGAGCAAGATGACGTTTTAATAATGATCTGCTAATTTTGTGATTCAGGAGTCTGCTCTCTCTCACTCGGTTGAGGAGAGGGGTGTGTCCCTCAGATCTCAGGCTTACGCTTATGTCAACACATGTTTGAGTGCTGCTCAGCTAACCTGCTAGTGCCTAAATGTCAAGACTGTCCCAGAAGGATGTTTGGGGGGTGACTTCAGGCCCTAAGTATCACACTCTGTTTAATGTAGACGCAAAATTATTCATCTAGACTTCACCTAAGCTTTCCTGAGCATAAGGAGGAATTCAGTTGACTATTATTTGTTTAATGTGGGAAAATAACGTTGGTTTTTCCCTACTCGTTGAAACATTAGATTTTTTTATTGCAAATTGAATTATGGAGTTGTCTTGCTGAGGTTAAAATGACTTTCAAATAAGATTTCACTGCATTTTAATAATAACATACGGTATATTCAGAAAATATTCCGACCCGTTCACTTTTTCTCCATTTAGTTAGGTGAAACAGCCTAATTCTAACATGGATAGTGTCATTTTTTTCTCATCAATCTACACACAATACCCCGTAAGGACGCTTGCAACAACAGGTTGCTAGTCATTCTGAAGGGGTGTGAATACTTTCTGACGTCTCCGTCTCCACGGGACCCAGTCTGCTGGTTTCCATCGGTTCTAACGCCCCCCCCCCCCTCTTCCGTGTGTTCCTCAGGTGGAACAGGAGAACCCAGCGAAGAAGACACGCCTCCACTGTGACGTGGATAACAACTTGATCACGTCCACCCCCCAGGCCGCGGACGCCCCCCGCAGGACCATCGCCAGGGTCGGCCGCAGAGGCTCCGTCAATGGAGGTCCGTGGAGCACACACACACACACACACACACGTTCTTACCTAATCAATCAAGGTCACAGTCTCCTCCCCTTTCACTTGAACTTAAAGGGTACCAAAATACAGTTTAAGTCAAATAAAAATAAGAAGAAACTTTGACCCTTTATTTTTCTCTTTGGTGTTCGATACGTACAGTAGTCCTCTCCAGTAGCAGTTACAGTAGCAGGCAAACGTTTGGATACACTTTTCCTTTCACTTGAATGAGAAAGTGTCTAAACTTTTGACTGGTACTGCATATGTCAGTATACAGCCATGCCTGTCACTCCTTACTACTGAAGTGACATTAGTACCTTACAGATCCTGCATTACTTTGAGTGGTCAGTGTTTATTGATGCCTCTAGAGTTCTGATGACTACACAGGATGTTCACACTCTGTCTCCCCCCTCTATGTATTCCTTTGTGTTGTGGTTTCATGTTTCCTTGCAGAGGCGACCAACCACGACAGGAGTAAGTCTGAGAAACCTAACGGCCGTCTGGAGGAGGCCGTGGCAGTGGAGGTGGTCACCAGCCCCCCCCGGACCACCCTGCTGGGCACCATCTTCTCCCCTGTCTTCAACTTTTTCTCACCAGCTAAAAATGGTAACATTTTGGCAACACCAACCAGCTAACTAACATGAGGAGGTGTGTGTGGGGCGTTGATGCCTGTTGTGCCTGCCACCTGTGCTTTGCCAAGCTGTGGAGTCTGGGAACGGGGGGGTTTTCATGCTGAAAAAATCAACAACAAAGCTGAGGAATCTTTGTTACTTACTTGTTACTTTGCCCACAATCATTTATTTCTGTTTAGTAAGCAAGAAGACAAAATACATCTTCAACTTTTTTTTTACCAACACAAATTCTATTTTCCTGACTGAATCCTATTAGTAACCATTCCAACGGTCCTGTTTTGACATTGTGTGTGTGTGTGTGTGTGTGTGTGTGTGTTCTCTCCAGCGCCATCCGGCTCCGACTCCCCGGACCAGGCGCTGGAGGCGGAGGAGATCGTCAAGCAGCTGGAGATGGAGCAGGTGGAGGAGACCCCCACCAGCACAGCCACCTCCGCCCAGCCGGTGTGCTGCAGCAGCACCCTCCTCACCACCTCCACAGACCTCCACCCCAGCACACCCCAGCCCCCTCCCCTCAGACCCCCACTCATCCCAGAGGCTCCCCCAGCAGCAGAGGAGGGGGAGATAGACCCTGCGGCCGACCTGCCTCCTCTCACAGGTACTGGAGGAGGAGGAGGAGGAGGAGGAGGAGGAGGAGGAGGAGGAGGAATGTTTTTGGAACTATTCATATAGGATGATTTCCACTACAGCTTGTGGAAATTTGTGCTTTGCATGCACGGCCAACCTTTCTTTTTGTTTCTCTTTCTCTGTCTCTCTCTCTCTTGCTCTCTCTTCTCTCTCTCTGTTTCTCTCTCTGTTTCTCTCTCTCTCTCTCTCTCTGTCTCTGGCACCCTTGCACCACTCTTTCTTTATCCCTCCTGTGGGGTCCAGCACCAGGCTCCAGCCCAGACACAGCCTATGTGGAGGTGCCCCCCCCCACAGCCCCAGCAGAGGCTACCTATGAAGAGGACTGGGAAGTCTTTGACCCGTGAGTACCCTGGGCTGCCATGATGGCTCCAAGCCAGGTGGTGGTGGTATTGCTCTGCGTCAACCAATCATAGCAGGCTGTCCAATTGGGAAACATGAATCACTTAGGTTTTAAAATAATTCTGTTTGGAAATGATTCTGTTTGGTCTATCTTTTTGAGGCCAGTTGGAGTCCCCTCGGTCAAAAATATTTATTGTTGCTTTGTTTTTTTGGGGGGGGGGGGGTTACGATAAATAGATAGTACAAATTACTTCTTTTTTTTCTTTTTCTATTTATGTTATTAAGTGTCCTGCCTTTTAAACGACACGGTTGGAAAAGAGATGCTTACCCTGCTATTTTGTTTCCAGATACTTCTTCATCAAACATGTACCTCCATTGACTGAGGAACAGCTGACCCGGAAGCCAGCCTTGCCCCTGAAAACACGCAGCACACCGGAGTTCTCTTTGGTGCTGGACCTGGTTAGTGGATCTAGACTCTCTTTGGTGCTGGACCTGGTTAGTGGATCTAGACTCTCTTTGGTGCTGGACCTGGTTAGTGGATCTAGACTCTCTTTGGTGCTGGACCTGGTTAGTGGATCTAGACTCTCTTTGGTGCTGGACCTGGTTAGTGGATCTAGACTCTCTTTGGTGCTGGACCTGGTTAGTGGATCTAGACTCTCTTTGGTGCTGGACCTGGTTAGTGGATCTAGACTCTCTTTGGTGCTGGACCTGGTTAGTGGATCTAGGCTCTCTTTGGTGCTGGACCTGGTTAGTGGATCTAGACTCTCTTTGGTGCTGGACCTGGTTAGTGGATCTAGACTCTCTTTGGTGCTGGACCTGGTTAGTGGATCTAGGCTCTCTTCGGTGCTGGACCTGGTTAGTGGATCTAGACCCTTTGGTGCTGGACCTGGTTAGTGGATCTAGACTCTTTGGTGCTGGACCTGGTTAGTGGATCTAGGCTCTCTTTGGTGCTGGACCTGGTTAGTGGATCTAGGCTCTCTTGGTGCTAGACCTGGTTAGTGGATCTAGACTCTTTGGTGCTAGACCTGGTCAGTGGTTGTAGACTCTTTGGTGCCAGACTTGGCTAGTATTTGTAGACTCTCTTTGCTGATTTACTTGGTTAGTGGATCTTCACTCTCTTTGGTGCTAGACGTTGTGATTTTGTAGACTTTCTTTGATCAGTATTTTATAGACCAGTTTCACTCGTTTGTATAGTGATATGAACTAGATTTAGACATACCAGATCACTCAATAGCCTGAAGTATTTAAGTAAAATTCTCATTGTCCAATATTAATGCCTAATGCCCAGCACAATGGAAATGGTTGATCCCTGTGTTGTTCATTCTTTTTCTTTACACATTAAGTCGTTAAAGGTTTCAATGCACCTTTATAAGACCTTGAAAAAACCACTCCTGCTTTTGGGACCTCCTGTCTTGACTATTGTAATGCACGGCTCACTACCCTAAGTCGCTCTTCAGTCTCTGCTCCAGCTGGTCCAAAATGCGTCCGCTAGAGTTTGAACAAAGACACAACGTAGGTCACACATCACACCAGTGTTGGCCCCTCTCCGTTGGTTACCTATTGACTGCAGAATTGATTTAAAAATTCTCCTGATCACACATAAAGCACTACATGGCTGGACCCACTCTATATTGTGTCCCCTGGCCTCAGTGAGATCACACAGATCTCTCAGGTCTTCTGACCAAGGCCTTCTGGCTGGGCCACAAACTAGGCTGAAAACTAGCAGGACAGTGGCTGTCGTAGCTCCATCTCTCTGGAACAGTCTTCCGATAGTCATAAAGAATACAGATTCAGTGCATATCTTTGAGGCGGTTAAAAACCTACTTGTTTCGTAAGCACTTTGTTTTGTAATGTGTGTTTGCTTTTAATTTGTATGTAGTTTTATAGGTCCTTACTTTGTCATTTTGTTTTTACATTTCATGTTGTACAGCACCTTGTAACTCTGGTTTTGAAAGGTGCTTTATAAATACAATTGATTTACATTACTCTTCATGATGGTGACATTTCTGGTTTTTTTTTCTCTGTTTTCTGCCCTTGTTCTTCCAGGATGAGACGTTGGTCCACTGCAGCCTGAATGAACTGGAGGATGCAGCTCTTACGTTTCCTGTTCTCTTCCAAGATGTCATTTACCAGGTGAACACAGCTTTGTAATGGGTGTGGAGGACCTGGCACTAGAGGGCGCTACAAGTCTTCTTGTATATTTATACTTTCACTGGCAGAAGTGTGAGAGGGAGACAAATTAAAAAGCGGAATATATTTTCCCATTGCGTTGCTGTTTGTATTATGTAACATCCTTTTCGTTTAGTAGCTATAACACAAACATTGCATTGACATTTAACAGATTGCATCTGTCAGCTGTTCTGTCACTGTTCAATAGGGAATCATACAGGGCTCATACAGGCTGTGTCAGCCTCTGCCTGACGCTCTCTATCTCTGTCCCTGGCCGCAGGTCTATGTAAGACTACGACCGTTCTTCAGAGAGTTTCTGGAGCGCATGTCTCAGATCTATGAGGTAAAAGAAAAATATATACTGTTTTTATAGTTTTCCTTTTTTTCATTGATAAAATGTGCTAATTGGTTAAAACACCTTTTGTGTCTTGAAGAGTGCAGCCGTAAATTAACTGCACTAACACACACACACACTTGTAGTGAGGATCCTTTTCTCTGTGTTCTGTTAGTTGCTATCTCTGTCCATGGTGTCAGAATCAACTCCATTCCACCAGTGTGAATGCCTCCCTGACTCGTGCTGTAGAACTAATGTGTTCTGTTGCTGCTTCATCAGATCATCTTGTTCACGGCCTCCAAGAAGGTGTACGCAGACAAGCTTCTCAACATCCTGGACCCCAAGAAACAACTGGTCAGGTAGGTCACGTTACCTCATCTGCTGTTGCTGCTGCTCAGCCTAGCAGAGATCACCTGCTGTAGTGTAGGGGATTCTTTTTGAGACAAAAAACTGGGTATAAAGGCTGGTGTGTGTGTGTGTGTGTGTGTGTGTGTGTGTGTGTGTGTGTGTGTGTGTGTGTGTGTGTGTGTGTTCTATTATCCTTCTCTGGCAGCAGTGCGCTTCATGTGACACCAAGGTGTCCGAGTTGTGGTTTGTCTAATTTATTGATAAAGGTCTCTGGCCCTGGTCGTTGATTGATTCTCTCTCTCTCTCTCTCTCTCTCTCTGCCTCTCTCTCTCTCTCTCTATGTCTCTCTCTCTCTCTCTCTCTCTCTCTCTCTCTCTCTCTCTTTCTCTATGTCTCTCTCTATGTCTCTCTCTCTCTCTCTCTCTCTCTCTCTCTCTCTCTCTCTCTCTCTCTCTCTCTCTCTCTCTGTCACACCGTCACTGTAGACACCGGCTGTTCCGTGAGCATTGTGTCTGTGTCCAAGGAAACTACATCAAGGATCTGAACATCCTCGGCAGAGACCTGTCCAAGACCATCATCATTGACAATTCACCTCAAGCCTTTGCCTATCAGGTGAGCAGCTCATCAACAATACAATGGCTGGGAGAGTTACAGGACAGAAGAGTCCTAGCTGTCACTCTGGGTCCAAGAGAAGTGAACAAAGAAACTTCTTTTGTTGTTTAAATATTTAAACGATTTGGATCAATGCTTTGCCACGTGTTTTTTTTTTAATTTTTTTTTTATTATATACGATTTTTATTTTTGACACTGACTAAATAAGCAAAAATAAAAAATTTATATTTTCCTGCTAACATGAGCTTGTAGTGTAACCCAGTCAGCCCTCTAAGGATATAGTGACCGCCTGCTGTCAGCACACCAACAAGCAATCCCACTACAGCTACACAGAAAATAGAAATAACATAACAAACCTTATGTTTCTATAACTTAGTGTTTTCGTTTTTTCCATTGTAATATCTGATGCCCTTCAACCTGACAGCACCAGGATAATAATAATAATTCACTTAATTTATATCGCACAAGTCATTCATAAATGCAGCTCCAAGTGTGAGCATATAATCGTTCCAAAAATTTGGGACTGCTGGGTTTATTTCATTTAAAAACCTTTTTTCGACTCAAACTGGCAATTTATCCAAAAATCTGAACGTTGGATTGTTGAATCACTGTGAAAACGGTTTTCACCTGCCCACTAAAATGGCTGAGTACTGCTTGGTCATAGTCTTTGTCTTGTATTGACTAGAAAGTGACCTGTGTCTTTGTAAGGTGGTCTGTGTCTTGTAGTGACTATGAAGTGACTGTGTCTTTGTAAGGTTGTGTCTTGTAGTGACTATGAAGTGACTGTGTCTTTGTAAGGTCGTCTGTGTTTTGTAGTGACTATGAAGTGACTGTGTCTTTGTAAGGTGGTCTGTTTCTTGTAGTGACTGTCTTTGTAAGGTGGTCTGTGACTATGAAGTGACTGTGTCTTTGGTTCCCCTCAGCTTTCCAACGGGATTCCTATTGAAAGCTGGTTTATGGACAAGAGCGACAGTGAGCTGCTTAAGCTGGTCCCTTTCCTGGAGAAGTTGGTTGAGTTGGTAAGGCCATTCACTTTCTGTTATGACCTTGATATTTCAATGAAGAACCACTTAAACCTCTATCTCTGTTAAGATGTTCTGGTAGGTTAGTTTGACTTGTAACAGCTGTTAATAACATTCAGATTAAGATGTTCTGGTAGGTTAGTTTGACTAGTAACAGCTGTTAATAACATTCAGATTATGTTCTGGTAGGTTAGTTTGTCTAGTAACAGTTGTTAATAACATTCAGATTATGTTCTGGTAGGTTAGTTTGACTAGTAACAGCTGTTAATAACGTTCAGATTAAGATGTTCTGGTAGGTTAGTTTGGCTAGTAACAGTTGTTAATAACATTCAGATTAAGATGTTCTTGTAGGTTAGTTTGACTAGTAACAGTTGTTTATAACATTCAGATAATTTGTAACAGTTTCAAAGGCTATCAATATATCTACATACATCGTATAGTCTTAGTCAGCAGTCATTGAGATACCAATAATACAAAATTTAAAAAAGAATTTCACAACAAATTCTGAAAATAGTTTTATGAGCGAAGTCATTAAAAGTAAGTGCTACTTAGCGTGATGACACAGGGAGTGACACGTGTGTGTGTGTGTGTGTGTGTGTGTGTGTGTGTGTGTGTGTGTTTCCAGAACGAGGACGTCCGGCCTCATGTCAGGCAGCGTTTCCGTCTGCATGACCTGTTGCCTCCAGACTGATCTGAGACACGGACTGACAACACGGGACAACAGGAAGTAGGAGAAGAAGAAAAAAAAATCGACTGAACAAACCAACCAACAGACATGTATAAAGCCCTTCTTTGGATTACAAACTACAAAATTGCCATTACTGTTGAAATTTAGCCTTTTTTCTCCTTGTTAAAAAAAACAACCCCATTGTTTTAAAATGACTCTTCATCAAAGGAACCCCCTTTCTTTTTTTTCCTTTTCTTTTTTTTTTGAAGCTGGGGTCAAATTTTCTATATAAAAAAAAAAAAAATCCATGTGTATAGATGTAGAGATGAAATCTCATTGAACTGAAGTCTAAGACCAGAAGGACTCCTCACTTTGGACTGGCTGTCTTCACTTCTCTCCATGGCAACAGCACTGAGGGGCCATGGTGCTGTCTGAACGGACTTGAATGTGTTGTCACCTGGTAAAGATGAGGATCTCCACCCGCCCCTCCCAGCTGGCCCCCTAACACAAATCCATCTATCCCTGGTGCTCTGTAATAACACTTACTGGTGGTGACACTCTTTGGCTACAGACCAATTTCAACAGGAATGGCTGGCCTGTCAAATGAAATGTATTTGTTTATTTGTGTGTGTGTGTGTGCGTGCGTGCGCGTGCGTGCGTGCTTGTGTGTGTATAGCCATTACTTTCATTTATTTCCACCTCGGAGGGCTTTTACAAGACTTTTTATCTGTAGCCTGTAGAATCATTATGCATTCCTCTGTAGCTGAATTGTGTTTGTTTTTGAAGAGCCGTGTTGAAACTGGTGTATTTAGTTATTTTGAACCTTTTCACACTGTTTCTGATCGTGTGCTTTTTCTCTGTCTGTGAAGCTGAACATGTTTTTAAAAGTGGGGGATAGCTACAAAATGTATCTTATGGCTCTTTATTTGCAGGACAACATGAGTTTGTACCAACAGGGTGTTCCACAGCATGGCCTGCTCAGAAGTACAGGAATCCTCCACTTCTCCCGTGTTGATTGTTCATGGCGTGAACAGAGTTTAAAACATGGTGGTGGCTTTTGATTTGGGCAAAATGTAGCAATTCTAATCAGAATATTTCCTAGGTTGTATTTGTACCTACCAGTGCCTACCTAAAGCCAATTGAATCAATTCGATATTTTAAGGAGTAGTTATTATGGAGGCCAGCGTGCAGCATATGAGGCTCTTTTTGGAGGAGAATGTGACTGGTCTCTTCTACCAGCTAAAACCCTGCTTAGTCTGTTTCACCACTGTGGGTTAAACTCTCCTCTCCCCCTCTCCATATCCTCAACCTTTTATTATGTTTTTATCGATACTTTTTAACCAGGTGTACTATTAAGCCTTTTTATTTTGAATGCGTCTGTAAACGTTGTGTTTTAAACGGTAACTGTATGAACAAGTGGCTCGACCCCCTGTCTTTTGACCACAAGGTTCCATACTGTATTTGAACACTGCCGTTTTTCCTGCCACTTTTAACTTCCATTGTTTCGACAGAATAGTTTCCTATCCGTGTGAGTCTCTGGGGGCAAGCCTGACCAGGGGAACGGTTTCTAAGCACGCTGTGTGGTGGTGCGTCGTCGTGGAGACCATGTGTCATGGCGACGTCTCTGGACAGAGCCCCAGAAATGTAACCAAACGATTTCCGCTTGAAGGAGGACACTACACCCAATGTGGTCTTTTCTTACGGGGCTTTTGCCTTTTTGGGCACCGTGTTCAATTAAGGAATTTTTTTCTCCTTTTTGCGGTTATGTCGGCAGACTTGATGACAAAAACTACAATGGTGTTCTTGAGCCTGCCTTCCACTGTACAAGGCCAACTCAATCACATGGTTTGGAACCAATGAAACCATGGTGCCATTACTACTCTGCACTTCTTCTTCGTTGGTTCACCGCCACATGTGTATCTTCCTGTGTTCTTAACCCCTACTACCCCTCCCCACTACGTATCTGGCTGTATTCTTAACCCCTACTACCCCTCCCCGCTACGTATCTGCCTGTATTCTTAACCCCTACTACCCCTCCCCACTACGTATCTGCCTGTATTCTTAACCCCTACTACCCCTACCACTGCTTATCTTCCTGTGTTCTTAACCCCTACTACCCCTCCCCACTGCTAACGTATCTTCCTGTGTTCTTAACCCCTACTACCCCTACCACTGCTTATCTTCCTGTGTTCTTAACCCCTACTACCCCTCCCCACTGCTAACGTAGTTGTAAAGACAATCAAGGCTAGAAGCTCCGCAGATACGAAGATCTGGAGAGGTTGATCTGAACATGTTTTGTTTTTTTGTCTTCTCTTTTTTTTTTTTTTTCTTTCTTTCAATCTGAGGATCTGTGATTCTGTTCGTCTCACTCTAGCTGTGTCCCCGTTGAGCTAGCATGCAGTTTGTGTCTTGGTTAGAGGACTGCCACCACGGCCTCCTCCTCCCTACTCATTGATGATGGTTACTAGTGACGCATTTTCAGCGCCATGGACTTGACTGGCCCTGCCCCCTCCTGCCATCTTTTGAACCTTTTTTTGAGTATAAACTCCAGAAAGCAGAATGGATTCTTTTTGACAGCCCTTCAACTGTTTGAGGGCGCAGCATTGTGGTTGGTTTATATTCAGTGGCAGTGTTGTATGCAGTTCGGTCCTGACTATGAATGTAAATTGATACATGAGGTTTGGGGCTGAGGATTTTCCTCCTGTTTTTGGTTGTTTCCTTCCTCATCGCCAGCTTCTTTTTTAAAAACACTTAATAGTTGGTTTGAGGGGTGAGTTTGCCACTCCCAGTACCAATTCTCTAATGTGTGGGAGGCGCAGAGAGAGAGAGACAGAGAGAGAGGGGACACTATCAAGGAACAAATGCATCTTGAGATGGAAGTCTACCCCTTGCCCCAATGTTTTCCTTCATGCTCTCTTGCCTATCCTATCTGCCATATATATACCATCTCCAAGTATGCAAGCCTCACACTTGAGTGCGCAAGAGTTGGCCTATGCAACCTGTCTTTGGTTGTTCCCTCTCTGATAGCGTTCAGCTTTGATCGTCAAAGAATGACAGTAGGACATTGGTTTTGAAGGATGAGGGAGGTGTTACATATATAGATTCAGCAATTTTTTTTTATGTGCATTACCAGTTTTATTGTACAATAAGTGTTGTACAATACATGCAGCTTCATGTTTTAAAAAAAAATCCTTAAAGGAAAATATCTTTTTGTATTTTTGATTTCAAAAGGCATGTCATATCCTTTTTAAATGTATTAATGAAGATTTAACTTGACATCAGATGGAGTGTTTCTTACAAATATCTGTGTATGTATGTTTAGTTTAGCACATTGTCACTGAACTGTTAAAAAAAACTTTAGCATGTAGAGAATACAGCTTGCTTTGTGGGAAAGTCCTGAATTAAATTTGAATCATGGCACTTTTTCTGCAGAAAAGAGCAACCGTGTTAATGAATTATTATTCTTTTTATGGTCTGTTGAGACATTTTACTTGGCAGGAAATGCTATCTGTGCTGAAGATGTATTTAAATGCTTTAAGTCATCTTTGTTAGATATGATGTTCTTGTAAAGTGTATATATGCAGTAACATTGAATTACTGAACAAAGTTTTAAAGTTAAAAAAAAAACTCTTGCATGCCATTTGTTTTCATTTGAATGTAGATTTGTTACTAGGGGAAATACACTTTTTAAATACTTATGGCTTCAAACATATTTATTGATGTTTCCCTGTGAAATCCATTTAGCAGAAGTAATAATTGTAAATGCAATTTTTAGGACGGGATTTTAATTTGTTCGAGGAATTATCCACCATTTTCTAAGGCCTACATAATATTTTTAAGCTGCTAAAAGTCCTAAGATCATTTTACTATTTAATTTGCTAATGATTTGAATGACCTATAGGCTACAGGATCAATGGAATAGGGGCCTCGAAGTTGGTTCTCACCTAGTCTCAAAGGCAACAAGATATTTGTTTTTGCCACTAAATCGGTTGTCCGTTTCCAACGCCTCTTCGGGCGCAACACTCGGGTTTCTGACTTGAGTGTTGAGAAGGGTAAATGAACGCGACGGATGAATATTTAAATACCGGTGGCTGTGTTTGTTTGCAAAATCCGGTCGGTGTATTTCACAGCGCTCATTTCGAACCTACCTTTTCGCCACAGCTTTTAATTACGCTACTTAGGCTAAGGTTTAGTATTTCATCTCTATACGGGGGCCGTGATAGAGAGGGCAATGCTATTTGTAAATGGCACTTGGCAAGAAAGCAAATCACTAAGATTAGGGTGGTCATCACAAGCAAAAGGAAATCATGCCAAAATAATATTGTGGGACTGTTTTGTTAGCAATTTTTTACAAAGATGATAGGCCATATTGACCATTTTATTTTATCGAATGAAAAACGTGGCTTATCTTTTCAATTGGTTAAGTTTTTGCTTTGAAAATTGTATGTCTTTTGACCACAAACTACATTTCGCTATACTGCATTTTGGATTGGAAAAATGTTTCTTAAATTGGTAGCGGTACACACAGCTTGGATCCTCCTTGGTAAGTAGCCTAATTTGTGCAACATTTTTTGACTTATCAATAATGGCGTAAATAGTTTCTATACCTACATTTTTTATTTTATTTTACAGGCACGCTCTGCTTTGTCGGCGGCAGGCTGGTGCACTCGCTGATTCAGACAGTAAAGAGAGACGGTTCAGATGACTTCAGTGAATTAGATGAAAACATATATCGTCTTATTGATCAAATCCATACCATATCGAAGAATGGCCAAAACAGTAACACTCCTAATAGTGGCATCTTCCCGGGTCCTGATTATTTTGGGGGCCCAATGGCACGGTCAGGTGCCCTTCCAATGTCGGGAAACGATTACACCCAATATTACAGTGTACTAAGTAGTATGTATGCTGTATACGGTCCACTTATTCAAGATCGGTTTGTAGAAAATCTTCCTCAAACATGTGTATGCATTATGTCTGGTAGAACCGACTGTGGATTAGAAGCTGAATTGACAAAGACCGTCTCTGTGGAATTGGGGAAACCAGTACTGACTTTCATTTCGTCTGTTATGTCCCGGACATGCAGCGGTGATATCACTGGCAGTGGAACCGAGCCCCCGGGATTTCTAAGTTCTTTTCTTGGAACTGATAACGCCACCGTGTCAGATCTAAGTTATTTTCACGAGATATTGATAACGTTCCTATCATACGTTCCTGTCTCTGGAAGTCTAAAGACTGCCCTGACTAATTTGGTGGATGTTACAGCAACATACGTTTGGGACTTCGTGGTGACATTCGTCCAAACTCCAATGAAATATGTGCAGATTGCTTTGCAGTTTGGAATTGACATTCCTTCTGTGGACCAAAGTGGGCATTGCCAACAAGGTCACTCCAATAATTACTGTTTTACTATATTGTTCAGGCCTAGTTGCCAATCAGTAAGATTACGCCTTATTGTTTTGTTTTGTTCAGTTTGTGGTTCTAATGCTGTAGTTTCCCTTGCTCTCTATGCAGGAGATCTCAAGCAGCTTCTTATGTGGTAAGTGATGACAAAGGGAATAATGTTATGCTATAAATAAAGCAGATGAGCTCTATGGTTGAGGCATGCTCAAACAAATACTGTATAATAACCACAATCACAGAGATAATAATAAATATAAGTAATAATAATGGTATGCAGCTGACGTAATAGACCAGCATGTAAATTACGTCGAACAGATTAGAACTCAGAACCTTTCACACAATCAATACTTTTCATTTGTAAAAGATGCCGTACTGTAGTTGTTATTAAAGCTCAATAACATTAAGAAAATGAGTCTACAAAAAAGTGATCATTATTTTGCAGTATAACGATAACCTCTCTCTGCTTAGAATGAACTGTTTAATTTAATGACCGTGTGTGTTTCAGGGGAATGAGCCACAACATGAACTGGTCCCTTGGTAACTTCTTACTGGACATCTTCCTGGTCCCCCAGCCGGTACAGGACCCTTCCCTCTGCGACTACGCTGCTCCAGACTGCCAGATCCCTCCTCCTGGTTTCGGACGGTCCTTCAGCGGCAGCGCCCCGCTGACGTGCGACCGGGAAAACCTGACCCACCTGAACCGCACGCTGTGCGCTGGCATCATCGCCAACAGCCTCCAGGGTGGACCCGCCCCCACTAACTCCTCTTCCTCCCCGTCGCTGTTGACCTTCTGTCGGGCGCTGGACTCTCTTACGCCCCCCCAGCGGAGCAAAGTGTGGAGCAACGGCTGCAATCTGCTCCGGGGTCTGTGGGCGCCGCTGTTCAGCCGGTCGTCAGACTGTGGTGCCCCCGTTCCCCTCCAACAGCCCTCCCCTTCTCCCCTACGGGTGGCTCGAGCGGCCTCCAGCCTCTACCAGCTCACCTGTAACTATGGCAACTGGTCAGGTGGGGCCGAGGTGGACGCGGCCATGGTGAGCATGTGCTCGGAAAACGACCGGCCGGAGTTCGTGAAGCGAGTGTGCGCCGACGCCGCCCTGCTCCGACGGCTCGTCGCCGACCCGAACAACGTCTGGCTGTGGGACCTCTGCAGCAACAACTCCAGCCCCGCCTCACTGGTCGGCCTGTTCTGTCGCTACGACGACTGGATGACCCAGGCCTCCGTGCCCGTGGAGCCCACGCTGGTGGCAATGTGCTGGAGCCAGGACCGGGACCGGCTGGAGCCGCTGCTTTGCCAGGACCGGGCTCTGTTCATGCTGGTCATGTCTGACCCCACCAACGCCTGGCTGAGGACCAACTGCAGCCTGCTGCCCCCTCCGGAGGGCAACCTCAACGCCCTGGTGGAGGAGACGTGTAACTATGCCCTGTGGGGCCACATGGCTGCCGTCACCACGGACGCCATCTCCCTCTGCCTGCGCGTGGACCCCCAGCGGTTTGCGGCGGAGGTGTGCGGCAACGCCACATTCCTGAGCGCGCTGATCAGCCGCACGGCCAACACGTGGCTGGAGGAGCACTGCAGCATGGTGCTAGGCTCCGCCCCCACCCAAACCTCGCTGGTGTTCAACGTCAGGTGGTGCGACTACGCCCTCTGGGGCCGGGAGCTGGTGGACCCCTCGTTGATCGCCATGTGCTGGAAGTTGGACCAGGCGGGCTTCTCCAAGAACGTGTGCTGCGACATGGCTCTGTTTGAGAGGCTCACCGTTGACCCTCAGAACGAGTGGCTCAACTCGGTGTGTGTCGATGGAGAGACCAAGCTGGTTCTGACAAAGGTGTCTACTTTACCTCTGTTTGGAAGACCAACCAATGTTAGGAATAGGTTTTTAAATGATAACGTTTTTTGAATGTAGTTTCATTTGCAGCAATTACATCCGTCACAATAGAAATATAATACCGACTTAACTAAATTCTTTGTGCATACTGTTGAACCAGTTCATTACAAAATTCAAATTGTTATTTAATATATGAAATAGATTAATTATAAAGAATGTTGTTTTATTCACATTTGCATAATTGAAAGTGTACCATAAATAGTTTTAATTTAATACAAACCATTGTATTTTGAGAGTGAATGTCACTTTTCTTCGGGAAGGCTAACTCTCTTAATATTCTGCCCTTCTATCCTGATCCGTAGGTGTGTCGGTACTCCGACTGGACCCAGCCCATCATTGTGGACATGACCGACCTGGCTCTGTGTGCCCAGTTTGACTCCCTCAACTTCACCTCCAACGTCTGCCTCAACCGCACCATCCTGCAGAACCTCCTGGCTAACTTGGACAACACCTGGCTCCTTGAGCACTGCGCCAACCGCACGGGGCAGGGGGGCGTCATGGAGTTCAAACCGTATGACAAGTGCGTCTACGGCAACTGGTCCGTGTCCCTGCCGGACGAGGCTCTGCTGGCGCTGTGCTGGGACTTCGACCAGGCTGGCTTTGTCTCGTCCGTCTGCCCCGATCGCGCCCTCCTTTCCCGGCTGGTTCGCAAACCCTCTGCCGCCTGGGTGGGGTTGCTGTGTGCCACCTACGCCAACTACACCGCCACCCAGGGCCCGGCTAACAGCGCCGTTACCGGTACCGCCACACCTCCGGTGCCCCCCTCCCGGCCCTGCCTGGCCAAGGATCTGGTGGGCCGTCTGAACTGGACCTGCACGGCGGACTTCACCGCGGCCTGCGAGATGGGGGCAAGCCGGTCCGTCCTCCTCCAGATGGTGCTGCGCTGCGGAGTGGAGACGCTGAGACCCAGGGTGGAGGGCCAGCTGGCCGGGGGGAGCCTCCCCGCCGTGGGGGCGGTGGTGGAGGACGCGGTCACCCTGGCCGTGGTGATCCTGGTGGCCCTGGAGGAGAGCCAGTCCACGGCGCTGAGCGTGACTCAGCACATCAGGCAGCGCGTGGTGGAGGCTGTGGCGCTCTACCTGGAGAGGGAGAGACACTTTGAGAACAAGAGGGTGCTGCTGCAGTGTTTTGGGGTACGAATTGGCGTGCTGTGTGCAACCTGTGATTGGCTGGCGTGCTGTGTGCAACCTGTGATTGGCTGGCGTGCTCTGTGTGCAACCTGTGATTGGCTGGCGTGCTGTGTGCAACCTGAGATTGGCTGGCGTGCTGTGTGCAACCTGTGATTGGCTGGCGTGCTGTGTGCAACCTGTGATTGGCTGGCGTGCTCTGTGTGCAACCTGTGATTGGCTGGCGTGCTGTGTGCAACCTGAGATTGGCTGGCGTGCTGTGTGCAACCTGTGATTGGCTGGCGTGCTGTGTGCAACCTGTGATTGGCTGGCGTGCTCTGTGTGCAACCTGTGATTGGCTGGCGTGCTGTGTGCAACCTGAGATTGGCTGGCGTGCTGTGTGCAACCTGTGATTGGCTGGCGTGCTGTGTGCAACCTGTGATTGGCTGGCGTGCTCTGTGTGCAACCTGTGATTGGCTGGCGTGCTGTGTGCAACCTGAGATTGGCTGGCGTGCTGTGTGCAACCTGTGATTGGCTGGCGTGCTGTGTGCAACCTGTGATTGGCTGGCGTGCTCTGTGTGCAACCTGTGATTGGCTGGCGTGCTGTGTGCAACCTGAGATTGGCTGGCGTGCTGTGTGCAACCTGTGATTGGCTGGCGTGCTGTGTGCAACCTGTGATTGGCTGGCGTGCTGTGTGCAACCTGTGATTGGCTGGCGTGCTGTGTGCAACCTGTGATTGGCTGGCGTGCTGTGTGCAACCTGTGATTGGCTGGTGTTCTGTTTTGGGGCGCACGTTGGCTGGTGTTCTGGGTGCAACCTGTGCTTTCCATACCTACTTCTGAAAGTAGTAGTGCAGATTATTTATTGTATGTTTGCATTTACTTTGAAGGATGAGAAATCAACATCTGGACTAACTATATCGTTTCGACGGGGGGGGGGGGGGGGGGGGGGGGGGCGGGGGGGGGGGCGGGGGGGACAAGAATTTCAATCACAACACAAAAATGCCAACCTCCTGAGTCTTTGGTCCCTCCTATCCCTCTCAATGGCCCCTCCCACACATTCCCATGTGCACTCTGACTTCTTGAGCTTGAGGGTGCATGCGAGGTGATTGACAGGCAGGTAGCCGTGCCTCCTTGCAAAAACTCTCCTGATTGGTTAGGGTCAGGCAGTCGTCCCTAGATTTTTGAATTGCTGAATACAGGGTCCAGGGCGCTCATATAGAGCGCACCTTCTTTCTGAGCATTTTATTTAATGATATCCTCCAGTAGGTATGTAACAAAGGTAAAAACGAAATAAAAATTTAATTTTTGGCTAGAAATTCAAACTTACATACTACATCTTTAAGGGAACAATCGTTGTGGGCTTCACCTTTGAATGACTCCACCATATTAGTTAACGCTACGTAATGGACCTCCAGTCCTACGCCAGGCTGCATGGGGCCATGGGGTCTACAGTGACAGGCCTGTTGTCATCGATATGTCGGCCATTTTAAATCTCTTCCTCCTGGGATGTAATCTGACATGGCTGACATGTGATTTTACAGCACGCTCCGGATCCATTATCTTATTGTTCGATGACTCGGAACCCAAGCTTTTCTGTCTAGAGTTGGATTTCCCTAAGAGTGTGTGTGTGTGTGTGTGTGTGTGTGTGTCACAGAAAGTACTTATAGGCCTAACACAGACTGGTCGGGACGTGACTCATGAGGGGTTCAGTCTTCTAAAGGTCAGATCGAAATCCCTTTTTCATAACTAATCGTTGACACATTTCAAACAATATTATCATTATCTGAACCAAGCTGAGCGTTGTTTCAACACGTAAAATTAAACTTCCCGATGCCTGTTATCAAAAGCTATTGCTGTTATGTAATTATGTATTTATTTGCTGTGAAAGATTTGAATAATCATTGCTGTGTGTGTGTCTGTGTCTGTGTCTGTGTCTGTGTCTGTGTCTGTGTCTGTGTCTGTGTCTGTGTCTGTGTCTGTGTCTGTGTCTGTGTCTGTGTCTGTGTCTGTGTCTGTGTGTGTGTGTGTGTGTGTGTGTGTGTGTGTGTGTGTGTGTGTGTTCCAGGAGTATTTCCGTATCCCTCTGGACCTGGTAAGGCCTGTGCTGAGCTCTGTTGATGTCAACACAGTCCGACAGATCCTCATCTACTACGGCACAAACAAGGACATACTGCAGGTTAGTACACTATAGTCACACTGTTGGTACACTATAGACACACTGTTAGTACACTATAGACACACTGTTAGTACACTATAGACACACCATTAGTACACTATAGTCACACTGTCAGTACACTATAGACACACTGTTAGTACTCAATAGACACATTGTTAGTACACTATAGACACACTGTTAGTACACAATAGACACACTGTTAGTACACTATAGTCACACTGTCAGTACACTATAGACACAATGTTAGTACACTATAGACACAATGTTAGTACCCTATAGACGCATTGGCTGGCGTTCTGTTTTGGGGTATGCATTGGCTGGCATTCACATTCATTCACATTTGTGTATACTGCTCTGTAGGTATTTTACAATTCAAATAATTTAATTAGAACGGATTCTCAGTTTTAATGTTTTATACGAGAGGGGCAAGAGTTTGAATCACAACACTCAAAATGCCCACCTCCTGAGTCTTTGGTCCCTCCTAGCCCCTCCCACACATGCCCGCACACGCTCTGACTTCATCAGCTGGAGTGTGCACGTGAGGTGATTGACAGCCAGGAAGCTGTCCTGTCCTGTTGAATTAGCAGACCAGTTGACTTTGCTTCATCGTAGCAGTACTGTAACGTGGTGTGATTTTATGTCTGAGGAAGAGCCTTGTTGCTCTTTCATCACTTTATTAAAAACGAACAAATGAGTGCTTTTGGTGTGCCAATCGTCATTGTCTTTTTTGATTACTACTGTCTTGATTCAGCACCCAACCAACAGTTATTTTGGAGGTGCTTGTTTTTTCACAGCGCTCTAGTGATTAGGTCATGACCCAGACGTTGGTCTGTTTCCCTGTCCTTTTGTGTTCTCTCCGCAAGCTCAGCGATGGCTATGTGTGTGCGATGCTGTTGGTGTTCATCCAGAACCACTTAGTCATGGATGCTAGTTTGTTTCCTGACCTGGCTCCCCTGCTGCCCATGGCCAGCCCAGCAGTCATCCAGGCCCTGCCTTCACTGCAGAACATCTTCAATGTGTGAGTGGAGCGACACCTTTTTGTCTGCTATGTTGATTTAAAACGAAACGTAACATGTTTTACTAAACAAAGTGGACAGTAATAGGCCTTTGGTCTGCTACGTCGATTTAAAACGAAACGTAACATGTTTTACTAAACAAAGTGGACAGTAATAGGCCTTTGGTCTGCTACGTCGATTTAAAACAAAACGTAACATGTTTTGCCAAACAAAGTGTGTACAGCAGTAGTAGTCCAAAGTCAAACATATAAAGAAGTTATGCTTTTATATTTAACATTTGTCTGTCGGGTCATATCTTCTCTTCTACCGTACAAATAAAGATTATTATTTGTAAGGTAATCGTGGTAGTGGTAGATTGGACCAAACTGTAGTGTCAAACTATAGTGTCAAACACTCAGATCAGATTTCTGTGTGTGTGTGTGTGTGTGTGTGTGTGTTTTTAGGAGGGAAACCATTAACAGATATCTACCACTCCTCTCTTTGGACCGGCGGCAGGCGTTTGGCCGTTGGTTTGCACTGGCCATGAGCCCGCTGAACATTACAGCCGGCGGCCTGTCTGTCATCCAGGACCAAGGAAACCTGATCACCTACCTGCCTTTCCAAACCTTCCAGAACCTCTCACCTGCTCAGGTAACAGACCCTGACACCTGCCGGGGGGGAACCTGATCGGACCCTTTATAGACACCTGGGCTGTTCTTAGCTCCAGCTACTCTTCACACTTACCGGGCCAATGGCCTTGCTAGCCTCTTCAGTCTGCACAGTGGTGTGAGTATAGTGTGTGTGTGTGTGTGTGTGTGTGTGTGTATGTATCTCTCCGTGTGTGTGTATCTCTGTGTGTGGTGTGTTTGTGTGTGTGTGAATGTGTATGCATCTCTCTCTCTGTGTGTGTGTGTGTATGTTTCTCTCCGTGTGTGTGTGTGTATGTTTCTCTGTGTGTGTGTGTGTGTGTTCGTGTTCGTGTGTGTGTGTGTGTGTGTGTGAATGTGTATGCATCGGTGTGTGTGTGTGTGTGTGTGTGTGTGTATGTTTCTCTCCGTGTGTGTGTGCCTCTGTGTGTTTGTGTGTGTGAATGTGTATGCATCTGTGTGTGTGTGTGTGTGTGTGTGTGTGTGTGTGTGTGTGTGTGTGTGTGTCCGTCAGCGATGTTCAATAACTAAACAATGGGAACCCATGAATGAATAATCGCTCCTGTCCTTTCCGCTGTCCAGAGGTAACCATGACGGTGGAGGTGTCTAAGGTGTCAACAGAAAGAACTGAATTAACCCCTAAAAGACTCTACAGTCTCATTTTAGGTTAAAGAAAACACACACAACCAGTTATTATTATTATTCAAACCTGTTTTTATTATTATTCAACATTGTATAGTAATTTTTATTAAAATGTGTTTTTCTTATTATTATTATTATTATTTATTCAAGTGTTTTATAATATTATTATTTCTTAAAACATGTTTTTTAATATTATTATTATTAAAAACAGTTTTAAATATTATTTCAACAGTATTCCCACAGCATCTGCAGAGCTGGATTGAGAGAGATATTTTTCATTGAACAACAGTATAAAGTGTGGATTTTTAAAACTGATTTGTGTTTAATTTTAACACCCATGTTCTTTGTTGATCCTCCACAAAATAGACTCATAACAATCATTGCCGTGTTAATTTGATCTAAAAATGTCAGAATATTCCGTCTTTGAAGAAACACCCGTTGAATCTGTTGATACTGCAGTTACTGGCCGGCCTGGACGTCTTGCAGAGGAACTCTCTGAGCTCGGTCCAGAAGCAGTTTGTAGCTCTGAGCCTTATCAGAACCTACAGTAACCTGACAGCACAGCAGTTTAACAGGTCAGTCACCCTGGGGTCACCCAGAGGTCACCCAGAGGTAGGCCCTAAGTCTCCATAGGAGATTTATACGTTTACATTTTGATTTCGAACCGTCTCCTAACCTTTTCTCTCTTTTCATCAAATGTTCTTTAGAAAGTCTTAGTAATTACTACTAATATATTTTTCTCATGTGGCATATTTCAACAAAGTTTCAAAATGCTTTAAGGATGACCTTGTGTGCTCGGGTAACCGGTGTTTGTAACTTTGTGTGTGTGTGTGTGTGTGTGTGTGTGTGTGTGTGTGTGTGTGTGTGTGCGTGCGTGCGTGCTGGACTGCTGCTCGCTCCTCCAGGCTAGGGAGCCTGACGTGCCTGGCTGAGCCTGAGAACCTGCTGCTGTACAAGCAGACGGAGGTCTTCTCCATCATCCAGGACAACATCAGAGACTGCCTTAGCCAAGGCCTCCCTCTGCCCAGTCAGATGGTAAGGGATAGATATACTATATATATATATAGTTATAAATATATATATATATATATAGAGAGAGAGATAGATAGATAGATAGATATATAGATATACACAGCACCCTGGGTTTACCTGCCCAGTCAGATGGTAAGGGATAGATATACTATATATATATATAGTTATAAATAGATAGATAGATATATATAGAAGGAGATAGATAGATATATAGATATACACAGCACCCTGGGTTTACCTGTCCAGTCAAATGGTAGGGGATAGATAAACTATATATACTGTATATATATATATTTATCTAAAGATATATATAGATATAGATAAACACTGCACCCTGGGTTTACCTGTCCAGTCAGATTCCTCCTTGAGTTAGTGTTGTAGTGTTCATCATTATTATTAATTATTCCATAGATCACCAGTCTCTATTGTAGTGTTATTAGTATTGTTATTAATTATTCCACAGATCACCAGTCTCTATTGTAGTGTTATTATTATTAGTATACATTTTTCCATAGATCACCAGTCTCCATTGTAGTGTTTTTATTATTATTATTAATCTTTCCATAGATCACCAGTCTCTATTGTAGTGTTATTATTATTATTATTAATTATTCTCCAGATCACCAGTCTCTATTGTAGTGTTATTATTATTGTTATTAATTATTCCACAGATTACCAGTCTCAATTGTAGTGTTACTATTATTGTTATTAATTTTTCCATAGATCACCAGTTTGTTTCTGAACAACAGCGAGCTCCAGTCCCCCTCTCTACTCTCTGCCACCCGATTGGCCGAGCTGTCCCACTTCCTGCCTTGGGTGGGCGTGGACTTCCTGCAGCGTCTCAACCAATCCCAGCTGGCCGCGGCCCTGCCTGCCCTGGGGTCTGTGGCCTTCACTCCTGCGCAGGTAACGGCCAATAGGAAAACACTAGATAACGATCATCTACACATCCGTCATATCAGTGGACGACTTCTCTTCCCCACATCAGATAAGTCTCTTAGTCTCTGTGGCTGCCATGGTAGTCAGCAGGTCGTCCTCATTCTGATATCATGTTATTGTCACGTTTGTTTGTGTTGTGCAGAATCTTATTTTGTGTATTCTGTTTGACTTAGTGGTCACGGTGTGGTTTGTATCATGCTGCCCGGCAACAAGGCTTTAAGCTGGGAAGAGAATCAACGTAGAACCAAAGAACGCTTTGTGTTCTTGAACTGAGGGGACTAACGGTCTCTGTAAGCCACCATTTTGTCAGCCTCACATTTGTCAGCCTCCATGTTGTCCCCCATGGCTGACTCAGCTCCCTGGGGTTGTCAAGGGCCATGTAGGACGACCAGGGGGCTGACAGCTGGCAGGTAGCCTGCGTCTAAGGCACCGAAGCAGGGGGACCCTTGAGGAGGTCGACCATGTCTTATTGATGGAGACTCAGTCGGCAGCTGTTTCCCTGGGTCTGTGTTACATGAGGGGTCAGGGTAGGAGAGAGCCTGTCTGGTAACCAGGTGGTAACCAGGTGGTAACCAGGTGCACATGGAGGAAAGCAAGGGATTCAGTCATTACGTTAAGAGTCACAGACTGCCCCCACAACTCTTAAGTTTAGCGACATGATATCGTTTATCAAAATAGTTGAATTTATTTGATTTAGATTGTTATTTTATTTAGATTGTTATTTTATTCTTTTTGTCAATACCCCTCAAAATGTCTGAGCATGTTCTTGGAACTTGGATAGCAGCGTAAAAACAGACCTTGTTTGAGACCCTGGCATGAATACGAAACGATCCCTGACACCAAGGATATTGAATATTAGACTCGGCCTTTCCCTTCATCTCCTACCATGTGTGTGTGGAGACAGCCTATTGACACCATGGTCCATTTGTCCCCTCTTAGGCTAGTCTACTTGTGGAAAAGATCTCAACAACTGGCTTTGTGAGTGTTTTCCTACTTTACAATACATTGTTTTCTCCTTATACCTGAAATAATGCAATTAAATATATGTCCTCTTCTCTTTTTAAGTGTTGTTATAATTGTTTTGGTTTGTTAATAGACTAAGCAGATTTTATACCCCTATATCCATATATTTCAATATGTATCTGGATATATTACATTCATTGTTTTAAATTCTGTTTCTGAATTTAAAATGATCAACCATACCCCCCGCCTTTCCACCCTTGCTCTCCCTGCCCCAAAGGTGAGTGCTCCTGGGGGGCTTCAGGCCCTTGGTACCCTGGTGGCAGGGGTGAGAGTGGAGACTCTGTGGAGTATGACCTCTGACACGCTGTTGTCATCACTACCTGCCATAGCAAAAAACACCCCCGGCCTCAGCCCAACGCAGGCCAACGCCGTCGCCAGCAAACTATGGGTACAGCCAGGACACACACACACACATCACACACTCTCTCTCTCTTTCATACACACACACTCTCTCTCTCTCTCTCTTTCATTCACACACAC
Organism: Aplochiton taeniatus; assembly: GCA_017639675.1. Classification (NCBI taxonomy): domain Eukaryota; kingdom Metazoa; phylum Chordata; class Actinopteri; order Galaxiiformes; family Galaxiidae; genus Aplochiton; species Aplochiton taeniatus. The sequence continues at coordinate 1,866,099 of CM030173.1, read as the reverse complement.
ACACACACACAGACGTGTTTATTTTATGTGCCTTAAATACATTGTCTTATTTTACCAGTTTTATTCCGTGGTTGTATTCGTGTTACTTTCATTCACTGTGCGTGTGTGCGTGTGTGCGTGCGTGTGTGCGTGCGTGCGTGCGTGCGTGCGTGCGTGCGTGCGTGCGTGCGTGCGTGCGTGCGTGTGTGTGTTTTCCAGGGCTCTCCAGGGGTTGTGGGCTGGTTGGAGAAGGTGAAGCCTCTCCTCTCCTCCACCCCTCTGCTTTGTGTGGTGCCCCGCACGGCCCAGCTGCTGCAGAAAAACGGCTCCAACACACAGCCCTGGAACACCCAGCAGGTAGAGCCTCTCTGTCTCTCTCACACACACACACACACACACACACACCCACACACACACACCCACACACACACACCCACACACACTCACTTATGAGACTGTGCATGCACACAGAAACACACACAAGTCAAGTGGAAGTTTAGTTGTACAGCCTCTGACAGTCAAATCAAGTCATAGCTCTCTCTCACACACACACAAAGACGTCAAAGATGACACACATGGCAGAATCACACACACACACTTGTCACAGACGACACACCCACACGGCAGAATCAAACACACACACAGACACACACAAACACACACACACACACACAGACGACACACACACACGGCAGACACAAACACACAGTCTAAAGAGGACAGGAGGAATGAGAACGGTGATTATTAATATGACTTTTATTGTTTCTGTAATCCTCACAGGCTAAAGCACTTTTTAATGAGCGAATTAAGTCTGTGTCAAAACTCTCTACAACAGAGTTCCTGTAAGTAACGGATCATCATTAGGCATAAATACATCTGGATATATGTTAGCTAGATATAGCATGTATTATCATTAGTCATAAATACATCTGAATATATGTTAGCTAGATATAGCATGTATTATCATTAGTCATAAATACATCTGAATATATGTTAGCTAGATATAGCATGTATTATCATTAGTCATAAATACATCTGAATATATGTCAGCTCCTGTAGAGACAGTTTGGTCACTGTGGTATATATTTCGTTCATGTAAGTGTGTGTGTGTGTGTGTGTGTGTGTGTGTGTGTGTGTGTGTTTTGGATCTGTGATAACGTGATGAAGGGCTCTGGGTACGCTGGGACAGGGGGTGAGCTGCAAGGTCCTTCATCAACTCTTCATCTCCCAACCCTCCTCTTCCTCCCTCGCCCACATCCTGGTGTTTCTCAGACAGCAGCCCGTTCATCTTCATACCTCACTGGTACGAGTACGGACACACAATAAAGTAACCATAATGACGCGCATGCTGTTTTATATCCATAACCCAACCGCAAGGTCATATGGATTTACATAACCCAACTGTTGGGTAATTTCTGTGATCATTTGGTGGGATATTTAAATAAATCTGATTTCTTAAGTTTGTGAATAAACCCAAACACAGTTGTATGATTTTCACTGATGGTTACTCTATTCCCTCCTCTGAGTAGAAAAAGTGTGTGATTGAGAAGGTGTACCAGTTTGAGTTCTTCTCTGCTCTGCTGGAGGCCATGGGGCCCCAGATAGCTCTGGCCATGCCGTAAGTCATACTATTCTCTTCTGGCATCACCACACACAACTTTACCTACACACAGAACACTGCTGAGAACTCTCTCCCTCCCTGTGTCTGTGTCTGTGTCTGTGTCTGTGTCTGTGTCTGTGTCTGTGTCTGTGTCTGTGTCTGTGTCTGTGTGTGTGTGTGTGTGTGTGTGGCGGTCTGTGGCCGTGCGTGTCTCTCTCTCTCTGGTGTGTGTTTGTCGGTCGCTGACAGGGTGAGCTTCATCAAGATGTTCCCGGTGGATGAAATGGCCACTCTGATGCAGATGGCGGTTGGAGAGCCATGTCACTTCCTGTCCCTCTCCAGACCCAAGCAGGAGCTCCTAGTGGACAAGATCATCCAGAGGATGGTCAGGGTCGTCTTTGACTTCTAATATTTGTTGATTTGTATTCTAGTTTTTATTAGTATTTATTTGTATTTATTTTATTTTATTCATGATTGTTTAGTTGTTGTAACTGATTTATTCTGCCTTTAACAGGGCACTGCTGGAAAATAGACCCATTCTCAGTCGGTTACCCTGTAGAAATAAATTCATAAAATAATAATAAATAAATAATAATATGACCTTTGACCTCTTAATTACTGTAGAGATCTTGATTGGTTTTTACGTATTGGTACTGATATATGGGAATTGAAGAAGAGAGAGTAACAGTGTTTTGAGTTTGTTAGGAAGGAGATCTCCTACAACCAAGCCCAAACAACTGAACTACTGCTCTTAATTACTATGTGGAAAAAGAGTTACAGACTGTTTAGTCGTTTCAAAATAAGATATTCAGCGGATCTGTGAAAAGATATTATCTAAAGGGAGTTAATGAAAACTCAAACAGATAAATTAATCTTCAGTTTTTCAATGATGTGCCCAAAGGACGTAATATCCTCCGATTATTACAAAATGTGGGAGTTTTAATTTGTTCTGAGGATAGGTGTCACCTATGGTGGTGGATGTCTCTTTAAAAAAAAACTCTTTATTTTGTTCAGTTTAAAAAGTGTCTTATCTTTTCATAACCATGTAATCCTTCTATCAGGACATCTACTCTGGAAAGTTCACCCAAGAAGAGTTCCTTTCCCTGGGCGTCATGGCAACCTTTGTGCCAGACCAGGTCTTCCTCCTGTTGGACCGCAGCCTCTTCCTGGAGAAAATAGATTTACTGCGAGGGCTGTGTTACAGCGCCACCAAGAGGGACATGGTGGCATCTATGCTACAGGAGAGTGGCACCTTTGGGTGAGTAGCATGCTTTTATTAAAAGGCTTGGTGGCTTGATATGATCAGAAACAGACACACACACACACACACCACACTCACACACACACACACACACACACACACACACACACACACACCACACTCACACATACACACACACACACACCACACAAACCACACTACATATACTACAGTACACCTGTGTTGGTCTCTCAGGCCAGTGTCCAGATGGACACATATACTTCAGTACACCTGTGTTGGTCTCTCAGGCCAGTGTCCAGGTGGACACATATACTAACAGTACACCTGTGTTGGTCTCTCAGGCCAGTGTCCAGGTGGACCCTGCAGGTCCTGGCCCAGGTGGACCGCCTCGTCTTCTTCCTGGCCAGAGATAAACTGGAGCTGCTGCCACCGGTGAGATCACAACTCTGGGCATCTTCCTGTGGTTTCATTGTGGTGGTTGTTTGTCTGTCTATATGTGTGTGTCCATGCATGTGTGTTTGTCTGTTTTTGAGTGTGTGTGTGTGTGTGTGTGTCTGTGTGTGTTTGACTCATTGTGTGTGTGTTTTATTCATTGTGTGTCTGACTCATTCTGTGTGTGTGTGTGTGTGTGTGTGTGTGTGTGTGTGTGTGTGTGTGTGTGTGTGAGAGAGACTCATTGTGTGTGCGTGTGTGTGTGTGCGCGTGTGTGTGTGTGTGTGTGACCCCAGGCCCTGATGACCCAGGGCCGTATTGAGCGTCTGTTCCTGGCTCAGCGTCAGTGGGAGCAGGGCGAGGTGGGCTCTCTCTGCCAGCTGGGTTGGGATGAGGGGGAGAAGCAGAGTCTGTTTGACAGGAAGCAGTTTCTGTTGCAGTACTTCCTGGGTTTCCTCAGACCGGGCTTGTCCTCATGTGAGTGCTCCAGCTCAGGGAGCCATCTTGCTTTTAAATACGTATTTTACACGTGAGTATTTTTTTGGAATTAAGTTTAATGAATGTCTTTTGCTTTACGGAGATCCTATGCACCTTTCGTAGACTGCAGCGAACCATCCCACCTCTCCCCCCATGTCTCTCCCTCCATGTCTCTCCCCCCATGTCTCTCCCTCCCTGTCTCCTCCGTTTCTCCTACCCACCCCGTCTGTGTGTGTGTGTGTGTGTGTGTGTGTGTGTGTGTGTCTGTGTGTGTGTGGGTCCGTCCAGTGATCATAGTGAACCCCAGCTGCACCATGCTGCAGGTGACCTCACCTTCATCCTGGCCCACAGACAGTCTGACAGGCATGTCCTTGGACGCCTTCACCACCTGTCTGGAGCTGCTGGGTCAGGACCCCTATCTCAGCCCCTACCAACTGGGCCTGCTCCTCAAGAAGACCAAACAGGTTGGACCTTCTGGTCAACCCCATCTGACCATACAAGTCTTATTAGTAAAGAACGTTTCATTACGTTGTCACAAAGTGCTGTACCAGCAAAAAAAAAAAGAAGCAAAAAACATATGTACTAAAACCAAATATCAACAATACATAAACAATATAAAATAAATAAAAAAATAGCACTAATACGAATTTACATTAAACAAAAATAACCAATTAAAAAGGGTTAACAATGTCTCTCTCTCTCTCTCTCTCTCTCTCTCTGTGTGTCTCTCTCTCTGTGTGTGTGTGTGTGTGTGTGTCTCTCTGTGTGTGTGTGTGTGTGTGTGTGTGTGTGTGTGTGTGTGTGTGTGTGTGTGTCTCTGTGTGTGTGTGTGTGTGTGTGTGTGTGTGTGTGTGTGTCTCTCTCTCTCTCTCTCTGTGTGTGTGTGTAGATCTATGGGCCTGTCTCCTCCTTCTCTCCTTCAGTGGTCTCTCAGCTGGGGCGTCTGGCCTCCCAGTGCTCCCTGGAGGAGTTGGGGAGCCTCCGTCTGTCCCAGCTCAGCAGCATCTCCACCATGGGGGCCCTCAGTATCTGGACCAGCAGACAGGTATGCCCAGGGCCGTCTCTGGCTTTTGGGGGGCCCTATGCGAAATGTTGTTTGGGGGACCCCTATTTTGTGAAACTATTGTAGGGGAATTCCAAACCCTCTAAGGTGGTCCAGGGGAATGCATTTAACTTTTAAATACATCAATCTGGTGTTAAGAGAAACGTGGAAAATATATGCATAGAATTGTTTTCACTCAGCACACAAGGGTGGTTGGTTACCAGTACAGACTGGTCTTATTCGTTTCTAGAGAAAAAAAGACTAAAATGACAGCTTGAGGGCTCCTGGTTGGTTCGGGGGCCCTATGCAACCGCATAGTCTGCATATAGCAAGAAATGGGCCTGGGTACGCGTCTCCATGGCAACGCACCCTGTCCTTCCTTTGATTTCTGTCATATGAAAGAAAACAAAAGCAGTCCATGTTTGCTGTTTAAGAACAAGATAATTATGGTTCATAATCAATCTACTGATTGTTAGGGGGTGCTTATGAAGCTCTGCCACGTAAGAACAGGAAATTAACTTGGTTTACCAAGATAGTAACATTGGGTTTCACTATTACACCGTGTAACAGTTATATATGCTGTATATTATAGATGTAACTATAGACGTAAGGGAACATGTCAGCCGTTATTCTGTTTGACTATTACACCGTGTCATGTCAGCTGTTGTAGTCATGTTATCATCCTCTGTCTATGTTGTAGTCATGTTATCATCCTCTGTCTGTGTTGTAGTCATGTTATCATCCTTTCTGTGTCCTAGCTGTCTACGTTGTTCTCCGGGGTTCTGAACTCCACCAGACTGACTCCCAACCAGCTGGACTCCAGCTCCTTTGTTGCCATGGGTTACATTGTCTGTGGGGCCTCTACCGCGGACATACGCACCTTCAACGCAGTCGAGTTCAGGTTAGACTCAAAGGTTGCTATTATGGCCTGATTAAATCACTTTCATATTTAAAATGAAGGGATTTGTAAACGGTCTGTTATCCATATGGTTACGGGAAACCTTGGGGTCTATTGAAATATTTTTAGTTAGGTAGCTCACCATACATGATACATACATGATACTATATAATATGACATCATATGAAACATGACATTTTAGCAGTCATATTATAATATAAGTAGTTATTTTCTGAATGTTAGTCTTTCTGATTCTATTTGGGTCCCTGCTCTAGTAACCGTAACGTGACTTGGCTTTTTTGTTTCCCTCTGGTGGCTGCAGCAAGGCGGTGCATTGGCTGGGTCAGCTCCGGCTGGTCTGTTCAGAGGAGCAGATGCTGGCTCTAGTGGGGCTTCTGAGCCACAGTTTGACCTTCGGACCCATTAGCTCCTGGGGACCCGAGGTCTTCATCGAGATCGGGACTCTGGCAGGTATTAACAGGAAACTCTACTACGGTCAAGCCCCCCCTAACATATGCAATATATGCATCTAGTATCTAGTATTCCTAAACATTCAAACGAGCGATCATGCACACAAGTTGTTTAAGTGTATCTCGTAATGTTTTGTGCTCTTTTTGTGGATCAGTTGGACTTCCAGATATGGCCATGTCAGCGCTGGTGAAAGAACAGATTGAGGGCGTGTCCCCTCTGGCTATCTCGCTCATCCCTGCTGACAAGTTGGCTGTGAGGGAAATATTTCAGAAAGTCTAATATTTATAAGTCTTAAATTTCTCGAAGTTTTATTTTTGTAAGTCTTTTATTTATTGAAGTTTTATATTTATAAGTCTTATATTTATTGAAATTTTATATTTATAAGTCTTATATTTATCCAGTCCCAGACCCAGTACGCACTCTCAAGGATGATTAATCTGTCGTAGTATAGCAAAGGGGCTGCATACTTGTCCTGGTCCAGGTGTGTTTGTTTTAATGCATGGTCTTGTCCTGGTCCGGGTGTGTTTGTTTTAACCCATGGTCTTGTCCTGGTCCGGGTGTGTTTGTTTTAATCCATGGTCTGGTCCTGGTCCCAGGTGGTGTTTTCCCCGAGCCAGATCAGCATGTTCTCGTATGAGCAGGGCTCCTCCGTGACAGCCGCCCAGCGCTCCGTACTGTCGTACCTCCAGCAGACCGCTCTGGCCATGGTGCTGACGCCCTCGGTAAACCGACCCGTGGATGTCAAAGGTAACAGGTGTAACCGGACCGCTTTGCGTTAAGGCCAGTTCAGACCGAAGATTCGCGACGAGACGAAATGGTTTTAGAACGTTGCAGAGAGAAGTTGCAGTGGTGTGAACTGGTTAGTCGCAGAGCGGCTGATGCCTTTGCTTGGAGTCTCAAAGGACCTAACTTGTCAAATCGCAACGGGCAGTTTTAGAACGTAATGACGTATATGAGTCAAAAGCGCGTATTTGTACATGCTATATTAGAATAGGTGAGCGAAATTTTAAAGAGCCATCTTCCAACTCCTTACATAAATTAGCTAAGGCACCCAGTCAATGCTGCTACAGTAGCCAAAGACGGCTCCAGGTCCTTGGTTTCCTAGCTTGCTTTCTTTGCCGTTTATTTAAGTATCACTGCAAACACTGCCAACAAGTCACTGTCATCCATTTCTTTATTTTTCCCCCCCGGGTAAACAAGAACAGAAATCAAGTAATACAATGTATCCAAGCAAAAGTAGTGCGGTATGACATTGCATCATTAAGGAAACGGTTTTAGGACGTTTACTATCAGACGTTCGAGACGCAGTTGCAAGTTGCAACCAGTCTCGTCGCGAATCTTTGGTCTGAACTGAAAGACACAGCATCCAAATAGGGAAAGGTAACAGAATCAAAGTTAACTTTTAAACACAACACAAGCCCTGTTGTGAACGAATCCAGGCCTAACATAAAAACAAATATGCCAAAATTACTACATAAAGGGGGACGCTTGTTTGTAAAAGTATTTTAAAATGAGATGTTTAAAGATTTAACCAACCAGTCTTAGGCATGGCCTTTGGTTGTTAATCTAGACCTTTCTAGACCTTCCTTAATCTAGAATATTTTGTGCAAAAATGCCCAAAAGGCGTTTGAGAGGTGTACTAAGAAGTACTATAATTAATACTATATGTACTATAATGAATAATACATATACTTTTTTTTTTTTGCATTAGTTTTTTTCGATTGGAAGATTTGACAGGAAGCCAGTGTACCGCAGCTGTTGTGTTTACCTATGTAGTGTTGTCATGGTTTTGTGTGTCTCTCTCCAGGTATGCCGTCTTCCGGGAGGATGCTGGGCCCTAGTGCTCTATACCATCCGTTTGGACTGTTGGTGATCCTGATGACCTTCTGACGCGACCCTGTGCTATCACTGATGACCTTTAACCCCTGCTAGACCTCAGAACAGTCTCCGCTATCTCACAACTAGGATCTTTATCACCCCGACCTGCGAAACTTTAGGTGCTTGTAATCCACTCTACTGAAAGAGGTTGTCATGGTAACAGGCCTCTCAAGTGCTTGTTGTATTTTTGGTAGGCTTTTTTTTTTTAAACAATTATCACATTAGTAAAAAATGGAATGATACATTTGCTTTAAATAACTAAATATAGTTTAGTTAGTTTAGTTACACTGGTCTAAATTCACACGTAACTGTTTAAAAACAATATCCTGTCCATTTGGTAATATTTTCTGCACTATAAAAACAAAACGTGTTTCAAGGTGTAAATTATTATTTAATTGTCATTATTAACAATTCTTATTTAATTATTTACTTTTAATGAATTCAATTAATAATTTGTCATTTATTTGTGCATAAACATATAATCATGTTATTCATTTCATTGTGTTGGCAACAGCATTCTATCTGTTACTGCTGTGAGTGTTGTAATGTTGTGCATTTATGATTCTGATTCACTACCAATAATAATGTTCCTAACTCTCTGTGAGACTTTCTCCCCTCCCCTCACACTGAACACTTATCAGTGGTGAGAAATATTCTGTGATGAAATATTAAATTAGGTATTTACAAAGCGTTCTATTGTTCTATTTTTTTTTTAATTTGTTTTGTTTGCAGTCGTAACCAAGCGGTTCTGTGGTACACCATGCTCAGCTGTTCCAGCGCTTGGCTCTGAAACGACTTCTTGCACGAAAGGAAAACCGCACGCACGCACACGTTTATCCGTTCTATTTTTATTATCATTCTGCTATTTTGTCATCGGTGCCGTGACAGATTCATAACAAACATGAACTTAACATGAAAGGCAAATAAATCATTTAGTGCAATGAAATCAAATTAAAAACCTCAGTAAGTGCAGTTAACCTAGGTTATATGTTGTCGTATAATACTGATGATTACATACCCAGGCACCTTTTTTATTATTGCTGAAGCAGCGTCCAGGACACAGGCATTCCAGTTTCCTGCCAAACCTCTTAGCACATCGATAGCGAAAATGCTTTTATCTTGACAGCAGTGTATCGTGATCCATTAACCTGTTAGCCTAACACTACATAAAGTCTACTATGAAGTCCGTTTTCCTTCCTGACTGAAATGAAAGTGCTCTGGAAGTCAGCTTCGTTAGTGATGATTCAGTCATTAAATTCATGATAATGATTCAGTTGTATGTAATACAAGCTTGATGCAAAGTTTCCTGTTTAGAGACAGTTCCTAAACCATTAATGTTACAACATAAAGTGATAAGAAAACAAACAAAAGAGAAGCTTGTGGTGTGTTTTCTAGCAGTTCAGGCCGTTACGGTGTGGGTTAGAAACAGAACTAAATCTTTTTTTTAGAATCCTTCCAGTGGAAATCTGGTTTGTTTACTTGGATCAGACCATTAAGTGTGAGTGCTGCCACCATGTGGTCATGGTAGGCTACTGCATCTTAATCTCACCACACAGACAACACTGAATCACTGCAGATAGGCAATTTAGAAAATAATTGGCACAGGATAGTATGTCATCAACCTGTATAGTTTCTCTCAAAGATGATTATTTCTCACAGATGCTTGACAAAATGCTCAATAACGTGGCTCCCGAAAAATAATCTGTCTACAATGTCCTTCATTTATAATATTTCCTAACCAGCTTATGGAATAATGACAAAATCAAAAGCGAAAATATAGGGAGAGCAGAATTCAACAATCATCTATTTGGTCTCAGAGAGAAGCCTGCAGACACAGACAAACACTCTTTAATCGTTCCAGACTAACGCCCGTGATCGCTCCATGACAGCAGCTGTTTCTAGAAGTCTAACGAACACTCCCATAGCTTAAGAGCCCAATGGATCTCCATTAGACTCCCAGTCCAGCAGCTATGCGTCGATATCAGATTCTCTTATGTACAAATATAAATTAAACAGTAGTCCTGTACTTTCTGACTAGGGCGTAGACGCCTCCCCCTTTTCTCTTCATCAGGCCGGAACGGCAGGGGCCAGGCTGGCTAGTCGCCATGGTGACGGGGGGGGGGGGGGGGGACGCTCCACTCAAGAGCAGGGGCTCATCGCAAAAGAAGGAGTGGAGGAGGGGGATCAAGTTCAAAGTGCGGGGGGGGGGGGGGGCGGTCAAGGAAACAGGTCGAGCTTAGGAGCCCACTCCAGAGCAGAGTTGACCACGGCAATAGCCGCCGCCCCCAGCGCAACCGTCAGACCCATGACAGCCAATCGGACGAAGCGCCTGGCGGCAGAGGGTTGGGCCACGGCCATGATAGGTCCCGCCCCCGAGGCGTCCAGTGCCGCCTGTCGCTCGCGGCGACGCCGTCGGAGCACGGTGTCCGGGCGCTGCTGAGTGGACGCCAGGTCAAAGTCCTTGAAGGTGGAGGCCGCCGTACTGGGGAAGGAAAGGGAAACAGTAAACTAACAAAATGGTGGCCATTAGCTTAAGCCTTCAAACAGTACACTAACAAAATGGTGGCCATTAGCTTAAGCCTTCAAACAGTACACTAACAAAATGGTGGCCATTAGCTTAAGCCTTCAAACAGTACACTAACAAAATGGTGGCTATTAGCCCAGGCATTGAGGTTCAACTGTAACCACAGCTAGAGTGGTCTGTGTGGATATCAATATCTATGTACTAATTCAGACTAAACCTAACTTTAACCAACACCATATATTCTATTTACTAATTCAGACTAACCCCAACTCTAATCAACACCATATTATCTATTTACTAACAGACTAACCCTAACTCTAACCAACACCATATTATCTATTTACTAATTCAGACTAACCCTAACTCTAACCAACACCATATTATCTATTTACTAATTCAGACTAACTCTAACTCTGACCAACACCATATTATCTATTTACTAACAGCTAAACCCTAACCATAACCAACACCATATTATCTATTTACTAACAGCTAAACCCTAACTTTAACCAACACCATATTATCTATTTACTAACAGACTAACCCTAACTTTAACCAACACCATATTATCTATTTACTAATTCAGACTAACCCTAACTCTAACCAACACCATATTATCTATTTACTAATTCAAACTAACCCTAACCATAACCAACACCATTTTATCTATGTAATACTTCAGACTAACTCTAAACCTAACCCTAACCTTAACTTAGGGTCAAGGTTTAAAGGTCATTGGGGTTAGGTACCTGTTCTGGGCAGCGGCCTCCCTGGCCAGTTCGGAGGGGGGGAACTGGACGAAGAGGTCTCCCGCTCGGCTGATGAGCGTCTCGTAGGGAAGGTCCTGGGGGATCTGGGACAGCAGGTGGTGAACTGACGCCATGTCACAATCACACTCTAGAACCTCCTCCTCTCTGTGCAGCACGATCTGAAGAGACACACACACACACACACACACACACACACACACACACACACACACACACACACACACACACACACACACACACACACACACACACACACACACACACACACACACACACACACACACACACACACCATTACACTGGCACTCCTTTAGCAATAAAGCAGCCAGGTTAGACACAGGGAGGCTCTGACAAATGGAGACAGTGTGGCCATTTTAAAACTAGGAACCTATGAGTGATAGCTTAGCACACCTGTTTTAGAGTAAGATGTCACTCACGCTAAGTTATCTCTTATAGGTTTCTAGTCAACTGTTAGCATTGAAGCTAGAAACGGAAAACGGATGAACTTAAAAACAGCCTAAACGGAATTAAAAACTATCCGGACATGTCAGGTCATCTTCGGGAGACATGGAGATGAGGTAAATTCTAAACACGTGTTCAAGGTGTTGGTGTTTGTTAGAGTCCTTCCTCTGTGGTGTGGAGCCAGTGACATGAAGAGTCCCATGACAGGCAGCCCAGCCCTGGATCAAAGTCCCTGACTGAAGTCTAACAATGTGTAGGTCCCAGTCTAGGACTGAAAGAAGGGCTTCCTCGACATAAAGACAGACACCCTTTGTCCTAAGTAAAGTCTAATGTGACAGCGTGTGGTTGTCCACGGCTTATTCAAAGGCACAGTGGTTCATCTGGCTTACAGTCATTGTGCTAAGCTAGGCTACACTTACCTTCTTTCTCACCTAAATAACATAATTGAACGCTGACATATCAATCATCTCATCTGACTGGGGCTGAGTAGGAACACAATCTTCTCTAGCCCCCAAATTGAACTATGACCATTAAGGCTCAAGGAGGAACAGGAGACATGGTGCCCACTGACCACAGCAGCGAAGTAGATGGGCATGAGAGGGTGGCAGGCCAGGAAGAAGTCGTACAACCGCACCACGTGACGAAAGTCTGACAGGACATGGCCAAACCAGGTGATGAGCCAGCTGAGGGCAAAGATGGTGCCCACCTCCGCCCTGAGACAGAAACATGAGGATTCAGGTTTTTAGAACACAGTGTGTACTATTAAGATGGTGCCCACCTCCGCCCTGAGACAGAAACATGAGGATTCAGGTTTTTAGAACACAGTGTGTACTATTAAGATGGTGCCCACCTCCGCCCTGAGACAGAAACATGAGGATTCAGGTTTTTAGAACACAGTGTGTACTATTAAGATGGTGCCCACCTCCGCCCTGAGACAGAAACATGAGGATTCAGGTTTTTAGAACACAGTGTGTACTATTAAGATGGTGCCCACCTCCGCCCTGAGACAGAAACATTAGGATTCAGGTTTTTAGAACACAGTGTGTACTATTAAGATCGTGCCCACCTCCGCCCTGAGACAGAAACATTAGGATTCAGGTTTTTAGAACACAGTGTGTACTATTAAGATCGTGCCCACCTCCGCCCTGAGACAGAAACATTAGGATTCAGGTTTTTAGAACACAGTGTGTACTATTAAGATGGTGCCCACCTCTACCCTGAGACAGAAACATTAGGATTCAGGTTTTTAGAACACAGTGTGTACTATTAAGATGGTGCCCACCTCCGCCCTGAGACAGAAACATTAGGATTCAGGTTTTTAGAACACAGTGTGTACTATTAAGATGGTGCCCACCTCTGCCCTGAGACAGAAACATTAGGATTCAGGTTTTTAGAACACAGTGTACTATTAAAATGGTGCCCCCCTCTACCCTGAGACAGACAGAAACATTAGGATTAAGGTTTTTAGAACACAGTGTACCATTAAAATGGTGCCCCCCTCTACCCTGAGACAGACAGAGGTGGTAAAATCAAATCAACATTATAGGTACAAAGTACAGCAGATAGAGAACACACTACACGGCAAACCTTAAGGGAGGTTTGGATTATAGACATTTAAGATGTACCCGTGGTGACAGCGCCAACTCTTAAAAGAAGCGAGTTTGAGCTCCGAAACTAATATCTAGCACAATACCTATAACAGTTCTAAAAGCATAACTAGGATACTATAACTACAGTGCTCATATAACTCGTAATAGTTTGACCTCCGATACCAGTATAACTAGGATAATATAACTATAGTACTGATAAGTAATATCTGGTACTATAACAGTTCTAATAATATAACTTGGATAATATAACTATAATTCCCATATAACTAATATCTAGTACTATAACTATAAGAGTTATAATAGTATAACTAGGATAATATAACTAGAACTTATATAACTAATATCTAGTACTATAACAGTTATACTTGGATAATATAACTATAGTACTCATATAACTAAGGGTACTGCTGGAAAAGAGACCTAGTCTCAGCGGGTTTCCCTGTATAAATAAATACAATAATATAACTATAGTACTCATATAACTCGGTGATGGAGACTTACTGCTGCATGAAGTCGTGCACCTCAGGGCTGACCCTCTCAATGATGGGCATAAGGTAATTCAGGATGTGCTTGGTGTTGTCCATGGTGGGGTCCATGAAGTCCCTGATCGTTTCAACATACACAGGATGGAATATGGAATATGCAATATTCCACATAGAGCAATTAAGAAACAAACTAATTTAGGACTTGGGTAAAAAAAGAAGACACGGAGAGAAAGGGAATGAAAGAGGGAGAGAGAGAGAGAGAATAAGAAGGGGGGAATGGGAGGGTCAAATTGAAACAGAAAGAAAAGAAAGGGAAAAAGAGATGATTCCTAAGGCAGGAGCTGCCCTTGGTTAGGCATAGTACAACCCAGGGAATAGGTTATAGGAAGTGTGTGCACAGATACACGGTTTAATAATAATAATCATAATTCATTTAATGTATATAGCGCTTTTCAGACACCCAAAGCACTTAAACAATGAACAATGTCTTTAAATAGGGCACCTGAGGTGGTGTGTAGACAGCTTTTCAACCAGGGCTGTGGATAGGCGTTCCCCCAGGACCAATAGGAAGGTGACTACAATGTCATGGTAACCCTGGTAGTAGTGCAGCTGAGTGTTCCGTTTCAGAACTCTCAGGATGATGTCAATCAGCTCCTCCTGAAGCCCCTCCCTCTGCTGGTCTGGCATGCCTGCACAGAGACATGTCACATGGTAACCCACATTTCAGCTGCGACCCAGAAACCTTCCAGTGTCACTATTAACAGGCAGACCTTTTTTTTTGTTTTTTATAAAAAAATGTTTTTAAAAAAAATGCAATATGTGAAATGTAAAGCCTATTCAATGCATTTCATTTGTAACTGACAACTGTCCCAGAACCACAGATGCAGTGGCCTTCACTGGCTAAAGGCCCTTGAGTTTGTGTTAGTCAGGTAGGACTCCACTCACCAGGGGGGAACCTCCGCAGTGAGCGCTGGACATCAAGCAGCACCTGGTTGTAATCCTTGTTGTTTTCACGTTCAACTTTCTCTGGGCAGGAAATTACATCACATTGTCAGAACCTTATTTTCCCACGTGCCTGCCTTTTCGCCTCATTAAAGCAATGGTCTGTGATTGGCTACTGTAACATAGCGTCGGTTTGGTTATCATTAAAACATGGCTACTGAAATAATGTGTCAGTTTGGTTATCATTAAAGCAACGGTCTGTGTTTGGCTACTGTGACAATGTGTGGAATTGGTTATCATTAAAGCAACGGTCTGTGATTGGCTACTATAAGAATATGTAGGTTTGGTTAGCATATAGTACCTGGTTCCTGGGCAAGGGTTTCTGCGGAGACATTGAGCAGACGTGGCCAGACCTTACAGCGGAGCTCATCGGTCAGCAGTCCCCCTTCGCTAATGGCCATTCTCCTTAGCGCTGCTACATCCACAGGACAGGCACTGAGAGCCTGCGAGATGTCCAACACTTTCCTTTTCCTTCGGGAGTCCCAGTCTGAGACCGACACACACATATACACCGTTATTTAGATGCTCCGATAGTCCAAACTAGGACATTATGCCAAAACAACTCACTATAGCGTTAGGTTACGCTAGCAGCGACATGAGAGCCAAGATAACTTGTCTTGAGCAAAGCAAGCATTCGTAACGTTAAATTATCCAAACAGTGACACACTCTTAGCTAGCATAGCTGTCTATCTCGCTTACCTTTTTTGCCATTCAGTGGAGAAGATGAGCCAACACTTCTAGATTTCTTCATATTTTCTCCTAGTACTAGTTACAGTCTAACTAGCCTGTTGTTAGAATGTATTCGTCATCGTTAATTGCTGAACGTTGTTGTAGCCAGACGCCAAATAATGGCTAGCTAGCTGTGTTTACCGGGGCGACCAGTTAGCATTGCTACTGGTTAGCTATTTTTGAGACTACAACTAGCATAGCAGCAGGCTACCTAGCAAGCCAAAAAACGATATGAATGATTGCTAGCTGGCTATCTATGGCAACATGATATTATTTACAAAACATCGAAGGCCCTCTCATGTTTACAGGAGAAAGATACCGACGCGGCTAAACTACAAAAACCAAATACTTTGATAATTAAATTAGTTATTTTCTATGCTTGAAGGAGGCTGACTGAGTCTGAAGATGGAGGTGGGAGAGTAGTCGTGATCAGGCCGACAGCACCAACAACGGAGAGGGTGTGTGCCGTGCGTGAACTAAGTCGGGGCGAGTGTGGGGAGAGGGTGGGGGTGGGGTCGGGGTAGCAAACCTACTTGGATACCCAACTTGGATTATTATGAAACGAAAACGAAACTCTCAGCTGATCGGATAGACACTGTGTGCGAAGAGCTTTTGCAGTCATTCAAATTGTAGAGATTCAACCAGCTGACTGCGAATAAACACCAACAAGTCAAGGCAATTACGAACTGTGGGTTTTATTGTCAAGTCACTCCATCACCAAGCTGTTGACAGCCAATGATCTCTTAAAGGTAATATATTTTATGGTGACTTCACATTAAAATTATTAGGAGGGGAGTAAAAAGCCCAATAGCCTGCATTCGAGATATAAAACGTTTATATATCTAAAATCTAATATACAAATATATTAGATCTATTCGTGAGAAAAATATAATCTATGCCTATCTGATGTTTATTAGGCTACGCAAAATCTCACAATTTAAAAATATCTAGTCATTAGATATTTACTAATATGAATTGTAGGCCTACTTGTTTCTCGTGGCTGTATTTCCTAATTCACGTGTGGAGTATTTTTAAAATAGAATATCTGATACGAAACCAAACTCTTGCAACACCTGCTAGTTCTTAGTGCTTCCTGATAGTTCTGAGATGGCTTACACTGGGTGTGTCAATTCGTGTATGAGCAGGTGATTTTGTTGAAATGAAACTTGCATGGTATCATGACAATTAGCCTATGGCAACATGGAACACAAGAACATGCTAACCAAAAATACAATGCATAATAAGGTTTCTTAGGGATTTTAAAATTTAGATTGATAAATAAAATCCCTTTTTTTGTCAATGACGAGCCTCCATATTTATAGGTCTACTGAACTTAACCTTCATGAACTTAACAACATTTTTATATGTATTATCGAGTGTGAATACACACTTGGATGTAATCATATATTAATATTATTTCCGTAGGCCTATATTATTTGTATACGTATAGTATTTGTGTTACGTTGAAAATGCAAGGCAAGAGGCAAGTTAGATCTAATTAGGCTTACATTTGTCACCAACGCGGCCATTATGCACACTAACTGTATCTATTGAATATGTTTGTATCTAGTTAATTGATATATTGCTAATGGTTCGTGTATTTAATAATTTACGTAAGCAGTTCCAATGTCAATGCCATCTTCTCCTTTTCAAATGGGTATGATTCCCAAAGCAGGGACCGCAGCTCCCTGGTGGGCCTTAAAGGTATAGCCTACCGCAGATGGCCCGCTAGATTAGGACAGGCGAGGGCACTACAATAAATAAAAAGTTGTTCATTTTGAATTTTGTGATAAAGTTGGAAATTACCATTCAATATTTATGATTAAAGATTTACGTTTAAAAAAGTTATCAGAACAACAAGCCAAATAGTTGTGAAGAAGTAATTATAGGCTCTATATAGTATAAATATATAGCCTATATACAGTGCATCCGGAAAGTATTCATACACCTTCACTTTTTCCATATTTTATTATGTCACAGTCTAATTCCAAAATGGATTAAAAAAAAAAATCACAACATTCTACACACAATACCACATAATGACAGTGAAAAAAGCTTTTTAGAATTTTTAGCAAATGATATTACATTTTTTTATTTTGAATACATGTACATAAGTATTCACACCGTTTGCTGTGACACTCAAAATTGAGCTCAGGGGCATCCCGTTTCCACTGATCATCCTTGAGATGTTTCTACAACTTGATTGGAGTCCACCTGTGGTAAATTCAATTGATTGGACATGATTTGGAAAGGCACACACCTGTTTATATAAGGTCCCACAGTTGACAGTGCATGTCAGAGCACAAACCAAGCCATGAAGTCCAAGAAACTGTCTGTAGACCTCCGAGACAGGATTGTATCGAGGCAGAGATCTGGGGAAAGGTACAAAAACATTTCTGCAGCAATGAAGGTTCCAACGAGTACAGTGGTCTCCATCATTCGCAAATGGAAGAAGTTTGGAACCCCAGGACTCTTCCTAGAGCTGGCCGCCCGGCCAAACTGAGCAATCGGGGGAGAAGGGCCTTGGTCAGGGAGGTGACCAAGAACCCGATGGTCACTCTGACAGAGTTCCAGTGTTCCACTGTGGAGATGGGAGAACCTTCCAGAAGGACAACCATCTCTGCAGCACTCCACCAATCAGGCTTTTATGGTAGAGTGGCCAGACGGAAGCCACTCCTCAGTAAAAGGCACATGACAGCCCGCATGGAGTTTGCCAAAAGGCACCTAAAGGACTCTCAGACCATGAGAAACAAAATTCTCTGGTCTGATGAAACCAAGATTGAACTCTTTGGCCTGAATGCCAAGCGTCATGTCTGGAGGAAACCAGGCACCGCTCATCACCTGGCCAATACTATCCCTACAGTGAAGCATGGTGGTGGCAGCATCATGCTGTGGGGGTTTTTCAGCGGCAGGAACTGGAAGACTAGTCAGGATCAAGGGAAAGATGAATGCAGCAATGTACAGAGAGATCCTTGATGAAAACCTGCTCCAGAGCGCTCTGGACCTCAGACTGGGGCGAAGGTTCACCTTCCAACAGGACAACGACCCTAAGCACACAGCCAAGATAACAAAGGTGTGGCTTCAGGACAAGTCTGTGAATGTCCTTGAGTGGCCCAGCCAGAGCCCAGACTTGAACCCGATTGAACATCTTTGGAGAGATCTGAAAATGGCTGTGCACCGACGCTCCCCACCCAACCTGATGGAGCTTGAGACGATCTGCAAAGAAGAATGGGAGAAACTGCCCCAAAATAGGTGTGCCAAGCTTGTAGCATCATACTCAAGACTTGAGGCTGTAATTGCTGCCAAAGGTGCTTCAACAAAATATTGAGTAAAGGGTGTGAATACTTATGTACATGTGATATTTTATTTTTTGATTTAATACATTTGCAAAAAATTGTAAAACGTTTTTCACTTTGTCAT
The DNA here is from genome assembly GCA_017639675.1 of Aplochiton taeniatus. NCBI lineage: Eukaryota > Metazoa > Chordata > Actinopteri > Galaxiiformes > Galaxiidae > Aplochiton > Aplochiton taeniatus. The sequence goes on along the minus strand of CM030173.1, from coordinate 1,847,098 downwards.
TATGATTAGATTAGATTTTTTTTATTTTATTTAATCCATTTTGGAATTAGGCTGTGACATAATAAAATGTGGAAAAAGTGAAGGGGTATGAATACTTTCTGGATGCACTGTGTGTGTATATATGTGTGTGTGTGTGTGTATATATATATATATATATGTTAAAAATTAAAGGAACACTTTTTAATCAGAGTATTGCATGAAGTCAATTAATCTTCTGGGCTATCGATCTGGTCAGTTAAGTAGCAGAGGGGGTTGTTAATCAGTTTCAGCTGCTTTGGTGTTAATGAAATTGACAACAGGTGCACTAGAGGGGCAACAATGAGATGACCCCCAAAACAGGAATGGTTTTCCAGGTAGAGGCCACTGAAATTGTTTCCCTCCTCATCTTTTCTGACTGTTTTTCACTAGTTTTGCATTTGGCTAGGGTCAGTGTCACTACTGGTAGCATGAGGCGATACCTGGACCCCACAGAGGCTGCACAGGCAGTCCAACTCTTCCAGGATGGCACATCAATATGTGCCATTGCCAGAAGGTTTGCTGTGTCTCCCAGCACAGTCTCAAGAGTATGGAGGAGATTCCAGGAGACCGGCAGTTACTCTAGGAGAGCTGGACAGGGCCGTAGAAGGTCCTTAACCCATCAGCAGGACTGGTATCTGCTCCTTTGTGCATGGAGGAACAGGATGAGCCCTACAAAATGACCGCCTGCAGGCCACTGGTGTGAATGTCTCTGACCAAACAATCAGAAACAGACTTCATGAGGGTGGCCTGAGGGCCTGACGTCCTCTAGTGGGCCCTGTGCTCACTGCCCGGCACCGTGGAGCTCGATTGGCATTTGCCATAGAACACTAGATTTGGCAGGTCCGCCACTGGCACCCTGTGCTTTTCACAGATGAGGGCAGGTTCACTCTGAGCATGTGACAGACGTGGACGAGTCTGGAGAAGCTGTGGAGAACGTTACGCTGCCTGTAACATCGTTCAGCATGACCGGTTTGGTGGTGGGTCCGGGATGGTCTGGGGAGGTATATCCATGGAGGGACGCACAGACCTCTACAGGCTAGACAACGGCACCCTGACTGCCATTAGGTATCGGGATGAAATCCTTGGACCCATTGTCAGCCCCTACGCTGGTGCAGTGGGCCCTGGGTTCCTCCTGGTGCACGACAATGCCCGGCCTCATGTGGCGAAAGTACGCAGGCAGTTCCTGGAGGATGAAGGAATTGATACCATTGACTGGCCCCCGCGCTCGCCTGACCTAAATCCAATAGAACACCTCTGGGACATGTTTCGGTCCATCCGACACCGCCAGGTTGCACCTCAGACTGTCTAGGAGCTCAGTGATGCCCTGTTCCAGATCTGGGAGGAGATACCCCAGGACACCATCCGTCGTCTCATTAGGAACATGCCCCGACATTGTCAGGCATGCATACAAGCACGTGGGGGCAATACACAGTACTGAGTACCATTTTGAGTTGCTGCAATGGAATTTCAGCAAAATGGACTAGCCTGCCGCATCATTTTTTCACTTTGATTTTCAGGGTGTCTTTGAATTCAGCCCTCTGTAGGTTGATCATTTTCATTTCCATCAAACGATGTGGCATCCTTTCGTTGCTCACTCATTACCCAGTCCATATCAGTATAGATATCCAGCATGATTTTTTTCCCCCATTGAGATCTGATGTGGTTTCAAAGTATTCCTTACATTTTTTTGAGCAGTGTATATATATAGGACCGCAGAAGATTTCATATTGGGCCGCAGCATTCTTAAGTTTGGGAATGACAACTCAAAATAAAACATTATAGCTTGTCCAGCCGGCTTCTTTATTATATAACTCATTTTTTAAATTTATTTTTTCTGCTGAACAAGTTGCTATGCCTTTACATTTACACTCTAAAATGATTTATGGAGTTAGTGAGTAAAGCTTTTTCATCTTTAATAATTTAGTTTGTTAGGCCTACATGTTTCAGTCAGTTGATAATACCAGTTACTAATGTTATCTAAGTTGGTCAAAATTAAAATAAAGAAAACTGTCTTCACTTAAATTTATATCAATTTTTAACAAGCATTTTTGCCTTCACTTAACAAAAGAAAAGCATTGAGTTATTGCAACTTGATTATCATTGGGAGAGAGCAAGATATGACGACAAGACTATTTTCGCGCGTGCCACTGGAGGAAGGATGCGAAAGTAAATAGTTTAGACAAATAATTTAATCTAGAGTTTAAGACAAAAAAAGTATAGTAATGTGTGCTGATAAGATAGTGGCTGTGGCGAATAAAACAACTTAGCAAAACGTGTTTCTCACCAGGTGCTAACCTTTCCTCCAACTATTAATTCAGCTTTTGTAAAGTTCGTTGACTTTAGCTAGCTAGCATGCATGATGGATGGGTCATAGCTTATGGCTAGCATATGTACGTTACTATAAATATTTCGATTTGAAATTGATACACGTAGAGTTATCTTTGTGTTCAAATTAAGTTAAAGTATTAAATAGTTTAAAGTTGGTTAGTTGACTCACAGCTGAACAAAAGCCCCATGGGATCTGCAAAGGCAGGCATGAGTCAAATTGTGTAAGTTACGTGCCATTTCTGACATTAAAGCCAATGTCAACAAAATATTTGGGGATGCCGTGAATTAACAACGTTTGTACAATAATCTGTGCACAAAATGAACATGCCCACCTCCAACAACACTTAATTAAATAAATACATCCACACAGGTTTTAAGTAAATTTCGACTGAGATGATAGAGCCAAGTCTCGTGCGACAAATAAGCAACCGTATCTTCAAAAACAAGCCTAAAACAAGCCACATTAAAACTGGTTACAATTATTTATGTGTTTATTAGTGTTTCGCGTATTTTTTGTTATTTGAACCTGTAATAACAGGTTAATACAAAAATATTTTAGATGGTTACCATGTTGAATGAAATGCTGTTAAATCTTCTTAAAAATATCACTTATACATTATAACATGACTCAATTGGTTTTAATATGTTAATAACCAATATGAAGATAATCAGTCTGAATAAAACGCTTGTCAATAATGCGTGCATGTAAACAGCAATGAAAAAAAAAACAGACCTCCTAGGAATGTAATGTGCTGCACTAATACAACAATGCAAATGCAGAACAGTATTATGTAATTTCAGAGGTAAAACTTAACAGCAACGTGTAGACAAAGATGTGCTAAATCGGCAAATGTTTATTTTATGAATTTAATTTAAAACCAATAGGCCTACATAGGCTGGATAAACCTTTGTGAAGGTGTCAAAAATACTTATAAATGAATAAAAAAGGTGACATTTTTTATTTCAAAAGTTCTGATCAGTCAGGATTTGGCGTGGTTAATAGCTATTTACAGACTAACTAAGCTAAAACGCACCAGAAGCGTTTTTCTCCTTTACAAGAGTGTATATGGTCACTTTGTCTGTCATGCTCACACGGTTACCACTAGCTAGCCATGGGGATAGGCTACATTTAGCCTACAACCTAACTAACCCTATAACTTATTTCCCATGTTGAACTACTTATTTAAATGAATACTATGGGAAGGGCCCTGTGTTTGGACTTAAACACTAGGGGCGCACCACTTATTAATGTCCGTTTCACCCTAAAGTAGAGGGCAGATTCTAAGTCCGGCCTCAACCTTCGCGTTGTAAAATTACAATATCATGTTATAAACGGTAAAAATGTAAATATTTAATTGTCAGTGGTTTATGAAAATGCGCTTAAACCAGTTCATCAATCGTTTAATATTAAATAAATAACTTTTTTTTTTATTAAACTTCTTAAAGTTAAGGATATTTTCAAATTCAAACAAAACGTACGCTCTTTGGAAGCTAACTGTGAATTAGCAAGAGCTCTATATTAATACTTATGTTATGAAACTAAGTATTAGCCTACTTATGAACGACTTAAAAGACAAAGAGTAACAAAAATGTTATATTTGTGTCCATTTAAACTGTTTCATAATACTACGGAGCACATTTTTCTTCAGCTCAGTGTAAGAGCTGCCATAGGTCTACATTAGGGTCCAAATATTTGACCTGCTTATTATTTAATTAAGATCAATGTAGATGATGAAATAGTAAGAATGTGCCAGAGGCCACTAACTTTGGACTTTTACGTAAAAGTGTTTTTATTTATGTTTCCAAGGATGTACGCCAATCTAAACCAAATAGGACTGTCGTTATCATAACCTTAACTTAACTTAACTTAACATCATAGTTAACTTTGGACTTTTACGTAAAAGTGTTTTGTGATATTCTTCATACATGAAAGCTAAGGCTCCCCCTTCCAATGCTTAATGCTCACACATTTCCAGCTTAACATTACTAATAAACATACAGTAGGGTTGCAGCTAGGTGACCCAAACTAGGATTTTATGATTCAGTATGTGCAGGTCTCTGAGGGCTCTTCCCTCATTAATGCTAAATGATAATATATCTTTTTTGATGATTATGTTTTTGACTTATTTCTTGTCCCAGTAGGGACCTGGTAATCAGCAACATGGAAAGACTGATATTAAGAGCGGGAGGGACAGAAGCTAATAATGACCCCCCCAGAGGTAAACGTAGAGCCACACATCCACACAACTAAAGTATTCTTGTCTTTAGTCACATTTCACAACATGCTGTTGCTACCTAAAGGAGGTGTGACTTGGAACACATCTGGCCCCTAAAACAGTTTTCAATTAGCCCACCTTACGTTCAGGTCAAATCATTCACTTCAGTCTGTATCGCCGAGGGTGATTTGTGCCTGACGTTCTGTTTTGTTTCCAAGGTGGTGAAGTTGGTCGGGATGGGAACGCCAACAGGCCACGTCACGCAAGGGCAGCGAGGGAAGGTGCCGACAGAGCTGATGAAGGAGGCGTTGGCGGACAGAGAGATAACTGGGTAGTGCCAGGTGCCAGAGGAGGAGGAAGAGGAGGAGTAGCTAACGGTCTAGGAGGAAGAGGAGGACGAGGAGGAGTAGCTAACGGTCTAGGAGGAAGAGGAGGAGCTAACCATCTAGGAGGAAGAGGAGGAGGAGGAGTAGCTAACGGTCTAGGAGGAAGAGGAGGAGGAGGAGGAGTAGCTAATGGTCTAGGAGGAAGAGGAGGAGGAGGAAGAGGAAGGGGAGGTAGAGAGAGAGACGCAGGAAGAGGCATAGAGATGGGGGAGGGAGGAAGAGGAAGAGCAGCGCGAGGAGGAGGAGGGCGAGGGAGAGGGGGAGAGAGAGGGGGAGAGAGAGGGGGAGGGAGAGGGGGAGAGAGAGGGGGAGAGAGAGGGGGAGGGAGAGGGGGAGAGAGAGGGGGAGAGAGAGGGGGAGAGAGAGGGGGCAGGGGTCGACGAGGAAGACCAGGATCGGCTGGATCTCATCAGGGCAATATTCTTGGCGTCAAGACCCTGGAGGAACTCGCTGGGAAACAGGCATCAGAGGTGGCCATCATCCTCTCCACCCACCAGGGCTTTGAAGGCATGCTGGACGAGAAAGAGATGCGACCGGACCTGGTTCAGCTGCTCTGCCAGGTCCTGTGCAAGGCCTTCCAGTCCAGAACACAGCCCCGCACACTGCAGCACCTGGCTGGCATGGTGAAGGACTCCAGTTTCCTCCGCACCATCCTGCCCTTCTACGTCACGGCAACAGCATCCGAGTCGAACCCTTTCCGCAGGGAGCAGTACCCTCAGCACCTGGACAACATCCTGGCACTGATATCTCAGGTGAAAGAAAGAAAGAAAGAAAGAAAGACTGAATAAGTGAACAAACAAATAATACTATTAGCTAGTGGCCATGCCCATTGCATGAATTAAGTGGGAATTTACATTGGAAACACATTTACACACATTTACATAACATTTCCACAATATTTACACAACATTTACATAACATGCACACAACATTTACATAACATTCGAAATGACAATTATCGTCTGATAAATAGTATGAATCATTATGAATAAGGGTGTTGACCAACACAAATACACCTCTCATTATTGACAGCAGACCTCCTGTGCTGTGTGTGTCCTCAGGTCCTGAACATCTACCCGACCAGCTCCCTCCAGACCGCCTCCATGCTGGCCAACCTGCTGGGCCCTGCCATCATCGGCCTGCGGGCCTCTGGGGTGGACGTCTCTGAGCGCACGGACGAGACCCTGGAGGGCGTCCGAGGTCTGGTCACTCACTACCAGCACAGATCCAGGGAGGGGACGCTGCGCCCTGACAAGGACAGCTACGCCCTCCTCCCTGCGGCAGGGGGTGGGCGGCTGGGCTCGGAGGACGAGGAGGAGCAGGAGGACTTCCGCACCCTGCCCATCTTCCCGACGGTGGAGGAGATCCACCAGGAGGAGAGGCCCTTCCTCCGGCCCAACCTGATTGGCCGGCGCTACGCCAGCGGAGAGCTCTACCTGGACACACACTTCCGTCTGCTCAGAGAGGACTTTGTGCGCCCGCTGCGCGACGGCGTCCAGCAGCTGCTCCGGACTCAGCTTGACCTGGGCCGAGACGACAACCCACTGAGGAGGGCGCGCTTTGATGACATCAGAGTGTACTTTAACACCCAGGTGGTGGTGCCTGTGTGCACGTCGCAGGGCATGGCCTATACAGTACACTTTGACACCGCACCTCTCAAGGTCAGTAGCAGCCTTTGTTGTCAGTTCACAATTCAAAGGCCAGATTACATGTCTGTTTTACAGCAGTGTGCTGTTTAAAAGGCAAGTAATGACAGAAAACGGAAAAAAAACGAAATCAATATCATCCAAACACAAACCAAAACACTCCATTTTTAATTCCTGTTGGATCCTTCTCCATGTATCAGGAGTGGAGAAACAAAATGCAAACTTCTCAAGTTGTGTCGAAACCTTTTGTTACCTTTGCACTTTCAAGGGTGAGAACGTTTTGTGAGTGTGTCTCATGACTGAATTAAATCGTTTGAAAGTTAGAAGGATATAAAGGATCCTAAGAGTTTCCATGTGCCTATTGAGTTCACTGACTCAAACAGAGTAAGTTACTATGGCAAAATGGACAGCGGTAGACTTCAAACAACACAACCTCATAAACTGCAAACGGAGCCAGTATGGGGAGACTTGTGTGTGTCACCACACAGCAGGGGGGAAAGAGTGTTATCTGAAGGAATGAATGATCTCCAGAAGCTCCCTGGTCTTATGTGGTGCAGGCTTGTTCCCTGCACTGGGTTCCACTCTCCTCAATCCAACAATGGCCCCTGTTGGCTCCCTGACAGACCTTACTATGGCCCCTCCCTGAATGAAAACAGACCTTACTATTACAACTATGGCCCCTCCCTGAATGAAAACCCAGTGCTAGGACAATAGAGAAGGCTTTTTGGAAACTGGGCCTTTCAAAAAACATTGATGCCCTTCTCTCCCTCTCTCCTTCCCCCTCTCTCTCTATCTCTCTCTCTCTCTCTCTCTCTCTCTCTCTCTATATATATATATATATATATCTCTCTCGCTCTCTCTCTCTCTCTCAAAACAGTTTGTTCGCTGGCAGAATTCGAAGCGTCTGATTTACGGCTCACTTGTCTGTCTGTCGTGCGATAACTTTGAGAGCTTCCTATTTGCTACGGTATCGGACAGCGACCCCAAGCAGCTGCAGAAGGGCCTGGTTAACCTCACCTTCTCTGAGGAGAGCAGGCGAGTCTTAGTCAGAATACAGGTGGGACTATTATCAACGTGTTTTCTGTTTTCTGTGTGTGTGTGTGTGTGTGTGTGTGTGTGTGTGTGTGTGTGTGTGTGTGAACTATTACCAATGTCTTTCTTTATATCACATGTTTAAGTTGCTTTGCATGTGGGTGAATGTTCAAAAATAACTAGAATAGAAGATTTAAAATGAACATTTAGATTGTGTGTTAAGAAGTGTTCTGTTTAACAAACTGAATTCTGTTCCTGTCCGCCCCTGTCCTCCAGGCTGACCAGACCTTTTTGATGGTGGAGACCACAGCCTACTTTGAAGCCTACCGACATGTTTTGCAAGGCCTACAGGAACAGGAGGTGGAGGAGCTACCCTTCCAGAGGTCAGCTCGCAGCTAACCCAGGACGCTTCTTCAGCAGTCAATACAGAACAGAAACAACCAGTCAATCAGTCCCTTGGTCTCGATGCACTGCACATAATAAGAACTGTATTTTATTATTATTATAATTATTATTTATTATTGAACATGTCATTTGCTTTGTAATGAACCCTGACACAATTGTCATTGGCTCTCCCATCCAGATCCCTCCAACACATACTCATTAATAATGATCCCTGTTTCCACGGCTACCAGGTACATAGTTGAGTGCAACAAGGAAGTGCGTCCCCCAGCGTACCTGCGCATAGAGGACACCTACGACCTGTCGGACATTTCGAAGGGTGAACACAAGGGCACCGTCAAGCCCTTCCACAGCCTGGCCCCTGAGGCCTGGCCCCCCATGGACCGGCTGGGCCTGGACGAGTCACAGATGGCAGCCCTGCAGCTGGCCCTCACCAAGGAGCTGGCCATCATACAGGGACCCCCTGGCACAGGTCTCACACACACACACACACACACACACACACACACACACACACACACACACACACGCGCACGCACACATGCACAAGGGTGGGTATCACAATTGGGGGTACCACACACACACACACAGACACACACTAAGCAGCACATTAGTGGTTTAAGGTGATATCTATTTGTGAGCAGTAGAAGACTGCATCAGAAAGATTTCATATTAACCTGGCTTGCTGTTACTTATTCAGGCAGCTTTGAAGTATGGGGAGCTTTGTGTCATATCTTTAAGAGGTCAAATATGACACATTGTTGTCTGACTTTGTCTCCTGGCAACCGTTAAAACACCCACCGCTTCTCTCTCCAATGAACCCTGTGCTTATACACCGTGCCGAACCAAAGAAAGGCTGTTTCTCTCTCCAATGAACCCTGTGCTTATACACCGTGCCGAACCAAAGAAAGGCTGTTTCTCTCTCCAATGAACCCTGTGCTTTTACACCGTGCCAAACCAAAGAAAGGCTGTTTCTCTCTCCAATGAACCCTGTGCTTATACACCGTGCCGAACCAAAGAAAGGCTGTTTCTCTCTCCAATGAACCCTGTGCTTTTACACCGTGCCGAACCAAAGAAAGGCTGTTTCTCTCTCCAATGAACCCTGTGCTTTTACACCGTGCCGAACCAAAGAAAGGCTGTTTCTCTCTCCAATGAACCCTGTGCTTATACACCGTGCCGAACCAAAGAAAGGCTGTTTCTCTCTCCAATGAACCCTGTGCTTATACACCGTGCCGAACCAAAGAAAGGCTGTTTCTCTCTCCAATGAACCCTGTGCTTATACACCGTGCCGAACCAAAGAAAGGCTGTTTCTCTCTCCAATGAACCCTGTGCTTATACACCGTGCCGAACCAAAGAAAGGCTGTTTCTCTCTCCAATGAACCCTGTGCTTTTACACCGTGCCAAACCAAAGAAATGCTGTTTCTCTCTCTTTTTTGTTCCTCCGGTTGTCAGGCAAGACCTATGTAGGGCTGAAGATTGCCCAGGCTCTGCTGACTAATCAGGATCTGTGGAGAGGTCACCATGACAAGTCCCCCATGCTGGTAGTGTGCTACACCAATCACGCTTTGGATCAGTTCCTTGAAGGTAAACTTGTTCCTGTCAAAGTTATAGCTGCCATTCATAGTTTAGAAACTTCACTTAAAGGAAGATATCCACATGTTAATAAATCCTAGCATAATGTCAATGCAGGGATTAGGTTTATTAATATTAGGATCCGGGAAGATCAAATTTACAGTTTAAAATATATTTGAAATCCTAATTCCTTGTTTGTATCTTTTAATCAGTTCTGTGAATCCATCATGTGAGATTATTAAGAAGTTTTTGATGTTGGGATTTTAATTTGATATTAATGGTTTCCTACTTTATTGCAAAATGCAGGTATCCACAAGTTCCTGAAAAAAGGGATAGTTCGAGTTGGTGGTCGTAGCAACAGCGAGGTTCTGAAGAGCTTCAACCTCCGGGAAGTCACCAGGAACCATGCCTTCAGAAGCAGGCTACCGGGACACTTACAGACAGCTTACAGAGAGGTGACCTAATGGTTCAGGAAGAGAACACAGGCTTTGGGAATGTTGAAAAAGACAAAGTCATTGAAATCACAATTAGCATTTCATAGTCAATAGTGCGTGCGCACTCAGGAGATATTGGCCAGCCCATCATTCATACACACACACACACACACACACACACACACACACACACACACACACACACACAGACAAAACCACAAAAGATAAACATTTTGTTTCAATCACCTTCAAGTGAGTAAAAAAATGTCTTGTGTTTGTGGGGCAGATCTACAGTGTGTTGTCTGGGGAGGAGAATCATATAAAGATGCAGGCTATGCAGCTAGCATGCAGTCTGAAAGGAGTCCTCAAAGGGCGCTGCCTGCAGAAGCACATCGATGAGAACCACTGGGAAAGTCTAGAATGTCCACCTGTGAGTCCCTCTGCCTTCAGTCCAAGTGGCTAACGCCTAACAAATGAGAGGTTTCAAAGTAGAAAGAAAATGGGCTAGAGTCCTTCGACTGCGTACGCTCGTGCTGATTTATACCAAAGAGCTTTCGAAGATGTCTTGAGTTTTTATTTGGTACTTTTAAAGTACTTTTACATTTTTAGTTTGAAACAATTCCCTTTTTATTATGTTTTATCTAACACTTGTATATGTTATGTATTTGAAACATTGAAATGTGATCAAGACAGGTGCTATACCAATACATTACTATTACATTATTATTTATGGTTTATTATTTATTTAAAAAATGTTCAGCAATATAATTATTTCTACTGCTGGCATGTTTAGACAACACATAATCTTAGTGTCTCTATTTTTGCCAAGCAGCAGAATCCTGTGGATTTTGAGGCTTTTGAAATGTTTGGTCGGAGAAGGAATGATCCTATTGTTGACTGGCTGGGGCTGGGTTCCTCTTTTTCCCTGCGGGGGGCGACAGAGACCGGCAATATTGGTGAGCGCATTCTCACTTTCATGCAACCCAAGGTCTGGATTATGGATCTACTCTTAAACTTGCCTTAAGAAATATCTTTAAAAAACCAAACCAAGGGTTAAGAGCCTTCCTTTTTGTAGTACCATGATTTGGCATCTCTTTCAGAAATCGAGGTGGACGAAGATTCAGAAGAGGACGACGGTGCAGAGGACCTGATTGAGATCGCCGAGGAGGCCGACATGTTACAGGCGGAGCGCATGTTGGATGGCTTGGATCCCGACACACATAGAGACAGAGCCAAAGACGAGAGGGAGCAGGAGCAGATGCTGCAACATGTAGCTGAGCTGACACTGGCCATGCCCATTCAGGATGTTGACACACAGGGGGATCAGAGGGAGGAGGAGTGGCAGGTGAGCTACTTGCCCTTTGACACAGGAAGTTCTTTCCTTATACCACAGTCGGATTCGAAGCGCTCAAACTTTGAAAGCGCTATCGTGTTTAACGTTATTGTACTGGGAAACGGAAAAGCTTATTGTTTGCTCTGCACGCCATTAAAACAAAACAAACACAACTTTTTTTTCCTTCGCAACAAAAAACAGTATTCCCCACAATTCTCACTCAAGGTTGAATTTTGATCAAAACAACAGCCATGTGCAGATGGAGTTTAACCCGCAGTGTGTCTCTATCCAGATCCAAAAGCAGCAGAAGAAAAAGATTAAGAATCGGATCAAGAGGGGTCTTGGGGAGAGCACAGTGATGACTGAGGAGCAGGAGAGGAACACAGCGGATATATGGGCGCTTAGCAAGCCGGACAGATGGGGACTCTATCGGTAAAATAAACCCTCACATCCTCTCCCTCTCTTTTCTATCGGTAAAATAAACCCTCACATCCTCTCCCTCTCTTTTCTATCGGTAAAATAAACCCTCACATCCTCTCCCTCTCTTTTCTATCGGTAAAATAAACCCTCACATCCTCTCCCTCTCTTTTCTGTTGGTAAAATAAACCCTCACATCCTCTCCCTCTTTTTTCTGTTGGTAAAATAAACCCTCACATCCTCTCCCTCTCTTTTCTGTTGGTAAAATAAACCCTCACATCCTCTCCCTCTCTTTTCTATCGGTAAAATAAACCCTCACATCCTCTCCCTCTCTTTTCTGTCGGTAAAATAAACCCTGACATCCTCTCCCTCTTTTTTCTGTTGGTAAAATAAACCCTCACATCCTCTCCCTCTCTTTTCTATCGGTAAAATAAACCCTCACATCCTCTCCCTCTTTTTTCTGTTGGTAAAATAAACCCTCACATCCTCTCTCTCTCTTTTCTATTGGTAAACGTCCTCTCTCTCTCTTTTCTATTGGTAAACGTCCTCTCTCTCTCCTTTCTATTGGTAAACGTCCTCTCTCTCTTTTCTATTGGTAAACGTCCTCTCTCTCTCTTTTCTATTGTTAAACGTCCTCTCTCTCTCTTTTCTATTGGTAAACGTCCTCTCTCTTTTCTATTGGTAAAATAAACCCTCACATCCTCTCTCTCTCTTTTCTATCTGTAAACGTCCTCTCTCTTTTCTATTGGTAAAATAAACCCTCACATCCTCTCCCTTTCTTTTCTATCGGTAAACGTCCTCTCTCTTTTCTAGCGGTAAACGTCCTCTCTCTCTCTTTTCTATCGGTAAACTTCCTCTCTTTTCTAGCAGTAAAAGTCCTCTCCCTTGCTTTTCTATCGGTAAACATCATCTCTCTTTTCTAGCGGTAAACCCTCACATCCTCTCCCCCTCTTCTGTGTTGTCATTCGCTCGACTTTACCCTCTCTCGCCATGCTCTCTTCATTCCCTCCTCTCCCTCTATTCATCCTTCCTTCCCAACCCCCCCCCCCCCCTCTCGCTCTCCTTCCTCTCTCCCTCCTCCCCTCCACACTCCCTCCCTTCCTCCCTCCTCCCCTCTACTTCTCAAACCCCAGACAAACCCAGTTTGACGGAACTGCTGTCGACTCCCAGCTGTTGTAATTATGTCGACTAATCAGAAGGAAAATGTGTCTTAGAAGATCTCTTCACCCTCAGAGTGCAGCTTTAACTCTGAAAAGCCGCTGTCACCCTGGCAACAAGACCGCAGAGATTTTTTGTGCTGGTGCTTGCCTAGTCATCTCGACCCGATCTGACTCCCCTGTACAAGGCTACTCTCACTTGAGCTTCTAGCAGACATGAGGTGTTGTCACTTACAGGAGGCTGCGTTTCAGTTTGGTGATTCATGGTTGTCTCGAACCATCATTTACATTTCTATAGTAGCCAACTCTAAGCCAAGCTAACTCTAGCTACTGATAAGAACACTCATTCCGTCAAACCGTAGATATAATTTGCTAAGATGCAGGGCCGATAGACCTTAAAACGAATTTGTTCCTGCTGTCATTGGCCTTTTAAATAATTCAGTGCGATTTTTATTTATTTTATTTGTTTTTATTTTAACACTGGAAATGTAGTCTATTTATTATTGTCTTACTGTCTGTTTCATGGTTATGTGGTTACTACTGGCTGTACTTGAACTTGAACTCATAATATCACTTTTTAAAATGCTCTCTGAGTAGCGTTCTAACTGAGAACCCTAAAGGCTGCTTTCCTGATTGTAAATGAACCCATTTTTGGATTGGCTTCCTATTGGCAGGTTGTGGATGTCTCGTTACCGGGTAGATCTTCGTATGAAAGTCCTGGAATCTGAACTGGCCTATCAGAATGCAGCAGACAGACTGGCTGAAGTCCGCCTTCGTGAAAACCTGATTGTGTTGAAGGGTGCAACGGTAGGTATTACTAGTCATTCAAATAATAATGATCATTCATTCATTCATTTGTGATAATAATAATGATATGAATAAAATTGATTAATCCTGTTACTAACTACATTTACTGTCATTTACTTTGCAATAATAACTGGTAACATTTTCCTTAAAACATCTTCACAGATGAAAGGCTCAGTACTATATTTATGGAATTCTTTTGAAGGCACAGCAACGTAACCCGATCTTTACTGGTAGGTCATCGGCATGACAACGACGGGAGCGGCGAGGATGCGCAGAAGCATCCAGGAAGTGGGTCCCAGAGTGGTGATCGTAGAGGAGGCCGCGGAGGTGCTGGAGGCTCACACCATCACCACGCTGAACGAGGCCTGCCAACATCTCATCCTCATTGGAGACCATCAACAGGTAGGATTACATCCTCATAGACCATCAGCAGGTAGGATTACATCCTCATAGACCATCAACAGGTAGGATTACATCCTCATAGACCATCAGCAGGTAGGATTACATCCTCATAGACCATCAACAGGTAGGATTACATCCTCATAGACCATCAACAGGTAGGATTACATCCTCATAGACCATCAACAGGTAGGATTACATCCTCATAGACCATCAGCAGGTAGGATTACATCCTCATAGACCATCAACAGGTAGGATTACATCCTCATAGACCATCAACAGGTAGGATTACATCCTCATAGACCATCAGCAGGTAGGATTACATCCTCATAGACCATCAACAGGTAGGATTACATCCTCATAGACCATCAGCAGGTAGGATTACATCCTCATAGACCATCAGCAGGTAGGATTACATCCTCATAGACCATCAGCAGGTAGGATTACATCCTCATAGACCATCAGCAGGTAGGATTACATCCTCATAGACCATCAGCAGGTAGGATTACATCCTCATAGACCATCAGCAGGTAGGATTACATCCTCATAGACCATCAACAGGTAGGATTACATCCTCATAGACCATCAACAGGTAGGATTACATCCTCATAGACCATCAGCAGGTAGGATTACATCCTCATAGACCATCAACAGGTAGGATTACATCCTCATAGACCATCAACAGGTAGGATTACATCCTCATAGACCATCAACAGGTAGGATTACATCCTCATAGACCATCAGCAGGTAGGATTACATCCTCATAGACCATCAACAGGTAGGATTACATCCTCATAGACCATCAGCAGGTAGGATTACATCCTCATAGACCATCAACAGGTAGGATTACATCCTCATAGACCATCAGCAGGTAGGATTACATCCTCATAGACCATCAGCAGGTAGGATTACATCCTCATAGACCATCAACAGGTAGGATTACATCCTCATAGACCATCAACAGGTAGGATTACATCCTCATAGACCATCAGCAGGTAGGATTACATCCTCATAGACCATCAACAGGTAGGATTACATCCTCATAGACCATCAACAGGTAGGATTACATCCTCATAGACCATCAGCAGGTAGGATTACATCCTCATAGACCATCAACAGGTAGGATTACATCCTCATAGACCATCAACAGGTAGGATTACATCCTCATAGACCATCAGCAGGTAGGATTACATCCTCATAGACCATCAACAGGTAGGATTACATCCTCATAGACCATCAGCAGGTAGGATTACATCCTCATTGGAGACCATCAACAGGTAGGATTACATCCTCATAGACCATCAACAGGTAGGATTACATCCTCATAGACCATCAACAGGTAGGATTACATCCTCATAGACCATCAGCAGGTAGGATTACATCCTCATAGACCATCAGCAGGTAGGATTACATCCTCATAGACCATCAGCAGGTAGGATAACATCCTCATAGACCATCAACAGGTAGGATAACATCCTCATAGACCATCAGCAGGTAGGATAACATCATAGACTATCTACAGGTAGGATCACATCATAGACCATCAACAGGTAGGATTACATCCTCATAGACCATCAGCAGGTAGGATTACATCCTCATAGACCATCAACAGGTAGGATTACATCCTCATAGACCATCAACAGGTAGGATTACATCCTCATAGACCATCAGCAGGTAGGATTACATCCTCATAGACCATCAACAGGTAGGATTACATCCTCATAGACCATCAGCAGGTAGGATTACATCCTCATAGACCATCAGCAGGTAGGATTACATCCTCATAGACCATCAACAGGTAGGATTACATCCTCATAGACCATCAGCAGGTAGGATTACATCCTCATTGGAGACCATCAACAGGTAGGATTACATCCTCATAGACCATCAACAGGTAGGATTACATCCTCATAGACCATCAACAGGTAGGATTACATCCTCATAGACCATCAGCAGGTAGGATTACATCCTCATAGACCATCAGCAGGTAGGATTACATCCTCATAGACCATCAGCAGGTAGGATAACATCCTCATAGACCATCAACAGGTAGGATAACATCCTCATAGACCATCAGCAGGTAGGATAACATCATAGACTATCTACAGGTAGGATCACATCATAGACCATCAACAGGTAGGATTACATCCTCATAGACCATCAGCAGGTAGGATAACATCCTCATAGACCATCAGCAGGTTGTATAACATCATAGACTATCAACAGGTAGGATAACATCCTCATAGACCATAAACAGGTAGGATTACATCCTCATAGACCATCAACAGGTAGGATTACATCCTCATAGACCATCAACAGGTAGGATAACATCATAGACTATCTACAGGTAGGATCACATCATAGACCATCAACAGGTAGGATTACATCCTCATAGACCATCAACAGGTAGGATTACATCCTCATAGACCATCAACAGGTAGGATAACATCCTCATAGACCATCAACAGGTAGGATTACATCCTCATTGGAGACCATCAACAGGTAGGATTACATCCTCATAGACCATCAACAGGTAGGATAACATCATAGACTATCAACAGGTAGGATAACATCATAGACTATCAACAGGTAGGATTACATCCTCATAGACTATCAACAGGTAGGATAACATCATAGACTATCAACAGGTAGGATAACATCATAGACTATCAACAGGTAGGGTAACATCCTCATAGACTATCAACAGGTAGGATAACATCATAGACTATCAACAGGTAGGATTACATCCTCATAGACTATCAACAGGTAGGATAACATTATAGACTATCAACAGGTAGGATAACATCATAGACTATCAACAGGTAGGATAACATCATAGACTATCAACAGGTAGGATAACATCATAGACCATCAACAGGTAGGATAACATCATAGACTATCAACAGGTAGGATAACATCAGAGACTATCAACAGGTAGTTTCAGACATGCTGATAAAATCACAATACTAGCTGGCCAGCTGCAAATACAATGAAAAATGCTTGGCTGGGGCTGTCAATAAGGTTTATTAATGTTATTATGAATGATTGCAGGACGTGGTAATGTAGATAACAGCATGAGTGCTTAACTCTCATTGTTTGTTAATGACTCTTATTATCGAACTACTTATGCATGTCCCGCTCCCATACGGATCTATTTTGCAAATGAATCTTAACACGAGAGAGTTGCATTGGAACCCTGGAACTTCCCTTTGCAAATTGCTCTTAATTTGAGTCAGGCATCTGTCAATTGGAAATCCATGATAATTTCCCGTCGCTAATGGAGCTAAGTGTCTGGGATTGTACATGGCTTCAGTAGCTCCTTATTCACTGGGCTTCCCATCTTCCCTGTCAGGCAATCTCCATGCCAGCTCCTTTGGGTTTGATCTCCGACCATCGCGGCATGTTTTCACGGACAGATAAGAGCGTTTCATTGAACCATTCGAATCTATCCCGTTTTCAAATAGACCGCGGTCAAAATATCCGAATCAGAACCACAAAACGTAGCAAAATCCGTGTTTGTTTCGGGTCTCAGCATACCCAGAAAACACAACACATTAGTCAGAGGTCACAGAAGTACACTGCAAAGGAAATGATTAGGCACAGACCAAAGAAACCCATCCTATATCCCCCCCCCCGTGTTTGGATGGCTTCCTGCAGGGTGCTACGGTAGCCCCCCCCCCCCCCCCCCTAAAAAAGAGACAAGTTGATTATCCCGTCAGTGCCCTGACTGAAGGAACTGGAGATGGTCAATTTGGGAATGAGAACACGTTCTTGATGAACTTGCCTGGTTAAATAAAGGTTAAATAAAACCAAACCATGATATTAATATTAATATATATATATATATATATATATTATTATTTTTATCTCAGCTGTTTAAAGGTTAAATAAAACCAAACAAAGAACATTGCAAATTTCTTGCTATCATTTAATTTTTTAAATGTTGACTGTGTTGTTTTGTTACATTGTTTGTTTTTCAGCTCAAGTTCAATTCCTTCACTTCCTACTGATCTTTGTGAAGATATGTGCTTTGTTTGTATTCCAACTTTTCAGCCGCTGTCTGTAATGCAGGGGTTAGATCACACCTATGGAGCGGAACAAGCCATGGAGCTCATTAATCACTGCTTTGATGGGGAGTCAGGCAGAACATAATACCTCACATTTAGACCAGGATCTGTCTCAGCTTCCCCCACACCTCTCCCACACACTCTCCCTCTCTCTCTGTCCTGTAGCTAAATAAATTGCATGGACACACACACACACACACACACACACACACACACACAAGCCCACACAGCAGACACACACACACACACACACACACACACACACACACAGCAGACACTTACAAAGAGAGGGGGAAAAACTAGCCTGGACAGCAAAACTAAGTTAGGATCCATTTGCATATGCGCTGCTTCCTCTCCCAGTCGACCCAAAATGGGGCAGCAGCTGCAAGGAGCAGTCAGGTGGCCTGGTCGGGCCCAGACATACAGCAGGGAGCTGGGTACCTGTGCTTTAAGTTCCACACATGGTTTACAGCTAAGCATGAAACTCCGCAGGGCCCTTTGCTGGCTTGCTGAGCTTAAGGATAAGCACATGAGACAACACTCACACCAATAATGTTGGATCAATTATAATTTGTTATTTTGTTACTTTGGCGTTGAACATGGATTTCCTTGCTATTTGTGGTTTCAGGAGTGAATTTACACCGCATTTTTAATCTGAACATCTGCCGTATGATACATAAATGATTGCCATGTGTTTCAATACTGTGTGAGAATAATTCGACCTCCATTTTGTGTTTCCACAGCTAAGACCCAGTGCAACCGTATACGAGCTGGCAAGGAACTTCAGCCTGGAAGTGTCCATGTTTGAGAGGCTGGTCAAGATGGAGTTCCCTTATGTTAGACTCAACTACCAGGTAACTAAAAAAGCACTCGAAGTCAAACCTATTGACATTGATGGATTGAAACACCCCAGACTGGTCATAGTGCTCACTGATTTTGTTTTCTGTGTGTGTGTGTGTGTGTGTGTGTGTGCGTGCGTGCGTGCGTGCGTGCGTGCGTGCGTGCGTGCGTGTGTGTGTTCAGCATCGTATGAGGCCTGACATGGCCCGTCTCCTGACCCCCCACATATACGACAGGTTGGAAAACCACCCCTCTGTCCTGGAGTATGAAAACATCAAGGTGTGTACTGTGCTCACCCATTGGTCTGTCTTTAAACACACAGATGAAGTGTGTCCTTCATCTTCTACAGAGTTTGAGATTTTTCTGTAGTTATTGCTCCTACTGTACTGTCATTAGAATGAACAAAGAAAAGAATTGGAGCTATTACAACGCCTTGGGTAATCCGACTGAAAATAGTCCTCAAACTACCTATTATAATAATAATTATTATATTATTATGATTTCTTTCAGGGCCTTAACACCAACTTGTTCTTTTTGGAGCACAACCAACCCGAGGAAGAGATCAGAGATGGGAAGAGTCGCCAGAACAAACACGAGGCCATGTTTGTAGTTGCTCTCTGCCGCTACCTCCTCTGCCAGGACTACAAACCCGAGCAGATCACCATCCTCACCACCTACACCGGCCAGCTTTACTGCCTGCGCAACCTCATGTCAGCCAGGATCTTCCAAGGGGTCAAAGTTCACGTGGTGGACAAATACCAAGGAGAGGAGAACGACATCGTGCTGCTGTCTCTGGTCCGCAGTAACCCCCAGGGCCAGGTGGGGTTCCTGAACATCCCAAACCGGGTCTGTGTGGCCCTGTCCCGGGCCAAGAAGGGTCTCTACTGCATCGGAAACATGGCCATCCTCAGCAAAGTCAAGCTGTGGAGCAACATCCGTCACACGCTGAAAGAGAGGAACCAAGTGGGCTCGGAGCTGACGCTGTGCTGCCAGAACCACCCGGACCGCAAGGCCCTGGTCGCCCGGGGGGACGACTTCCAACAAGCCCCTGAGGGAGGCTGCACCCAGCCCTGTGAGTTCCGTCTGCCCTGTGGCCACGTGTGCGCCATGGTCTGCCACCCCTACGACGCTGAGCACAAACGCTACCTGTGCCACAAGGAGTGCCAGAGGGACCTCTGCCAGCTGAAGCACAAGTGCCCTCGCTTGTGTCACCAGACGTGTCCCAAGTGCACGCTGATGGTCCAGAAGACCATCCCGGCCTGCCAGCACCCACAGATGGTGCCCTGCCACCTGGACCCGGCCAAGTTCACGTGCCAGGAGCCTTGTGAGAAGACCCTCCTCTGTGGGCACCCATGCCTCTCGCCGTGCGGCTCTCCCTGTACCGTCGACTGCCGGGCCAAGGTGCCTTTGCAGCTGGAGTGCGGGCACCGTCAGGAGGACTTCTGCTTTTACGAGCGCTCCACCCGGGAGCCGGACTGCAGGACGCCGTGCGATCACGTGCTTCAGTGTGGCCACCCGTGCACGGGGTCCTGCAGCCGGTGTCACCAGGGCCGTTTCCACGCCAGCTGCTCCCACGGGTGCCAGCGCGTCCTGGTCTGCTCCCACGGGTGTCAGGATCGGTGCCGCTCCGACTGCCAGTCCTGTCGACGGCCGTGTGAGAACCGCTGCGTCCACAGCAGGTGCACCAAACCCTGCGGCCAGCCCTGCGCCCCCTGCGTGGAGCCCTGCGCCTGGCAGTGCCCTCACCAGAGCTGCAGCCGGCTCTGCCACGAGCCCTGCGACCGCCCGCCCTGCGTCCAGCCGTGCCAGCGGGCCCTGCCCTGCGGACACCCCTGCATCGGCCTCTGTGGAGACAAATGCCCCGACAAGTGCCGGGAGTGCGACCGGGAAGAAGTGACGGAGATTTTCTTCGGCGATGAGGACGAGCCCGAGGCCCGCTTCATCCAGCTGGAGGACTGTGGTCATCTCTGTGAGTCCGTGGCCATGGACCGCTGGATGGGCAGCGCCGACGACGCCCACCGGGGGGCAGAGCAGGATGAGCCGGGGGCTATAAAGCTGAAGGAATGCCCGCGCTGTAAAACAGCAATCCGCAAGAGCCTCCGGTACGGCGCTCAGGTCAACGCCAGTCTGGCTCAGATCGAGATGGTAAAGGAGAAGATCAACGGTTTGCCAGCGGACATCAAGGAGAAGAGAAGGGGTCTGACGCGGCGTTGGCTGGATCAGGAGGTCACCCTCGGCCACATTCGAAACCAGTATCTTATTATCCGTGACGCCATTCGATCCCCATATGTCACCCTTAAAGACTTGTGGGTCCTGGAAAACAAGGTGGCCTTCCTCGAAAGAGTCAACAAACTACTGATGGACGGTGACAAAAAAATGCAGCCTGAAGATCGATCCGTTTTTGAAGAAAGAGTGGCGGAGTTCGTCAAGTGGCTAATGGACGCCAGACAGATATTCAGCCTGCAGCAGTTCTCTGATTTGCAGAACGAGCTGCAGAGGCTCACCCTGTGGGCCGAGCTCAACGCCCGCCGTAAAAAGGCCAGTGAGAGGCCCCGAGGGCTCAAACTTCAAACCCACATCGAGGCCGTGAGGAAAGTTCTCGACAAACCTGGCCCATTCACCGACCAAGACCAAGCTACGGTCCAACGGGCTCTGGAGGAGCTGGACGAGAGGCTCCAGTGTCCCGGCCTTGGGGTCAACGAGGAGGAGAGGAAGATGATTCTCACAGCCATGGCTCTGCCCCGAGGACACTGGTACAAATGTCCCGCTGGTCATGTTTACGCCATAGGTGAGTGTGGCGGGGCCATGGTAACAAGTCGATGCCCTGAATGCAATGCCACTATCGGGGGTGCCCAACACACCTTGGCCACCGGCAACCAAGTAGCTCCAGAGATGGATGGGGCCTCACATGCTGC
This sequence comes from Aplochiton taeniatus, assembly GCA_017639675.1. Lineage (NCBI taxonomy): Eukaryota > Metazoa > Chordata > Actinopteri > Galaxiiformes > Galaxiidae > Aplochiton > Aplochiton taeniatus. The sequence goes on along the minus strand of CM030173.1, from coordinate 1,825,129 downwards.
ATGGTCCAATGCCAACAACTTGTTAAACTTTGATTTATTGCATTTATAAATCTCCAGACAATTCGAGCTCGATTTTGACTCGGCCCTTTCAATAGTTCAAGAAACAGAAATGGCATATTTTTCTTTTGAGGATATCTGGAATATGTGTGGGAGTGGAAAGTTAACGCAGACCTGTTATTATGTTTGCATCCTACAGAGAGTAAATATATGCAGCAAAAATGTTTTTTTGATAATGTTCACAATGGTCTAGACATTTCTTCCATTCTAACAAACTTTTTCAGAATTTTTGTTGTTTTTTGTATCTTATATAAATCCTGATAAAATGAAGATATGCCATGATCAAAAATATTAGCCCTTTCCAAGGCGATGACTGTTATTTCTCTATTTTTCTGATTAAATTGGTCTTCCAATTTAAAAGTTTAAAGAGGTTCTTTTATGCTTTAACTAACTGTGCACCTTATAAATCCAAAATCCAGAGATATAATGTTTGAACTGATGCACTGTGTTTTACTGTCTTTCCTGCTGCAATTGATTTTTGATATTAGTGTTTCACAAAAGAATGTTTAGGTAATAAGGATGATAATTCAGGCTTTGTTTGTGATCTATCGTGGTAACTTTCTCCAGTAGGTGGCAGTAGTGGACTGTCATTTGAACAAATCGTTAACAATAGTTTGCTGTTTGCACTCATTTAAATGGAATAAAATATACCTGCTGTATCATCCTAAATTATTGGAGGGTTTTATTTATTTAGTTGGTGTTTGTGCCAAATGAAACAGACATTCTCAGAGTTGATGGGAAAAGTAATGCAGTGTTAACACTAGCTGGTCTGGCTGGTCGATTTCCACTGGTATTACTCCCTATACACCAAATATCCCTGCTCTCAACACAACAGGCTCTTTGTACGCAGAGAACGCACGGCAGGAAACATGGCAGCATGCTTACAAGGAGAGGAGAGACACCAGGAGAGGAGGAGAGACTCCAGGAGAGGAGACACCAGGAGAGAAGGAGAGACTCCAGGAGAGGAGGAGAGACTCCAGGAGAGGAGACACCAGGAGAGGAGGAGAGACTCCAGGAGAGGAGACACCAGGAGAGGAGGAGACACCAGGAGAGGAGGAGAGACTCCAGGAGAGGAGGAGAGACTCCAGGAGAGGAGACACCAGGAGAGGAGGAGAGACTCCAGGAGAGGAGACACCAGGAGAGGAGACACCAGGAGAGGAGGAGAGACTCCAGGAGAGGAGACACCAGGAGAGGAGAAGACACCAGGAGAGGAGGAGAGACTCCAGGAGAGGAGACACCAGGTTAGGAGGAGACACCAGGAGAGGAGGAGACATCAGAATATCGATGAATTACTATTGGTGGATCACTGAATGTCTGCTACTGTGTTAGCCACTTCCTGTGACTGCCAGCTTAGTCCTTATCATTACAAATGGTTCACTGACCAGTGTTCAGTTTCCAGACTCCTGAACGTACAGTCAACTGAGTGTGTGCCAGACCAAGAAAGACTACCCTAGAAACACATGTACATTTTTCAATCTGCAATGTGGACCTTGCATTCCAAACACGTAACATTCAAACCAAATCTACTTCCTCCTCTGATGTGCTTTTGTCCCCTCCCTTCACTGAACTATATCAAATCAGCAAGCTGTGTTTAATTTGTATTCATAAAACTACACTACTAGAACAAAGTATGCGTTCACACAGTTTAAAGCCTTTGACATGTTTTCCCAGCCATAAGGTGTGCATACAGCGTCATGACCCCTAGTTGCCCCGTATAAATTCTGCTGTGTAACTGTCAAGCTATTTTCCTAACTGTGTACACACCTTCAATCCCTTTTGCCGCTGTTACAGGAACGACTTCACCTCGCAGCCAGCTTTTTCTACCGTGGCCTTGAGTCCGCGGGAACACTGCTTTTCTCTTAATATCGTGAAAATAGACTAAGGCACGAGGCGCATTCAATCATAAGTCCTGAACACCCCCCCCAGCACAAAAAACGGCTTGCATAGTAATGCTGTTTTCAGTGTTTGAACTCGTTTGTCCCGAGGAGTGGGGCCATGTTTTAATGCTAACACATTCCGTTCTCCTGGAGAACTAAAGAGTCTTTTAATAGGAGAAACTGCAGAGGGGCACAAGCCTCTAGGAAGTGTAGTAGACACGGGGGGCGGCTTCGTGATTGAACTCAGCTCTCGCATCTTACCTGCCTGTGTTTCTCTGTGTATCTCTGTATCTCTGTATCTCTCTCTCTCTCTGTATCTCTCTCTCTCTCTCTGTATCTCTCTCTCCCTCTCTCTCTCTCTCTCTCTCTCTCTGTCTCTCTGTATCTCTCTCTCTCTCTCTCTCTCTCTCTCTCTCTCGCTCTCTCTCTCTCTTTCTCTCTCTCTCTGAATGGTTTTGCTCATTCCCATTCAGCCTTTATTAGTCTTTTAGTTGTGGCCGCTGCTTTATTGTAGGTGACGCTCTCGCTGCATTGTGTGAACGCTTATACCATAGCACCACTCTGCATGCACGTCCAGCCTCCAAACTCCCTCTATTCCTGAAAGTGTCTGTGTAGAAAAACATTCACCATACACATGCATCTTTAACGCAATCTAAAGGGATCCTCGTGTGACACAGAAGCCCATCGTTGTGATGAAGCTACGGAGAGGATCTTTGAAGGGTAACTCCCTGTATTGATTCCCTCATGACGCATGGTAATATGCGTAGCAGTGCACATGTTTTTTCCTCGTGTTTTTATATTCTGTCAGTAACGTGTTTTGTTTTATTTTTTTTGCGCTGCCTGTTGCAAATCCACCTTTCATTAATATATATTAAAAAAAAAAAGAACCCTCTCAGTGAGATAAATAGACACTTCGGTCAAATAGTTTAATTTCATGTAGAAATGACTTTGGCGAGGTAATGAAAATTCAGCAACCTCTTTCTCCATCAAGGGTTATTTATTCTCCTTAGCTAGACGCACATTTTTCAAGAAAATTAATTCTGCTGACTGATTTGCTTTTGTAATAACCGAATAGTTTTCCACTTGCCTGCTTATCGGAGTGGAACTGATAGGGAGAAAACGTATCGATTGAGTGGCTACACCGCGACCGATTTAATAGAGATTTTATATTGTTTCATTTTTCAATTTGAGACATTCTTTTGATAAGAGACATGATAATAGATTTCTTTTGAAACGACAAGAATCTCAAAACGCTGAATGTTATATTCTGTTATATCAAGTGAGAACAGAATATTTCAGTGACTTGACACAAAACGTTCAATTGGTGTAGGTAGGCCACAGGTCGACTGTTCATGCCCGATGAACATTCTTTGCAGCTAACACATCAAAGAAACAAAAAACTACAAAAAACGGTGGCGTCCATGAAAACAATTACAGACATTATCAGGAAACTGACATTGCTCCTTTTTTTCATGTCGACCACGTGCCAGACATTTCTGCCATGTGCTCTTTCTGCTCCGTTGAATGTGTGATGGCCGTTCATTTTCGACAGAGATGGCGCTCAACTCAGATTCACTTTATGTCCTGGAGGGAGAGGCCATTTCATAACAAGCCACCCCTGGTTTCTCAATATCGCTCTTCCCCATTTTGTTTGATCGGCCAGAGTTATGTTGCACAGTGGATGGCAAGTCTGAGAAATATTTGAACAATCATTTCGACTTGTTAACCCACGCCGGCCCAGCGTCCATATCAAAGTCTACCATTCTTCAAACAGGATTCAATCAATACCTATTCTTTGTGTTCAGAATTGCCGGACTTGCCATGTAACCAAGATTGCAAAAAAAAAACTGTATTAAAAAACAGCACAGAAAGAATTGGGCATCCATTTTTCAAGATCACTTTATTTTCTGCACACATTCCACCAGCACGCGTGCACACACACACACACACACACACCCACTCCCTTTCACACAACTTGACTGTCACTACACGTGAGTAGTTTCTGTGTTGTCTGTTTCTGCTGACTAGTGCACCTGTGTGTCATGTTCACGCCTCTGTCTCATCCATCTCTGGCGGCCTTTGACAGAGAGAACACCCTGATGGGCTGGGACAGGGCCACGTTGCATGGTGGGATCACCGACAAGCATGTCTGATAAGAGAAGTGCAAACATCAACCGCAACATGAACGGTGGGCCTGTTTTAAAACATCTATTATCCATCTAGAAAATTCCAAGTTTTGTTTGGTGTCTGAAAGATGTACTTTAATACAATTTGACTAGTGTCATATTAAAATGTATATTATATATTTGTACAGTAATCCTACTATTATCCTACATACCATTGTCCATGCATGATCAATGCATGAAGCTACATTAGGATCATTCAAAGGAAAAAGTGCAAGTTAAGCATACAGTATTGTTCAGCTATGAGAGTTTAAGCACAGGTTAACACGATTCTGCATCTGACTGGGGATCAGCTATAAGAGTTTAAACATGATACTGCATCTGACTGGGGATCAGCTATAAGAGTTTAAACATGATTCTGCATCTGACTGGGGATCAGCTATAAGAGTTTGAGCACAGGTTAACATGATTCTGCATCTGCCTGGGGATCAACTATAAGAGTTTAAATATGATTCTGCATCTAACTGGGGATCAGCTATAAGAGTTTAATCACAGGTTAACATGATTCTGCATCTGACTGGGGATCAGATATAAGAGTTTAATCACAGGTTAACATGATTCGGCAGCTGACTGGGGATCAGATATAAGAGTTTAATTACAGGTTAACATGATCCTGCAGCTGACTGGGGATCAGATATAAGAGTTTAATCACAGGTTAACATGATCCTGCAGCTGACTGGAGAACGATAGGTAAAGATGAAGCTGGGACCTGAGGAGCAGTTGAAGGAAGGCATTTCACCTGGTGCCTCCTTTTTCTACCTGTCCGGCAAACAGCTCCAAACCACTGCACACACAACACACTCGATGACCAAAACACATTAGCACGCAGACACACACACACACACACACACACACACACACACACACATACACACACACACACACACAACCACACACATACACAACCACGCACACACACAAACACACACACACACACAAGTATACACAAAGAGATAGACGCAGACACATACTGTGCTCACACACAAACACAAAGACTTTCTTCCACAGCCATGGCAGTGTCAGGTCTACACAGTGTAAGTGTGTTTACAAACCAAAGCTCTTTCTCGCCCTCTCATTCTATCCCACAACGCCTCACTGCTCAAATATTTAGGAGTTGTGAATTTCAGACTCCTGCCTTTGAATTGCAGTAATTGCTTGGCGTTTGGAAATGTAAATTTTGCATGCAGCAGTTTGCAGTGCGATGGTGAAGCCTGTGAGACTGCCTGGGGTTTGAGTGACTACACCTACTAGATGCTATTGGTATTCTACACTGGTGAAACCATGTAAACTCTTCTTTTCTTTCTCTCTCCCCTTAGGGTTAGGGTTAGGGTTAATGATCTTTAATGCGATGGGTCATATTAACCCTTAATGGACCCTCCATGTCTGGACCATCAGGGAGCAGGGCTACACAGAGAATCAACGAGCTAAAGAGGGCCCGTGTGACAACTGATCTGCACCACCACCACCACCATCCTCATCCTCCTCCTCATCCTCATCATCACCATCATCTGGAATCAGAATCATGGAATCAGTAAGGGGGAAACGTGTCTGCCCCAGTCCGGCTGTACCCCCCCCCCCCCCCCCCCCCACACACACACACACACACACACTCCCCCCCACACGCACACTCCTCCCCCGCACCCCGCCCCCTCCCACACACACATACACTCCCCCTAACCCCCCCCCCACCCCACACACACACACACACACACACACACTCCCCCCCCCCTCCCTCCCGCCTGTCCCAAGTAACAGCTGGGGTGATGTATGTCCCGTGTCAGGGCATAAACTACGACCTATTAACTATGACCTGTTAACTATGACCTATTAACTATGACCTGTTAACTATGACCTGTTAACTATGACCTGTTAACTATGACCTATTAACTATGACCTGTTAACTATGACCTGTTAACTATGACCTATTAACTATGACCTGTTAACTACGACCTGTTAACTTTGACCTATTAACTATGACCTGTTAACTATGACCTATTAACTATGACCTGTTGACTATGACCTATTAACTATGACCTGTTAACTATGACCTATTAACTATGACGTATAGACAGAGGGCATCGTGTCGGCTTTCTGTCGGCTGCTGTGTGTCCGACTCTCAGACTTGCGGAGTATGTCTGTGTGTGTGTGGGCGCACACGCTCATGAGACACATCTAAGGGTGTTTGTGTGTGTGTGTGTGTGTGTGTGTGTGTGTGTGTGTGTGTGTGTGTGGTTTGAGGAGTTTATAAAGGTGAAGATTGAATGAATGGTGAGAGAGAGGAAGGAGGCTGGGTCAGAGAATACACCAGAAACATGCAGAGAAAGAAAGAGAGAGAGAGAGAGAGAGAGAGAGAGAGAGAGAGAGAGAGAGAGAGAGAAAGATGGAGAGAAAAATGGAGAGAGAGAGAGAGAGATGGAGAGAGAGAGAGAGAGAGAGCAAGAGAGAGAGCGATGGAGAGAAAGATGGAGAGAAAGATGCACAGAGAGAGAGAAAGATGGAGAGAGAGAGAGAGAGATAAAGAGAGAGAGAAAGTTAGTAAAGGTGGGAGAAGAGCTGCAGCAGGAGGGAGCTGTGTAGAAAGCCGGTAGTGTAGGCCGCTTTGATTTCACAGTGCTCTCTCTCTCTCTCTCTAATCCAACAGACGTGAGGCCGACACCTCATTACCGCTCTGGAGTCAACACGGCTCGTTATCCTGGTCTCATAGAAAGGATGTCAACAAAGGCTAACATCAGACCCAGAAGGTTCCTGTCACCTCAGTGGAACGCGCTGCCTTTTTTTTTGGGGGGGGGGGGGGGATTTAAACGTGACACAAAAAATCAATCCACCAAACGGTTTCCCACCGCTACAGAAACCCGTGTCATCATTGGACAAACGGAAACTTATGTCACTTGAGTTGACAACAAGGTGTTATCTTCCTTGAACACTAGGGGCGCTAAAACATCGAAACACTCGGTGACGATGGTGAATATACTTCTGTAACGAAAACAGTCTGTCTTTGTTAGGGGTGGGATAACGTCTGGCGACACAGGCTAGGGGTCATACATTGAGGGCAGAGTCTGTGGACACAGGCCAGGGGTCATACATTGAGGACAGAGTCTGTGGACACAGGCCAGGGGTCATACATTGAGGGCTGAGTCTGTGGACACAGGCTAGGGGTCATACATTGAGGGCAGAGTCTGTGGACACAGGCCAGGGGTCATACATTGAGGACAGAGTCTGCGGACACAGGCTAGGGGTCATACATTGAGGGCAGAGTCTGTGGACACAGGCCAGGGGTCATACATTGAGGACAGAGTCTGCGGACACAGGCTAGGGGTCATACATTGAGGGCAGAGTCTGTGGACACAGGCTAGGGGTCATATATTGAGGGCAGAGTCTGTGGACACAGGCTAGGGGTCATACATTGAGGGCAGAGTCTGGGGAAAGTGGGCTTTGTGACGGAGCTGTTTCAAAGTGTGCTCTCACACCTCCCATATCTTTGGAAGGGCTTGACTCATAGTGAGGGGTTTGACTCATAGTGAAGGGTTTGACTCATAGTGAGGGGTTTGACTCATAGTGAGTTGTTGGTGATTTGTTTTGCCAAGCTGGACGCCATTCAGGCAGAACATGGAGAAATGGATATGGAGGTGAATAAGGGGTGCTGTTCTGAGGGAGAGAATGAAGTTTCATTTGAATGTGGAGCGCCGGCCGCTGTAGGGCTACTGTTTGAAGCCGCCTGATTGGTTGAGCCTTCTCCCCAGGCAAGGTATGCTCACCTGGAAGGCTGTTCAAGGGCTAAGTAGTGACGGGTAGGTGTGTGTGTGTGTCTGTGTGTGTGTGTGTGTGTGGGGGGGGGAAATGACCAGGGGTAAGCCTCTCTTTCTCAGGCCGTCCCCGACTTCCCCTCACAGATTAGAGGAGAGAGAGAGAGGAGAGAGAGAGAGAGAGAGAGAGAGAGAGAGAGAGAGAGAGACATAGAGAGAGAGACATAGAGAGAGAGAGAGAGAGAGAGAGAGAGAGAGAGAGAGAGAGAGAGAGAGAGACATAGAGAGAGAGAGAGACATAGAGAGAGAGAGAGAGAGACAGAGACATAGAGAGAGAGAGAGAGAGACATAGAGAGAGAGAGAGAGAGAGACAGACAGAGAGAGAGACATAGAGACAGAGACATAGAGAGAGAGAGAGAGAGAGAGAGACATAGAGACATAGAGAGAGAGAGAGAGACATAGAGACATAGAAACATAGAGAGAGAGACATAGAGACAGAGAGAGAGAGAGAGAGACATAGAGACATAGAGAGAGAGAGACATAGAGACATAGAGAGAGAGAGAGAGAGAGAGAGAGAGAGACATAGAGACATAGAGAGAGAGAGAGAGAGACATAGAGACAGAGAGAGAGAGAGAGAGACATAGAGACATAGAGAGAGAGAGAGAGAGAGACATAGAGACAGAGAGAGAGAGAGAGAGAGAGACATAGAGAGAGAGAGAGAGAGAGAGAGAGAGACATAGAGAGAGAGCTGCAGCACCCAAGCCGCCTGCAGGGCCACTCCTCGCTCTGAGAGATCAGTGGAGGCTTTGTAGAATTCCAGGGGATCATCCCATGGCCCCTGAGGACCTTCCCTGTGGATGTGTGTGTGTGTGTGTGTGTGTGTGTGTGTGTGTGTGTGTATGTGTACGCTTGACTGTCTGACTGTATATTTGTGTGTGTGTGTGTGTTGTGCGTTTACATGCCTGTGTGTGTGCATGCTGTGCATGTGTGAGTGTGTGTGTGTGTGTGTGTGTGTGTGTGTGTGTGTGTGTGTGTGTGTGTGTGTGTGTGTGTGATGAATCTAACACAAAGAGAGTTACCGTCACCGTGGAATGGTTCCAGCGAAAGCTAGCAGGCCCAAAGGCTAATGTTGTCCAAACGGTCAAAGCGCTGAACCTCAGGAATATGGAAACAGAGCTGGGAGCTCATCTCAAGGTTATCCTCCACCGCTAACATCTACGGGCCCTGATAGAAATCTATTCCTGGCAACACAAACTCACCCCTCAATCTTGAGACTATTCCAACATACTGCTAAAAAGATGAAACACAGTAAATACATAGTACAGAGTACATATATATATATATATATATATATATATATATATATATATATATACATACACACAGTATATACAGAATATGAACTGGTAACAAACCACAAACCACTGGTCAAGGCAACAACCCCTAATGTAACAGCCTAGGGCGTCTGTCAGGATACGGCGTGCTGCTAAACTGGAGGTTATAAAATCGTCTGGTGTGCCGTTACAGCAGCAAGAAAAATGATCCATTTCAGAGCCTCCCTCTCGGACTGTCAGAGAAGCCATTCTTCCTCAAACAGCCTGTGGCTTTGGCAGTGCATTGCAGAGCCGTTTGGATTCCTACAGAATAGATTATATCTCCACACTGCCGCTGCTGCTACTGCTGTCGTTCAGTCACATTCCATTTCAACAACCCCCCACACACACTTACTCTCTCACACACACACAGACACACACACACACCACACACACACACACACTTACTCACACACACACACACACACACACCC
>CM030173.1:1775462-1805462 GCA_017639675.1 Aplochiton taeniatus | reverse complement strand
GAAGATAAAGGCGCAGGTAATCACTAAGGGCCTCTGACATTATAACCCTTTTATAGATCTCGGCATGCAGCCTGCCATTTCGTCAGGGGACGGCCGTTTGGGTCTTTGATTGTTCCTGTCAGCTCTAGCAAGGACTGGCAAGGGAAATGGGACATTGCAGCCCCACATTTGATTGATTCAACGTCACATTTCATATTTTATAATTTCAGCATTTTAGTTTGTGAAAGGTCCTCATGTGCACAAACACACTTAGGTATAGACATTACCATTCACAATACAAGCGCACACACACACACACAACGTGCAAACCATGGAAACGCCATGTTTTTGTTTATGCAAATATTAATACATATTCAAGGTATTTTATGGCCTAAGCATTGAATAAAGTCCAGACTCACGTGCATAACCTTTTAGGGCAGGCAAAAGCTAAACCAATTATCTCAAAATGTTTTAGCGAGGGAGCTTCTGTCACATAAAAAACATACTAATTACTGTCTTTGTACAACAAAGTTCTTCAGTGTATGCTGCAATTCAGTTACCACTCTCTCTACCGTAGCTATTATGACAGACATTTTTAAATTAATTTGCCCAGTTGATTGAATTTGCATTTCAATTAAGCATTAGATAGTATTGCTTGTGTAAAAATAATTGAAAGTCTCTGACATAATGAATTGGTCTTGACCTATGATCTTTCCCAACCATTGAGGTATATATAGAAAGGCTTATTTATATATATATATATATATATATATATATATATATATATATATATATTGGATTGGTCTTAGCAATATAATTCTGATGACGACATTAACGGTTCCCATTTCAACCGGTTTAGCCACTCCAGAGAGGCATCCCCCTGCGTGTGTGCGTGTGTGCGTGTGTGCGTGTGTGAGACTACGAGAGCGCAGGGATGGCTCTGGAATCCAACTGCAGAAAACTCTGATTGGAGGATTCTAACAAAAACTAAGAAAAAGCACACTCTAAGAACACTAGAAATACTAAACCAAGAAAGCAACGACTTGGAAGACGACGCAGGCAGTACTTCATCAAACCAGCATTCAAAGACTGAACAAGACCGCAGAGAAACACAGGGTATATATAGGGGAACAACAGGTGCAAACAATCAGGTGAGAAATCAAGATAATTGTGAGGTATGTTTGTGTGAGTGTTAATCCCAGTTGCCAGGCTGTCTAGGTGGTAGAGCAGACTGGCTCCCATGACAGTGTATATATATATATATATATATATATATATATATATATATATATATATATATATATATATATATATATATATATAATTGTGTTAACTGATTGTCTGGAAGTAGTTGAAGGCAATAATCCACACCACACTGGGGGTGGAGGCTGGGAGTGAAGGTTGGGGTGGAGGCTGGGCTGGAAGTTGGGGTGGAGGTGGGTGTCGAGGCTGGGAGTGAAGGTTGGGGTGGAGGCTGGGGTGGAGGCTGGGGTAGAGATAGGTGGAGGTGGGTGGAGGCTGGTGGTGGAGGTGGGTGGAGGCTGGGCTGGAGGTTGGGGGGAGGCTGGGCTGGAGGTTGGGGTGGAGGTGGGTGTCGAGGCTGGGAGTGAAGGCTGGTGTGGAGGCTGGGGTAGAGGCTGGGAGTGGAGGTGGGTGTGCAGAACATGAATTAAGAAACAGCATAGTTAGCAGCAAACCATGGCAGCCTCACAGCAGCAGTAAAAATCAATGTTATAGGTGAATGTTTCGTTTCAAAAAGGCTGTGTTATATCAGACTAAATAAGATACTAAATGGATTGTCTATAAAGTTAAAACAATAACAAACAAGCACAAACATTTGCCTAGAAAGAACCATTAATTAACATTACCAATCCTAATCACCATTCAGTCCCCAAAGCTGTTAATTAAAACAATTAAAAACGCTTGTTTCCGTGCCTCCTGTGATTGATGTTATGAAATATTGAACAGACAACGCCAAGTTCAATCTGAGTATCTCATGAATCTTAGAATAAGATGGTGTAAAAAAATACTTTGAAGCTGCTTTAGACACCCCTAGTATTATTTCAAAAGATATATCTCGTAGATTTTCTGTACATGCCATGTTATGTTAGCCTGTCGTGAAAATATGCCAACTAAATTCAATAATTTGATATTGTACATATTACAATAATTTGAACAATACATTACACACTGTATGTAATATAAAGTCTGTGGATTGAAAACTGCAATGATCTGAGTTAAATCAGATTTGTCATGTTTGTCAATATGTAGTTGGAGAGTGCCAGTTTGATGAAATCAATTGTTCTATTGAAATGTTGACAAATTGATACCATTCAAATTTAAGAAGAAAAAACCTTTCTTTAATTAATCTGAAGCTCCTGTGAGTCTCATGGTCATTCCCTGCGGCTGTCAGTATATTTTTTATCTTTTGCTCCGTATTTGAAAAGTCTAAATCCCTCACATTTTAGCTGTGACTTCTGTCAACCCTGGCATTTCCCTCTGCTCTTCTCCCAACATTCCCTGAGGTCTGGGAATGACGTCGGTTAAACTGAATAGTGGAGATCTGAACACGGAAAGCTGGAGGGAATCCTACATCAGTTAATATAAGAAAATCGCCTTTCTCTCTGTCTCTTTCTCCCTTAACAAAACGGTCTCTCTTTCTTTCTCTCTCTCTCTTTCTGTCTCTCTCTTCTTTTCTTTATTTTCTCTTTCTCTTGGTCTCTCTTCTTTTCTTTCAAGAGGCTTTCTTCTGTTTCTCTCCCTCTTTCATCCTCTCTCTCTCTATCTCTCTGTATCTCTCTCTCTCTGTCTCTCTCTCTCTTACTCTCTCTCTCTCTCTCTCTCTCTCTCTCTCTCTCTCTCTCTCTCTCTCTCTCTCTCTCTCTCTCTCTCTCTCTCTCTCTCTCTCTCTCTCTCTCTCTCTCTCTCTCACACACCAAGCCCCCCCCAGTAAGCTCTTTGCATCATGTTGTGCCAGCTCAGTGATCCTTGGACTCCCAGTGATTTCTCCTGCATGCATAATCCCAGCCGCTCCACATGAACCAGCCAGCACCTAATCCAGAGTGAATGAGCGCTGATCCTGCGTGTGAAATCCTCCCTCTGGGGGTAAGATCCCATGGGAGCGCTTTATCACCTCTACTGGGACCCCCTGGCCCCCCCCCCACCCCACCCCACCCACCCAACCCCGGTCCTCACCCCCTACCCCACCTCCAGCCCCAGGGACCAGCCTGGTTCTGCTTATCTTCCTCCACTGGGACCAAAAGGCGATGCTCCTCCACGGAGCCACAGGATAGGTGCAAATGTCACCCGCCTCTCAGTGTCTGCCGCTCTGCTATCAGTCTCTCTCAGGAGAGGGGGCTGCACACCCGCCAGAGATCCCCAACCTCCAAGTCAATAGTTCACACTGCAGGAGGAGAGCGTGCTGGGCAGGTAATTGCAAAAGGGCAAACATTCGGTATAAATATTACATTTTTGATAGTGCGTTGAGCATCTTTATATTTAAACTGCTTTGGGGCAAGCAGCACAAGAGCTGGTTTTCGTAGATCCGTGGAAGACTTGTTCTTCTTGTTTCACCAGAAGTTAGCAGGGTCCAAATTCTGGTGAGTTTAACCCAAATCAATAGAAACATGAAAGTTGAGAGGGGCTGTTGTTCTTCACTGGGAGCTGTCAAACCACTCTGTAGCATTTTCAGCTCCGAAGATCCAAACAAGTTCTCCGCTCTTCTAAGCATTTGGGTTGGAACCTGACAAGAGGCTTTGCACAGACCCCAGTGGTGTGCGGTGTGTGAGTGTGTGTGTGTGTGTGTGTGCGGGGGGGGGGGGGGGCAAGGCCTGTGTCTTGGTAATGATCTATGCAGAAACATCGTTTCCCTGGTGTGCACTGGAGGAAATCCAAAAGGCTTTCTCAGAGGAGCAACACTTCTTCCATTAAACTTTTTCATTTGTTTATTTCTTTGTTTTCAGAGCGACCTTCCCCTTTTCATTTAAAAGTTTGTTTTGTTACAGAGCAAAGAGGGGGGGGGGGGGGGGGGGGGACAAACATGTCAGGGGAACATATTGAGAAACAAATACTTTCAAAAACGTGTTTTTTGTTTGACTAGATGGCAGTTGGATTGTCTTCAGACAGCTTCTCTCAGCAATATGTTATTTTTCTACCCAACAATATGTTGTGTGACAATCCCAGGCAACATGAATGACACCATTGCACTTGTGGGAGTTTACCAGCTGACTAGCCCAGCGCTAGCCTGGAAACTAGCAGCTATTTCTGTGCAGTAGTTACACAACAACACCTTTTCACCGCACCATGGATAACTTGATATGTATGGATATATAATATATGGATAACTATGGAAATGATGACGACAAGGAAAAGAGAGAATAAAATATTAACCGTATCGTTTCCATCATTAGGAATAGATCTAGTATAATTAATAACACGCAATAGTATTTGAACTCTCGTTGCATACGCATTATAAGAGTCTTCAAGACACTAGTCACCTCTGGTCTCTGACTTGGAATAACCTTGACCTGAGAAGTAACTTCGACTTGAAAAATCCCTCTTAGTGTAGATCTCCATAGCAAGGTAGTTTATTTATAGTAAACTTGTCTAAAAGAGCTCTGTGAAAATACCTCTGTGGAGAAGCCATGGAGAAACAGAAGTCCAATCCTCTCCCCTGTGAGGCGAAGCCTGCACTGGAACCAGGAAGCAGCATCTGGCCAGAGTTTAACCTTTCTTTGCTTGGCCCCAGGGTGCATAGATCTAGACACACACACACACACACACACACACTTACACACGCAGACACACACACACACAGAGACAAGCGTATGCATATACACATATACACACACACACACACACACACACACACACACACACACACACACACACACACACAAACACACACACACACACACACACACACACACACACACACACACACACACACACACACACACACACACACACACAGAGAGACAAGCATATGCATACACAAACATGTACATGGGGCGTCAGTAACAAGTGAGTGTAGTGTTGCCAGCAGTCACACATGAGGCCTTCAAAGGCAACTTCCTGTTAGGAACGGTGCGTGGTTTCCTGTTTCCTCCCTGATAGCTCCACTGCTTCTTCAGCCCCAGCTGGACCAGCCTCTGAGGAACATCCAAGGGGGGTGGGGGCGCCAACCAAACTTCTCTCTCCCCATCTCTCTCTTTTTCACCCCCTCTCTCTCTCTCCCTCTTTGTATCTCTACCTCTTTCTCACTCCCTCTCCCTCTCTCTATCTGCCTCTCTCGTTCTTTCTCTTTTCCTTTCTCTCACCCTCTGCGCCCTCCACACCCTCTGTGCCCCCTTCTCACCCCCTCCTTGCCCCCCCACAGCCTCTGTGCCCCCCCCCCCCCACACACACACACACACATCCCTTCCTCACTGTATTCATCCCTTTTCTCAAATCCACTAGGACAATGGTGCGTGTGATGTCACTGCTGCTGTGGGATCTCATTGGACAATCACACTTCCTTGTCTACCATCAAGTAACCATGGTTGCAGCACAGGGTCTTACGTGATGGTGATTGAATTTTATTTGAACATTTAGCAGTTCAATTCTATGAGCACTAAATAGCTAACTTTAAAATGTAGTCAATCTATTATATCTTCATGTAAAGAATAGGTAATATATTGAGTCATTAGCTAGCTGGCTCTGACAATAGTCACTCACTGATTCAGCCATAGTAACCTTAGCTCAGTCACTGAATCTTCAGTACAGCCAATTACATCCCGGAGCGTTAATCACTTCCTTTTCACGTGATATTAATTTCTGACGGCAGCTCTGGATTTAACAAGCAAACCCCAAACCAGGTCTCCGGGAGTTCACAGTTAAACATGCCACCAAGTCGACGTAAACCCTTCAGGGCCGGGAGAAATAATTGGCAGCTTTATCGTTAAGGCTCATCAATATTCTATTGTTGCCTGGCTATCTCGAGCATTGATTTGGGCTCTTACATATCATCTATAGCCAGGAAGAAAGAGTGTTGCTGGGGCAGACGGTGGTGGGGTTTCACAGGGACAGGAGAGACTTTAATGATCACTGAAACGTGAAATGGAGCCGGAGCCGGAGTGAATGGAGCTGGGTCGCGAACGGAGGAGGGGATTCTAAATGCCGCTTTGCTGGCGGACTGGAAAGCTCTCTGCCTCTCGAGGGGCTGGGACAGGAGAAAGGTATGGCCGTGAATCATTAAGAGTCAGGTAGCTGTAAATATAGGATGGATATGGCCTGAGACTCAGGCCTACACACACACACACACCCACACACACACACACCTATATGAATACACAAACACACACACATTCACACACACACACACATATACATATACGCACACACACACACACACACACACACACACACACACATATACGCATACACACACCCACACACACACACACACACACACACACACATATACACAAACACACACACTCTCTCTCCGTCTCACTCTCTCTTTCTCTCTCTCCTTCTTTGTCTCTCTCCCCATCTCTTTCTCACCCCCTCTCTCTCTCCCTTTCTCTGTCCCTCTCTCATCTCTCTCCCTCTCTCTATCTTCCTCTCCCTCCGTCTCTATCTTCCTCTCTGGTGCTTTCTCTCTCTTTCTTTCTCTTTTTCTCTCTCTCGCTCTCTCTGATCCTCGTTGACCTTTAGTCCCCTCAGAGCTCAGAGTATTAATTATTCAGCTTCCTTCAGAGTTTCCTTGTAGTTTTAAAGTTATACCAAGTCATAAAGACAGGCAGCAGATGTCAAAAGTGTTCCCATTGGCTGTGAGAGGGATGGGATTGCAGAAGACACTGATATTCACCAGTGGAAAATATCAGATTTATATCATCAGTGGAAAATAGCAGATTTATCATCAGTGCCCTTTGCCTGCTCTAGCCCTCAAAAGTTTTTAGAATTTTATTCATATCTCCTCAGAATGTCCCCACTAGCCGTTCATTTCCGCTAGAACAATGCTACAGTACTTTTTTTTATACAGTTTTAAAGTGCAATAAGAAAGTGATTTTCTTAACTTGGTTTGGTGTCTAGGGAGTCAGTACACTATTTTATCAACGTAATATCATTAATAAAAAGGGACTCGGCCGTACTATCAAGGAAAAGTTCAAGAAAAGAAATATCACCTGGATGGATTTGTGTTTCCCCCTCGCTGCGTAAAACACTGTTGAAATACCTCTGTTGAAATACCTCTGTTGAAATTCTGGATGCATTTACTGCCCTTCATTTCTCCTCTCTTCCTCTCTTTCCCTGACTGAGCGGAGGCTGAGTATCTTCCCCCAGGGTCCTGTCTGGGCCACCGGCCACCTTCAACGGCAGGAGGGAACCAACATCACGCCCAGCATGTCCAACTTATGACAAACCAATAGGACAGGCTGACACACCCCAGTGACGGCCAGGCATTTCTGAGGCTGGGGTTCGAAAACCTCCGCTGGGTCCCACAGCCAGATGGAACCAAGTAGAGACAGAACCAAACAGAGACAGAACCAAGCAGAGACAGAACCAAGCAGAAACAGAACCAAAGAGAGACAGAACCAAGTAGAAACAGAACCAAGCAGAAACAGAACCAAGCAGAGACAGAACCAAGCAGAAACAAAACCAAGCAGAAACAGAACCAAAGAGAGACAGAACCAAGTAGAAACAGAACCAAGCAGAAACAGAACCAAGCAGAGACTGAACCAAACAGAGACAGAACCAAGCAGAAACAGAACCAGGCAGAAACAAAACCAAGCAGAGACTGAACCAAGCAGAGACAGAACCAAAGAGAGACAGAACCAAGTAGAAACAGAACCAAGCAGAAACAGAACCAAGCAGAGACTGAACCAAACAGAGACAGAACCAAGCAGAAACAGAACCAGGCAGAAACAAAACCAAGCAGAAACAGAAACAAGCAGAGACAGAACCAAGCAGAGACAGAACCAAGCAGAGACTGAACCAAGCAGAAACAGAACCAAGCAGAGACAGAGGGGGATCCCTGGGAGGGGTAGACTGTGTAGATACTAAACCACTGTTTTAGGAAAGAAATAGTCAACTAGAAATAAGACTTAAGTGGTATAAGGCGGCCTCCACACCTAGAACCATAACTATAACTATAATGATTTATATTTTCACTAGCATCCACATTAAACAACAACATTATTTGTGTTATTATTTGCGTTTGACACGATGTAGTGTGAACAGGCTCCTTTATTTGACTTGGAACATTTTGATATTTGTATGGTTATAGTTATTGGTAGTTATGGTCCTAGGTGTGGAGGCCGCCTAAGGGTTAAAAAAATAGCACTAAAGGTACGCAGGAATGTAGGTAGATAGGTTAATTGATGTGAACACATCCCTGCCAAAGGAGCCAATGAGGGTAGTCCTAGGGAGGGGCTAAGGTGATGACAGGAGTATAAATAAGCCATGTCCCCTGTGGGGGAGGAAAGAGAGGAGAGGGGAGGATCCAGACTGGAGAAAGAGTTGCCATGTCCCCTGTGGGGGAGGAAAGGAGAGGAGAGGGGGGATCCAGACTGGAGAAAGAGTTGTTCTTTTATGACTGGTTTGGAGCAGCCATTGGACCGCTGTGTGTGAATAAGTTACAAGCCGAACATCAGAGGAGAACGGTTATCCTCTGTTTCTCATCGCCTTTCTGGGCCTTTGGCAGAACTACCACACAGTCCCTCTCTCTCTCTCTCTACCTCTTCTCTCTCTCTCTCTCTCTTTCACTCTCTCTCTTTCTCTCTCTCTCTACCTCTTTCTTTCCCTCTCGCTCTTTCTCACTCCATCTCTACCTCTCTCTCTCTTTCTCTCTCTCATTCTCCCTTTCTCTCTCTTTATCACTGTTTTCACTCTCTCTACCTCTCTCTCTCTCTCTCTCACACTCTCTACCCCTCTTCTCTCTCTCTACCTCTCTTTTCTCTCTCTCACTCTTCTCACACTCTCTACCTCTCTTTTCTCTCTCCTATGCTTTTCACACACTCTCTCTCTCTACCTCTCTTTTTTACTATCTGTTGTTCTACCTTTGTTAGCCTCAATCAAACCTATTTTCTTTTTTTGCCTTTTCTTACTTTCCCCCTCATTCTGTGCTTTTCTCTCACTCTATCAGTCTCTTCTCTTCCAATTATAGATGTTAACTCTTTCTTTCTTTCTTTTTTTCTCTCTCTCTCTCTCTCTCTTTCTCTTTCTCTCTCTCTTTCTCTTTCTCTCTCTCTTTCTCTTTCTCTCTCTCTTTCTCTCTCTCTCTCTGTTATTTTATTCTTTCCAGGAAATGGCAAAAAAAATGTATCACACCATCTCATCATTCATTTAGTGTGAAACAAACTCTTTCAGCTCAAACTTTAGTTACGCATCAACACACATGCACACACACACACACACACACACACACACACACACACACACACACACATACAACCAAAGACAACATTGCATTATTTATTGTATAAACTGCAAGATTAAGTATTACACGTCAACTGGTGGATTTTGCCATGTGACTTAAGAACATCCATTAATTTTAGCCATTCATGAGTGCAAGAGCTAATACATCATGTGTACCCTACATTTTATATTGCGCTTTATTATTTTTTACATAAGTCATTTAAAGTTGTTGCCTTCTTGACTTCATGGAAGCAAAGTCCTCAATCTATCTGTAGAAATGGAAGGAGAGCCGACTGGAGCTGGAGTTGGTGCTCTAACTCACCGAGGAAAATGATGATGAAGATGAGGATGAGCATAGGATGGGATGTCACTGATGAAGATGATGAAGATGAGGATGAGCATAGGATGGGATGTCACTGATGAAGATGATGATGAAAATGAGGATGAGCATAGGATGGGATGTCACTGATGAAGATGATGAAGATGAGGATGAGCATAGGATGGGATGTCACTGAAGAAGATGATGAAGATGAGGATGAGCATAGGATGGGATGTCACTGAAGAAGATGATGAAGATGAGGATGAGCATAGGATGGGATGTCACTGAAGAAGATGATGAAGATGAGGATGAGCATTGGATGGGATGTCACTGAAGAAGATGATGAAGATGAGGATGAGCATAGGATGGGATGTCACTGACGTCCCCTCCACAGCATCATCAATGGACTGGTCCCAAAAACTTAAGCAGAGTAAATTAGAAAATAACATGTTTTATATCCAAAACATAATTAGTCATTTGAACCAATCAGTCAATTAAGTTGAATCATTGTCTTGATTAAACACTACACATTTTAAATCCAATTAAAATACCAAATACAATAGGGTTAGCAAACCCCTCTACAGTTTCCCATGAATTAGTTCTTCTCTCATTTGGATCAGCTCACCCTGCCTTAGCTATTAAAAGAGTTTAATGTTTAGTGTTCCTAGCTATTGCACACAGCAATGTCCCCTGGGATCAATACAGGTTCTACCTGTCTTATGTAGAAAAATGAATGTCTGTGTTCAACTTTGTCTCATCTAACCGTGGCTGGTATTACTGTAATTTTCTATAAGGCAGCTGGTTTACCTCACTAACCTTCACCGTTGCTAGGCTACTGAATGAGCTAGCTGAAAACACATTGGATCTTATGTTTGAAAAAGACTAATGGATCCAGTCAGTTAGTCCACCTGTGTGTGTCTCTCTTTATCCTCCTGTGTGTGTCTCTCTTTCTCCTCCTGTGTCTCTCTCTTTCTCCTCCTGTGTGTGACTCTCTTTCTCCTCCTGTGTGTCTCTTTCTCCTCCTGTGTGTCTCTCTTTCTCCTCCTGTGTGTGTCTCTTTCTCCTCCTGTGTCTCTCTCTTTCTCCTCATGTGTGTGTCTCTCTTTCTCCTCCTGTGTGTCTCTCTTTCTCCTCCTGTGTGTCTCTTTCTCCTCCTGTGTCTCTCTTTCTCCTCCTGTGTGTCTCTTTCTCCTCCTGTGTCTCTCTCTTTCTCCTCAGGTGTGTCTCTCTTTCTCCTCCTGTGTCTCTCTCTTTCTCCTCAGGTGTGTGTCTCTCTTTCTCCTCCTGTGCGTGTCTCTCTTTCTCATCCTGTGTGTGTCTCTTTCTCCCCCTGTGTGTCTCTCTTTCCACTCCTGTGTGTCTCTCTTTCTCCTCCTGTGTGTGTCTCTCTTTCTCCTCCTGTGATATCTCTTTCTTTTCTCTTCCTTGTTCTCCTTTCTCTTTTCAGCACCTGATATACAGTGGGGCCAAAAAGTATTGTCAGCCACTGATTGTGCAAGTTCTCCTACTTAGAAAGATGAGAGAGGTCTGTAATTTTCATCATAGGTACACTTCAACTATGAGAGACAAAAATGAGAAAAAAAAAATCCAGGAAATCACATTGAAGGATTTTTAAAGAATTTATTCGTAAATTATGGTGGAAAATAAGTATTTGGTCAATAACAAAAGCTCAACTCAATACTTTGTAACATAACCTTTGTTGGCAATGACAGAGGTCAAACGTTTCCTGTAAGTCTTCACCAGGTTTGCACACACTGTAGCTGGTATTTTGGCCCATTCCTCCATGCAGATCTCCTCTAGAGCAGTGATGTTTTGGGGCTGTCGCTGGGCAACACAGACTTCCAACTCCCTCCACACATTTTCTATGGGGTTGAGGTCTGGAGACTGGCTAGGCCACTCCAGGACCTTGAAATGCTTTTCATGGAGCCACTCCTTCATTGCCCGAGCGGTGTGTTTGGGATTATTGTCATGCTGGAAGACCTAGCCACGTTCCATCTTCAATGCTCTCACTGATGGAAGGAGGTTTTGGCTTAAAATCTCACGATACATGGCCCCGTTCATTCTTCCCTTAACACGGATCAGTCGTCCTGTCCCCTTTGCAGTAAAACAGCCCCAAAGCATGATGTTTCCACCCCCATGCTTCACAGTAGGTATGGTGTTCTTGGGATGCAACTCAGCATTCTTCTTCCTCCAAACACGACGAGTTGAGTTTTTACCAAAAAGTTCTATTTTGGTTTCATCTGACCACATGATATTCTCCCAATCCTCTTCTGGATCATCCATATGCTCTCTGGCAAACTTCAGACGTGCCTGGACATGTACTGGCTTACACAGGGGGACACGCCTGGCACTGCAGGATTTGAGTCCCTCTCGGGGTAGTGTGTTACTGATGGTAGCCTTTGTTACTTTGGTCCCAGCTCTCTGCAGGTCATTCATCAGGTCCCTCCGTGTAGTTCTGGGATTTTTGCTCACTGTTCGCATGATCATTTTGACCCCACGGGATGAGATCTTACGTGGGGCCCCAGATCGAGGGAGATTATCAATGGTCTTGCATGTCTTCCATTTTCTTACAATTGCTCCCACAGTTGATCTATTCACACCAACCTGCTTGCCTATTGCAGATTCACTCTTCCCAGCCTGGTGCAGGTCTACAATTTTCTTCCTGGTGTCCTTCGACAGCTCTTTGGTCTTGGCCATGGTTGAGTTTGGAGTCTGACTGTTTGAGGCTGTGGACAGGTGTCTTTTATACAGATGACGAGGTCAAACAGGTTCCATTAATACAGGTAACGAGTGGAGGACAGAAGAGCTTCTTAAAGAAGAAGTTACAGGTCTGTGAGAGCCAGAAATCTTGCTTGTTTGTGGGTGACCAAATACTTATTTTCCACCATCATTTACAAATAAATTCTTTAAAAATCCTACAATGTGATTTCCTTTCATTTACCTGTTATTTACCTGATAGCTATGTTATTTACCTGATAGATATGTTATTTACCTGTCAGTTACCTGATATGTGTGTTATTAGATATGGTATTTACCTGATAGATATGTGTTCACCTGATACATATGTTATTTTCATTGTCTGGTGTCACAACATGTTACCTGCTTCTTTCATTCAATCACGGCACAAACACGACAGTGCATGTACCTCGGGGCACTTGGGTAGTATTGATAATTAATGATCAAGAGCTTTTTTGATGGATTGTGGGACATTGAAAAAATGGTCCAGATTTTATAAGAGGTATTTCATTTGTACAGCAATGTAGAATATAGAAGCATAATATTATAAGGACTATTACTGTCAAACATTATGATGAAACTATGACCGAACATGTTGGTATAATATATTAAACGAAGTTGAACTGCAAGTATTCCCTGGGGCCCTTAAAAGCCTTGGGGCATTTGGTGACCTGCATGTATATGGGGTATGTGCTTCAACATACATGATGTAGGCTATATTCAACACAAAAGCTTTCTATATAATACTTTGCTCATTTTAGTCAATCTTTTTCATCCCCAATCAAACGTTGACTTTATCATGCCTTCAATCTGATTCTCTCTTTAACTCTGTTTTTCTCTCTGTCTCTCTCTCTCTCTCTCTCTCTCTCTCTCTCTCTCTCTCTCTCTCTCTCTCTCTCTCTCTCTCTCTCTCTCTCTCTCTCTCTCTCTCTCTCTCCCTCTCTGTCTGTCTGTCTCTCTCTCTCCCCCTCCCCCCCTCTCTCCCTCCCTCCCCCTCTCTCTCTCTCTCTCTCCCCCCCTCTCCCTCCCTCCCCCCCCCTCCCTCTCCCTCTCTCTCTCTGGCAGGCCACGTTATGCATCACGGTAGTTACATTCTCCTTCATGTCCTCGGAGAGGACGGAGCAGACTATCTCCATGGCTGATCTCCATCTCTGTGGCCCCGTGGCCCCGTGGCCCCGTGGCCCCGGCCGCCACGTCACGCCGATAAAGAGCTCAACATCCAATCTCATGGCGTCTGTGCAACAACAACAACATCAACAAAAAAAAACACATCCCAGACAATCCAGAAACAAACCGACAAACAGGCACAAACAACTCTGCAGAAGTGCTGAACGTAAACAAAAGGCTGCCAATTGGCTCCAGGAGAGACGAGATGGGTTGCGTTGGGGGGATTCCCTTGGCGCTGTCATAATCATCCGTCAAGTCTATTTTTACGAGTCTAAAGAGCTGAGCCCAGGCCTGAGGGGATGGGGGCTAGGCCTACGCCACCATAGGAGGAGCACAGAAGACTGATCTGTGGAGGCCGCGTGAGAAAACGCAACGCTGGCGCCAGATTTGTCATGTTTTCCTTGACTCCCCTATCCTTCACCTGTTAATTAGATCCCCGTTGCCCTGTGGGTAAAAGCTGTTGGCCTCAGCATGGAGCAGCGACTCCCTCCCAGGACTCCGTACGGGGGGGGGGACTCAAAATAACTGCCTGGTTGTTTTATTGTGTGTGTGTGTGTGTGTGTGTGTGTGTGTGTGTGTTTTTCTTCTTTTCCTTTTCTCTGCTGCATCACTGTCTGCTTTCCGTCTGTGACTGCAGGGACGCGGTAAATAAAAAAAAATCCCCACCGCTCCGCAGCCATCTGAAGCCATCTGAAGCGCCGCGGATGAAACACGTCTTTTTCAAGCACCAGTGAGGAGAGAAGCCTCTATTGTCTAAGTGGAGTGGCTTCCGTCTGCGCAGGTGCTGGGGAATAGAGGCAGAGACGCAGGCAGCACTTAGGAACACAGCGTTACAACACCCCCCCCCCCACGCCCCCCCCCCCCCCCCCCCCCCCCCCCCCCCCTGCCGTTCTTCAAACGGTGGAGCAGCCCAGCCAACTCCACACAGCCCCTCCATCTTTCCTTCTGGACAAGCGCGTGGAGCTTCAAAGAAAGACCCAAGTGTCACTTCAAAGATCCCTTCATCTCCTTAAGGTTCCCACTCTCTCACCCGCTCCTCTGCTAGCCGTTAAAAGTGTGTGTGTGTTTTAACGTACGGTTCGCAAATCTCCAATCCTCCATCCATCCATCCCTCCCTCCTCTCTCTCTCTCTTTCTCTCTCTCTCTCTCATTTATACAGCCAAATGAGGCGGCCTTTATGTGACTCTCCATCTTAAAGAAGGTGTCCAATCAAACATGGAGCTGACCAAGGCGCTAAATCTGACATTTGGTCTCACACTGTTACTTGGAACATGAAGAGGGAGTTTGTTCTGATTGGGCGGTAATGTCATACTTGGTTGGAATTGAGTCCGTCATTGCCTGACTGAAATTGAATATGGAAAACATGAGCCAATTTTAAACTATCCAAACGGTTCTCCCACACTAATTCAAATATCATATGAGGACGTATTTATGCCAGGCAATTACCACCACTTAGAATGTGACATTCATTGAATTTTGATTAACTTATGACAGGAGCAGTGAGAAAAAAATACTTTGAATCTGTTGGGCATACGTTTGGCTGTAGAACATTTCTGATTCATAAAGGTGTTATTAAAAACCCTAGCCAAAGCAGACCGTCCTTCTCCTTCAAATCAGACAGAGATTTAATGGCTCTCCGGCTGCATTTCTGTCTTTCTTCACATTTCAATGAATGGAGACATTTTCCCTCCTGACATTTTAAAGGGTATCACTAATATGAACTTGGTTTCTGCTATTTCCCTGCTAATAAAGTTGGATCTATCCACCTGTCTGTCTGTCTGTCGACCTACCAACCTACCTACTCACCTGCCTATCCACCGAACTTCCTACCGACCTATTTGCCTGCCTGCCTGCCTGCCTGCCTGCCTGCCTGCCTGCCTGCCTGCCTGCCTGCCTGCCTGCCTGCCTGCCTGCCTGCCTGCCTGCCTGCCTGCCTGCCTGCCTGCCTGCCTGCCTGCCTGCCTGCCTGCCTGCCTGCCTGCCTGCCTGCCTGCCTGCCTGCCTGCCTGCCTGCCTGCCTGCCTGCCTGCCTGCCTGCCTGCCTGCCTGCCTGCCTGCCTGCCTGCCTGCCTGCCTGCCTGCCTGCCTGCCTGCCTGCCTGCCTGCCTGCCTGCCTGCCTGCCTGCCTGCCTGCCTGCCTGCCTGCCTGCCTGCCTGCCTGCCTGCCTGCCTGCCTGCCTGCCTGCCTGCCTGCCTGCCTGCCTGCCTGCCTGCCTGCCTGCCTGCCTGCCTGCCTGCCTGCCTGCCTGCCTGCCTGCCTGCCTGCCTGCCTGCCTGCCTGCCTGCCTGCCTGCCTGCCTGCCTGCCTGCCTGCCTGCCTGCCTGCCTGCCTGCCTGCCTGCCTGCCTGCCTGCCTGCCTGCCTGCCTGCGACATGAACAGCCCTAACACTTGCCTTCTTCACTTTTGGTTTATTTCCCAGAGGAAGCGAGGGTGTGCCCCGTTTGCCTTGTGAGGCCGGCCTTGTAATGCACTGCTGAGAACAGGACAGAAACCCAATCTTTCTCACAGTGTAACTGTAGAAGTGTGTCGTCTCTCATGGTTTGGTTTTTACTGTGGATTGTATTCGGGGAAAGCCGTATTTTCAGACTGTTCCCAATACGCCCCGGAGACAAGATAGTTAAGTACTAAAACACAGGATGATGTCATAGTTTTACTGGCCTTGGCTTTGGCCTGGCAATGGGCTGACTATGGTCTGGCTTTGACCTAATTATGGCCTGGCTTTGGCCTGGCTTTGACCTGGCTTTGACCTGGCTTTGACCTGGCTTTGACCTGGCTTGGGCCCGGTTTGGGCCCGATTTTGGCCCGGCTTTGACCTGGGTTTGGCCTGGCTTTAACCTGGGTTTGGCCTGGCTTTGACCTGGCTTTGACCTGGCGCTTTGGCCCGGCTTTGACACGGCTTTGACACGGCTTTGACACGGCATTGACACGGCATTGACACGGCATTGACACGGCATTGACACGGCTTTGACACGGCTTTGACACGGCTTTAACCTGGGTTTGGCCTGGCTTTGACACGGCTTTGACCCGGCTTTGACCCGGCTTTGACCCGGCTTTGGCCCGGCTTTGGCCCGGCTTTGACCTGGCCGTGCGCTGACTGTGTGTCTTTTCCAATGTGTGTGTTTCTGGTCTGTCGTCATCCCAACCTTGGGTGTCTTGTTTTCTGTTGGTTGATTTCCGTTCTTTCTCTGGGCATTGTTGGACGCTGAATGTGATCTGAGGCTGGATTGGATTTGTTCTTGTCATGGTTCCTGAACTTTACCGCACAAGTCCGGTGTCCAGTGGCTGTCTTTATCTGCATTGGTGTCTACTCCTAGCAACACTGGAACAGATCAAATCCAGCCCTTTGGCCTCCATCCCATACCAACGAGTACAGCAGGAACTATTACCCAGCCCTTTGGCCTCCATCCCATACCAACGAGTACAGCAGGAACTATTATCCAGCCCTTTGGCCTCCATCCCATACCAACGAGTACAGCAGGAACTATTATCCAGCCCTTTGGCCTCCATCCCATACCAACGAGTACAGCAGGAACTATTATCCAGCCCTTTGGCCTCCATCCCATACCAACGAGTACATCAGGAACTATTATCCAGCCCTTTGGCCTCCATCTCATACCAACGAGTACAGCAGGAACTATTATCCAGCCCTTTGGCCTCCATCCCATACCAACGAGTACAGCAGGAACTATTATCCAGCCCTTTGGCCTCCATCCCATACCAACGAGTACAGCAGGAACTATTATCCAGCCCTTTGGCCTCCATCTCATACCAACGAGTACAGCAGGAACTATTACCCAGCCCTTTGGCCTCCATCCCATACCAACGAGTACAGCAGGAACTATTATCCAGCCCTTTGGCCTCCATCCCATACCAACGAGTACAGCAGGAACTATTATCCAGCCCTTTGGCCTCCATCTCATACCAACGAGTACAGCAGGAACTATTATCCAGCCCTTTGGCCTCCATCCCATACCAACAAGTACAGCAGGAACTGTTGTCCTCACACGGTGGAACAGCTGGCTGGTGTGTCGTTGAGTGTTCGGAGTCTCCGGAGGAAAACTTTAAAAATCCCAAACATCAAACGTCCTCTTTGCCCAAGAGTTTCACCCAAGATCTGCCGTAATCCGAAACTAGGCTGCACACCTGAGCAAGTTTAGAAGATGTACTTTTTTGTGTTTTTGAAGAACATGTTCTAGATGTAGGTACTGTTTAAAACATTTATGCATGATGTATGTGTATGTAGGCATGCATGGATTTATATGTGTGCCTGGGTACATATACTGTATGTATGTATGAACAGTATGTGCAGCGTGCATGTTATGTATGTTTGTATGTATGTATGTATGTTCACATATGTATGCATTTAATGTACGTACAGTTTCATCAACTTGAATGGGAAAGTGTGTCCAAACGTTTGACTGGTACTGTATGTATGTACACATATGTGTGCATGTACTATGTATGTATGTATGTAATGTATGTATATATGTACCTTTATGTGTGCATATAAAGGACATCTATACTCCTGGCAGTATGATCACAGGCCCTTTCCAGGTCCTTACTTTTCCTCAAAGATCAAAGCTGTGGTTTGATAGCTGTGGGAAGGGGGAACTGATGCAACACTTGGACTAAGATAAAGCATCCTGTGTCCAGTGGTAAACTGCTCCCTCAGTCCTCATAGTGCGGAGGTAGGCCTGGCAACATTTCCGTTCCAACACATCCTCAAAGACAGAGGTTTCATTAAGAAACCTCCAGGACACTGAGCCTTTTTATAAGGTATCCTATTTATATAAATCTTCCTGTCAGCCTTTCTTCTTTCTTTCTTCTATATATGTTTTTTTTTTTTACTGGCTCTGTTCAGACGTAGGTTTCCGACAGCCCCCTTGGCTGTGACCGTCATATGAAAAGGCGACATCAATTAATGGAATTAACATCTCTGATGATGGAATGGGAAAACAATAACTTAACCTCTAGGGGAGCAGGCCATTTGTCTATTTATATATGGTGTAGGCTTTAGGAGTGAGCTGAAGAAATGCAAGAGGGAAAGTGAGGCCAGATGTACTTCCTCAAGGGGACACTGATGAGTCCTGGCCATGAGCGTCAGAACGCTGGCAAAGTCACAGCGTCAAAAGCCTTCAGAACGCCAACGAATCATTTGGTCGACGTGCGCTGAAATAGACACCAACACATCCAAACAACGAAAGATTAGTGAAAGGGAATGTGCTTGTATGTAATACCGTCAGTCAAGCTCTGTTGACAAATTACAAGAAAATGTAAAAAAAACAAACAGACAAAACAGGATTTACATTGTTCATGTTATAAGTAGAATTGAATGAAAAGTTTTACATCCCGATTCCCCGCATTGACTGTGATCACAAGCAAATACATTTTAGTTTTGATTTTAGATGTGTTTCTATTTTTACCTCACATCCATCAGCAGGTGAAAAGTCAACAACACTTGAGTACAATTTGTGGAGTAATTAATATATATATAAATATAATAAATATAATTCATACTTTTCTTTCTTTTCTTTCTTTTTGACCCCTTCTGTGTCCACATTCCCTTCAAATTAACTACTTTGTTAATACTTCGTTATTCAAAAAAATGAATTTTCTAACAACACAATTCCATTTATCCACCTTCATGCAAGGGGACCAATTTGTTCAAAAACTATTTGTTTCACAACGACTTTGAAAGGTCAAACGCATTCACTCAAATCCCAAAAGCTGCTTCCATAATTCTGTCCATGTACCTCCGAGAATATGTTGACATTGTGTTGCGGGGCGGATTGACCCAGTCCAATCCCATTAGCAGCATATTCCACTGTCCGGTGTGTTCCACTCTCTTCATAGCTGAACGCTCCTTATTACCCCAGCAGATATTGTCTTGAGGTCAGAGTGATTCTTTGCCGGGATTTGTCATCGCAGTGACACTACACGACAGCTGCGTTCATTTTCATCCCTCTATCTCTCTCTCTCTCCCCCCCTCTCTCACCCTGTCTCTCTCTCTACCTCTCCCTCTCCCCCCCTTTCTCTCCCTCCCTCCCTCACCCTCTACCTCTCTCTCTCTCTCCCTCCCTCCCTCACCCTCTCTCTCTTACTCTCCCTCCCTCCCTCACCCTATCTCTGAATCTCCCTCTCTCTCCGTCCCTCACCCTCACCCTCCCTCTCTCTTTCTCTCTCTTTCTCTCTCTCTCCCTCTCTCTCCGTCCCTCACCCTCCCTCTCTCTCTCTCTCCCTCCCTCACCCTCCCTCTCTCGCTCTCTCTCTCCCTCCCTCACCCTCCCTCTCTCTCTCTCTTACAGTAGTCAACTTCACTCAGGCCTAGTCCAAGGTCATCTCTCAGCACCACGGGCCACTCTGAGGGATGGGGGGGGGGGGTCAGGGTGGGGGAGAGTACGGGGGTTAAGGGTAGGGGGGGTTACAGTGTGTTCTGTCCTCCGTAGACAACAAAACCCAATCCGGTTATAGGCCTCCTTGTCCTCCCAGCAGTTTAGCTCTGATTAAGCAATTCGTCTCCAGGATGATTTCTGAGCTGCACACGTTCCCACTCCATGCCTCTGGATAAGGCCTGTTGCTTTGAATGGCTCTCCAGAGGGGCATTAGCAAGTGACAGAGAATGACAAGAGAGAGAGAGAGGAGGAGAGAGACAGAGAGAGAGAGAGAGAGAGAGAGAGAGAGAGAAAGAGTGAGAGAGAGAGAGAGAGAGAGAGAAAGAGAGAGAGAGAGAGAGAGAAAGAGAGAGATAAGAAGAAAGCGACAGATAGAAAGAAAAAGAGTGAGAACGAGAAAAAAAAGAGTGAGATATAGAAGGAGAGAGAGAGAGAGAGAGTTAGGCGAGGAGGAACACTTTACCTGGGGAGACTGAGCAGATTTGTGGGGCTTATCTCTGCTCCTCCTCTGTCTCCCTGTCTCCTTCCTGGTTGGACAGAGGAGGAGGGAAAGGCTTTGTAAATCCCACCAGCTGGATGGGCGATTACAAAACCAGACAGTTTACATTGCCCTCATGCACGGTCTCTGGGAGCTCCTCCCCGGGAATCAAGCGCCCCGTTCCTCGTAGCGCACGGCTTCGCCGATGCTGACAGACCTTGGGTGTGCTATCCTGCGTCATGCAGGGGGTCCGTCTGCGTGGGAAGGCCGGCCATTGTCTTCGTTCGGCTTGTAAAGTGGGCACACAGATTTTCGGTGGTTACTTTAAGGAGACATTTGGAGGTTGTGCTTGTGACATACAGGAGGTGTTAGCAAAAGCAGAAAGTGTTGGCCATTGCTGTATAAATACATTTTATAATATATAAATAAATAATAATGATAAAAGTGATTTTCATCTTTACACAGGCTATGATACTGTGAAGCACAAGCTGCAGTGCGTGTGGGCGATGTGGGGAAAGAGCAGTGCCAAGCAAAAGCACAATTAGAACACCTTGTGTTCACATATCTTACAGCAGAGACTCCTAGTCCAGATCCTACTCACATATCTTACAGCAGAGACTCCTAGTCCAGATCCTACTCGCATATCTTACAGCAGAGACTCCTAGTCCAGATCCTACTCGCATATCTTACAGCAGAGACTCCTAGTCCAGATCCTACTCACATATCTTACAGCAGAGACTCTAGTCCAGATCCTACTCACATATCTTACAGCAGAGACTCCTAGTCCAGATCCTACTCACATATCTTACAGCAGAGACTCCTAGTCCAGATCCTACTCACATATCTTACAGCAGAGACTCCCAGTCAAGATCCTTCTCAGAAGAGAAACTAAAGCAAAACCACTGCCTCACTGGAGGTTGCCAAACAAAGTTACCCCCCCCCACACACACACACACACACACACACAGACACACACACACACAGTGGAGGATAGCACACACACACACACACACAGTAGAGGATAGCACAAACACACACACACACAGTAGAGGATAGCACAAACACACACACACACACACACACACTTATGCATACACAAACACACACATATATGCATACACACACACACACAAACACACACGCCAACATACACATAAAAAAGTATACGCACATTAATTCATTAATAAATGTATTAATACTATCTTAAGTCATATTCAATACATTTGTCTTGAATTCGTTTTTGATCAGCATGCATGTCATCATCATTCCCAGCAAAGATAATCATTAAGATGCAACTTAAGTCTACCTCCTGCTTCCAACCTCCAGCCTCACACACAGTATACCATCTGCCAGTAGCAGCTTCCACAGTGTCCCCTTGATCAAACGGATTGCTTTAAAGTATCCACACACGTTTGGGCTCTCCTCCAAGTCACGCCACACACACACACACACACACACACACACTTGCATACACTGCGCAACAGCACAGACAGCATGGGTTGTCCTCCGTAAACCCATACCTGCTGTTACACATATAGAATCTCACTCTCCTCTCTGTCTTGCCCCTCAGGTGGAGTGAAACACACACTCTCTAATTATTAAAAGGCTATGCCAAACTGGGCTGGGCTGGGCTGGACTAAACTGAACTGGGCTGGGCTGGGCTAGACTGGATTTGACTGAACGGAACTGAACTGAACTGAATGTGGGCTAAAGATCGCTTAGAGATTATCTCGCTGTTGACCTTTTTGTCTGCACATCAACAGAACGTATAGGAATATAAAAAAGATGAAGGTGAAATGCTAGTTGCCATGGCAAGGTCCTTTAAAACATGCTAGTGATGAAACCAACCTTAAACTGTTACATCACCAAGGGATGTGAGGAAAGCTGTCAGGTGGAAGTTCTGTTCCCTTCCCCTCTGTTTTTGTCAATGCATGGCACCTATAGGTGCTTTAAGCAACACCGCATAAACACACACACACACACACACACACACACACACACACACACACGGAGCAGCATTTCACACTAGCATAGCACACACCCACACATACCTCTGAGCTGTTCAGTGCAACGAAAGGCTCTGACAATGGAGGGGAATTCTGAGGCAGAACCAAAGAAAGCAAACTGCGCTGTAATTTGCATGGAGTCTCACCTTGAAAGAGGAAAGTGAAGGAAAACAGCTGGAGCGTGAGGACAGCCTCCCTCTACAAAGCCACACTAGCTCCGCAGACAGAGGATGTAGATGGCTGTGTCAATATGGCTGGGGCTGTGGTAGGTTTCCATGGCCTCTGCCTATCCATCCAGGGCCAGCAGGGATATCGATCACAAACCCACAAACCGACTTCAACCACAGGCTATCCGCTTACTTGAGAACCCCAATGACATATCTGCTCTCAACCCAAATCCTTTCTAAATATTTGTTTTTAAGAGTGCTTAACGTGGATTAAGGCATAATGGATATTATAACACCGTATCCTGTGTATTTTGAAAAAAAAAACATAAATCGTAATGATTTAGAAATGCATTAAACATTAGCATAATATTTTCTTTATTAATTATATATATATATATATATATATATATATATATATATATAGAGAGAGAGAGAGAGAGCGAGAGAGAGAGAGAGAGAGAGAGAGAGAGAGAGAGAGAGAGAATTCTTAAAATTGCATTATTCCAAACAATTAGACAAAATGCCTTAAGAGTACTAAAACAATTGAAGCAATGCAAATGTGAACCTAAATGGAACTTTTATGTTGATGTTATAAATCAATAAACAATAAAACACAACAATCAAATACCAAACTATAGCTGCTAAATACTATATATGCCCTCAGTCTAAATAATAGTAATGTTAACAGTAATAACAATAATAATTATTGCCCTGATTGACAGGGAGCTTGCTCTACTCGTGACCCAAACACTTTCAGCTTTGAGGACTAGATTATATCCACCCCTGGTTTCATTTCCACGGGAACCTTAAGCATGACCAGCCAGACGACACTGGATCAATTCCAGGGCCGTCTAGATTTTGGGGGGCCCTATGCGAAATGTCGTTTGGAGGGCCCCTATTTTGTGAAACTCCTGTAGGGGAATTCCAAACCCTCTAAGGTGGTCCAGGGGCATGCATTTAACATTTAAATGCATCAATGTGGTGCAGGTCCATGGAAATATATGCATATAATTGTTTTCACTCAGCACACAAGGGTGGTTGGTTACAAATACAGACCGGTCATATTCATTTCTAGAGAAAAAAAGACAAAGATTACAGCTTGTGGGGCTGATGGCTGCTTCGGGGGTCCTATGCAACTGCGTAGTTCGCATATAGCAAGAAACGTCAGAAACTCAATAAGGAGACAGCAAAGTGTGATGGGTAGTGTAGTTTATAGTAGATAGTTTGTATGGAAGTGATAATCATCTCTAAGTTTCTTCGTGGTGTCTGTGTTTGATCCAACACGTTAACACCAGGGACTAAAAGATTAGTCCTCCATTACAAGGATACTGTGTTGGCAGCACATACTCTAAGACTGCAGTGGTCAGGCTGAACGGTTGCTATGGATATAGTCATGAAGCAAGGCGGGACATTCGGGCCTGGTCTGACCTTGTGAGTTTATTTGATTGGTTTATTCCGTGTGTAAAGACAGTTAAACCAATGGGGTCCTTCAGCTGGAAATCAGCTAAGAATGTCTCTGTCTGTCTGTCTGTCTGTCTGTCTGTCTGTCTGTCTGTCTGTCTGTCTGTCTGTCTGTCTCACACTACCTCCCCCCTCTCCCCTATGACCAAGCACAGCATGTGAGAGGTTATGGATGTAGTTATGGAGATCAGTGTGTGTGTGTGTGTGTGGGCCGATTCAGCAGCTATGCCCTGGGCCAATAAATCTCGACGACTCCCCCATCGCGTTGCCGGGCCCCCCAGCTGTCCCCGACGACAAACACTGATCTATAGTTACACGTATGTATGCGCATACATGCATACAATCAGTATGCCGCCATCGCCCTAGTGCGCTATGGGAAACATGCGCTGATGGTTAACTACCGCCCCCTCCCTACACCCGCACTGCTGCACGCCTCATCACCGCATGTGTTATGGCAGACGGTAGTGAGTGGGAGCATTCAGGCCTTTACTACAGTGGTCTACAGGGGACTACAATGCCCTAGTGTGGCCTACAGGGGACTACAATGCCCTAGCGTGGCCTACAGGGGACTACAATGCCCTAGTGTGGTCTACAGGGGACTACAATGCCCTAGTGTGGCCTACAGGGGACTACAATGCCCTAGTGTAGCCTACAGGGGACTACAATGCCCTAGCGTGGCCTACAGGGGACTACAATGTCCTAGCGTGGCCTACAGGGGACAACAATGCCCTAGCGTGGCGTACAGGGGACTACAATGCCCTACAATGCCCTAGTGTGGCCTACAGGGGACTACAATGCCCTAGAGTGGCCTACAGTGGCCTTATACTGACCTACAGCAACCTACATTGCCCTATTGTGGCCTACAGTGGCCTACGTCATCCTATAGTAGCCTACATTAGCCTACATCAGCCTATAGTAGCCTACATTAGCCTGGAGAGGCCTACAGTGGCGTTAGCATTCAAATCCAAGGAGTGAGGGGGTGGGGGGGGGGGTGGGGGGGGGTGGAGGGGAAGGGTACATACTGATGGGGTAACAGCCAACATATCGCTGGGGTAACAGCCAGCACGTGACCTAATTTTAAGGACGCTGTTTAAATGGCCGACAGAAGGGATACTATTCATTAAAAAGCCTCCAAGCTGTCAGTTTGTTTGGTAAAGGTCAGTAATAGTCTGTGAGGTCCTCTGAAAGTAAACATAAAACACACACACACTCAGGCACGCACACACACAGACGCACGCACACAAGCACGCACACACACGCACAGACGCACACACACGAGTGCAGACGCGCGCGCACACACACACACACACGCCACCCACACACACACGCCACCCACACACACACACCACCCACACATACAAGCCACACACACACACACATGTAGGGAGGGGAAGCGAGACAAAAAAACGATAGAAGAAGAGATGGGGTGAATGTGAGAGGAAAAGAAAGAAGGGGAACAAGGAGAGGAGAACAGTGGAGAGACAGACCTGAAAGAGAGACAGGGACCTGAAAGAGACACAGAGACCTGAAAGAGAGACAGACACCTGAAAGAGAGACAGACACCTGAAAGAGAGACAGAGACCTGAAAGAGACACAGAGACCTGAAAGAGACACAGACCTGAAAGAGAGACAGACCTGAAAGAGAGACAGAGACCTGAAAGAGAGACAGACCTGAAAGAGAGACAGACCTGAAAGAGAGACAGAGACCTGAAAGAGAGACAGACGTGAAAGAGAGACAGAGACCTGAAAGAGAGACAGACGTGAAAGAGAGACAGACCTGAAAGAGAGACAGACGTGAAAGAGAGACAGACTTGAAAGAGAGACAGACCTGAAAGAGAGACAGAGACCTGAAAGAGAGACAGACCTGAAAGAGAGACAGAGACCCGAAAGAGAGACAGACATGAAAGAGAGACAGACGTGAAAGAGAGACAGAGACCTGAAAGAGAGACAGACCTGAAAGAGAGACAGAGACCCGAAAGAGAGACAGACATGAAAGAGAGACAGGGACCTGAAAGAGAGACAGAGACCTGAAAGAGAGACAAACGTGAAAAAGAGAAAAGGACCTGAAAGAGAGACAGAGACCTGAAAGAGAGACAGAGACCTGAAAGAGAGACAGACCTGAAAGAGAGACAGGGACGTGAAAGAGAGACAGACCTGAAAGAGAGACAGGGACGTGAAAGAGAGACAGACCTGAAAGAGAGACAGAGTCTTGAAAGAGAGACAGATGTGAAAGAGAGACAGAGACCTGAAAGAGAGACAGAGACCTGAAAGAGAGACACAGAGACAGACCTGAAAGAGAGACAGAGACCTGAAAGAGAGACAGACCTGAAAGAGAGACAGAGACCCGAAAGAGAGACAGACATGAAAGAGAGACAGAGACCTGAAAGAGAGACAGAGACCTGAAAGAGAGACAGACCTGAAAGAGAGACAGGGACGTGAAAGAGAGACAGACCTGAAAGAGAGACAGAGTCTTGAAAGAGAGACAGATGTGAAAGAGAGACAGAGACCTGAAAGAGAGACAGAGACCTGAAAGAGAGACAGAGACCTGAATGAGAGAGACAGACGTGAAAGAGAGACAGAGACCTGAAAGAGAGACAGACCTGAAAGAGAGATAGAGACCTGAAAGAGAGACAGGGACCTGAAAGAGAGACAGAGACCTGAAAGAGAGACAGAGACCTGAAAGAGAGACAGGGACCTGAAAGAGAGACAGAGACCTGAAAGAGAGACAGACGTGAAAGAGAGACAGGGACGTGAAAGAGAGACAGAGACCTGAAAGAGAGACAGACGTGAAAGAGAGACAGACGTGAAAGAGAGACAGAGACGTGAAAGAGAGACAGAGACCTGAAAGAGAGACAGAGACCTGAAAGAGAGACAGACGTGAAAGAGAGACAGGGACGTGAAAGAGAGACAGACCTGAAAGAGAGACAGACCTGAAAGAGAGACAGAGACCTGAAAGAGAGACAGACCTGAAAGAGACAAAGACCCGAAAGAGAGACAGACATGAAAGAGAGACAGGAACCTGAAAGAGAGACAGAGACCTGAAAGAGAGACAAACGTGAAAGAGAGAAAAGGACCTGAAAGAGAGACAGAGACCTGAAAGAGACAGAGACCTGAAAGAGAGACATACCTGAAAGAGAGACAGAGTACTGAAAGAGAGACAGACACCTGAAAGAGAGACAGAGACCTGAAAGAGAGACAGGGACGTGAAAGAGAGACAGGGACGTGAAAGAGAGACAGACCTGAAAGAGAGACAGAGTCTTGAAAGAGAGACAGAAACCTGAAAGAGAGACAGATGTGAAAGAGAGACAGAGACCTGAAAGAGAGACATACGTGAAAGAGAGACAGTGAACTGGAAGAGAGACAGAGACCTGAAAGAGAGACAGAGACCTGAAAGAGAGACAGAGACCTGAAAGAGAGACAGACCTGAAAGAGAGATAGAGACCTGAAAGAGAGACAGACGTGAAAGAGAGACAGAGACCTGAAAGAGAGATAGACCTGAAAGAGAGACAGAGACCTGAATGACAGACAGACCTGAAAGAGAGACAGGGACGTGAAAGAGAGACAGGGACGTGAAAGAGAGACAGACCTGAAAAAGAGACAGAGTCTTGAAAGAGAGACAGAGACCTGAAAGAGAGACAGACCTGAAAGAGAGACAGAGACCTGAAAGAGAGACAGACACCTGAAAGAGAGACAGAGACCTGAAACAGAGACAGAGACCTGAAAGAGAGATAGAGATGAACAGTCTTCATTTCAATCCACCAGTCCGATAACTGTATAAAGTCTCTCTGTGTCCTCATCTCCCTCTTCCCCTGTAAATTTTCTCTTCTTTCTAAACTCCCTTCCCTCTCTCCTTCCTCCTTCATTTGTTCGCTCTAAACGGGCAGATTAGCCGTGCGCTCTGCAAATGTAAATCAGCTGCAGTGCAGATCAAACGCTGGGAGTTGATTCTGCCCTTCGGTCTACTCCACTCACTCGGTATCAGAATTGAAATTGTTACAGTGATTCCTTGCTCACGCCCTGGGAGAATAAGAAGCAGAGCTGGCCAGAGCTCACAGCTCCAAGGGCAACCAGCTGTGGTGCTCTCTCTCCCTCTCTATCATCTCTACCCCCTCTCTTTCTCTACCCCCTCCCCCCACTCGCTCTCTCTCTCTCTACCCCCCATTCTCTCTCTCTCTCTCTCTCTCTCTCTCTCTCTACCCCCCCACTCTCTCTCTCTCTCTCTCTCTCCCCCCCACTCTCTCTCTCTCTCTCTCTCTCTCTCTACCCCCCCACTCTCTCTCTCTCTCTACCCCCCCACTCTCTCTCTCTCTCTCTCTCTCTCTCTACCCCCCATTCTCTCTCTCTCTCTCTCTCTCTCTACCCCCCCACTCTCTCTCTCTCTCTCTCTACCCCCCCACTCTCTCTCTCTCTCTCCCTCTCTCTCTCTCTCTCTACCCCCATTCTCTCTCTCTCTGTCTCTCTCTCTCTACCCCCCCTCTCTCTCTCTCTCTCTCTCTTCCTCTACCCCCCTACCCTCTCTCTCTCTCTACCCCCCCACTCTCTCTCTCTCTCTCTACCCCCCCCCCCCACTCTCTCTCTCTCTCTACCCCCCACTCTCTCTCTCTCTCTCCCCCCACTCTTTTACTCTCTGCCCCCCCACACTCTCTCTCTCTCTTTCTCGCTCTCCCCTATCTTTCTCTCATCCCCTCTCTCTTTCTCTTTCTACACCGCTCTCTCTCTCTCTCTCTCTCTCTCTTTCTCCCATCCCCTCTCTTTCTCTCTCTCTCTCCCTCTCTTTCTCCCTCTCCCCTCTCTTTCTCTCTCCCCATCCCCCCCTTCCCTTCTGCCTCTTGCTCTGTCTCTCACTTTTCTTTATCTTTCTTCTGAAACCCTCCAATGCAGGAGTGTAGCCAATACAAACATGGAGCCAAGAGAAGAACTATTATATTGTCTTTTGTGCTGTGTCAACTGACCTTGTTAGCAGTTGGCTATGCAAAACTTAGTTGGTAGTTTCTGTGTGACGAGGTAACTTTAGCATGCGCAGTGTACATAGTACAACCTCAACGATGGTAAGACTAAGTCTACAGAGAGTCGGTGCTCTGTCTACCTAACCCACTGTTTAGAATCCTCTGCCTTTTCTCATCTAGCTTGATCAACATTTGCTGACAACATTTGATTGATTAATAATCAGTGGAAGGCCTGTCAAAACACACGTCTACTACAAGACAATGAAGATCGTTTGTGCTGACAGAAATCATCAACGAGGAGTCAATGTGAACTGAATTGACAACGAATGCCTATATACTGTAAACCTTGTTTTATAGCAACGTTGACTAACTTTTGCATTAAGTATGAAGTATTTAAAAAGTACAAATGATGACACCGTTTATTGTCATAGTAAATGCATCTTTGTCTGCTTCATACTGTGATTGTCAGGGTGACAAGATGTCTTTAGTTACCAGAAGAACTCCACTGTGTGGCGTGGCTCCTAAAAAACGACTCATTTTGATTGTTTTGTATGCATAGCACCTTCTCTACCAATGAAACACAACAGCTGAGTGGCATCCACAGATACTGGGGGGAAAAATATGATTTTTAATGACGTATTCTCTCGGGAGAGAAAAAAAAATCTTTCGACAACAAAAATTCTAACGACAATTAAAATGCATTAGAGGTGGTGGAGATTTTAAAAGAGCTTCAGAAGGCTGCAGAGGAAAAGTGTATAAAATCTGTTTACCATATGAAGTCTGCTGCATTTAGTCGATTTCTTTCTGATTGATTCAGTAATGATGTGCGGGGAGATTCCGCAAAGACCGATGTGCGACTGTGACGACTCCAACACTTTTAATTTAAATAACGCTTCATAGGTGAACACATAGGAAAAAAACGGACATTCGTAAAATAAAAATATAAATATA
>CM030173.1:1765462-1770462 GCA_017639675.1 Aplochiton taeniatus | reverse complement strand
ACAATCATTTCATAGCATTTGGTTCCTTCCTTTCTTAAAATAAAAAGGAACCTTTGTGTGATTGAGGTTGTGTAGAATGTTTGGGATTCATATTTCTGTTCTAGGACAAAGTCCCCGTCTAGTAAGTATGGCATAAAGATCTAGTTACACACACTATTAAAGTCTAGTTACACACAGTATTACAATCTAGTTACATCTTATTAAAGTCTAGTTACACACAGTATTACAGTCTATTAAAGTCTAGTTACACACAGTATCAAAGTCTACTTAGACACAGTATTAAAGTATAGTTACACACAGTATTAAAGTCTAGTTACACACAGTATCAAAGTCAAGTTACACACAGTATTAAAGTCTAGTTACACACAGTATCAAAGTCTAATTAGATACAATATTAAAGTCTAGTTACACAGTATCAAAGTCTAGTTACACACAGTATTAAAGTCTAGTTACACACAGTATCAAAGTCTAGTTACACACAGTATTAAAGTCTAGTTACACACAGTATCAAAGTGTAATTACACACAGTATTAAAGTGTAGTTACACACAGTATTAAAGTGTAGTTACACACAGTATCAAAGTGTAGTTACACACAGTATCAAAGTGTAGTACCACACAGTATTAAAGTCTAGTTACACACAGTGTCAAAGTGTAATTACACACAGTATTAAAGTCTAGTTACACACAGTATCAAAGTGTAATTACACACAGTATTAAAGTCTAGTTACACACAGTATTAAAGTGTAGTTACACACAGTATCAAAGTGTAGTTACACACAGTATCAAAGTGTAGTACCACACAGTATTAAAGTCTAGTTACACACTGTATCAAAGTGTAATTACACACAGTATTAAAGTCTAGTTACACACAGTATCAAAGTGTAATTACACACAGTACTAAAGTCTAGTTACACACAGTATCAAAGTGTAGTTACACACAGTATTAAAGTCTAGTTACACACAGTATTAAAGTGTAATTACACACAGTATTAAAGTCTAGTTACACACAGTATCAAAGTCTACTTAGACACAATATTAAAGTCTAGTTACACACAGTATCAAAGTGTAGTTACACACAGTATTAAAGTCTAGTTACACACAGTATAAAAGTCTAGTTACACACAGTATTAAAGTCTAGTTACACACAGTATCAAAGTGTAATTACACACAGTATTAAAGTCTAGTTACATACAGTATTAAAGTGTAGTTACACACAGTATCAAAGTGTAATTACACACAGTATTAAAGTCTAGTTACACACAGTATTAAAGTGTAATTACACACAGTATTAAAGTCTAGTTACACACAGTTTTAAAGTCTAGTTACACACAGTATCAAAGTGTAGTTACACACAGTATTAAAGTCTAGTTACACACAGTATCAAAGTGTAATTACACACAGTATTAAAGTCTAGTTACACACAGTATCAAAGTGTAGTTACACACAGTATTAAAGTCTAGTTACACACAGTATTAAAGTGTAATTACACACAGTATTAAAGTCTAGTTACACACAGTATCAAAGTCTACTTAGACACAATATTAAAGTCTAGTTACACACAGTATTAAAGTGTAGTTACACACAGTATCAAAGTGTAATTACACACAGTATTAAAGTCTAGTTACACACAGTATTAAAGTCTAGTTACACACAGTATCAAAGTGTAATTACACACAGTATTAAAGTCTAGTTACACACAGTTTTAAAGTCTAGTTACACACAGTATCAAAGTGTAGTTACACACAGTATTAAAGTCTAGTTACACACAGTATCAAAGTGTAATTACACACAGTATTAAAGTCTAGTTACACACAGTATTAAAGTGTAGTTACACACAGTATTAAAGTCTAGTTACACACAGTATTAAAGTCTAGTTACACACAGTATCAAAGTCTACTTAGACACAATATTAAAGTCTAGTTACACACAGTATTAAAGTGTAGTTGCACACAGTATTAAAGTCTAGTTACACACAGTATAAAAGTCTAGTTACACACAGTATTAAAGTCTAGTTACACACAGTATCAAAGTGTAATTACACACAGTATTAAAGTCTAGTTACACACAGTATCAAAGTGTAATTACACACAGTATTAAAGTCTAGTTACACACAGTATTAAAGTCTAGTTACACACAGTATCAAAGTGTAGTTACACACAGTATTAAAGTCTAGTTACACATACACAATTCTGGTTGTATCCAGGTACCCTCCTTGCGTTCCATCTGTTTTAGCAGTGCTTTCCCTGCTGTAATTAAAAAGGTAGACTCAAGGCCTCCATTAAGAGTGTGTGGCTTCTCCCTCTCCGCAGATCTAAAAGGGGCAATTACAAAACGCTCAGCGCCGCGCGAAAATCAACCCCCCTCCCTCGTACCCTCTCTCCTCTCACCATTAGCTGCACAGCACCATCTGCCTTATTGCAGGGAGCGGTGTGGGGTGGTGGTATGTGGGGACCTCCCCCCCTTCCCCCCTTCCCCCCCCATTCCTCTTAAGATGGCAACACAACGCTGAGGTTGCTTTCGTTGACCTTGCTATCGTCAGGTGTCAACAAGGAGGTCTGGCACGAAATCTCCCGGAGCACACCCCAAAATGGAGGGCGACGTGCTACGAGGAGAGTTCCGAAGTTGGAGGCTTGCTGGGGCCGACTATCTTTTGGGCGGGCTTTTCCTGCTGGCCTTGTAATGGCGTGCAATAGGGCCATGCTGCTTCTCAAAGCCGACCTGTCATCCTGGCTATTGATATTCTGCGGAGGGCGTTTGTCCCTCTTTATCCCCTCTCTCTCTCTCTGCTCTCAGAGGCCGCGTGGACCCAGCACACACAAGAGTCAACTTCAGTCACACACTACCCCCAGTCCCAGCTGTGCTGCAGAGAAGCAGACATAAAGAAAAAAAGAAAATTAAAAAAAAAAAAAAAGGGGGTCAATCATTCGCTGTTTGTTCCTGGATGTAAGAGCCCCTCTCTCCTGAATACTAAGGAGACGAGAGGGGCTCTGTGATGTTAACCTCCATTCTCTCTCTCTCTCTCTCTGTGTTTCCATCCTCTCTCTCTCTTTCTACCTCTCTCTCTCTGTCTCTCTCTCTCTGTCTTTCTTTGTCTCTACTTCTCTATCTCTCTGTCTCACACTCTCTCTCTCTCTCCATCTTATGTATCTCTCTTTTTCTCCATCGTCTCTGTCTGTCTGTCTGTCTGTCTGTCTGTCTGTCTGTCTGTCTGTCTGTCTGTCTGTCTGTCTGTCTGTCTCCCTCTCCCTCTCCCTCTCTCTCTCTCTCTCTCTCCACCTTGAGATTGAACCAGCTCAGGACTCATTCTACCATGGCTGGACGTTATCCATTGACTCTGCCTGCCAAGCTAAAGAGTTTCAAATAGCTGGTATTACTGGATCGATATTGTGATTAGCAGAGTCCTCGTCGCCATTGTGTGGTATTGGCAGTCCCTGGTGTCTGTGTGGAGGAGGAGGAGGAGGGGGGAGGAGGGAGGAGGCAGAGGAGGAGGAGGGGGGAGGAGGAGGAGGCAGAGGAGGAAGAGGAGGGCGAGGGTGAGGAGGAAGAAGAGGAGGAAGAGGAGGAGGGGGAGGAGGAGGAGGCAGAGGAGGAGGAGGGGGGAGGAGGAGGAGGCAGAGGAGGAGGAGGGGGAGGAGGAGGAGGCAGAGGAGGAGGAAGCAGAGGAGAAGAGGAGGGCGAGGGGGAGGAGGAAGAAGAGGAGGAAGAGGAGGAGGAGGGGGAGGAGGAGGAAGAAGAGGCAGAGGAGGAGGAGGAGGA
This sequence comes from Aplochiton taeniatus, assembly GCA_017639675.1. Taxonomy (NCBI): domain Eukaryota; kingdom Metazoa; phylum Chordata; class Actinopteri; order Galaxiiformes; family Galaxiidae; genus Aplochiton; species Aplochiton taeniatus. The sequence goes on along the minus strand of CM030173.1, from coordinate 1,766,705 downwards.
GGAGGAGCTATGGGAACGGGACCGCCACGTCTGAACGGAAAGAGAGAAAGAAGGGAGGACGCGGAGGAAAGAAAGAGTCCGAGCCTGGTGGTCTGACAAGGAGGAGAGAAAGAGTCTGAGCCTGGTGGTCTGACAAGGAGGAGAGAAAGAACGTTTGTTTGAACTTCCTAGCGAGTTCCACCTGGTGTTGACTATCTTTCGAGAGGAGGGGGGGGGGTCAAACCGTGTCCATGGTACAACATGGTGTGTTCTGCAGCAAGTCAGTAGTGGTTTCTCACAACATTCAAAGTAGTTGGGGCCCTCTTAAAGTCTGGTGTCCATGTCTTAACAGAATTTCTTTCTATGAATATATATAAAAAGTATATTTATATACAGTGTATTTATATAAAGTATATGTATATATATATATATATATATATATATATATATATTTAATTATAAAGCACTTTTCTTTTGACAACTTCACACAGACCACACATTGCAATTAGAAGAGAGGGAGGCAGCGTACGTGTGAGGAAGTGCCACCTTGTACCTGCAGCTTTGTCTTTCAGTGAGGAACTCCTTCAATATGAATGTTCTAGTGGAGTGTAATGTGTCATGCTTTGTTGTTGGAAATGCCTTGAGCCTCTGACAGACAGACAGATAGACAGATTGAAAGTGTTAAAATAAAGAATACAACGAGAACAACTGTCACTCTCAAACTCAAGTTCACAACAATTCATCAAAGGCTGAGGCCAATGTCATCAATAGTCATGGAAGTGTTTCAGGGTACGTGTGTGAGTGTGTGTGAGTGAGCGAGTGTGTGAGAGAGAGAGTTTGTATGTGTCATTGCAGTTGAAGTCAAACAATCCAAAGTGACACCGTTAAAATCTTTCCCCACCTCCACCCTCTTTCTCTCCTTCTCTCCTTCTCTCCTCCTTCTCTCCTCCTTCTCTCCTCCTTCTCCTCCTTCTCTCCTTCTCTCCTCCTCCTCTCCTCCTCTCCTTCTCTCCTCCTTCTTTCCATCTTCTCTCCTCCTTCTCTCCTCCCTCTCTCCTTCTATCCTTCTCTCCTCCTTCTCTCCTTCTCTCCCTCCTTCTCTCCCTCCTTCTCTCCCTCCTTCTCTCCTCCTTCTCTCCTTCTCTCCTCCTTCTCCTCCTCCTTCACTTCTCCTTCTCTCCTCCCTCTCTCCTTCTATCCTTCTCTCCTCCTTCTCTCCTTCTCTTTTCCTTCTCTCCTTCTCTCCCTCCTTCTCTCCCTCCTT
>CM030173.1:1752962-1760462 GCA_017639675.1 Aplochiton taeniatus | reverse complement strand
ATCGGGCGGGTGTGTTTGACAGCGTTCTGTCCCCCTGTTCATCCAGGGTGGTGGGGGGGGGGGGGGGGTCTGACACAGTGCTTTTCGCAGCCCCCCCCTCCTGGATCCCCCTGTTCCCTAAGGCTTATTTCGCTGTGGCAGCACAATGCGACTATCTGGGCCTGTGCAGCTGTCGCACTTCATTCTCTACGCTTGCCCTGTGCCCAGGGAGCAGAACATTTCAACTCAGTTCTTTCCACGTGAACGGAAGAGGAGAGAGAGAGAGAGAGAGAGACAGAGAGAGAGATAGAGGGAGAGAGTGTGTGTGAGAGCGAGAGAGAGAGAGTGTGTGTGAGAGCGAGAGGAAGAGAGTGTGTGTGTGAGAGCAAGAGAGAGAGAGAGAGGTGTGTGTGAGAGCGATGAGAGAGAGAGAGAGAGTGTGTGAGAGAACAGAGAGAGAGAGAGAGTGTGTGTGATATGCGAGAGAGAGCAGAGAGTGTCTGTAGAGTGAGAGATGAGAGAGAGAGAGGAGAGAGAGAGAGAGATGAGAAGAGTGTGTGAGAGCGAGAGAGAGAGAGAGAGAGAGAGAGTGTGTGTGAGAGCGAAAGAGAGAGAGAGAGAGAGTGAGTGAGGGAGTGACTTTCTGTTGAGTTTCCTGTAGATGTTATTTGTAAACAGGTCATGCTTCTCTGTCTGTTTTTATGCACCCAAAGGTGAGCTGTCTGTATTGGCAGATAGAGAACCTCCTTCATGTCAGAAACGAACCTTCTAGAACACTAGTGCTATTCCCCTTACAAATAACCATTCAATGTCCTACTACTAATATATATATTTTATACTCTCTCTCTCTCTCTCTCTCTCTCGTCTCTCTCTCTCTCTATATAATATATATATATATATATATATATATATATATATATATACAGTCCCCTCCAAAAGTATTGGAACAGTAATGCCAATTCCTTTATTTTTGCTGTAGACTGAAAGCGTTGGGGTTTGACACCAAAAGATGAATATGAGACAAAAGATCAATATGTCAGCTTTTATTTTCCAGGTATTTTCATCTGGATCTGATAACAACTTAGAAGGATATCATTATTAGTAAAGGAACACCAGATTTTTTTGTTGAGCAAAAGTATTGGAACATGTGGACTAACAGGTGGGTTTTGTTGCCCAGGTGTGTCTTATGACATTTATTATTCCAAACAATAAATAACACTGAATGTCTAGGCTCAGTTTCAGATTCTGGTTTTGCCTGTGCAGACTGCAGTTATAGTAATCAACATGAAAAGCAGAGAACTGTCTATGGGTGAAAAGAAAGCAATTGTGAAGCTAAGAGAAGATGGGAAATCAATCAGAAGCCATTGCACAGACACTAGCCATAGCCAGTACAACAATTTGGAATATCCTCAGGAAGAAACAACTACCTGGTGTACTAAGTAACAGACATCGAACGGGACGACCAAGGAAAAACAACAGCAGTTGACGACAGAAAACATTGTCAGAGCTGTGAAGAAAGACCCTAAAACTACTGTTGGTGAGATCAACAAACAACCTCCAGAGGGCAGGAGTGAAGGTTTCAGAATCCACTGTTCGCAGAAGACTTCATGGACAACAGTACAGAGGCTACACCAGAAGATGCAAGCCATTCATTAGCATAAAGAATAGGAAGGCCAGGCTGGATTTTGCCAAAAAGTACAGAGACGAGCCTCAAAATTCTGGGAAAAAGTTTTATGGACTGATGAGACGAAGATTATAACTTCTACCAGAGTGATGGAAAGGCTAAGGTTTGGAGAAAAAAAGGATCTGCTCATGACCCCAAAAACACAAGCTCATCTGTGAACACGGTGGAGGTAATGTGATGGCTTGGGCTTCAATGGCTTCTTCTGGGACGGGCTCATTAATCTTCATTGATGATGTAACACATGATGGCGGCAGCAAAATGAATTGGGAAGTCTACAGAAACATTTTGTCTGCCAATTGAAAGAAGGATGCAACCAAACTGATTGGGAGATCCTTTGTCATGCAGCAAGATAATGACCTAAACACACTGCAAAAGCAACAAAGGAGTTCATCAGGGGCAAGAAGTGGAAGGTCCTAGACTGGCCAAGTCAATCTCCAGACTTAAAACCCTATAGAGCATTCTTTTTACCTTCTTAAAGGAGACTGAAGGGAGAAACCCCCAAAACAAGCAACAACTGAAAGAGGCTGCAGTGAAAGCCTGGAAAGGCATAACAAAAGAAGAATGCAAAAGTTTGGGTGATGTCCATGGGTCGCAGGCTTGATGCAGTTATTGAAAGCAAAGGATTTGCAACAAAATATTGAGTCTTATTCACTTAAATCCATTTCAAGTCTATCTGTTCCAATACTTTTGCTCATCTAAAAATGTGGTCTTACTTTTCAAATAATGATATCTTCTAAGTTGTTTATCAGATCCAGATGAAAATACCTGGAAATAAAAGCTGACATATTGATCTTTTGTCTCATATTCATCTGTTTGGTGTCCAAACCCAAACGCTTTCAGTCTACAGCAAAAATAAAGGAATTGGCATTACTGTTCCAATACTTTTGGAGGGGACTGTATATATATATATATATATATATAATATACAAGGCTTATCCACTGTCATTGAGGCAAAAGATTGAATGATATTATTATTATACTAATATTAATATCAGCAGTACTATTTCAAGATATACAGGTTTCAATGTGGAGATGGTTTTTGTGTGTTATGCGCCTTCACAAGTGTTTCCATTCTGAGTCGATGCTCGTTGGTGAATGCTTAAGAGGACCGGGAGGATCATCATGCTTTTATAGACTATTTGGTGGTCTCAAATATAATAAATCCGTGCTGATTTGATGTATCTATAATACATGTACCGTACATTGCATCCATGTTGGTTCTTTTCTGGACTCTTGGAACAAAAGCCATTTGGCTTAAAAAGGTCCCAAATAACAAAGAAAACAAACTGGGAATCAGAGTTGACATGGTTGATGAAGAGCGCCTCTCCGTCTGCTCTGTCACTCCAAGGGGATTTAGTGGAGGGGGGGCACGGCGTAACCACGGTTTCTGAAGGTTGCCGTTACGGAGGAACGACCGCAGTGAAAAGGTCAATGATGTCTCATCCTCAACGGTGATGGAAACACACACACACACACACACACACACACACACGCACACGGTGATGGAAACAGTCAGGCAGACACAGACACACTGACAGTAGTAATCATCCTATCTCTCCTGGTCCTGCTGTCTCTCTCACACAGTTCTCTCTCTCTCTCTCTCTCTCTCTCTCTCTCTCTCTCTCTCTCTCTCTCTCTCTCTCTCTCTCTCTCTCTCTCTCCTCTCTCTCTCGCTCTCTCTCTCTCTCTCTCTCTCTCTCTGCCCCCCCACGCTCTCTCTCTCTCTCTCTCTCTCTGTCTCCCTGTGAGTGGTTTCACGCCCACACCCAGGACTAAAGGCACTCTGAGAACTTTGAGGGTGGTCACCAAGAGTCAACGTCCTCTATGCTTCAGAGCACTTTTCACTTTTCCAACTTTTCATTTCTGCTTTTGTTGTAGCCGCCGTTGAAAACAAGACTTACGACTAAAAACAACAAAGCCATGGTGTCTATCGTGACAGCAAGATAACAACAAATAAACGTGTGATTGGTTTTCAAAACACAAAGGAGCCCAAAATGCCGTGGTATAATTTGCCATTTTAAGCAGCTTTGTGTGCGGATTACAAAGCAGAAGATGGAGTTAATCTGCCTCTTCCTCTTTCCTCTGATCCCTTTTGGTCCGTCCGCCATCATTAGATCATCCCCTGATGACTTCCTCTCAACCAAGAGATCACCTTCATTCTCACCTGAAAACAGGGCCATCGATAAGGCCACTTTTAATGAACGGCAGCGAGAAAATGGATGCCGCACGGCAGTGTAATTGTTCTAATTTGGAGTGGATCGATGGGCTTGGCAGCAGAGCACAAACACACCGCCACTCAGGCATACACTACAAGCTGTGGGGGGGGGGGGGGGGGGATGTAGCAGGAGGGGGGGGGGGGGGGGGGAAGGGGGAGGAGGGGGGAGTTTGAGAGAGGGTGAGATGTAGGAGGGGGGGGGGGGGGGGTGGAGAGAGGAGTGAGATGTAGGAGGGGGGGGGGTGGAGAGAGGAGTGAGATGTAGGAGGAGTGTGGGGGGGGATGTAGGAGGAAGGGGGAGGAGGGGGTGGAGAGAGGGGTGAGATGTAGGAGGGGGGGAGGAGAGAGGAGTGAGTGTAGGAGGAGTGTGGGGGGGGATGTAGGAGAAGGGGAGGAGGGGTGGAGAGAGGGGTGAGATGTAGGAGGGGGGGAGGAGAGAGGAGTGAGATGTAGGAGGGGGGGGGGGAAGGAGAGAGGGGGGAGATGTAGGAGGGGGGGGGGGGTGGAGAGGGGGGTGAGCTGTAGGGGGGGGGGGGTATAGAGGGGGGTGAGCTCTAGGAGCAGTGTGTGTGTGTGTGTGGGGGGGGGGGGGGTGTAGAGGGGGGAGAGAGCAGTGTGTGTGTGTGTGTGTGGGGGGGGGGGTGTAGAGGGGGGTGAGCTCTAGGAGCAGTGTTTGAGCTCTAGGAGCAGTGTGTGTGTGTGTGTGGGGGGGGGGGTGTAGAGGGGGGTGAGCTCTAGGAGCAGTGTTTGAGCTCTAGGAGCAGTGTGTGTGTGTGTGTGGGGGGGGGGTGTAGAGGGGGGTGAGCTCTAGGAGCAGTGTTGAGCTCTAGGAGCAGGTGTGTGTGTGGGGGGGGGGTGTAGAGGGGGGTTATCTGCTAGACAAACCCCGGTTCAACTTCTCTTCCAGCTCATAGCATGTGGCATACAGGCCAGCAGACTGAGTGTGTCCTCTCTCTATGTGTTCCTCTCTGAAGCCAGGGCGTCGTTTGTTTTGAAATCCTGCCAGGGCCGGTTGGGGCTTTGCTAGATACCGGTGTGAACTAATATATATTGATAATCATACAGTGATTGTGACGCAGCACCTTTGTCACAACACCAGACTGAGAAAGACTAGAATTGATTAGCCTGGTATTATTTTCTCTTCCACCGACAGGTTTCTCCTGCTGGCTTGTAAAAATGCCCTGATCCAACCTCATTGGATATGCGGTAAAGCACATATGGTGTTATATTGGAAAGCATGAATTTAATCCAAAGTTATGACGCATTACTTGGAGACCCAGTGCAGCAAAACAACTTAATGTCAGCAACTAATACAGTTGCAGGTGTTCAAGGGAGTGAAGCTCAATTAAAACAAATTGGGTTTCAAAGATGTATTCAAATGAGGTCAGAATCACAAACATCTGACTAAATATGCTTACCTGGGCAGAATGCCTTCAGTTTTTTCCCCTCTTTTTTTCTCTCTCTCTCTCTCAACCCCCCTAATGTCAAGAGACCCCAGAACCATTTTACATTTACATTTAGAACAGACTGGAATCTGTTAACGTGAGCAGAGCCTTAATCTAGGGTTTGATATGCGGTGCCACGTGCTGGGTAGGGGAACTGTCTGATGTCCTTCTGCAGAGGGGAACACAGGTAATCAGATGTAAATACATCACCCCGATATAATTAGGTGGCAATTAAACCCAGCCAGACAATCAGACGGAAAGAACCACACACACACCTCTCTAACAGCCAGCGTCACACACTTTGTTGGCTGTTTAAACGGGTAATTATTTTACAGAAAAAAAGGAATGTTTGTTATTTCATCTGCTTTCCAGACTCCATATGGCATAATTCTATCAAATAAGAGAGAGGCAGAATCTCAAGGTAAGTAGAATTGAAAGCTGGTGTTTGTAGTTAGAAGGGCCTTCATTCTGAGTCGTTGGTGGGTAGTTATTATCCCAGCATAAGTGTGTACGTGGTAGTGATACAGGAAAGCAGCTCCAAATGGAAGGCGGTAGGTGACCGGGGCAGAGGCTAAGAGTGACTTGGTAAATGGGGCTTTGTTATGGATTATTTTGCCAAGTTTCAAAACGGTATGCAGATGAATATTCAGTTCGAAAACTTGCAGTATTTTGCTTCTAACCTCAAAGACACTGTAACCCAGGAGAGACAGGGTCTGGATAAACTTCAGTCTGAAAGACCCGACGGTCACATTGTGACCATGACACCACACGTAAAGCGTAGACCTCAAAACCAACGCCATATGCAGTCAAAGAAACTGAGAGTAAGGAAACCAAGTGTGAGACAGGGTGCCTGGTGGATTAGGGTTCAGCCTTCCCCTTCAATGCAATACACACACAGCGATAGAAACCTAGATCTCCGACCACGTGCTTCAGGCTTCCTCCAGCTCGTGTGTGCAAATTGAATACTCTAATGAGCCGTGATTATGAACATTAGTAATCTAATGGAACGCTTAGACAAACAACAAACAACAAGCAAACTCTTCTGTTGCAGCGCCATTTTATGAAACTATAGATCTTCCACGCAAGATTAACAAAGCAATGTCTGCATGCTTTTTACTGAACGAGCTCATCTGTCCAGGAAAAGACCAGAGGGGGAGCTAGAGAGACAATGGAACAACAGCTCCGGACTTGAGACAATACAACCAATCCAATCAGACCAATTCTAATTGTGGCTTTTCACGCAATGATAAACTCTAGACTATAGCCTTTTCACTCAAAATCACTCCTTATAAGGGAGGCGTTCTCATGAATGAATGAGTGGCTAAATTCTACGTTTGTGTCAACCTAAAGGTGCGTTTCGACCTGAAGTACCCGGAACGTTTAGTCCCAGGAACGACTTTTCAAGGACCTAAAAGGTTCCTTCAGCCCCTTGTTGTCTGTGCTTCCACCGCTGTCTAAAGACCCACGAGGATTATGCGAAGTAGGTTTACAAAAATGGCGGCTGAAATAAAATGATCCGAATCCTCGACCGATCAGAGATATTTGGCGCTGCAAGCCCCACCCCGAAAGTTCCTGTACTTTAGAAAAGTACCTCCCGAGCAGGGACTTTCTGGGGGTGAAATAAGGTCTAAAGAACTACATTTAGACCCTGGTCCCTGCGGTCAAAATGCGGCTTAAAATATATATACGTATGAATCAGTATTGTATGAATGAGTATAGTATAAATGAGAGCAAAAGTGTTTGTTACCTCTTCTCTACTGACACTAAAAGTCCCAGTCATATCAGTGTGACCCTTTCTTTCTAAAATGAAAGCTGGTCTCTTATCTTATCGTTCTCATGCAGCACACACTGTCTTTCTTAACACTTTCTCTAACCTCAAACAACCTTTCAGAGTAATGGCCAGAGCTTCTTCTCTTGTAGGTCCATAACGCTATGGTCTGATGAGAGATAACGTGTGCACTCTACACACTAATGCCAGCTTCTCTATGGTGGCAGATATGGAATGGGGATATTTACGAGCTGGCTTACGTTTCAAACTGGTCCTTCCTGAATTTTAGCTTTGGTCAACGGGGGCTGCCATTGGATGTGCAGGGTTGTTCTGAATCAGCTGAATGGAGCACCCAGCCGAGACAGTGTTCATTAACACATTTACTAATGACCTGAAGCCATTGCGTTGG
>CM030173.1:1737962-1747962 GCA_017639675.1 Aplochiton taeniatus | reverse complement strand
CTTGAAAGACTTTCATTCAACAAGTTTCCTGGGATTATTAGTTACATATTTAACTATGTTATTTTATATTGTATTATATATTGTTATATTAACTATTTTATGTTCAATGATGTTGTCGTTGATGGAAAGCAGCATGTGACGGTTGCTATGGGACATATTCCTGAGAGCCCACGGTGACATTGCCCCTCAGCATCATAGGGCTGAGAATACATCCATGGTGGTGTATTTTGTTCTTTTTCCCAGTGAGCGTTTCTTTCTTCAGTGTCTCGAGACAGACGGTTTAGCAGGATCCCCTGCGCGGCAAAATTGGGTGAAATGTTTCCTACTGACACTGGTACTTTCTCTGGCCGTAAATTTTTCCTAACTGAGTTTTTTGTTCATTATCAGCCCGTTGCCATGGTAGTGCAACTACACAGAACGCTGTAATTATTTTGGCAATAAACTTCTATGCAACCGTGAAATCTGCGACACCCTCATATTAGAAATGTTCCTTTCCTTTTTTTTCATTTTTTTTTTCATGTAAAGCTCTGCCTTGATTGCTTTCTCGGCGTTGCATCTCCACATACTTATATTAGAAATATATTTCCGCTGATATTGAACAGGTGGCTACTACAGTAACTTTATGTGCCAGGGTGAGTGTGTGTGAAAGGCTTGGACTTTAGATCTACAGGATGGAAGCGGAGTTAGAAACAGTCCCAGGGATTCAGGGAAAAGAGCAGCGTTCATGGTTTACAGCAGCCGTCTGCTTCCATCGTTCTCATTCTCCACATCGGTAACCTCCCTGGCATTTCCAACCTTTGCCTAACCCTCCTGTCTCGTTCTCCTTTTCAAAGCAATGCTTTACTCACAATGGTTTGACAGGAAAAGTGAGAGTGATCTTTGGACGGGCCTTTTCATTTGAAACAGATGACTTGGCTACCAGACAACAATCAAACACTTCCACTTTCAAATTGGGTTATACAGTACCTAATGCAGCCATTTCACAAGCTGTCTAACACAGCCATTTCACAAGCTGTCTAACACAGCCATTTCACAAGCTGTCTAATGCAGCCATTTCACAAGCTGTCTAACACAGCCATTTCACAAGCTGTCTAACACAGCCATTTCACAAGCTGTCTAATGCAGCCATTTCACAAGCTGTCTAATGCAGCCATTTCACAAGCTGTCTAACACAGCAATTTCACAAGCTGTCTAATGCAGCCATTTCACAAGCTGTCTAACACAGCCATTTCACAAGCTGTCTAACACAGCCATTTCATAAGCTGTCTAATGCAGCCATTTCACAAGCTGTCTAACACAGCCATTTCACAAGCTGTCTAACACAGCCATTTCACAAGCTGTCTAATGCAGCCATTTCACAAGCTGTCTAACACAGCCATTTCACAAGCTGACTAACACAGCCATTTCACAAGCTGTCTAATGCAGCCATTTCACAAGCTGTCTAACACAGCCATTTCACAAGCTGTCTAACACAGCCATTTCACAAGCTGTCTAACACAGCCATTTCACAAGCTGTCTAATGCAGCCATTTCACAAGCTGTCTAACACAGCCATTTCACAAGCTGTCTAATGCAGCCATTTCACAAGCTGTCTAACACAGCCATTTCACAAGCTGACTAACACAGCCATTTCACAAGCTGTCTAATGCAGCCATTTCACAAGCTGTCTAATGCAGCCATTTCACAAGCTGTCTAACACAGCCATTTCACAAGCTGACTAACACAGCCATTTCACAAGCTGTCTAATGCAGCCATTTCACAAGCTGTCTAACACAGCCATTTCACAAGCTGTCTAATGCAGCCATTTCACAAGCTGTCTAACACAGCCATTTCACAAGCTGTCTAATGCAGCCATTTCACAAGCTGTCTAACACAGCCATTTCACAAGCTGTCTAACACAGCCATTTCACAAGCTGTCTAATGCAGCCATTTCACAAGCTGTCTAACACAGCAATTTCACAAGCTGTCTAATGCAGCCATTTCACAAGCTGTCTAACACAGCCATTTCACAAGCTGTCTAACACAGCCATTTCACAAGCTGTCTAACAGCCATTTCACAAGCTGTCTAATGCAGCCATTTCACAAGCTGTCTAATATAGCCATTTCACAAGCTGTCTAACACAGCCATTTCACAAGCTGACTAACACAGCCATTTCACAAGCTGTCTAATGCAGCCATTTCACAAGCTGTTTAACACAGCCATTTCACAAGCTGTCTAATGCAGCCATTTCACAAGCTGTCTAACACAGCAATTTCATAAGCTGTCTAATGCAGCCATTTCATAAGCTGTCTAATGCAGCCATTTCACAAGCTGTCTAATGCAGCCATTTCACAAGCTGTCTAACACAGCCATTTCATAAGCTTTCTAATGCAGCCATTTCACAAGCTGTCTAACACAGCCATTTCACAAGCTGTCTAACACAGCCATTTCACAAGCTGTCTAGCACAGCCATTTCATAAGCTGTCTAATGCAGCCATTTCACAAGCTGTCTAACACAGCCATTTCACAAGCTGTCTAATGCAGCCATTTCATAAGCTGTCTAACCACAGGCAATGCCAATGCCAGAGTGCTCCGGGAATGACCACAAACACCGCTCAATTTCTGACATAGCCTAGGCCTAACGATGAATAGCTTACAACACTTTCCCCTTCTACCAATCTATGGATCAGGAGGCCTATGTCCCCCTAACCATCACTGAGATTACTAAACACTGGAATACAAATGATATTGCCTACATTTTCAATCCATTTACAATAACAGAGAAACACTAGCTCCTAGCATTGCTAATAAGCAAGCCTGATGTGACTATGCTGTGAGCAGCCTATGCTTTGGCAGACAGGCCCAGTCAAAGCCTTCGTGTTGTCAACACTGTACAATCTGTGGTGGTGCTGTCGCACACATCATACTAAGACGATCACTTCACGGTATTAAGCCTTGAAGTATAGAATCAATGGGCTATACTTCAGGAAATGAAAGGGGGCACCACTTAAAACTAGGGGGACAAGTCTCTCCCTAAAGCCCACTTGTAGAACCGGCACTGCATTAAAGAGCTAACGTTTCCCATCAATACCGGTTTCTGACCTGTAAGAAACAATTTAGCTAGTATAACCACATTGAAGATTTGAAAGTAAGTAAGTAGGCCCAAGTAAGAAAGTAATGAGAAGTTAACGTCGCAGTAATGAGTTAAACTGACCTAATTTTGCTTTAAGATTTCCATTGATTGAGTTTACCACTTCGCTGCAATTTACCATAAGTGCTAAGTGGGAAATGTCACACTGTTTCACATTCTTTTGGAATTCCACTGTATGTGTAAACAAACAAACAAACAATGTTTATTCAACCAACGTTAACATCAGAGGCATCAAACTCCCGATTTTCAGTTTCACAACTCCATTTACTATGTGCCACTTTAGTATGTACATAATAATACTACGTGTTCTCAAACCATTGTCTCAAACAGTTCATTCAGTGTCAAAGGGTAGGAGGCCTCTGGTTAAAATGCTAGCATGGTTCTTTTGGTTCAGATCCTCCCAGTACTCTGCAGTGTTACTATTCCTCCTGCTGCCTCCTTTTGCCAATGACAACGTCCACCGTCTTCGTTTGCATGTCAGAAATTCTTATCCATAGAGATAGAACACTATCAACAATATCTCTATGATCTGATCGACATGACACATTCATGTTCCGGTAAATGGTGTTTGGTAAAGGTTATCAATATCCAATATGCTACCATGAGTTGTAGGGTTGGCCACATTACATTAATCTACCTGTGTCTAATTTCCTCTTCTCTTGGATAGGTTGACATGCCAGTGCGAGATTGTCTGAATTGTGTTTTATGACCATGGTGATTTACATTTTTGTAATATTTTATTTAGCTAGGTGAGTCTAACTAAGAAGGAGTTCTCTTTTGCGGTGGTGACCTTGCTCTGTGGAGGGAAATGGATCCGCTGTTTTTAACCACATCCTACACACACATTCCTCAGTCAGTGTAGTGTGTTTCATAATCATGTTATGGCCCAGCATAAAAAATTATGAGTGACCCACCAGGAAATCAATGAATTTAATAATAATAATAATAATTCATTTTATTTTTGTTAGATAGGAAGATATGGTTGGAGGAGGTCATATGAATACGTGGCTTAATAACTCATGGTGAACTTTACAACAATAGGGACCATTGGAGGGGCCGGCAGTAGAATTAGTAGAGTAGGTGTATGTGTGAAGGTTATGATGTAGGGGTGTTGTAGGTGTATGTATGAAGGTTATGATGTAGGGGTGTTGTAGGTGTATGTATGAAGGTTATGATGTAGGGGTGTTGTGGGTGTATGTATGAAGGTTATGATGTAGGGGTGTTGTAGGTGTATGTATGAAGGTTATGATGTAGGGGTGTTGTAGGTGTAGGTATGAAGGTTATGATGTAGGGGTGTTGTAGGTGTATGTATGATGGTTATGATGTAGGGGTGTTGTAGGTGTATGTATGAAGGTTATGATGTGGGGGTGTTGTAGGTGTATGTATGAAGGTTATGATGTAGGGGTGTTGTAGGTGTATGTATGAAGGTTATGATGTAGGGGTGTTGTGGGTGTATGTATGAAGGTTATGATGTAGGGGTGTTGTAGGTGTATGTATGAAGGTTATGATGTAGGGGTGTTGTAGGTGTATGTATGAAGGTTATGATGTGGGGGTGTTGTAGGTGTATGTATGAAGGTTATGATGTAGGGGTGTTGTAGGTGTATGTATGAAGGTTATGATGTAGGGGTGTTGTAGGTGTATGTATGAAGGTTATGATGTAGGGGTGTTGTAGGTGTATGTATGAAGGTTATGATGTAGGGGTGTTGTAAGGTGTATGTGTGAAGGTTATGATGTAGGGGTGTTGTAAGTTTTAATAAGATTAACCTAAACCAACAACAACTCACAAGGAGCATAAGTGAGAGAGAGGGGCCTGAAAAGACTGATGATTTAGATCCATCCATCCTGCAAAGCCTGTTTCCCCTTGGCAAGCTATGCCCAGTATACTGTTGGTGTTCAAACAAAACAAAACAAATGATCACAGTTCAGATAGTTTTAGATCGAGTTATAATTATTCTGTTTGGTTTAAATAGAGCATCTTTCTTGTATTTTTTAGGTGACTGCTTTTTTTAGATTCACATTATATTTGAAATTGTAAAATTTCAATAGTAAGAAGTGATTTTAAGATGTTACATCAATCAATATAGTACGTATTGTTTCCAACTAATTTCAATGAGTCAACGTAATTTCAATGCATTGATACAACAATACAATAATTCGATGAGCAAACGGATGGGGACTCCACGTCAGAGATCAACGTATTACAAACGCATCAGTCGATGTATTATCTTCTGTATTATGTTGCTTTAGGGCATAAGTAATATAGGGCATATCCAATTTTTTTTACCCTGTAGCAATGAGGTAGTTTCAAAAGTATTAGGCTATGAAAGTGGATAAACAAGGTCTTCTTCAACTTACAATATTTGGCCTATGAGCCGCGAATGTTGACATTTTCCTCACATATTTCCAAATCCATGGTGCACACATATTTATGTATATTTTTTTTCCATAACCAACTTATGGAATAATTTTGCCTCTATGTTGGAAAAATACTCCCTGGCTCCCCCGCTCTCTTATCATGCATGGCTTTGGTAATTTTACGTGGCTAAAAGAAACTCTCTTCTGAACATAAGTGGATTTTCCCTCTCTATGTAATGTCTGCGAGAGGAGTAAGGATAGATGAATGTGGTAAATAAACAGGACTATTTTTAGTTTCCTGGACTGTTCGGGTGTGAGTCAGAATCGTTGCTTTCCTCAAATCTCGAATAAAAATATATAAATAAACAAATGAAAGCCAAACACACACACAGCCAACCCCCAGTGTGCTGGTAATAGTTTTTCTCGCTCATTTTTTCCATTTAGGTTTAGAAACTCTGCGCAACACTGTAGTCTGGAAGTATTTGTCGGCTTTTAGTTTCTGTGTTGAAGTATCGAAAGGCCACCAATGACAGCCGCCGATTGTGTGTATTGATACAGGCCACAGCTAACAGCGTTACTTTTGAAAGTAGTTGGTTGCCATGGCCGCGATGTTGATCAGACAAAATCAACCGCGAGAAGCAGACCCGAGGAAGAGGCCGTAGCTAGTGGCGAGCTTGATGTGACCAGAGAGAGTGACGACGGGGCTGAATAAGAGCCCTAATACCCGAATCACAGAGGAAAGTCTGATATTCAGGGTAGTTCTGCTGCGTTGTCGTTGACGATAATCTGTCAATCTTCAAGTCCGTATTCCCCCAGGGCCGCGATAACGCAATACAGTCTTCATACAAAATAATGACTAAAAATGATACTAAACTGTCACTTGGCTGTCAGCTAACAGGGATTGTGATAACAGGACTGTATCCGTTTTGGAAAGTGACTTTGAAAAACTATAATGTTTATTTTAAAACTTTGTTTGAAACTTGATAACTTCTCACAGATCCCTCATCCTGCCAGAGACACCACACCTTTATTTAATATTTGACATAAAGCGAATGCCTCACTCATGATTCATAACTGTTACAATCTCTGTGGCTTGTTTGCTTATTGAACACGTGACAGCGTTTTCCATTGCTAAACTATGTTTCACACGTGTCCACGGGCAAGATCTATTCTGAAATAATAAACTACTTTTTAGAGTGTTTCTATTGGAAGTGGCTCTGTTTGAGCGCGTGGTCATGTTGTCTTACTTAGGGGGCGCCACAGACACTTGCAGACACAATCGCCAGAATTACCGTTTGAATGAATAGACATTGAGCAAATGAGCGCACCCCAGATCAATATATTAGAAGTACACTAGGAGAACCAACTTAATCAGAAGAAGAAGAAAGAGAAAATGGAGAGTTGAGAGCCTCCGGGCAAACTGAAGACATGCTCTATTGATTCGTGCCCGAGGTGACGTTGTGGTAGCTTCAAAATCCTGACAGCGTTGCCTTGCAGCATGGGGTGTTGATTCTACAGTAGGCTTCTGCCAAAGTTCAACCAGCTGGGGGTAATTTACAGGATGAAAGAGAGACAAAACACACACACACACACACACACACACACACACACACACACACACACACACACACACACACAAAAAAAAACACTAGCCATAGCTCTACCTTATATTTAACAGGGCTTGAGTTTTACTGGAAAAAAATACGTAAAAAGCCACTTCACGTGATTCTGTGAACGGAGCAACAGGGGTCTGTCCGTGGTGCTGAACAGCGCAAACGGGATCCGTCCGTGATGCTGAACAGAGCAACCGGGATGTGTCCGAGGTGCTGATCAGAGCAACCGGGGTCTGTCCGTGATGCTGAACAGCTTTAACCGGGATCTGTCCGAGGTGCTGAACAGCGCTACCGGGATCTGTCCAAGGTGCTGAACAGCGCAACCGGGATCTGTCCGAGGTGCTGAACAGAGCAACCGGGATCTATCCGAAGTGCTGAACAGAGCAACCGGAGTCTGTCCGAGGTGCTGAACTAAGCTCGTGTTAGTTAGGGTTCTCCCGATGCGAGCCTGGTTGGTGTATGGTGTTTTATACTTACCCGGGATAATACATTTGACTGACTTTTGACTTTTAATACGAATTGTGTCCCTACGCTGATCTGAGTGTCAAGTGGAATAGAAAGTATGTTCCGTTCAACAACATTATACACATATAGTTGTCTATTAAAAACCCTAGTGGTGGTTACTTTTGTGCTAACTGTTCTGTGTGCTGAAGGGACTCAAGTGTGTAGCTACTTTTTCTCTTAGGTCTGCATCAATGCATTAGACATTTTGTCCTCCGTTTACCCGGATGTTAAGGAATGTCCTGCATGCGCGTGTTGTGTACATGTAGGCCTATATATTGCTCTTGTGTTGCTGCATGCTTCAGTACCGTACTGTCATGATGTAGGTAATCTGTTCTTTGTATAAAATCAGATCCCGACCTTAGTTGGCCCAATTTTGCAGACCCCCAAACATCATTTGCTACTCATTTGTACAACTCTCACTTAGCAGACATGCCCAAATTATATGTATGTTTTTTTTTTCTTTTCCATTGGTCACCTCAATAAAAAGCCTCTAATGCTTCAGCCTCCTTACTTAGCGAATGCATAAAGTATTATAGTGGCGGCATGGTATGTTCCACCGTGTCGCCAGCCGGCGGCCGTAGATCACGGTGGCCCTTTGAAGACCTTTAGACTCCAGCTCTCCACCCCCTCCTAGTATTGATCCTATGTTGTTTGTGTCTTATTGAAGCCCGGGATATTTATGCTTCAAGCCACTGGGCTCGGGCTGCCTATTACAAGTGTGAGTGATTGGTACAGTCAGTGTTTCAACACCTCACTGAGGGCGAGAAAAAAATGTGTTATATTAAACGGCAGAGTCAGCACTTCTTATAGCGTGTGATATGTAAATGGTTAAGGGACAGCGCGCACACAACTGTGGGATAAAAAACCTTGAAACGAATTTCTCACAGCATTTTAAGGTAAATGAACTGTCGGTTTATGGTTCCTTGTTTGGTACTGGTGTTGATCAATTCATTGTCAATTAATGCTGTGGATTTAGCTCTTTCCTTGTGGGTGGAGAACATGTAATTTAGGCCTACACCAGATTTTATTCACGTTTTTACCCCCCAAACATAATAAAAATAATATTATATATGATATGATATAATAGGCTATACTACCTCAAGCAATGTTCCAGAAAAAAATAACGCAAAAGCTAGCCGGTGAAGCTTATTCCCAGTGGTTAACTTTACATGACATTACTGTAGGCTATTTGTTTGACTCGCATGTTCCTCTATGGGTTCCGCGAGAATTTTTTATGACGTGCGCAGTTCGAACAATTAAGAGTCAGCCGAGGAAAGCCTGTGAGGATAAGTCTTGTTGGATACCGCTCATGGACTTGGATTAAAAAGCCGCCTGCACTACATGTGAGCTGTCGGAGCGAGGTATGTTTGTGCTGAACTATTGATCTTGAAGCGGTCATTCAAGTACTTGACCAAAGGATTATAGGGAACTTCTCTCATCCCCTCCCTCTTTATCTGTCTGTCATCAGACACACATACACGCGCTCGCGTGCAGACACACATACTCACACGCGTACATTCAGTTCTCTCCATCACCACCAGGGGCTTTCCAAGCCGCGCAGTTTAGTTTCAGTCCCTCGGTCCTCGCGCTCTTCGAAAAGGAGTCTCCAAACGCAGCGTGGTGGCAGACAGGCTCGAGCGTGTCTGCACAGCTCCGCACAGCTCCCGCTGTTCCCGATCATAGAGGATCATATCTTCTTTTGGAAAACCCCGGTCGTCGCATGGTCAGGATCACATTTTTCTTCAACTTGCAGCTGAATTGGCATGAACATCCTCCCTGCAAAGGTAAGGTTTAGCCTATTTTATGACTTGACATTTGCTCGACATTCCTTGTGGAAGTTGAGCATCAACCCGCTTGGTCAGCAACTTCCCGCTGCAGTTGTATATGTTATGTTTGTATTTTTGGTATAGTGCCTATAGTTGGAAGATAAGGGGAGAGGAATAATACGCTGCGGTTGTGTTTAATGGTTATTCCTCGATCACATGTGCTAACTATGCGCAATAACCGATGCTCCCAACAATTCAACGTCGGACTTGTTGCAATTTGCAACATACAAGGCAGAGAAACACAATACAATGAACCTGTTATCGCAGTCGGAAATACGGGAAATATTCCCTATGTTACAGAGAAGTTTTCACATCACATTTCGCCAGTTTAATAGTCTTTGAGGATTTCCTTGTCCGAATGCTATGCCTTTTTTTTGGGAGGAGTTTTGGGTAAAATAAATTGATTCAACCACAGACCTAACTAGTCATTTTATAATCCTAAAACCAAAGCACAGTTGGGTATTTTTCGAAAACCTTTTGTGATAGCTGTTGTCACTAATCATATAGGAATTAGTCTACCTAATTGTAAATCCCGCTTCTTAAGAAGAAATTAGAATGAGGCGAAATCTGAG
>CM030173.1:1718044-1723044 GCA_017639675.1 Aplochiton taeniatus | reverse complement strand
ACACAAACACGTTCTGTAGCAAAACTCTCTCTCTGTCTTCGTCTTTGCCAGGGAATTCACCGCGCCCCTCTAGAGTTAAAAGCCTGTAATGCGTTGTCCCAACTCATTCCAAGAGGCTTCAAATGGCAGGATGCAACAGAAACCTTTTCTTTTCTTTTCTCTTTTCTGTTTTTGACAATAAACCAGGGTGTACGCTGACTGTATGTTCCCAACAATGTTTTAGGAATGCTCTTAGTACACAATATTGCAGTGCTGTAGTGCCCAACCAGCCTCGCAGTACATACTAAGTAGAGAGTTTTTATTGGGGAAGTAGTTGTTTCTCTAACGCCTTTTTATTTGCGTCACGTAGCCATATAGTACATTTATTTCACATTAGAAGTTCATTTGTCAGATCGAGCACTCTTAATTGTCTCATTACAGGACTGAAGTAAATAATTGTATTTCGCCTTTGTGATTCATACTAACCTCGTTAACTCGACGCTTGCCTGCAAGTGCCAAGGTTGAAGCTGTTAACATTTCTCCTGTTAAGGTCAGCGATTTCTCACCGAGAAATCTAATACAATTCATTTTATTGTACACACACACATACATTCATATATTATGTACTCACTAGCGCTTAGCTATTCACTTAGCATGAAGTGGATATTTTGAAATGCAATCGTGTTTAATAATATTTATAGATATTTATACTGAAGGCATAACAACATAGAATAGCACATACCTTAGGCTAATCATACTCAACAAAACCATCTGTGCACCAAATCAACACTTCTTCCTTCGTCAGTATGAGGTGTTGATAAGGGAACTTGTTTTTGCTGTATCGTTTGTGTGTTTCGTTGACGGCTGTTGTGTGCAACCTAGAGCAATGCTTTTCACCATAGCTAACAGTATGGCATGTGAAGTATGTTTCCTTTGCTTGCGGGTTTGATTTTCGATCTTGTGTGTGTGCATAGAGGCAAGCTTCAGTGAGACTTGGGCAAGCCATTGGTCCTGCTCACTGGCGCTGATGAATAGAAAAGTGTCTCTGTACCTTTAGAAACCTGCAGACAGGGGCTGATGCTCCATGTGACACAGAGGGCTGGCCGGCTGACAGGCCTCATCCCCTAGCTCAGCCCAAAACGGCCTAATTAAGGTGACGTATTATTAAGGTGACTTATTATTAAGGTGACGTATTATTATGTTTTTGGGTGAGTTTCTCCCAATTGGTAGTTTCCTTGAATTCCTTGTCTTTGCATGACATCCTGACCCAGAGGATGGAGTGTGGCTGTGAGTTAATCAGACGGCTGTTTGTCTCCCTGACAACCCCCTCGCTGTGTAATAAACAGATTGCGTTACCGTTCTGGAAAGGAAAACAAACTGTAAATCATAAGGGGGGGGGGGGGGGGGCGTCACCTCAGAATACATTTTCTGCTTCATGTCACAGGGGTTGTAAAATAAATACATGAATAAATACTCCTTGGGAGTAGTGCAAACCATTTCCATTATTCTTCCCTGGCGAGTTTAGCCCAGGGGGGCAGGTCATTACTGTCTTGTTTGCGTGCGTAATGATTTCCAAGGTAATTATTACTGATCATTGGAAGATAGAGCCATAGCATATCTTGATCACCAGAGCAAAGAACTTGGGTCCCCTACTTTTGCTAAATATCCCTAAGACAAGGCAGGGAGACAGGACGGGAGAGAGAGAGAGAGAGAGAGAGAGAGAGAGAGAGAGAGAGAGAGAGAGAGAGAGAGAGAGTTAAGGCAAAGTGGGAGAGAGGGAATGAAAAGAGAGAAATAAAAAGAGAGACAGAGAGAGAGAATGAGAGAGGGAATGGAAAAGAGAGAGAGGAAAAGAGGGAGAAAAAGAGAGAGACTGAGAAAGAGAGATGCAGAGAGAGAGAGAGAGAGAGAGAGAGAGAGAGAGAGAGAGAGAGAGAGAGAGAGAGAGAGGGAATGCAAGAGAGAAATAAAAAGAGAGAGAGAGAGAGAATGAGAGAGGGAATGGAAAAGAGAGAGGAAAAGAGAGAGAAAAAGAGAGAGACTGAGAAAGAGAGATGCAGAGAGAGGGAGAGAGAGAGAGAGAGAGAGAGAGAGAGAGAGAGAGAGAGAGAGAGAGAGAGAGGGAGAATGAAAGAGGGAATGGAAAAGAGAGAGAGAAAAAGAGAGAGACAGAGAGAGAGAGAGAGAGAGAGACAGAGAGAGAGAGAGAGAGAGAGAAGGAGAATGAAAGAGGGAATGGAAAAGAGAGAGAGAAAAAGAGAGAGACAGAGAGAGAGAGAGAGACAGAGAGAGAGAGAGAGAGAGAGAGAAGGAGAATGAAAGAGGGAATGGAAAAGAGAGAGAGAAAAAGAGAGAGACTGAGAGAGAGAAGCCCTGCCCTAAGGTCTGTAGCCTCATACTCACAGCATAGTCTCCAGAACCCCAAAGTGCTTTCTTTGATCTCAGACAACTTGTAATCTAAGTTAACAAATATACTAATTACATAATCGCCAGTTTGACGCCACATAAATTAATGTTGGAATCAGAATCCCTACCCTGGTGTGTGTGTGTGTGTGTGTGTGTGTGGGTGTGTGTGTGTGTGTCTATGTGTGTGTGTTGTAGACTGCATACACTATGGCAATGGCTGATGACTCTTTCTCAGACTAAATATGTTACTTCCACCGTGCATATAAAAGGATCTGCATTTCTACTGTCCTGTAACCGTGGGAAAATAGAAATGTAAATCAACGATAAAACTAGATGGGTTGCGGATGACGTGATTGGTGGAGCGCTTTATAAAATCAGCCAATCAACGACCTTGTGTTGTTCCTGCAGACATTCTGCCTTTGATTCCCTGAGGGACCACACCCCATCTGTAGATCTCATCCTTGGTGTCTTTCTACCCTTATACTCCACACCCCACCTGTAGATCTCATCCTTGGTGTCTTTCTACCCTTATACTCCACACCCCACCTGTAGATCTCATCCTTGGTGTCTTTCTACCCTTATACTCCACACCCCACCTGTAGAGCTCATCCTTGGTGTCTTTCTACCCTTATACTCCAAACCCCACCTGTAGAGCTCATCCTTGGTGTCTTTCTACCCTTATACTCCAAACCCCACCTGTAAAGCTCATCCTTGGTGTCTTTCTACCCTTATACTCCAAACCCCACCTGTAGAACTCATCCTTGGTGTCTTTCTACCCTTACTGTATGTTGTTCCATGCACTGGGTTGGGTTCAAACGAAGGCCAGACATCTTCTGTTTTTTCAGTGTAAACCCTTTGTGAACAGTTCTTCCCTCGTCATGGTTTCTTACCAGTGTTTGGATGTCGAAGGTGGGAGCTCAGTGCCTTGCTCAAGTAGGGTTCCACTCTGTTAAGCACTATCGATACCGGGGATTCAAACTAGCAACCGTTTTCGCTCAGTGGCTGAATTGTGAACTTCACCTAACTGTGGCTGCTTATAATGTTGAGTTAAATCATGTTCAGCACAAAGCGTTGATAGAGACTCTCTGTTAGCTGGTGTGATTTGAATGCTCCAATTTGCATAAGCAAAAGACAAATGAAGGTAACTTATACAAACAACACAATTCACGGACAGCTATAGATAGTTTGGCCTGGTTTAATGGCGGAATTAAGTAAATATAAAATTACTGTGGTTGACAGCCACGTAAAAAAAGAACTGTAAATGGGCTAGCTGATGTAAGAACAGTCTAATACTGGGAAATGGTGGTTTGGGTGCATTTTAAGGAGTTTATTACCTGGTCACAGTGAGATAAAAAAAAATATCTTCTCCTCTCCTCTCCTCTCCTCTCCTCTCCTCTCCTCTCCTCTCCTCTCCTCTCCTTCTCCTCTCCTTCTCCTCTCTTGAGCTTTCCATCCATCAATCCAGCCCTCAATCTTAACCACAGATTACAGTGTTTGACAAGCCACTGAGCAAGAAAGAGCATTAATTGCTACTCAAATCCAAGAGCTGTCAAGGGAGCCCATCTTGAGAGGAAATTGCACCAGTCTGCATGGGGGAAGGAAGCACATTGGCGTTCTAAACGGTTCCATAGAAACACTGCTTTTCCTGACGGTGTGTCTGAACCACACATTTCAAACACTACCCTCCTCCTAAACACCTCCTAAACACCACCTCCTAACACCACCTCCTAAGCACCACCTCCTAAACACCTCCTAAACACCACCTCCTAAACACCACCTCCTAAACACCATCTCCTAAACACCATCTCCTAAACACCTCCTCCTAAACACCATCTCCTAAACACCTCCTCCTAAACACACTCTCCTAAACACCTCCTCCTAAGCACCTCCTCCTAAACAACACTCCTAAACACCACCTCCTAAACACCTCCTCCTAAACACCTCCTCCTAAACACCTCCTAAACACCTCCTCCTCAACCTCCTCCTAAACACCTCCTCCTAAACACCTCCTAAACACCTCCTCCTAAACACCTAAACACCTCCTCCAAAACACCTCCTAAACACCTCCTACTAAACACCACCTCCTAAACACGTCCTCCTAAACACCACCTCCTAAACACTGCCCTCTAATTCACCGCCTCTAAAACAGTGGGCGGGCTTTGGGCCTGGATTGGCTGTAAGGGGGCAGGCTTTGGGCCTGGATTGGCTGTAAGGGGGCGGGCTTTGGGCCTGGATTGGCTATAAGGGGCAGGCTTTGGGCCTGGATTGGCTGTAAGGGGCAGGCTTTGGGCCTGGATTGGCTGTAAGGGGCAGGCTTTGGGCCTGGATTGGCTGTAAGGGGCAGGCTTTGGGCCTGGATTGGCTGTAAGGGGGCGGGCTTTGGGCCTGGATTGGCTGTAAGGGGCAGGCTTTGGGCCTGGATTGGCTGTAAGGGGGCGGGCTTTGGGCCTGGATTGGCTGTAAGGGGACGGACCTTGGACCTGGATTGGTTGTATGGAGGATCAGTTGACACCGCTTAGACAATAACAGCCAGTCCACAAAGACCTAATCAGCAAAGGAAATGATGATCCAGCTTACCAAGCTAACTATAAGACTGGGCTCCAGTACGTCTAACA
>CM030173.1:1705544-1713044 GCA_017639675.1 Aplochiton taeniatus | reverse complement strand
ATACAAGACCATTGATAATCTCCCTCGATCTGGGGCCCCACGCAAGATCTCATCCCGTGGGGTCAAAATGATCATGAGAACGGTGAGCAAAAATCCCAGAACTACACGGAGGGACCTGATGAATGACCTGCAGAGAGCTGGGACCAAAGTAACAAAGGCTACCATCAGTAACACACTACGCCGAGAGGGACTCAAATCCTGCAGTGCCAGGCGTGTCCCCCTGCTTAAGCCAGTACATGTCCAGGCCCGTCTAAAGTTTGCCAGAGAGCATATGGATGATCCAGAAGAGGATTGGGAGAATATCATGTGGTCAGATGAAACCAAAATAGAACTTTTTGGTAAAAACTCAACTCGTCGTGTTTGGAGGAAGAAGAATGCCGAGTTGCATCCCAAGAACACCATACCTACTGTGAAGCATGGGGGTGGAAACATCATGCTTTGGGGCTGTTTTACTGCAAAGGGGACAGGACGACTGATCCGTGTTAAGGGAAGAATGAACGGGGCCATGTATCATGAGATTTTAAGCCAAAACCTCCTTCCATCAGTGAGAGCATTAAAGATGGAACGTGGCTGGGTCTTCCAGCATGACAATGATCCCAAACACACCGCTCGGGCAACGAAGGAGTGGCTCCGTAAAAAGCATTTCAAGGTCCTGGAGTGGCCTAGCCAGTCTCCACACCTCAACCCCATAGAAAATGTGTGGAGGGAGTTGAAAGTCCGTGTTGCCCAGCGACAGCCCCAAAACATGACTGCTCTAGAGGAGATCTGCATGGAGGAATGGGCCAAAATACCAGCTACAGTGTGTGCAAACCTAGTGAAGACTTACAGGAAACGTTTGACCTCTGTCATTGCCAACAAAGGTTATGTTACAAAGTATTGAGTTGAACTTTTCTTATTGATCAAATACTTATTTTCCACCATCATTTACAAATAAATTCTTAAAAAATCCTACAATGTGATTTCCTGGATTTTTTTTTCTCATTTTTGTCTCTCATAGTTGAAGTGTACCTATGATGAAAATGACAGACCTCTCTCATCTTTCTAAGTAGGAGAACTTGCACAATCAGTGGCTGACTAAATACTTTTTGGCCCCACTGTATATACAGTATAGCTCCTTTGATAAAGCATAGAGCCTTTATGTTAATATAATAATGATATATACAGTATCGCTACTCTGATAAAGCAGTCTTTATTTTAATATATGAATGATATATGTTGCTCCTTTGATAAAGCATAGAGGCTTTATGTTAATATAATAATGATATATACAGTATAGCTCCTTTGATAAAGCATAGAGTCTTTATGTTAATATAATAATGATATATACAGTATACAGGGTTTTCTTCTTCCGCCATATCTTCCTCTATTGATTTCAGGCTAGCTTTTTGTCCCTGTGCAAAGGTGGGAAAAAGTGGATCCTGGGGGTTGGGGTCATGGGGGGGGTCACCCAGAGAGAGAGAGAGAGAGAGAGAGAGAGAGAGAGAGAGAGAGAGAGAGAGAGAGAGAGAGAGGGATCTGTATATTTGAATTCATCTACATATATATTTATTAATACTTTTTTGTTCTCTTTCCGTTGCGTTCTCGAAGTATGTATCCAAGCTTTGGCAATACGAATGTAATATTTGTCATTGCCAATAAAGCAACTTTTGAATTTGAATTGAGAGTGAGAGAGAGACAGAGAGTGAGAGAGAGAAAGAGAGAGTGAGAGTGAGAAAGAGAGATGTCTTAGCATGAGTGAAGCAGTCTAATGAATCCATTAGCTTTATGTATGTATGTATGTATATATATATATAGAGAGAGAGAGAGAGAGAGAGAGAGAGAGAGAGAAAGAGAGAGAGGGAAAGAGAGAGAGGGAAAGAGAGAGAGGGAAAGAGAGAGAGGGAAAGAGAGAGAGGGAAAGAGAGATGTCTTAGCCTGAGTGAAGCAGTCTAATGAATCCATTAGCTTTATGTATGTATGTATATATATATATATAGAGAGAGAGAGAGAGAGAGAGAGAAAAAGAGAGAGGGAAAGAGAGAGAGGGAAAGAGAGAGAGGGAAAGAGAGAGAGGGAAAGAGAGAGAGAGAGAGAGAGAGAGAGAGAGAGAGAGAGGGAAAGAGAGAGAGGGAAAGAGAGAGAGGGAAAGAGAGAGAGGGAAAGAGAGATGTCTTAGCCTGAGTGAAGCAGTCTAATGGATCCAGTAGCTATATGTATATATACACTGTACTGTGCAAAAGTTTTAGGCAGATGTGAAAAAAATGCTGGCTAAAATCTGAAGGTGGTCACAGCAAATATTGATTTGATTTAGATTGTTCATTCACTTTGCATTTACTTAATTGATGAAAACAAACTGTTAACACTTTTTTAAAGCATTCTTACTTTACACCACCTGCCTAAAACTTTTGCACAGTACTGCATACATATATATATATATATATATATATATATATATATATATATACAGTGGGGCAAAAAAGTATTTACTCAGCCACTGATTGTGCAAGTTCTCCTACTTAGAAAGATGAGAGAGGTCTGTCATTTTCGTCATAGGTACACTTCAACTATGAGAGACAAAAATGAGAAAATAAATCCAGGAAATCACATTGTAGGATTTTTTAAGAAATTATTTGTAAATGATGGTGGAAAATAAGTATTTGGTCACCCACAAACAAGCAAGATTTCTGGCTCTCACAGACCTGTAACTTCTTCTTTAAGAAGCTCTTCTGTCCTCCACTCGTTGACTGTATTAATGGAACCTGTTTGACCTCGTTATCTGTATAAAAGACACCTGTCCACAGCCTCAAACAGTCAGACTCCAAACCAACCTGCTTGCCTATTGCAGATTCACTCTTCCCAGCCTGGTGCAGGTCTACAATTTTCTTCCTGGTGTCCTTCAACAGCTCTTTGGTCTTGGCCATGGTTGAGTTTGGAGTCTGACTGTTTGAGGCTGTGGACAGGTGTCTTTTATACAGATAACGAGGTCAAACAGGTTCCATTAATACAGGTAACGAGTGGAGGACAGAAGAGCTTCTTAAAGAAGAAGTTACAGGTCTCTGAGAGCCAGAAATCTTGCTTGTTTGTGGGTGACCAAATACTTATTTTCCACCATCATTTACAAATAAAAAATCCTACAATGTGATGTCCTGGATTTTCTTTTCTCATTTTTGTCTCTCATAGTTGAAGTGTACCTATGATGAAAATGACAGACCTCTCTCATCTTTCTAAGTAGGAGAACTTGCACAATCAGTGGCTGACTAAATACTTTTTGGCCCCACTGTATATATATGGAGAGAGAGAGAGAGAGAGAGAGAGAGAGAGGGAGAAGTCTTAGCCAGAGTGAAGCGGTCTAATGGGTCCAGCAGCTGCTTGACTCTGTCTTCAGAGTGGAGTGGGGACTCTAATAGGAGACATTGTCTTAACACGGCCAGGGCCTGGTACCAGCTACCACCTCAGAGTCAGGGACTAGGAAAGAGAGGGATAGAAAAAGAGAGAGAGAGGGAAGGAGCGAGAGAGAGAGAGAGAGAGAGAGAGAGAGAGAGACAGAGAGATAGAGAGAGGGAGAGCTTGAGATTGAAAGAGAGAGAGGGAGAGAGGGAGAGAAAGAGATAGAGACTGAGACAGAGAGAGACAGAGAGAGACTGAGAGAGAGGGAGGGGGAGGGAGGGGGAGAGAGAGGGAGGCTGTCTGTGGGAGGCTCTTCTGAGGGTTGGTAGTTGCCGGTTGGCACCACGATGCAGCTGTCTGTTGTGGAAGACGTACCTGAGTAGCCATGGACTTTGGTTTCGGCTTTTGAACACAATGCAGCACCAGTGTGTGTGTGTGTGTGTGTGTGTGTGTGTGTCTGTGTGTGCGTGCGTGCGTGTGTGTGTGTGCGTCTTTGTGTGTGTAGATGTGTGTGTGTCTTTGTGTATATCTTTTTGTGTGTGTGTGTGCTGTTGCGTGATGGCAGGGGGATTGAAAGTACCTTCATGTTTTGAATGTCTGTGTATGTGTCTGGTGTGCTTGTGTATGAGCCCAAGAGAGAGAGAGAAAGACAGGGAGAGAGAGAGAGCATGAATAAGAAAGAGAAAGAAAGAGAGAGAGACATACGCATCCCCCACCACTACCCACCCCAAACCAACCACCCCCAGCACTGCCCCAACCCCCACCCCACCTACTCCCCACATCCACCCCCCACCCCCACCCCCACCCCCCCCCCCCCCCCACCTGCCCAGGCTGTTTTGTGAAGCATTTTTCTCTTTCTATAATCGGTTATTTCTAGCCAGCCAGGGTGCCCTCTTCCCTACCATTGGAATGAAACCACTTTTCTGACAGGCCTCTCTGTCACCTGCTCTAACCCTAGCCCTAACCCTAACCCTAACCCTAACCCTAGCCCAACATAAGCAGAGAGGGATGTTTGTCCTGGTATAGAGTGATGTCATCATTGTGCTCTGTTTCGAGTGCTGTTATGTGTAAAGAGTAAACCCTTGACCGGAGAACTAGTCCCACCTCCACACAGTGTCATCAATTCAATTCAGTTCAATTCATCATTGTTTATCGTCCTGGGAGGACAATTCTGTGCAGCATAAAAGAAACAGTATAGAGACCAGTATACTGTACATACAACAACAAAAACACTACAACCAACAGGTCAACACAAACATTTGGTTTGCAAAGGGCCCAGTAAAATATGTGCAAATAGTCTGAATATAGCAGAGAGAATCAACAGAAGGTGGACTAAAGTTCCTTGTTGATGGTAGCTATTAAGAAGCTTTACACCAGCCAATCAAATCACCTAACACCTCCCGTGTGCAGACAGCATTGGGACGCAGACTGACAACAACAGAATCATCAGCGTTTTTATAATAGGCCTAGTCTCCTTTTCTCATTGCTCCTGCAACTGTCAGAGTACAGTATGTACAGTGAGGGGGATGTAACACAGCATACAGGCACATTTCACTACCTGAAGTGAAGTGACAGGAAGTGAAGTAACAGGAAGGGAAGTGACAGTAAAGAGACAGGAAGTTAAGTGACAAGAAGTAAAGAGACAGGAAGTGAAGCAACAGGAAGTGAAGAGACAGCGACAGGAAGTGAAGTGACAGGAAGTGAAGTGACAGAAAGCTAAGTGACAAGAAGTAAAGAGACAGGAAGTGACAGGAAGTAAAGAGACAGGAAGTGAAGTAACAGGAAGTGAAGAGACAGGAAGTGAAGTGACAGGAGGTGAAGTGATGAAAACTGAAGAAAAAGGAAGTGAAGAGATAGAAAGTGAAGAAAAAGGAAGTGACTCACCATGAAGTGAAGTGACTTAAAAAAGTGAGATGAAGTGTCCCTGACAGCTTGTAGTGACGAGGCACACTGCAAGCACAAAGCCCATCATCAGCTGTTTCAAAGACAGGTAGATACGCTTGTGTCAAGTGATGCTTTAACAAGTCTTTCAAAGTCTGAAATGTATGTACGGCTCATCAAATACTCATTCAAACTTCTTTTACATTCTAGAAGAAGAAATATCCAAACGTGAAGCTGAAATGTAATGAGAACAAATGGAGTAATTTTTCCTCTGTGCATTTTTTTTGTAAAACTGATTCCCCAGCAGAAAGCATTGTCATTCGGTAAATCAACATTCATTGAAGGCATCCTGACACTAATAGCTGTGTGAAGGCATGGTTCTTGGCAGCGGCCATCTTGTTTGATGGCATGCTGAGAAGTGCAAGAGTACAGTGTTTTCTCCTCTCCTGGCGTGAGCTTTGCCTGTGGGGGGTAACCGTTTACCTGGCTTCTTTCAGTTGGGCTGCACGGCCCCAAATTGATCCAATTATCACAGCCGCTAAACATTTGAAACCAAATGCAGCCGTTCAAATTTAAAAACACATTTTTTATTAATTTTTTTATTAACCCGAGAACAAAGGTGGAGTGGGGTTGTGAGGAACGTGACATTTTTTTTTGGGTGCCTAGATGAGATGTTTTTCAGTAGAATGTACCCTTCAGGTTACTCTGCCTAGATGAGATGTTTTTCAGTAGAATGTACCCTTCAGGTTACTCTGCCTAGATGAGATGTTTTTCAGTAGAATGTACCCTTCAGGTTACTCTGCCTAAAGGAGATGTTTTTCAGTAGAATGTACCCTTCAGGTTACTCTGCCTAGATGAGATGTTTTTCAGTAGAATGTACCCTTCAGGTTACTCTGCCTAGATGAGATGTTTTTCAGTAGAATGTACCCTTCAGGTTACTCTGCCTAGATGAGATGTTTTTCAGTAGAATGTACCCTTCAGGTTACTCTGCCTAAAGGAGATGTTTTTCAGTAGAATGTACCCTTCAGGTTACTCTGCCTAAATGAGATGTTTTTCAGTAGAATGTACCCTTCAGGTTACTCAGGTCTGATTTAGAAATCTTTCCCCCTTGTGATTCTTCATCCCTGTGCCTGTGACAGCTCTTTGCATTGTAAAGTGCTGAAAAGGTCTAAACCTCCAAGGCTGTTTTTATTCTTCTTTCAAGCAGTGACCATTGTGAAGGTGAACAGCCAAAGGAAGGCCATACGGGAGAATCATTTTTTTGTTTCTCAAAGCACCTAGTTTGAAAGGGTCCATAGTTTACACTGTAGCTTTTTCATCACCATCAAATCAGACTCATCTGGAATCTAATATAATCAGGGAAAAGGCGTGGGAGGGTTAGAATGTGAGATGGCAGAGAGATGTCTAACAAGAAAGGATTACGGGTGCAAGGTTTTCCCATCACAAAGGCAACGAGAGAAGTTATCTAAGAGCAGTGTACATGGAAGGACCTCTAGTCCTGTTCATCCACTATGATGAGAGAGAGAGAGAGAGAGAGAGAGAGAGGGGGAGAGAGAGAGAGAGAGAGAGGGGGAGAGAGAGAGAGATAGAGGGAGAGGGAGGGAAGGAGGGAGAGAGAGAGAGAGGGAGGGAGATAGGGAGGGATGGAGAGAGAGAGAAGGAGGGAGAGAGAGAGAGAGAGAGAGAGAGAGAGAGAGAGAGAGAGAGAGAGAGAGAGAGAGAGAGAGAGAGAGAGAGAGAGAGAGAGAGAGAGAGAGAGAGAGAGAGAGATGGTGAAAGACAACTTGGATGCTAATCCAGGAAGGAGTGGTTTCCTTTCCATTTACATCCTGGCCCTTTCAAAGCAGACAATACACCTGAAGGGAATGGGATTGTGTGTGTGTGGGTGTGTTTTGTGTGTGTGTGGGTGTGTATGTGTGTGTGTTTGTGTGTGTGTGTGTGTGTGTGTTTGTGTGTGTGCGTGTGTGTGTGTGTGTGTGTGTGTGTGTGTGTGTGTGTGTGTGTGTGTGTGTGTGTGTGTTATTTCATCACAATAAGGGCGCTAGCCTTCAAATGACACAGTCTTTCGCCTCTCACTCACTGGAGGTGGGAATTGGTGCAGATCTGGTTACCTCATTATGCTGTGTGTGTGTGTGTGTGTGTGTGTGTGTGTGTGTGTGTGTGTGTGTGTATGTGTGTGTGTGTGTGTGTGTGTGTGTGTGTTCTGATCTAACTCAACCACAGTGGTGACATACTGTGCAGTGCTACTCATGG
>CM030173.1:1701031-1703531 GCA_017639675.1 Aplochiton taeniatus | reverse complement strand
TCAGTACCATTCTCTCAGTACCTCTCTCTCTCTCAGTACCACTCTCTCTCTCAGTACCACTCTCTCAGTACCATTCTCTCAGTACCATTCTCTCAGTACCATTCTCTCAGTACCTCTCTCTCTCAGTACCACTCTCTCTCTCAGTACCATTCTCTCAGTACCATTCTCTCAGTACCACTCTCTCTCTCAGTACCACTCTCTCTCTCAGTACCATTCTCTCAGTACCATTCTCTCAGTACCACTCTCTCAGTACCACTCTCTCTCTCAGTACCATTCTCTCAGTACCATTCTCTCAGTACCACTCTCTCTCACAGTACCATTCTCTCAGTACCATTCTCTCAGTACCACTCTCTCAGTACCATTCTCTCAGTACCATTGTCTCAGTACCACTCTCTCTCTCAGTACCACTCTCTCAGTACCACTCTCTCTCTCAGTACCATTCTCTCAGTACCACTCTCTCTCTCAGTACCACTCTCTCTCTCAGTACCATTCTCTCAGTACCACTCTCTCTCTCAGTACCACTCTCTCTCTCAGTACCATTCTCTCAGTACTATTCTCTCAGTACCACTCTCTCAGTACCATTCTCTCAGTACCACTCTCTCAGTACCACTCTCTCTCTCAGTACCATTCTCTCAGTACCACTCTCTCAGTACCACTCTCTCTCTCAGTACCATTCTCTCAGTACCACTAGCTACTGTCATGTCGCCCAGCCCATCTCCTCTTTTACTTCTGAGTGGCCCTCCCTCCCTCCCTCCCTCTCCTCTATGTCTCACCCCGGCCTCGGAAAAGCCAAGGGACTCTGTTTGCAGACTTTCTTCTCTTTTTTCTCCATCCCTTCCTTCTGGTAAATAATCCTTCTTCATCCGCTCTACAGTGCGTTGAAAGCGTTTAATGAAAATCAGGAGACTGTTTGAAGTTGAAGCAGATTTCAAACTTTTTCTTGTTTTGTTGACGTGCATGCAGCATTGTTGCTGTTTGAGACCAAAGCTCATGAAATGTGTTGATATCTCTGTGGCTCTTCTCTCATCTGAGTCTTACCTGTAGGTAACTTGTTGATCAAAAGGAAGTAAGAGAAAAAGAAAGACATAGAGAGAGAGAGAGAGAGAGAGAGAGAGAGAGAGAGAGAGAGAGAGAGAGAGAGAGAGACAAAGAGAGAAATAAAAACCAGGAAAAACAAGTGGTTGATTAACTTGCGTCTGAAAGTCAAAGCTTTGGATCGAAGCGGCTTGCCTGCTAGTCTCAAAAGCTTCATCTGCAGACACATTTCAAAAAGGCTTAGTTTTAATGCACACCCTCACCACAGACACACACACACACCCTCACCACACACACACACACACACACACACACGCACGCACACACACACACACACACACACACCCTCACCACACACACACACACACACACACACACCCTCACCACACACACACACACACACACACACACACACACACACACACACATCTATACACACACACACACACACACCCTCACCACACACACAGACACACACACACACACACACACACACACACACAGACACGCACTCCTTGGTTCCAGCACATAAGCTGCTACCCCTGTCAAGGCTCCATGTTGTTAGTACAGTTTCTTGCCTTAGTAATCAATGGCCCTCCAGCTCTGCCACTCCATCACTCACTGCCTGCATGAAGTGTGATGAAACTCTGCAGGTCTGTGACTAAGCTCCTGGAGTCTGGAGCTCCTGTCTGGATATGTTTCAGTTGGTGATACGTTTCATAAGAACACACACACACACAGAACACACACACGGCACATACACACCACTCACACTCATACATGTACCCCTCGCCCCCCACACACACACATGCCAGAGACACACACACGCACAGCACACACACACACACGCGCACACACACACACACACACACACACACACACACACACACACACACACACACCCACACAAACATACGTTTTGGGGCTTTTATCTAGCCATAAAGTTTTATCCAGATAACTAGATTATATCCCGCTGAGCTCCAATAAGCCTAGATTTGACTCACTCCTCTGACTGTCTGTGTGTCTGTGTGTCTGTCTGTCTGTCTGTCTGTCTGTCTGTCTGTCTGTCTGTCTGTCTGTCTGTCTGTCTGTCTGTCTGTCTGTCTGTCTGTCTGTCTGTCTGTCTGCCTTTCTGTCTGAGTAATTGACTGTCTACCTGTGTATCTGTCTGTCTGTCTGTCTGAGTAACTGTCTGTCTGTCTGTCTGTCTGTCTGTCTGTCTGTCTGTCTGTCTGTCTGTCTGTCTGTCTGTCTGTCTGTCTGTCTGTCTGTCTGTCTGTCTGTCTGTGTCTCTTCTAACTCTCTCTCCGTTGGCTCATCTGCTGCGTCCTGTGTAAGGTCTAAATCCATCCCCCCATGTCCTGTGTAACGTTTAAACCCATCCCCCCATGTCCTGTGTAACGTTTAAACCCATCCCCCCATGTCCTGTGTGACGTTTAAACCCATCCCCCCATGTCCTGTGTAA
>CM030173.1:1653531-1696031 GCA_017639675.1 Aplochiton taeniatus | reverse complement strand
CTAAAGTTATAACAGACATTGAGGTTGACTGGTTTATTCATCTTAAAGTTATAACAGACATTGAGGTTGACTGGTTTATTCATCTTAAAGTTATAACAGACATTGAGGTTGACTGGTGTATTCATCTTAAAGTTATAACAGACATTGAGGTTGACTGTTTTATTCATCTTAAAGTTATAACAGACATTGAGGTTGACTGGTTTATTCATCTTAAAGTTATAACAGACATTGAGGTTGACTGCTGGTTAATTCATCTTAAAGTTATAACAGATATTGAGGTTGACTGGTTTATTCATCTTAAAGTTATAACACATCTTAAAGTTATAACACAAAGTTATAACATTGAGGTTGACTGGTTTATTCATCCTAAAGTTATAACAGACATTGAGGTTGACTGGTTTATTCATCCTAAAGTTATAACAGACATTGAGGTTGACTGGTTTATTCATCTTAAAGTTATAACAGACATTGAGGTTGACTGGTTTATTCATCCTAAAGTTATAACAGACATAGAGGTTGACTGGTTTATTCATCTTAAAGTTATAACAGACATTGAGGTTGACTGTTTTATTCATCTTAAACTTATTACAGACATTGAGGTTGACTGGTTTATTCATCTTAAAGTTATAACAGACATTGAGGTTGACTGGTTTATTCATCTTAAAGTTATAACAGACATTGAGGTTGACTGCTGGTTAATTCATCTTAAAGTTATAACAGATATTGAGGTTGACTGGTTTATTCATCTTAAAGTTATAACACATCTTAAAGTTATAACACAAAGTTATAACATTGAGGTTGACTGGTTTATTCATCCTAAAGTTATAACAGACATTGAGGTTGACTGGTTTATTCATCCTAAAGTTATAACAGACATTGAGGTTGACTGGTTTATTCATCCTAAAGTTATAACAGACATTGAGGTTGACTCGTTTATTCATCCTAAAGTTATAACAGACATAGAGGTTGACTGGTTTATTCATCTTAAAGTTATAACAGACATTGAGGTTGACTGTTTTATTCATCTTAAACTTATTACAGACATTGAGGTTGACTGGTTTATTCATCTTAAAGTTATAACAGACATTGAGGTTGACTGGTTTATTCATCTTAAAGTTATAACAGACATTGAGGTTGACTGCTGGTTAATTCATCTTAAAGTTATAACAGACATTGAGGTTGACTGGTTTATTCATCTTAAAGTTTTAACAGACATTGAGGTCGACTGCTAGTTAATTCATCTTAAAGTTATAACAGACATTGAGGTTGGTTGTTTTCTGTTGTTTTTGTTCCAGAGTTCTGAGGTGGATCAGGGAGAAAGCAGAGACACCTGTTGGTCAACGTCAATCTTCTAGATGGAAAAACTCAAGGTCTGTGACATAGAGTTGTGATTTTATTACTTGGTCCATAAATGAATGAGTTGGTTTATAATCAATGTCGTTTTCATTACTTAACTAATGTTCAAGGCTCAAGGCAACCGTTTTGCCTTGTATTTGAGATAACCAAGTCATGATTAACCTAATAAACTCAGAGAGCTGGAGTTAGGGTTAGGGTTAGGGTTAGGGTTATGTTGCACTATGAAAATCTGAGCTTTTACAGTCGGGCAATCCCTCCGATTCTCCCCGGTGTATTTATTCACAAATGCTTGAAAAATAAAAGAAGAGTCTGCTGACTCATGGTGGGCTTAGTGGCCTGGTAGCTACCCCCAGTGCTAGTGTGTAATCTGCTGACTCATGGTAGGTACCCCCCCGTGCTAGTGTGTAATCTGCTGACTCATGGTAGGTACCTCCAGTGCTTGTGTGTAATCTTGGTGGTTATGTAACACTCATGGTAGGTACCACCAGTTCTAGTGTGTAATCTGCTGACTCAGGTAGGTACCCCAGTGCTAATGTGTAATCTGCTGACTCATGGTAGGTACCCCCTGCTAGTTTGTAATCTGCTGACTCATGGTAGGTACCCCCAGTGCTAATGTGTATGGACTCATGTGAGGTCTTCTCATATCGGGCTAATGCCCAACCAAAGCATCCAATCTTCCAGATTATGGGTCTCTGAATCCATTCGCGGCCATCTGCCAGGACATGTAATTGAATGTACTTCACGGTGTAATCTGCTGTATCTGGGTAAATGCACAGTGTGTGTGGTGTGTGTGTGTGTGCGCGTGTGTGTGCATAATTGTGTGTATGTGTGTGTGTGTGCGTGTGTGGCATGTAAGTGAGTTTGAGGTTTGTGCGCGTGGTGTTAATGTGTGGCAATGTAAGTGAGTGTGTGTGTGTCATTAACTGTAAATGTTTTGCTGATGGTGCATGAGGCCTATTCATATTTTATATTCTTATAATAATCACATTTCATAATTATAATCTGTTACTCGTAAACAGCAGGGAAAAAAATTGTTGGTAAAGCGTGTCGTTAAGTATCCCACTTCCCAGAAAATATAAATATATAACATGCAGTGAAGGATATAATTATAATTATTATTAAATTATTAAATTAATATATAAAATACAGAAAAGATGCTCTCCACGTGTTGTCTTTCACGTTGCCTCGGCGACGCTGTGATGCTGCGCCCTGGGAACGCTGTTTGCTTCCTCATTCAACCTTTCTGTGTTTCCTTTCCCATCCTGCTGTGGTGAATTACACAGTAGGCGCAGATTCGTCACTAAAGCCCTGTCCCTCTTTGAACCAGGTGTTAGAATACAATAAAATACAATACAATACAATACAATAAAATACCAATACAATACAATACAATACAATACAATACAACATAATACAAGATAGCTTCATTGTCCACATAGTGGAGAACTGTCTTTGTCTTGACTGCTTGGGCAGCAGCAAAGAGTCAAAGCGAAGGGTTTGGAGAGAAAAGACATCCAGGACAAGACAACGGCACAGCAGAACAATACCAGCCATTGCAGATATGTACATTAATACACACTGCTCATACCATGTCTAAATGATACCATGTGGGAAATGTACCATGTCTAAATGATACCATGTCTAAATGATACCATGTCTAAATGATACCATGTCTAAATGATATCATGTCTAAATGATACCATGTGGAAATGATACCATGTCTAAATGATACCATGTCTAAATGATACCATGTCTAAATGATATCCTAAATGTACATGTGGAAATGATACCATGTCTAAATGATACCATGTCTAAATGATACCATGTGGAATGATACCATGTCTAATGATACCATGTCTAAATGATACCATGTCTAAATGATACCATGTGGAAATGATACCATGTGGAAATGGACAGAAGAGCATGACAACACTGTAGAGGCGGTATGTGACAAACAGACAGGCAGACAAACAGACAGACAGGCATAGAGACAGGCAGACAGGCAGAGAGATAGGCAGACAGACAGGCAGACAAACAGACAGACAGGTATAGAGACAGACAGACAAACAGGTATAGAGACAGACAGACAGGCAGACAAACAAACAGACAGGTATAGAGAAAGACAGACAGGCAGACACACAGACAGACAGGTATAGAGACAGATAGACAGACAGGCAGACAAACAGACAGACAGGCATAGAGACAGGCAGACAGGCAGAGAGATAGGCAGACAGATAGGCAGGCAGAGAGATGGACAGATAGACAGACAGACAGACAGATATACAGACAGACAGACAGACAGACAGACAGACAGACAGACAGACAGACAGACAGACAGACAGACAGACAGACAGACAGGTAAACACATAGTCAGTCAGGCAGACAGGCAGGCAGACAGACAGACAGACAGACAGGAAGAGCAGTATGTTGTTCGATGTTCCCAGCTGCCTTGGGTCTATGTCCTCTAGTGAGCAATGAAATAAATAGTGAGATGGTGTGTCAAGGTATTAGTGCAGCCTTCAACCACTGCTGTGCAACGGCTGGAAAGTTTCCACGATCGAAACCAAAAGGGCAACCTCTACCAAGCCTTGGTTGAATGGATTTGTTTGTGATGCGTTAGGGTTAGGTTAAGTTAGGTTAAGCCTAACTCTAACCCTCTACCAAGCCTTGGTTGAATGGCTTTGTTTGTGATGGGTTAGGGTTAGGTTAAGTTAGGTTAAGCCTAACTCTAACCCTCTACCAAGCCTTGGTTGAATGGCTTTGTTTGTGATGGGTTAGGGTTAGGTTAAGTTAGGTTAAGCCTAACTCTAACCCTCTACCAAGCCTTGGTTGAATGGCTTTGTTTGTGATGGGTTAGGGTTAGGTTAAGTTAGGTCAACCCTAACCCTAACCCTCTACCAAATGTTGGTTGAGTAGCTGTTTGCGATGGGGAAACTCAACGGACTGTTTATTTTGTTGCAGAAGTTTAGGATGCCTTGTAATATTTGCGTTCCATTCAAAACTTGATCCATGGAATTCCCATTTCAACATGTCGACTCTTAAGATCTGGATTGGAGGCTTTATTTCAAGCCGTGATTTTCTAACATTTCCACATTCTCACTGCTGCTATAATACCTATATTTTGTTTGACTTTGTGTGGGTGTATGTGTGTGTGTGTTTGTGTGTGTGCGTGTGTGCGTGCGTGTGTGTGCGTGCGTGTGTGAGAGTCCGTCTGCATTTGCATGAATTTGGCTCAGATAATCCACCAGACTGGTAGAATGTTATAAGTGAGTGCTGGAGAGGCCAACTCGCTCTGCCACACATAGCCCACACACACACACACAGAGATTGTTGCCGTTTATTTTGTGTTCGCGTGTGTGCGTTTAGCATATTACCCAACACACCGCTTCCTTTGGAACGCGGGCCTGGAATCAAAGAGTTGCTTTGCAGATTGAAAAGGGGGGATTTTACAGCAGTTTATGAGTCGGGAATGAATTCAAGGACCGCCGAGAGCCTAGAGACCTCCAATTGGCACGCCGAGGGAATCCAATCGTAACACCGCTGACCGAGAGAGGAACGATTTTAAATTGGTTCCGAAAAATTGGTTGTTTCATTTGAATAGAGGCGAGGCGGTGGGTTTTTGAAATAGAATATGTTTTCAGATAATGCTTTGCGAGATGTCCCCCCGCCCCTCTCTATTTCCAGACTCTGGGTCACGATACCTGGACATCGTAAAAAAACAATATATATATATATATATATATATATATATATATATATTATATAATATATATTATATATATATATATATATATATATATATATAATATATATATATATATTATTATATTATATATATGAATCAGCTGGTATTAGGGCTACGACATTATTCAGAACCTGAGGGTGGGTGCAGACAATAAAATACAAACCAAACCAGAACAATGACTGGGTGCCCCAAAATGACACTAAGTTTAAAAGGCTGCTAAGCCTGCCCGACGTTGTCATAGCGAAGCAGACACGAGACACCGAGGGCGTATTGACTGTGAGTATTGATCATTACAGTAAGCGAGCAGCACATTGAATCAGCTGGTGTTATCTATGGCGCCAGACTGCCTGCTAGAGTGTGGAGGCCTTGTTGCTGCTATAGATTTCCTGTCCTTAAGAAAGAGACGCCGACCCGGGGAGTATTACGGTGTTTTATTGGAGGGCCGCGATCAAAGTTTACCACATGCGCCGTTGTTGAACTCAAAAACATAGATTATTTGGGAGATATTCCTTTCTCTCAGACGATGAAAGGCAAGTGGTGAGAATAAGCCAGTTCCCCGACCGAAAGAAGAGAATAGAAAAATCCTCTCTGCTTCTATTGATCGAACAAAGTGCCTCCAGACATTTTTTGTCAATTTCTAAAAAACGCTTTCTGCAATCTTTCAATTCATCTCGTGTTATGGTTTCAACCTTTGTTTCTAAACCTGCCGTAAAAAAAAAAGAAACTAACGCTGAAAAGGCGGGCGGAAAATCCAGCCAGCCAGGCACCAGCTCGAAGCGATAGCTAACTTCAGCCAGCGGATGGTCTTGGAGGAAGCAAAGGGAAGTTTAATGAACAGAGCCCATGTTGATCTATGGACTAAACACTCGTTAATTATGTTGCGAGCAGGCTTTTCATTGAGCGAGAGGGAGCGAGGTCCCGTCTCTCTAATGCTAATGCACGGCCAGGGAGGAGTGGAATTTGATGGAGTTTAGTGCCGTGAGGGTGAAACTTGAGTAACAAATGATTTCTCTATCCCATGCACTGAAATACTTATCCCCCCCCCACTCCCTATTACTATCTGTCATTCAATGAAGCTCCCTCCACCCTCTAGGCCCCCCCCCCCCTCTCTCTCTCTCTCACTCTCGCTCTCTCTCTCTCTCTCTCTCTCTCTCTCTCCCCCTCTCCCTCAGTCTCTCTCTCCTCCGCACTTTTTTCCTCTCAGTGTTTCTGTGATGACACAATAATAACCAACATAATTAGAATGAGCAGAATCGGCATGGCACTCGAAATCCACAATCCCCCCCCCCCCCCCCCCCAGTTGACAACTTGTGGCGTCATTGCCTATAAGAAAATAAAGAAAAAAACAACAGAAACAGGAACTGAAGTTGTTTGTGTCGTCGCCCTTGACAACAGGCCGGCAAACAACGGGTCGGCCATCTTAGGTGTTGCAGGCCTGATTTCAATGTGCCCATTCAACTCTTTATGATTCCATGGAATTACAGATCCACTTCTCGCCCTCCTCGTGTGAGCTCATTCAGGCCAGCTTGAATCATATCATGACTCTTACAGGAGATGGAAACCAGAAAGTTTCTGACAACAAGCTGGCAGCAGAGTTTATTAACTGCAGTTTATGTATGTGTGTGTGTGTGTGTGTGTGTTTGTGTTTTGAGAGAGGGGGAGAGAGAGAGAGAAAGAGAGAGAGGGGGGGAAATACAGAGAGAGAGAGAGAGAGAGAGAGAGAGAGAGAGAGAGAGAGAGAGAGAGAGAGAGAGAGAGATGAAGAAAGAGAAAGATGGAGAGAGAGAGAGAGACAGACAGAGATTGTTTTTCTCCTGTTCCTCTTTGGTTTGTGGTTGTCACTCCCCATCAGCCTGTGTTGACTGGCTGTGCTGACAGTGTTGTTCTCTGTGTGACTCACTGTCAGTGTGTGACCTACACACACACATCTCTCTGTCTCCGTCTCTGTCTCTCTCTCTGGGTGCCTCTGCGCTTCAATCCGAGATGTTTCCCAGTGATCCCCACACTAAATCACACCGCTCGGACTAAATGACAGATTGATTTGACCAAACAAGGCTATTGGACTTGGCAGTCATTTAAAAAACAATATCAGATGATAATTACGTGATTATCCATGCTGTTCATTGTGGAAGGACCTGCATTGGTGTAGGATGCAGAAGAGGAGAAGCTTAAAGGAATCGTTCACCATTTTCGATTTACTTATTTTTACAAATGGAAATAAAAACGACCTGGACGAGACAGGGGCAACTCCAAGAGACATTCAGATATGGTTACACGTAATCAAAATAACAAACTACTGCTTTAAGCAGTCGCTGTGAAGGCGATGTTTCAGGCAGCCTAGTGGGACTGTGATTTATGACGTGGCCTAACTCCCTGCCTGCCCCCTGTCTTT
Source organism: Aplochiton taeniatus (assembly GCA_017639675.1). Lineage (NCBI taxonomy): Eukaryota > Metazoa > Chordata > Actinopteri > Galaxiiformes > Galaxiidae > Aplochiton > Aplochiton taeniatus. Next base: position 1,688,538 of record CM030173.1, on the reverse strand, counting down.
ACGCGTATACTCATGAAACATAAATCTCCACACTTCCCATGCAACCTCAGTCTGTGGACAACCTCGGTACCAGGCAATCCCAGTCGGCATGGCGACCTCGGTACCAGGCAATCCCAGTAGGCATGGCGACCTCGGTACCAGGCAGTCCCAGTCGGCATGGCGACCTCGGTACCAGGCAATCCTCGGAGCTTAAATCCCTAATCCCTGTCTATTCTGTCCCATAGGGAACAGTGCAGTGCCAGGCACAGTTGCACAGGAGCTTTTCCAGACGAATGGAGCGCTTCCCCCTAGACCTACCCTAGGTAATCCCGGGATAAGATGTTTGTCCCGGCGAGACTTCAATCTCACCGGGACTTAAGACTCTCATTAAACAGTCTTATGAGTCGCTACACCTTGCAGGAGAATCAAGACTGGAGACTGCATGGCACCAACTAGACAACTTAAACCTCTCACTGGTTGATACTTTTCAGATGGATTTCTTTTCTTTTCTTTTCCTATTCTACATTTTTTTTAACGAGGGTGGCGAGATGTTTTCGGGTTAGGATTGTGTAAATCTCTTATGCAAGGGTTCCACCTGTTTGAGTTTGGGATAAATGAACCTCCGATTCCCAAGTAAAAATGAGGCTGTGTGTGTGAAAGACAGTGAGGGAGAGACAATCTGTTGGGGTTCATTCACACACACATGCACACACGAACACCCACAAACACACGAGTATGATCTAATTAGTATTTATTCCTCATAATTATTTCTCTTTCCTGGTGTAATCCCCAAAACATATTGCTCCTTGTTTCTTTTGAGTTTAGATTGTAGAAGGAACTTCTGTGCATGAGCCAACCTGCAGTAAAGTCCAATGACCACTAGGGGTGTAAGAGTTCTTATGAGAATATTGCTGATCTTCCATACCGTATAATATATACTTAGAGTATATATTCAGGTGTAAGCAGTGGTAAAGGGAGGAGGTTGAAATCATTCTTTATGACTGGGCTGTTAAGCACTTTTTAAATGAAGGCATATCTGCATCTGCAGTTTGCATGATGAAACCTTTGGCAAACCTTAGTGCGTGACAAAATGCAACAAACCTTCCCTTAAAAAAATAAATGTTTTAGCTTGTTTGTGTGTGTGTGTGTGTGTGTGTGTGTGTGCATGTGTGTGGGCTACCTATTATGAGGAGAAATGCCCCTAATATTCAACAGTGGGAGTAGAGAAAAAACAACAATTTGATAGATTTCAAGTGTGTGTGAGCAGCTGTGATATGCCTGTGCAGCACAGGGTCCATTACCAGGAGAGCAACCCAGCAGGGAGTCGTTAAAAAGGGCCTGTTTGTTACCGCGTGTTAGCCCTCAGCCCCCCCCCTCACCCCCCTGATGGATCTCTGGCCAGCCCGGCGCTAGCTATGCCCCCCCCCCCCCCCCTAACCTCACTCCCCTCAGGGTTCCGAACAGGGTGTTTTTATACGGTTATGGATCTATTGATTTGTTTTTCGTTGGTTTTGGCCGAGGTGGCTGTGTTGCCTTTTGCCTTCGCGTGCGTTCGCATACATCACCAGAGCGTGTCGTCGCACGCACGCACGCACGCACGCACGCACACACACACACACACGCACAGGCCAGGCTGTAAATGACAAATGGCTCTACAAAGAGCTTGCATATTTCTCTTGCTATTTCATGTTGGTTTGCCTTTTTCACGGTGCGTGGAAGAATGTGAAATTGTGCCGATAATGGGAATGTGTATGCGCCTCATATGCCTGTGTGTGTGTGTGTATAGTTTGTAGGTTATATACAGTATATATAAATATATAGATAGATGATAGATGGATGGATGGATATAGATAGATATATAATGGGAATGTGTATGCGCCTCATATGTGTGTGTACAGTATATAGGTTATATACAGTATATGTATGTATATATATAAATATATAGATAGATGATAGATGGATGGATATAGATAGACATTTATATATATATAACAAGTAATTATTGATTTGTTAGTTTGGGTGTATGCGTGTGCCTGTATGCCTATATGTGGGTACAGTTTGTAGGCTTTATACAATTTACATCTAAATATATATTATTACATTGATTTGTTAGTTTGGGTGTATGCGTGTGCCTGTATGCCTACATGTGTGTACAGTTTGTAGGCTTTATACAGTATACATCTAAATATATATTATTACATTGATTTGTTAGTTTGTGTGTGCACCAAATGACACCTTTCTGAAAAATACCATAATGGAGGTCACCTCATACAAGGCTTTGCCCTTCAACGGTAAAATCAACGTTTGAACGATAAAGTTAACCAAAGAGGTTCTAGTGAAGCTGGGTATTATTCATAGGACACTCAAATTGAATCGTGGAGTGTTTATGAAAACAAAGCAGGAAACAAACACCTTCCCTCTGCCTTTGGAAGCCAAGTGTTCTCGGTGTCCATGCAGGCATAATGTAGTCATTAGCTCAGTCTGGTCCGCGTTACATAATCAATGACCTTTTCTCCCCTTCGTACTTTTCCTAAAGAAAGAACAGGCTTTGCTAGCCGCCTCACTATTTACGTTGCGCGCAAACACCAAGGAACGGAACACACAAAGCCACTGAACAAGTGCATTTTCCCCGACGTCGCCCCGACATCACAGAGCTTTTTTTTAAACGCCGCCGGTCCCTGACCATATTCAAGAACATCCCAGGTCTCTCTTTGACGGAATCGTAACCACAGGAAACCCTTAATGCCGTGTGTCGGCATGGCGGCACGACCAAACTAATTGCTTGTGTCCTCCACTCTAATGTGCTCGTTAATCCTCCGTGGCGGCTGATTGGTGCATTCACATGAACAGACGTGGCGACGGTGGAAGCTATGGAGCGAGTGGAGGGGCTGAGACACACGGCCGTTATATCCGACCGGCACTTAGCTCCACCGCGGCCTCCCTCCCTCGCCCCCCCCCCCCCCCGACATCTTTGCATCGCGCTTTCGGAATTAAAATAGATCCTGCGAAATCTTTCAGCCCGCTGATTAGCGTTGCGTGGCGTTGCTGTAATGTGTCTAACCTTGACCCGTCGGGGGAGTGATCCAAGCAGACAGCGGCGGAGGGAAGTCACTGAGTCACCCATCGCTTTTCACGCAGCGCACAGTCACCGCCTTTGTTTACCGAGCTACGAGGAGGACAGTAACACTACCCAGAACTAGTCCAGCTACTGACAGGAACACTACCCAGAGCTAGTCCAGCTACTGACAGGCAGACTACCCAGAGCTAGTCCAGCTACGGACAGGCAGACTACCCAGAGCTAGTCCAGCTACTGACAGGCCCACTACCCAGAGCTAGTCCAGCTACTGACAGGCAGACTACCCAGAGCTAGTCCAGCTACTGACAGGCACACTACACAGAGCTAGTCCAGCTACTGACAGGCAGACTACTCAGAGCTAGTCCAGCTACTGACAGGCCCACTACCCAGAGCTAGTCCAGCTACTGACAGGCACACTACCCACAGAGCTAGTCCAGCTACTGACAGGTACACTACCCAGAGCTAGTCCAGCTACTGACAGGAACACTACCCACAGAGCTAGTCCAGCTACTGACGGGCACACTACCCAGAGCTAGTCCACCTACTGACAGGCAGACTACCCAGAGCTAGTCCAGCTACTGACAAGCAGACTACCCAGAACTAGTCCAGCTACTGACAGGCACACTACCCAGAGCTAGTCCAGCTACGACAGGCAGACTACCCAGAGCTAGTCCAGCTACTGACAGGCACTACCCAGAGCTAGTCCAGCTACTGACAGGCAGACTACCCAGAGCTAGTCCAGCTACTGACAGGCACACTACACAGAGCTAGTCCAGCTACTGACAGGCAGACTACTCAGAGCTAGTCCAGCTACTGACAGGCCCACTACCCAGAGCTAGTCCAGCTACTGACAGGCACACTACCCACAGAGCTAGTCCAGCTACTGACAGGTACACTACCCAGAGCTAGTCCAGCTACTGACAGGAACACTACCCACAGAGCTAGTCCAGCTACTGACGGGCACACTACCCAGAGCTAGTCCACTACTGACAGGCAGACTACCCAGAGCTAGTCCAGCTACTGACAAGCAGACTACCCAGAACTAGTCCAGCTACTGACAGGCACACTACCCAGAGCTAGTCCAGCTACTGACAGGCACACTACCCAGAGCTAGTCCAGCTACTGACAGGCAGACTACCCATAGCTAGTCCAGCTACGGTCAGGCAGACTACCCAGAACTAGTCCAGCTACTGACAGGCAGACTACCCAGAGCTAGTCCAGCTACTGACAGGCACACTACCCAGAGCTAGTCCAGCTACTGACAGGCAGACTACCCAGAGCTAGTCCAGCTACGACAGGCAGACTACCCAGAGCTAGTCCAGCTACTGACAGGCAGACTACCCAGAGCTAGTCCAGCTACTGACAGGCAGACTACCCAGAGCTAGTCCAGCTACGGACAGGCAGACTACCCAGAGCTAGTCCAGCTACTGACAGGCAGACTACCCAGAGCTAGTCCAGCTACGGACAGGCAGACTACCCAGAGCTAGTCCAGCTACTGACAGGCAGACTACCCAGAGCTAGTCCAGCTACTGACAGGCCCACTACCCAGAGCTAGTCCAGCTACTGACAGGTAGACTACCCAGAGCTAGTCCAGCTACTGACAGGCACACTACACAGAGCTAGTCCAGCTACTGACAGGCAGACTACTCAGAGCTAGTCCAGCTACTGACAGGCCCACTACCCAGAGCTAGTCCAGCTACTGACAGGAACACTACCCACAGAGCTAGTCCAGCTACTGACAGGTACACTACCCAGAGCTAGTCCAGCTACTGACAGGAACACTACCCACAGAGCTAGTCCAGCTACTGACAGGCACACTAGCCAGAGCTAGTCCAGCTACTGACAGGAACACTACCCAGAGCTAGTCCAGCTACTGACAGGCAGACTACCCACAGAGCTAGTCCAGCTACTGACAGGCACACTACCCACAGAGCTAGTCCAGCTACTGAGAGAGAGAGAGAGAGGGGGGGGGGGGGGGGGGGGGGGGAGGGGGGGGGGGGGGGGGGGGGGGGGGGGGGGGGGGGAGAGAGAGAACGATAGACAAAGAGAGAGAGAGAGAACAATAGACAGAGAGAGAAGAGAGAGAGAGGGGGGGAGAGGGAGACAGAGAGAGAACGATAGACAGAGAGAGAGAGAGAGGGGGGGGCGAGGGAGACAGAGAGAGAACGATAGACAGAGAGAGAGAGAGGGGGGAGAGAGAGAGATAATGATAGACAGAGAGAAGAGAGAGAGAGAGAGAGTCAGTCAGTACATATAGCACTGAGGCCCTGAATACAGAGGAAGTCAGAGGGAGATATGGATGTGTTGGAAGGGAGGGAACAGCTTTGTGGATCATTTGTTAAGTGCTACGTGTAGAATGTCTATGGTTATTTGAGGACCAGGGTGCAGACTACAAGCAAACAATTCCCCTCTACAGAAGCCTATATACATACATGTATCTGTGTTAATAAAGTTTGTGTGGACTATGTATGTATCTGTTAATAAAGTGTGTGTGGGCTATGTATCTGTGTTAATAAAGTGTGTGTGGGCTATGTATGTATCTGTGTTAATAAAGTGTGTGTGGGCTATGTATGTATGTGTTAATAAAGTGTGTGTGGGCTATGTATGTCATCATCATCATCATCTTCGTCCGCTTATCCGATCGGGTCGCGGAGGTAGTAGTTCCAGCAGAGAGCCCCATCCTTTCCTTTCCCGGGCCACATCCGCCAGCTCTGACTGGGGGATTCCAAGGCGCTCCCCGACCAGCATGGAGATATAATCCCTCCACCTGGTCCTTGGTCTGCCCCGTGGCCTCCGCCCAGCTGGACGTGCCTGGAACACCTCCCTAGGGAGGCGGCCAGGTGGCATCCTAACTAGATGCCCGAACCACCTCAACTGGCTCCTTTCTACGCAAAGAAGCAGCGGATCTACTCCGAGTCCCTCCCGGATGACTGAACTTCTCACCCTATCTCTAAGGGAGAAGCCAGCCACCCGCCGGAGGAAACTCATTTCGGCCTGCTTGTATCCGTGATCTCGTTCTTTCGGTCATGACCCATCCTTCGTGACCATAGGGTGAGAGTAGAACAAAGATAGACCGGAAGATTGAGAGCTTTGCCTTTTGGCTCAACTCTCTCTTCGTTACAACGGTGCGATACAGCGACTGCAATACCGCTCCCGCTGCTCCGATTCTCCGGCCCCAACTCACGTTCCATTTCCCGTCACTCGAGAACAAAACCCCAAGATACTTAAACTCCTTCACTTGGGGTAAGGACTCATTCCCTACCTGGAGTAAACACTCCATCGGTTTCCTGCTGAGAACCATGGCCTCAGACTTGGAGGTGCTGATCTCATCCCAGCCGCTTCACACTCGGCTGCAAACCGATCCAATGAGTGCTGAAGGTCGCAGGCCGATGGCGCCATCAGTACCACATCATCCGCAAAAAGCAGTGACGTGATCCCAAGCTCACCAAGCTGCAGCCCTCCTCCCCCGCGGGCTGCGCCTGAAATCCTGTCCATGAATGTTCACAAACAGAATCGGTGACAAAGCGCAGCCCTGTAGGAGACCAACCCTCACCTGGAAACGAGTTGACTTACTGCCGAGAATCCGGACACAGCTTTCGCTTGGGAGTACAGAGATTGGATGGCCCTAAGTAGTGACCCCCTCACCCCCATACTCCCGCAGCACCTCCCACAATAGCTCCCTGGGGACCCGGTCATACGCCTTCTCTAAATCTACAAAACACATGTAGACCGGATAGTCATACTCCCAGGCCCCCTCCAGGATCCTTGCGAGGGTAAAAGTTGGTCCGTTGTTCCACGCCTGGTCGGAAACCGCATTGTCCTCTTCAATCCGAGGTTCGACTATCGTCCGGACCCTCCTTCCAACACCCTAGAGTAAACTTTCCCGGGGAGGCTGAGTAATGTGATGCCCCTATAATTGGCACACACTCTCCGGTCCCCCTTTTTGAAGAGGGGAACCACCACCCCGGTCTGCCACTCCTTAGGTGCTGTCCCTGACCTCCACGCAATGTTGATGAGACGTGTCATCCATGACAGTCCCTCAACACCCAGAGCCTTCAGCATTTCAGGGCGGATCTCATCAACCCCTGGGGCTTTGCCACTGTGGAGTTGTTTGACTACCTCAGTGACCTCCACCAGGGAAATTGGCGTTGATCCCCCATCATCCTCTAGCTCCGCCTCAACCATAGAGGGGGGGATTTGTCGGGTTTAGGAGTTCCTCAAAGTGCTCCTTCCACCGTCCCATCACCTGATCAGTTGAAGTCAGCAGCGTCCCATCCTTGCTGTATACAGCTTGAATGCTTCCCTGCTTTCCCCTCCTGAGGTGCCGGATGGTTTTCCAGAACAACTTTGGTGCCAGCCTAAAGTCCTTCTCCATGGCTTCTCCGAACTCCTCCCACACCCGCTGCTTCGCCTCTGCCACCGCCGAGGCTGCAGTCCTCCGTGCCTGTCGATACCTTGCAACTGCTTCCGGAGTCCCCCGGGATAACATATCCCGGAAGGCTTCCTTCTTCAGTCGGACGGCTCCCCTGACCCCTGGTGGACACCAGGGGTTTCGGGGATTACCGCCCTTGAGGCACCCAAGACCTTGAGACCACAACTCTCAGACGCGGCTTTAGCAATTGGAGGCTTTGAACATTGCCCACTCTGGTTCTATGCCCCCAGCCCCACAGGGATGCAAGAGAAGCTCCGCCGGAGGTGTGAGTTGAAGGCCTCCCGTACCGGGGCCTCCTCCAGACGTTCCCAGTTCACCCGCACTACACGTTTGGGCTTACCAGGTCTGTCCAGAGGCTTCCCCCGGCCACCTGACCCAACTCACCACCAGATGGTGATCAGTTGACAGCTCCGCCCCTCTCTTTACCCGAGTGTCCAAAACATAGGGCCTCAGATCCGATGACACGATAACAAAATCTATCATTGACCTTCTGCCCAGGGTGCTCTGGTACCAAGTACACTTATGAGCATCCTTATGTTCGAACATGGTGTTCGTTATGGCCAGTCCATGACTAGCACAGAAGTCCAATAACAAGCCACCACTCGGGTTCAGATCCGGGCGGCCGTGCCTCCCAATCACGCCCCTCCAAGTGTCTCCATCATTGCCCACATGTGCGTTGAAGTCTCCCAGTAAGACTACGGAGTCCCCACCAGGAGCCCTATGCAGGACTCCATCCAGGGTCTCCAAGAAGGCCGAATACTCCACACTACTGTTTGGCGCATAGGCGCAGACAACAGTCAGAGTTTTCCCCCCCCGCGACCCGCAGGCGTAGGGAGGCGACCCTCTCATCCACCGGATAAACTCCAACATAGAGGCACTCAGCCGGGGACTTATAAGTATCCCCACTCCCGCCTTGCGCCTCGCACCTTGGGCCACTCCGGAGAAGAATAGAGTCCAACCCCTGTCCAGGATTGAGGTACCAGAGCCGAGGCTGTGCGTAGAGGTAAGCCCCACCAGATCCAACTGGTAGCGCTCCACCTCCCGCACAAGCTCCGGCTCTTTCCCTCCCAGAGAGGTGACGTTCCACGTCCCCAAAGCCAGCCTCTGCCACCCAGGTCTGGTCCGTCGAGACCCTCTGCCTTCACTACCACCTTTCTGGCAGCGCACCCGACCCCATTGGTTCTTCCCGCAGGTGGTGAGCCCACGGGACGGAGAAGTTGAGATGGTGATGGTGTTTTCCACGTTGCTTCTTCGGGCTGTGCCCGGCCGGGCTCCGTGGCAAGCCCGGCCACCAGGCGCTCGCTGACGGGTCCTCCTCCTGGGCCTGGCTCCAGGAGGGGACCCCGGGCTTCCTCGGGGCCGGGTATCTAATCTTCTTCCTCGCTTGTCCATGAGGTGTATTTGGGACCATTCTTTGTCTGGCCCCTCGCCTGAGACAAATTGCCATGGGAGACCCTACCAGGAACACAAGGTTCCAGGCAATACAGCCCTCAGGTTCACAGAGGCCACAAACCTCTCCACCACGTTAAGGTGATGGTCCCCAGGAGAGGTTAGGTAGGTCTGTGTTAATAAAGTGTGTGTGAGCTATGTATGTATGTGTTAATACAGTGTGTGTGGGCTATGTATGTATGTGTTAATAAAGTGTGTGTGGGCTATGTATGTATGTGTTAATAAAGTGTGTGTGGGCTATGTATGTATGTGTTAATACAGTGTGTGTGGGCTATGTATGTATGTGTTAATAAAGTGTGTGTGGGCTATGTATGTATGTGTTAATAAAGTGTGTGTGGGCTATGTATGTATGTATTAAATAAGTGTGTGTGGGCTATGTATGTATGTGTTAATAAAGTGTGTGTGGGCTATGTATGTATGTGTTAATAAAGTGTGTGTGGACTATGTATGTATGTGTTAATAAAGTGTGTGTGGGTTATGTATGTGTTAATAAAGTGTGTGTGGGTTATGTATGTGTTAATAAAGTGTGTGTGGGTTATGTATGTGTTAATAAAGTGTGTGTGGGTTATGTATGTGTTAATAAAGTGTGTGTGGGTTATGTATGTGTTAATAAAGTGTGTGTGGGTTATGTATGTGTTAATAAAGTGTGTGTGGGCTATGTATGTATGTGTTAATAAAGTGTGTGTGGGTTATGTATGTGTTAATAAAGTGTGTGTGGGTTATGTATGTGTTAATAAAGTGTGTGTGGGTTATTTATGTGTTAATAAAGTGTGTGTGGGTTATGTATGTGTTAATAAAGTGTGTGTGGGCTATGTGCATGTAAAACCAATTGCTCCCAATGCGAACGATCCGACGTGTGACAAAAGTGACAATCTGACCTCTGACCTCCCATACCTACCAATCCCTGTCTCTATCACGTGACCCAGACCTTAATGTGGATTCATGGGGACAAGCTACTAATAAACCTGTAGTTGTTACGTTACGTTCCTATTGGACTATCCTTGGTGTGTCCAACGTGCTGCAGCGGAGGGAAAGCAGAGCCCTGCTCACCGCCCCAGGTAAAGAGGTTGAGCGGTTTAATCGGCCGATTCTCCTTTTCCTCCAGGCATTCCCCTGTCAAACCTCGCCAGAGTCCCAATTAGTCTGCCTGTCTTCGCTGCGGCGTCCACTACGCTCCACTACGCGGCACTACACTGCACTACGCTCCACTACGCTGCACTACACACATGTTATCAGACGGGCACTGGAGCCATCGCCTGATGGTCGACGGTCGTTTCCGTAGCAACCGCGAAGCTCGAAAAAGCCCTCCGACCTCTCGGTGCTCTGGTCTCGACTTTGATCCTCTTCCCTCCCCACGTCTTCCTTTCAACCTATCCTTACCTTTACCTCGCCGCACGCACACACGCTCTCTTTTCCAAGTAACTCCATCTTTTTTTTTTTTTTCTTCCTTCCTTTTTTCTTTTCTTCGCCTCGCCCTTTTCACGCTCCTGTTTCGCCGGCCCCTTTCCCCTTTCACCAGGGAGCTGAGGTGATTGACAGCTGAAGTCTGGCTGAAGAGGCTCTACTTGAGAATGAGACGCAGTACCTGGAGGATTTACAGCCCGGCGGAGACGCACAAATAAGATAATGACTGCGGAAGAACAATTTCCCGCTGCAGTCTGAGTGGGTGGAGTGCATCTGAGAGAGGGTATAGGGAGCGGGTGGAGTGCATCTGAGAGAGGGTATAGGGACTCTTTGAGCGGGTGAACTCTTTTCTGAGGTGAACGCCTAAACAAGATTTCCCCAAATTGTACAACAACAAAAAAAGCCAGCGTCCCACTGAGCTTTGAGAAAAGATTCGATTTGTGTTTTCACAAAGTGGCTTTGTTAAACGGTTTCTTTTCAATTTCAGAAAACACACAAATTGTATACTTTATATTATTATTAAAAAGACATGTTAAATATCACCAAAGGATATACTTTCATACTCCTACCACACCTCAGCTATATGTATCTATCTTTCTCTACCTCTATCTCTCTCTCTCTCTCCCGCCCTCTTTACCCCTCTCGCTCTCTCTCTCACTACCTCTCTCTCTCTCTACCTCTCGCTCTCTCTCTCTATCTATCTCTCTTTCTCTCTCTTTGTACCTCTCTCTCTTTCTCTCTATCCACCTCTCTCTCTCTCTCTACCTCTCTCTCTACCTCTCTCTCTCTCTCTCTCTAACTCTCTTTCTCTCTCTCTACGTCTCTCTCTCTTTCTCTCTATCTACCTCTCTTTCTCTCTCTACCTCTCTCTCTCTACCTCTCTCTCTTTCTCTCTCTTTGTACCTCTCTCTCTTTCTCTCTATCCACCTCTCTCTCTCTTCTCTCACTTTTCCCCCTCTGTTGCTTCTCCCAACTATTTATAATGTCTTTCTCCATCTACTTCTCTATCTCGTTTGTTCGTTCTCTCTACTTTTTCATCTCTCCCTCTTTCTCTTTCTTTCTTGTCCCCACCTGTCTCTCTCTCCAGTCCGTGCCTTCAGCTCTGTCAGACAGCAGGGGATCATCTGGACCCTTAAGGCCTTGGTCTGTCAGAGCGACAGGCTGACTTATAGAGACCACACACACACACACACACACACACTCTCTGACTTAAAGAGACCACACATACACACACACTCTGGGGACCTTCCCAGGAGCTAACAGGAGCCTCTGAACTCGGCCACAGGACAAGGGCTCCGGAGCAATTTATATAATTTCCTCCCTTTCGCCTCACTTCCTCCATCACGACTTTGACATCACTTACCGCTCAACAAAGGAGCTAATGAAGCAGACGAACGGAGAATATTTGCCCAGTAATCAAGACAAATGAAAGAAAGTTTGAACGCTGTCACCCCATACATTAACTGTCCTCCCCCCGATGTCATAGCAGATAATATAGAAGCTTTAAGAGCCATGTTGGGAACTCTCTCCTCATAGTGCACACGTTTATCTCTCTCCGGTCTCTCTCTCTCTGTTTTCTCTCTCTCTGTGTCTTTCTCTCTCTCTCTCTCTCTGTGTCTCTCTCTCTCTCTCTCTCCCTCTCTCTGTCTATCGTTCTCTCTCTCTCTGTGTCCCTCTCTCTCTCTCTCTCTCTCTGTCTGTCTGTCTCTCTCTCACTGTGTCTCTATTTCTCTCTTTTCTCTCTCTCACTCACTCTCTCTGTCTTTCTCTTTCTCTCTCTCTCTGTCTCTCTCTCTATCTCGCTCCCTCTCCCTCTCTCTGCCTATCGTTCTCTCTCTGTTTTTCTCTCGCCCTCTATGTATTCTTGACTCTTCATCAGCTTCTCGTTCATCCCGGTTTCTTCTCCTTCATCTTTAGTGTGTGATTAGTCCCTACTCTATGCATGTCAGATATGCTGCTGTGGTGACTGAAAAGCTGCTAATGCGCTGGCCATTTTCTGTTCAACGCGTTCAGGAAATGATTGCCATAGCGGGATGGAGTTGCTTGCTAATTCACTCACTTAGTCACTCACATAGTGCAACTCTTTTCAGTCACTTAATTTGTAATAAATTTCACTTGCTTAAAAGACAGATGCTGCCCATCCACCCCACTACCACCCCAACCCTGGCCCGCCCCCAAAATGCAAAGTCAATCTATTACTGCTGTATACACCCAGAGTGAATGAACTGAAAACCAGACACAATACTGTAAAACGCCATCCTACCTCTGCTGTCCGAGTAACCTTTATTAACCTGAAGTACTTTGAAAAGGTTGATTTAAAATGGATCATTAAACCAACAAGGGATTGATTTTGCTGGAGTCATATTAGCATTTTTTTTTATTATTGCTTCACAATGCATTGAGACCATTTTTGTTTTGCAAGCGTCACTAATAGAAAGTGATGCAAGTCGATTGGTTAAAGCGTTTTTGTTCTCCTTTTTAGATCTATTGCTTCGGAAATTAATTTAGTTCTGCTCTTTGTCAGATAAACCTCCCAGCATAATTGCACCGACACCCCAGGGAACCTAATGGATCCCTCTAAACATAAAACGAAACAACGGCTAGCATATGAATGAAGACTCAAGAGTGAAACGGCGCATTCTGAAAATGTAAGTAAAATTAAACAGTAGAAAAATGGCACAACGCTCTCGCTCTCTCCCGACGTAGGAATAGTCGATTGTTTGGTTTTGTATTCTTTTTAATTTTTTTTCCTCGGGGCTGTAGCTTGGAAGCCATGCGGTTCGGTAGTGGCTGCGTCTGAATTGAAACCCTCCTTTGAGCCCCCACGGCCACATGCAGCGATTCTGATAGACTCCTGATGGCCATTACGCTGTTCCTGAAGGCAATAATAACTGTAATACAGCCATAATGATAGCGATCATGCTGCAGGGGATTCAGCCCCCCCCCCCCTTCTCTTTCTCTCTATCTCGCCACCTTTCTCTCTCTCTCTCTCACTCCTTCTCTCTCTCCACATCTCTCTCTCTCTCTCTCTCTCTCTACATCTCTCTTCTCCTCTCCCTCTCCTCCTCTCCCTCTCCTTCTCTCTCTCCTTACAGTTGGGTTCCTGTTCCCAGTCGGTGGCCACAGGAGCTTGATGTTCAGAGGGGTAGTTTTCCTGCCAGTGGAGGGCACTTCCTTCCGTGGGAGGCAGCACTTGGCTTGTGAGGCTGGTGGAAAGAAAACTTAGCTTATAGTTCAGGTACAAGCGGGGGACAGTACAGCCTACTAGCCATGGATAGGATGGCTAAGGACATACCGTGTGTATGTCTAACCCAAGTGGTTCAGCTGAGGTACTGTGTAGCCTGCTAGCCAGTGATCTGATGGCTACAGACATGACATCTGTATGTCTAACCCAAGTGGTTCAGCTGAGGTACTGTATAGCCTGCTAGCCAGTGATCTGATGGCTACAGACATGACATCTGTATGTCTAACCCAAGTTGTTCAGCTGAGGTACTGTGTAGCCTGCTAGCCAGTGATCTGATGGCTAAGGACATGACATCTGTATGTCTAACCCAAGTGGTTCAGCTGAGGTACTGTATAGCCTGCTAGCCAGTGATCTGATGGCTACAGACATGACATCTGTATGTCTAACCCAAGTGGTTCAGCGGAGGTACTGTATAGCCCCAGATAAATTATGCGGTTTTATGCTGAGCTATTTACAGGCCCTGTGATAGACTGGCGTCCTGTCCAGGGTGTACCCTGCCTTACGCCCTGTGTAGGCTGGGATAGGCTCCAGCCCCCCCGCGACCCTGTAAAACAGGATAAGCGGTAGAAGATGAGAGAGATGCTGAGTTATAACGTGCTATACCAACGGCATGATTGCAGCAAGTCGAGAACTTCAAACCTAAAATAACATGAGGGACTTCTGCCCTCCTCTGTCTTTGTGGAAACACCACGAAATATTAACTCCAACATCGAGGTTGGACCCTGAAAAACGCTCTTTAGTTTCTTTCCTTCCCACGAGAGGAATTCACTTTTCATCGTAAATCAGTTATATCAATCTGTCCATGCTAATACACCATCTTTAAACTCGCTTTAAAAAAAAAAAAAAATAAATAAAAAGAAGTCTTCAAATCTCCTTTTCCTTCCCAGCGGCCCACTGCAGGTCTCTTTGCTGAAGATTGGCTTTTGTGCCTCGGGGGGGAAATTCAATGAAGAGATTGATTAGGCAATATAGTAATGGAGCTCTGCGTAATGAGGCTGTCAGTCATCGTTGTGGCCGTCTCTGACAGGAGAATCAGTCTGACTGTCGTCAGAGGACGGCGGGTGAGTTACACAGGGTACCACTCCTCAACACTAGGGGGCGACGGTGAGGACAAGAGGCTCCGGAAGCGTAGACAAAATGACCAACTTCTCCCTTTGACAATGAGAGAAGGACTGGGACAACGTGACTAGCGTTAAACTGCATTTTATTTACGAAATGGATGTTTGTTTGGTTTCATTATTACAAAAACTAGTTCGAGTTCAAGTTGCTATTTTCAGGTTATTCTACATACTCTTTAGCACTAGGGATGTTTTATATATCTGGCCACTGTTGACTTTTGTTGAGCCGTTGCGAGTTTTTCCTATATTCGTCTACTTTGCCTATTCTCCTTATAAACCGCATCGCAGTGATCGCAGAGATAACTTAGGAATAAGATTTAAACAATAGGCAACTTATATAGCTAAGTGGTTGCAGTGGCTTGCAGTATTCTATTTCGAACCGCCCTCTTATTACGTTTGCTTACTATTTCATTTTTTTCCGCCGGCAACCGGTGCTAATGGAAAGCACAGAGTTCATGCTTTTACCGACAACCAGCCAATCGCCAGGTCATCCTCCCTGCCCAATGTCTATAACCGGCCATTACTAAAAGGCAGGGAACAGCTCATTCGAGTGGGTTAAGTCTGGTGCACTGCGAGCTCATCCAGAGGTCGTGGGTATGACGAATTGCTTACAGCGCAGCGAACCGCCCCCTCCATCACTACCGCGTCCACCAGCTGTGGAACCCCGACGCTCCCCTGTAAATATTGCGACTGACTGAAGGGCCATCTGCGCGCGCGGGACTGTTCTAATGTGAACATGTGGCTCTGGCACTATAAAGCTAAATGGGCGGAAACCCCCGGCCTCCGTTCCCCCGTTTGGGCCACCAGTAGCTGCCTGCCGTTAACACCGGTAGCTGCCTGCCGTTAACACCGGTAGCTGCCTGCCGTTAACACCGGTAGCTGCCTGCCGTTAACACCGGTAGCTGCCTGCCGTTAACACCGGTAGCTGCCTGCCGTTAACACCGGTAGCTGCCTGCCGTTAACACCGGTAGCTGCCTGCCGTTAACACCGGTAGCTGCCTGCCGTTAACACCGGTAGCTGCCTGCCGTTAACACCGGTTGTATCAAACGCGGAGGCAATCTGTTATCATCTGACGTTTAGTGCCGTGTGCTGTCAGCTAAACGCCCCCCCAAAACGTTGGCCTAGCAAAACGAAACGTGTTTTCTAGTGACCTCCGAGAGTTGAGTTTAGGACAGCAATGGTATGGGGGAGAGAGGGGAGGAGGATTGTGAGTCTCACAGTAATGCAAACAAAACCCCGGCGTCTCTCTACCCAGCTACATATCCCTGGAGACTTGTTAGAATTTCATCCCTCATGTCAAAATGTATGTAGGGCTTTTACATTTCTAGAAGTGTTGAAACCAGAGCACATGTTGAGCCTTTTATATGTGTGATAGCCTTGTTGCGAGTTCAACTAGATGTGTGTGTGTGTGTGTGTGTGTGTGTGTGTATGTGTGTGTGTGTGTGTGTGTGTGTGTGTGTGTGTGTGTGTGTGTGTGTGTGCTGTAAGAATGGACAGCACTTGTGAGAGTTATGAACAGAAGATGGTGGGAAATAGAGGGAAAATGCTGAAATGAGAAAAAACGAGATGAACACACGAAGAGAGATAGGGACGGAGAGATGGAGAGAGAGACTGAGAGGGAGGGAGCGAGAGAGAGCTAGAGGTAGAGATGTAGAAGTAGGTAGAGAGAGAGAGGGAGGTGGGGAGGTATATAAAGAGAGAAAGAGGAGAGAGAGGTAAGGTGGTAGAGAGGGAGAGAGATGGAGAGGGAGGTGGGGAGGTATATAAAGAGAGAAAGAGGAGAGAGAGGTAAGGTGGTAGAGAGGGAGAGAGATGGAGAGAGAGAAAGGAAAGGAAAGGGAGAGAGAGAGGGAGAGAGTGAGGTAGGGAGGTAGAGAGGGATAGAGAGAGGTAGGGAGGTAGAGAGGTAGGGAGGGGAAGAGAGGGAGAGAGAGTGAGAAACAGAAAAAGGGAAGAGAGAGAAGTAAGGAGGTAGAGAGGGAGAGCTTAGCATGCAGTGGGGAGGGGAGGGGACAGCCCACTTGATTTGGTGGAGGGGCTTTCTGAGATGAGGAGGATGCGTGCTGCTGTGGCTATCGTGTCAAATCAGCTGCAGTTTGCTGCTACTGTGGCTATCGTTGAATATCGCTGCATATTCTGACCTACAGCTGTTAAGCCAACCTTGATTGGAGTAATAGCATTGTTCTTTTGGGTAGGTTGGTAGGCCTGGTAGGAGAGGATGGTATGGGGAGCTGTAATAGGCCTACTGCTGGGTTAGAGTTAGGCAGTATTAGGCCTACCGTAGAGTTAGGGTTAGGCTGTAATAGGCCTACTGTAGAGTTAGGGTTAGGCTGTAATAGGCCTACTGTAGAGTTAGGGTTAGGCTGTAATAGGCCTTCCATAGGGTTAGGATTAGGCTGTAATAGGCCTACCATAGGGTTAGGGTTAAGGACCATAATGACCACTCAGAGCCAGACCCCACACACTCACACACACATAGCCACAAACACATACCCACACTTACACGTAGTCAACCACACAGTCACACACACTCACATTTAGTCAACCACACACATTCACACACTCACGCACACACACACTCCGTTCACACACACATACACAAGCACACACACAGTTACATAGTCACACGCACGATCACACACACATAGTCTCTCTCTTGCACACACACACACACACACATACTCCCCAGCTGTGGAGGAGGTGGACTGAAACACAGCAGAGCCTGGCTGGCCTAGAGTGACCACAGCCTGGCCCTAATGGGAGGCTCCACTGGGTGAGTGGGCAGCGTGGGTGGGTGGGTGGGGGGGGGGGGGGGGGACTCTGTGTGTGTGTGTGTGTGTGGGGGGGTCCAGCTGTGAGGCTGATATGAGGGGAAATAACTGCACTCAGTGCGAGCAGGAGGTTAATGAGGGCACTGGGAGGAGGCCAGGAGAGAGGGAGGGAGGGAGGGAGAGAGAGAGGGAGGGAGGGAGAGAGAGAGATAGCGGAAGAGAGAGAGAGGGAGGGAGGGAGGGAGCGAGAGAGAGAGGGAGGGAGGGAGGGAGAGCGGGAGGGAGAGAGAGAGGGAGGGAGGGAGGGAGAGAGGGAGAGGGAGAGAGAGAGAGAGAGGGAGGGAGGGAGAGAGAGAGACATGTAGTCTCATGGGAGAGAGAGAGAGAGAGAGAGAGAGAGAGAGAGAGAGAGAGAGAGAGAGAGAGAGAGAGAGAGAGAGAGAGAGAGAGAGAGAGAGAGAGAGAGAGAGAGGGAGGGAGGGAGAGAGCAGAGAGGGAGAGAGAGAGAGAGAGAGACATATAGTGTCATGGGAGAGAGAGAGAGAGAGAGACATGTAGTGTCATGGGAGAGAGAGATAGGTTGTTTGGGACTGGGAGAGAGAGACAGGTTGTTTGGGACTGGGAGAGAGAGACAGGTTGTTTGGGACTGGGAGAGAGAGACAGGTTGTGTGATGATACTGATGGTACAGTGTTTGAATGAGTGCAGCAGTGTTGCTCCTGTCTTTGTAAGGCGTTGGAGAGCCTTCCTTCCACCTCAGTTTAATGAAATTGAGTGAGTGTGTTACTGGTTAGCTGTGGAGAGCCTTCCCTCACTCTCTCAGTTTAATGAGTTGAGTGTTGTTACTGGTTAGCTGTGGAGAGCCTTCCCTCCACTCTGTCAGTTAATGAGTGAGTGTGTTACTGGTTAGCTGTGGAGAGCCTTCCCTCACTCTGTCAGTTTAATGAGTGAGTGTGTTACTGGTTAGCTGTGGAGAGCCTTCCCTCCACTCTGTCAGTTTAATGAGTGAGTGTGTTACTGGTTAGCTGTGGAGAGCCTTCCCTCCACTCTCTCAGTTTAATGAGTGAGTGTTTACTGGTTAGCTGTGGAGAGCCTTCCCTCCACTCTGTCAGTTAATGAGTGAGTGTGTTACTGGTTAGCTGTGGAGAGCCTTCCCTCCACTCTCTCAGTTTAATGAGTGAGTGTGTTACTGGTTAGCTGTGGAGAGCCTTCCCTCCACTCTGTCAGTTTAATGAGTGAGTGTGTTACTGGTTAGCTGTGGAGAGCCTTCCCTCCACTCTGCAGTTTAATGAGTGAGTGTGTTACTGGTTAGCTGTGGAGAGCCTTCCCTCCACTCTGTCAGTTTAATGAGTGAGTGTGTTACTGGTTAGCTGTGGAGAGCCTTCCCTCCACTCTGTCAGTTTAATGAGTGAGTGTGTTACTGGTTAGCTGTGGAGAGCCTTCCCTCCACTCTGTCAGTTTAATGAGTGAGTGTGTTACTGGTTAGCTGTGTTACCGATCCTGAAACGTGCACTGACAGGCAGCCAGCACGGCGCTGAGGACTCATTTGTTTTGACAGCGATGTTGGACAATCCCCAAAGTACACAGAGAGAAAAACATGGGTTTGTGTTTGTTTTGGGTGGCTATGTTAATGTTGGCTCTTTGCTTTGAGATGGATGATTGTTTTTCTCTAGATATTTGATCCCCGGATTTATACTGTGATAAAGAAAAGATAATAATAAAGCAAAAACACGCAGAATATGTGTGCGTCTAATGTCCTCATGAAATGTTTATTTGACCTGAATATATTAAAGTTTTAGAGAGTGTGCATAACACTGAGTCTGTTAACAACGTGGTCTGAGAACCATACTGGAGGGAAAGAAAGAAAGAAAGAAAGAAAGAAAGAAAGAAAGAGAAAGACAATTAGAAAGATAGAGAGAGAAAGATAAATTGACAGAGAGAGAGAGAGAGGACAGAGAGAGAGAGAGAGAGAGAGAGAGATAGAGCTGAAGACTAAGACTTGCCATTATATGGTCTGTATCAGGGAGCTGTACTTGCGCTAACACTAGTAAGTTTTAATTGACATTCCTTATTAGGCCTAGGCCAGCTAACAACAACTTCTGAGATGAGAAAATGGAAATGAGGGAGTGAAAGAAATAAAAGTAATTGCTGCAAATGATGATAGCAAACCCAAAGTTTATCAGAGTTCATTCAAAGTAGCCTGGGTACTATGTTTCTCCTACTACCCACTTTTTAAATCCAGCATCATTTGTTTTCTGTAGTTCGTCTCAATACAGTAGGCGGCGTTTGCTAATTGAATAGCTCGCTGTTTGGAGAAACACACCCTCTTAGGGTAGCAGCTCGATACGTTTGCTCCAAACACTTCCTTCCAAGTAGCGCTGGTAGCACGTATGAGCAGATCTAATGAAGATTAAGCTTCTATGCCTCCATTGTCTTTCTCCTTATAAATCTCCTCCATCTCAGATCTATAGAGACCCAAAAGGGGGTTGTTAAAAAGGCTCACATGGCAACCGGGCTGAGCTGAAGGTGAGGCTGTTGGATCAGCGCATTGACCAGGGCTGGCCGGTTGCATCTACAGCAGAGAGATAATCATGTTGTTGTGATTGTTCTTGTTGTTGATAATGGTTTGTTGCTTCGTGTCGTTAGCAGAGCGTCGGCTAATTATCACTAATTTGGAAAGTAGCGTTCTGCCACCGTGGAGACGGTTGCCATGGCGGATATTCCCATCGAAAGTATCCACCTGTGTTGTAGCCCCAGCAGCCACCACATAATGTTTCCTCCTAACTCTGAGAACTCCAGGCCTGGTTTATACCCCCACCTTCATCCTAACTCTGAGAACTCCAGGCCTGGTTTATACCCCCACCTTCATCCTAACTCTGAGAACTCCAGGCCAGGTTTATACCCCCACCTTCATCCTAACTCTGAGAACTCCAGGCCTGGTTTATACCCCCACCTTCCTCCTAACTCTGAGAACTCCAGGCCTGGTTTATACCCCCACCTTCATCCTAACTCTGAGAACTCCAGGCCTGGTTTATACCCACACCTTCATCCAAACTCTGAGAACTCCAGGCCTGTTTATACCCCCACCTTCATCCTAACTCGAGAACTCCAGGCCTGGTTTATACCCCCACCTTCATCCTAACTCTGAGAACTCCAGGCCTGGTTTATACCCCCCCTTCATCCTAACTCTGAGAACTCCAGGCCTGGTTTATACCCCACCTTCCTCCTAACTCTGAGAACTCCAGGCCTGGTTTATACCCCACCTTCCTCCTAACTCTGAGAACTCCAGGCCTGGTTTATACCCCCACCTTCCTCCTAACTCTGAGAACTCCAGGCCTGGTTTATACCCCCACCTTCATCCTAACTCTGAGAACTCCAGGCCTGGTTTATACCCCCACCTTCATCCTAACTCTGAGAACTCCAGGCCTGGTTTATACCCCCACCTTCATCCTAACTCTGAGAACTCTGGCTCTGGTTCTGTTAGCTGGGTCTGGCCAGGGGACTGTGTTCCTGTCCCCAGGAGAGGCTGGTAGGACCAGACCTGGAACCATCACTGAGACCCGTTATCACTTATTCTGCCCTGACTCACTTCTCACTCTCTCTATCTCTCTTTCTCTCTCTCTCTGTCTCTCTCTCCCTGTCTCTCTCTCTGTCTCTCTCTCTCTCTCTGTCTCTCTCTCTCTCTCTCTGTCTCTCTCTGTCTCTCTCTCTCACTCCCTCTCTCTCTCTCTGTCTCTCTCTGTCTCTCTCTCTCTGTCTCTCTCTCTCTGTCTCTCTCTCTGTCTCTCTCTCTGTCTCTCTCTCTCTGTCTCTCTCTCTCTCTCTCTCTCTCTCTCTCTCTCTCTCTCTCTCACTCTGTTACTGTCTCTCTTTGTTTCCGTTGCTCACTGAGTCCTTCTCTGGCCCCTGATCATCGGCCAATCAGAGGATACAGAGCATCAGCCGCCCGTGAGATGAGCCACTGAGTAATTGTGCAGCTGGCAGAACGAGTGAGGGAGCTGGTGTCCCTGTCTGTGTGTGTGTGTGTGTGTGTGTGAATGCCGGGTGTTTGTGTGTGTGTTTGTCGGGTGTGTGTGTGTGTGTGGTGTGTTGTGTGTGTGTGTGGGGGTGGGTGTTTTGTGCCTGGGTGCAGCCGTGGGCACTGTGGCATGTCTTTCAGCGGTCCAGGACTTGGGGGAAATCGGAAGACGGAGAGAAAGAAAGAAAAAAAGAAAAGTGGGCGAGAGACAGAGAGAGAGAGAAACAGAGAGGAGAGGAGGAGGAGGAGAGAGAGAAACAGAGAGGAGAGGAGGAGGGAGAGGGGGAGAGAGAGAAACAGAGAGGAGAGGAGGAGGGAGAGAGGGAGAGAGAGAAACAGAGGAGAGGAGGAGGGTCGAGAGGGGGAGAGAGAGAAACAGAGAGAGAGGAGGAGGGAGAGAGAGAGAGAGAGAGAGAGAGAGGAGAGGAGGAGGGGGAGAGGGGGAGAGAGAAACAGAGAGGAGAGGACGGAGAGAGAGAAACAGAGAGGAGAGGAGGACAGAGAGAGAGAAACAGAGAGGAGAGGAGGAGAGAGAGAAACAGAGAGGAGAGGAGGAGGAGGAGAGAGAGAAACAGAGAGGAGAGGAGGAGGGAGAGAGAGAAACAGAGAGGAGAGGAGGAGGGAGGGAGGGGGAGAAATGTGCAGGGGCCGTGGGTGAAAGCTGCAGGACAGAGCCTTAAAGACTACCAGGCACCATGCAAAAAGGTGTGTGTGTGTGTGGGTGGGGGGGGGGGGAGGGTGAGACGTGTGTGGTGTGTGGGTGGGGGGGGGTTGATGTGTGTGTGAGGGGGGGGGGGGGGGGGCGAGATGTGTGTTTGTGTGTGAGTGCGTATGTGTGTTGTGTGCGTGCATGCGTGTGTGTGCGTGTGTGTGTGTGTGTGTGTGTGATACATAGGGGACAGGGGTGTAAGAGCAGCCATTAGTGTAATTAGGGAAGCAGCTTTAGCGAGGCTCCAATAATGTCTGTCACCTCTGGTTGTTGGCCGTGCAGCAACAGGCCAGCTAATGGAAGGCAGCGTGCCTCTCCTCCCTGACTGGACCTCCTCTCCCACTGGATGGCTGTTCTGCTCAGTGAGGCCCTCTCCCACTGGAACCACCCACAGGACCCCGCACGGCCACAGTGCTGGGGGGCTCAGAAACGAGATGTTATGAGATGTGGGAGATTATTTGGGAGAATACAAGAGACCTGGCAGCCTGCGTCTGTGTATGAGCTACTACGACTGTTTATAATAAAGAACCACAATAACAATAAATGTCCATAGATCAGAAAAATAACCCCCCTTATATATACAACGATTATTGATTATTGACATTTAGAAGACTACACATACCAACATATCATGACGCACAGTTGTCTTTTTTGGAAACTATTTTAATACTGATTCATTCATAACTTAATACGTTGAGGAACATCAAAATTAGTGCACACAGAGCCGATATGGATCATATTACAAAATATTACAAGTTCGATCAAAAAGATGAGAATCTAGTAACACACTCTCTGTATAGACGCCCGTCCTGCAGAACTTCACCAGCATAAAACAATAAAAACATGGAAACCCTTTTCTCGGCTTCTCGATGGTGTTCTCTGGTCACTTTCTATGTCTTTACTTATTAGGAACTATAAACCAACTTTACCCATATGCTCTCCCTCTCTCTTCTTTCCCTCTCTCTTTCTTTCCCTCTCTCTTTCTTTCCCTCTTCTCTTCCTCATTCTTTCTCTCTCTTTCTATCTCTCTCTCTTTCTCTCTTTTCTCTCTCTCTCTCCTTCGCTCCCCTCTCTCTCATTAAAACTTCACCGCGGCCCTGTGTGCCTCTTAACAGAACACTGTGGTGTTTCTGGTGCCTGGAGCACTCTGGGTTTTTCCTCTGTGAGGCGCAGGGCCACCGAGCCAAGCGGCTGTGACAAATTGGGATTGGGGGATTGACAAAGCGTCCTTTTTAATAGGCCCAGTGGAGGGGATTAGACTCCAGGGCCAGCATCCCTACTCCTCCACCAGCTCCACTACGCCGGGGCCCTGCTCTGATCAACGCTTTCATCCATCTGATGCTACAGAAGCAGAGAGCGGGTGGAGCGAGCGAGCGTGTGTGTGTGTGTGTGTGTGTGTGTGTGTGTGTGTGTGTGTGCGTGTGTGTGTGTATGTGTGTGTTAGATGCCAGGGGACTGATGGGGTGTTTGTTTACCTCAGGCTATTACTTTCCAAATATAAATCTTTCCCTCAGATAGTTTTATAGTGTGTGTGTGTGTGTGTGTGTGTGTATGTGTGTACTTATCCTAGGGCCCATGCAGCTCTGGTGTTCCCACAGCTAGACTCTCTGTTAGGTTAGGTTGTCATAGGAGCATGGTCGATGTGTTTATAAACCGCTACCTGGTCCTCACACAGTTCCACCAAACCTGGCCCACGTCATGTATGTTACACCAGGGCATCATGTATGTTACACCAGGGCATCATGTATGTTAAACCAGGGCATCATGTATGTTACACCAGGGCATCATGTATGTTACACCAGGGCATCATGTATGTTACACCAGGGCATCATGTATGTTAAACCAGGGCATCATGTATGTTACACCAGGGCATCATGTATGTTACACCAGGGCATCATGTATGTTACACCAGGGCATCATGTATGTTACACCAGGGCATCATGTATGTTACACCAGGGCATCATGTATGTTACACCAGGGCGTCATGGTTACACCAGGGCATCATGGTTACACCAGGGCATCATGTATGTTACACCAGGGCATCATGTATGTTACACCAGGGCATCATGTATGTTACACCAGGGCATCATGTATGTTACACCAGGGCATCACGTATTTTACAATAGGGCTGGTAGGGAGACCAATATGAGACAAAACCAACAAATCATTTTTCAAAATAAAAGGTGTGACTTTGTAATTTAAATGAACAAACATACCTGAAATATAGGCTGAAGTACAGGTAGGTGAGTGCTTGTCTGGTGAGAGCGTGTTGGTTGTAGGCTACTGCACTTTGAATCTCCCAGTTGAAAGTCACTGTTATTACTGTCAGGTAACTTTCAGTTTTCCTGGAGGTCTGACAATCTGTTATAGGAGCTGTATGGACTGTGTGGGCTAGCTCATTTTGAACTGCCCTACGTGTGGCTTCATAAAGCTCAGGGATTGCTTTGTTACGTTGCAGGCCTACATAATACGGGAATGGACTATAATTTTCTGCTTTGATTCGTTGTTATTATATTCTCTTTCATTATTTTATTTCCTTTTTACCTGATTACATGTCTTAGTTATATTTCATGCCGCCTTCACACATCATCCTATTATTTACTGTAATTTGTATTCTTATTGTAAAGCACCTTGTAACCCTGTTTTGAACGGTGCTATATAAAAAAAGTGTATTATTTTTATTATTGTATTATAGGCTCATGATTTGTTACCAGGTAGCGAAATGAGTCAATAGCAACAGGATAGGGCTGCAAATCTTTCATGGTGAAACCAACCGTAGCTTTGGTTATTTATCTGTGTTTATCTGAAGTGGTACGGCCAGCTTGTTGACAGGCAGCTAGAGGAGCTGTGTTTTATCTGTTGACTAAACCTTCCTCGTGCCGGCCAGGGATATTGTATGGACAACGTCGGTTTATAAGTGCAATCATGTTCAACGTGTTTCCACTAGCATACACCTCAGTGGTCAAGCAATGCTTACAGTTTAGTGACAAACTTCATATAGAGAAGAGTCATGTTTTTAATAATCAGCTTTGTCAAAACCGAATCCAAAATGTTACCAAAATGGCCGACTTCGACTTGTCTCCACTGGCCATTTCCCTTGGATTCTCTTCAATTGCGTTGACGCCATTGGTAGCTTAACACACTAGCTTCATTCTGATTATTGATTGGGTAGCTAATCTCCAGGGAGTCTGTTTGTAGGAATAAGGGAGGCAGGGTTGTAGTTCCCTCTGCAAACTCACATACGTGTTGTAAAAGGCCTGGTTTCTGTACGGAACTCAATTTCCCATGGTTCTTGAGCTTGAACCGAACCATGGATGACCAATAGAACGGTTCGGTCCATTCCCAAAAGCCGTTGCACCCCAAATACACATGTTCATCAAGTGCACACTTACTGTGAAATACATGTAGATATGTGTGTGTGTGTGTGTGTGTGTGTGTGCGTGTGTGTGCGTGTGTGTGCGTATGTATATGTGTGTGTGTGTGTGTATATGTGTGTGTGTGTGTACATGTGTGTGTGTGTGTGTGTGCGAGTGTGTGCTTGTGTGTGCATGTGTATATGTGTGTGTGTGTGTGTGTGTGTGCGCGCGAGTGTGTGTGCGTGTGTGCGTGAGTATATGTGTGTGTGTGTGTGTGTGTGTGTGTGTGTGTGTGTCAGATTGAGCGAGGGCGCTGCCTCCCAGTCGATGGCAGCATGCCCATCCGTTTGCAGTGATCAGTCTTTCCCTCATTGCCAGCTGTCAAAGGGCCTGTTCTGACAGCCTCCATGTTCTAGAATCAATCCAAGCAGACCCTAATAGGTCACAGATGATTGCCCAGGGCCCGCCAATAGACCGAGAGAGAGAGAGAGAGAGAGAGAGAGAGAGAGAGGGCGAGAGAGGGCGAGAGAGGGCGAGAGAGAGAGAGAGAGAGAGAGAGAGAGAGAGAGAGAGAGAGAGAGGGGCCTCCCAGGGAGTCCTAGTTAGCCAGGAAACACGGATGAGGCATTAGTCGACTTGTTACTAATTAGGGCAGAGACGACTTCTGACTTCCCTGGTGTGATGGCCAACTCTTCCTCCATCTTATCTCACTCTGAACCCCTGGCTGTAGTCTCTCTCTCTCTCTCTCTCCTCTCTCTCTCTCTCTCTCTCTCTCTCTCTCATTCTCTCCCCCCCTCTCTCTCATTCTCTCTCCCCCTCTGTCTCTCTCCCTCTCTCTCATTCTCTCTCTCTCCATCTCTCCCCCTCTCTCTCCCTCTCTCTCATTCTCTCTCTCTCTCTCTCCCTCTCTATCTCTCTCTCTCCTCTCCCTCATTCTCTCTCCCTCTCTCTCTCTTGTTCTCTGCCTGTCTTACTTTTAACCTAATTATGAGTAAATGTGTACATAGATAATTAAATTCCCAGAGAGTGAAAGAACAGAGGGAAGTAGAATTCCATTGAAGGAGAGTGGATTCTGTTTTGAACTGCCAAGCAGATGGCAGCAGGGGAGCGTTTGACTTTACAGAAACAACTTCAGAGCCTTATTTTTTTTGCCAGAAAAATAACTAATGTTTGATACAAATGGATTGTAATTAATCATGTACACCCTGCTAAGCAAACAGAGGAAACATCTAGAGGATGGGGGCCAGGGTAAGTGTGCATAGGAAGGAAAGTGAATTAATCTGTGAGTCGTTGTTTTTTTTTTTTTTTACTCGTTTGCATATGAGCCAGCATAAACAACGCGCTTTTACTTTGAAGTGTTCTCTCGCAGTCGGAACGCGCACAAGTGCAATTGAAAACATAGAAAATGTAATTTTTTATTTAATTTAAATTTCATTTTTAATTACACCCCGTTGCTTTAAATCTACTCCATGCCACTGCTTTTTTACATTGGTCCATTCAGCCATCTTCTTGAGGCCTGAGCAAACCAATATACTGTACCGCAAGGAGCAGATCAGGGGGACCAGAACACTGAAAGAAAGCTATGCTGTTTCACAGGGAGGGCAGAGGACATTACACACTTTCTTCAAAGGCGGGAAGTGTTCTTTGACAGGAAATAGGTCAAATTAACAGACAAACACTTGCGACGACAGATGCACAGATCTTCGAACGCTGTTGTCAAGGAAATGGATCTGGAGAGGGTCAAATGTTGGAAATATAAGACATCGCTGGTCAGATCATTTATGTTAAACACGTTAAGCTGTAGCAACGTCACATGTTGGAAATATAACACATTGCTGGTCAGATCATTTATGTTAAACACGTTAAGCTGTAACAACGTCACATGTTGGAAATATAACACATTGCTGGTCAGATAATTCATGTTAAACACGTTAAGCTGTAGCAACGCCACATGTTGGAAATATAACACATTGCTGGTCAGATAATTCATGTTAAACACGTTAAGCTGTAACAACGTCATATGTTGGAAATATAACACATTGCTGGTCAGATCATTTATGTTAAACACGTTAAGCTGTAACAACGTCACATGTTGGAAATATAACACATTGCTGGTCAGATAATTCATGTTAAACACGTTAAGCTGTAGCAACGCCACATGTTGGAAATATAAGACATCGCTGGTCAGATAATTCATGTTAAACACGTTAAGCCGTAACAACGTCACATGTTGGAAATATAACACATTGCTGATCAGATAATTCATGTTAAACACGTTAAGCTGTAACAACGTCACATGTTGGAAATATAACACATTGCTGGTCAGATAATTCATGTTAAACACGTTAAGCTGTAGCAACGCCACATGTTGGAAATATAAGACATCGCTGGTCAGATCATTTATGTTAAACACGTTAAGCTGTAGCAACGCCACATGCTAACATGGCCGTTTCGGAGTGAGGACTGCGAGGAGGGGTGTGAAGAGGAAAGAAGCTGCTCGGTCCAGTTCACCTCCATTTCCAACGCCAACACGAGCTCTCCACCTAAGAGGCTTATAGTGTAAACACTCCAACCTCCTGCACCTCAGAGCAGACTTTTTAAATTCCCCGGTGGTGAGGCTAGCCAAGCAGTAGCAGCGGCTCAGACAGAGAAACGAGCAGAGCGGATTAACACACGCAGGCCAGTCGGTGGTGACACAGCGAGTTCAACAATCAGGAAACTGATTACCACACACACACACACACACACACACACACACACACACACACACACACACACACACTTCTCCCCGTTTCTTCTCTTGCTGCTCCTCACTACTCCTCCAGTGCCCCTGCAGGACCCAGGGCCTCCATTGACTGACTAACTAGAAACGCTGTTGTTTTTAGACCCTGCTCTGAAGGCTTCACAAAGCCCATGAATCACCTTTCCGCTCTCTCTCTCTCTCTCTCTCTCTCTCTCTCTCTCTCTCTCTCTCTCTCTCTCTCTCTCTCTCTCTCTCTCTCTCTCTCTCTCTCTCTCTCTCTCTCTCTCTCTCTCTCTCTCTCTCTGTCTCTCTCTTTCTCTTCCATTCTGTCTCTCTCTACCTCTCTCTTCCTCTTCCTCTCTCTCTCTTCCTCTATCTCTCTCTCTCTTCCTCTCCCTCTCTTTCTCTCTCTGTTTACCTCTCTTTCCGTGTCCGCTGCCACCTCTTATCTGCTCGGCCCTGTTTGTTTGAAGTATTAGGGGGCTGTTGCCTGGATGGATGGAATTAATTGATTAATACTTATCCAATTAGTGCTCCCTCATGCAATTAATCAGTTGCCAGGGGTTAGAGGCGATCTGCTGGTAGGACCAAAGGCAGACGGTGTGATGAACAGCCCCGTAACACCCAGTCCCACCTAACCCCTCTCCCTCACTCCCCCTCCCCCCCTCCCTTTCTCCCTCGTTCTCCATCTCTCTCTCTCTCTCTCTCCCTCCTGCAGTCTCTCTCTCCATCTCTCATTTTGGTCCCTCTCTTTCTGTCTTTCCCTCTCTCTGCCTACTCCCTCGGTTTTCTCTCTCTCATTTTTCTTCACTTTTCTTTTCTTCCACACACCTTGTCCTCCAGTCAGGTCTGCACCATCACTCAGCCTTTTCACTGCTCATTGTTAGATATTGTTGTGCTGAGCACCACAATTGCTGGCGGAAAACAAGTTTCCTGCAGATAAACTGAACAAAACACACATGGTTCTTTCTCTGAGAACACAAGGCGGTAGAGAAGGCTGGCTCTGAGTTTCATTCTGTTAAGACTGCTGTTGCTGCAAAAAATAAACTACGGCATTTTGGGTTAATGTACTTTGCAAGGGAACCCATTTTGGGTTAATGTACTTTGCAAGGGAACCCATTTTGGGTTAATGTACTTTGCAAGGGAACCCATTTTGGGTTAATGTACTTTGCAAGGGAACCCATTTTGGGTTAATGTACTTTGCAAGGGAACCCATTTTGGGTTAATGTACTTTGCAAGGGAACCCATTTTCGGGGCATTCAAAAACCTCTTGGTATATACTTCTACTCAGTCACATTGATGAAATTGAAATGACTAAATGTTTTTCTTTTTTTTCTCTCTCCCTCTGTTTTTGTGTCTCTCAGTGAGTGGAGGTGCCCGCCATCCTTCCGGAACCAGCGTTCCATAGAATTCCAGAATGTCGAACATTCCAGGCCAACGGATTGATGAGAAGAATGAGCACCGAGTGGCAGATGGTAGAGAGGCTCAACGTTCCAACTCAGTCTGGAGACAAACCCTTCCTCTGTGAGGGGAAACGGACCATCGGCAACTTGATAAACTTTTCGTTTTTTGAACCCAGTTTGTAACGGGTCATTCCAGAAAGGATCAGATCAGACTTTTGACTCTCAATGATGCCATCCATTGTCCATGCTGCTGATTGAAAGTGGGATTCTCACCCAAACAGACAGAGCAGCGAACTGTATGAATGAACCAATAATATTAATGGATGATGAAAGTCAGGACAGCTCCTATCTCAATGAAAGCAAGAGTCCCTTTTCATTCTAAACACGCTGAAGATGGACATGGAGATTCCAATTGAACAGTATATGAAAGCCTTGCTCACAAACTTCAGCTTCAAACAGGTTTTTTTCCCCCTTCAAACACCGCAGGTAGACCGTGTCTCTTGCACCTAGTAACAGAGCTTTGATCTGATTTAAAGACATATCGGAAAGGACAGGAAGAATACCCCGAGAAGTGAAAAAGAAATGCCCCTTTTAACGAAACAAAAAGGTGAGCCTGTTTCATATTGATCAACCCAGTCTGGGGGAGAACAGAACGTGGGTTCCAGACCTCTGGCCCGAGGAACTCCACCGCATGACCTTAAGTCTCTTCGTCAGACAGAACCGTCTGAGAGAGAACCCTGTGTTCCAGAACTCCAGAACCGTCTGAGAGAGAACCCTGTGTTCCAGAACTCCAGGACCGTCTGAGAGAGAACCCTGTGTTCCAGAACTCCAGAACCGTCTGAGAGAGAACCCTGTGTTCCAGAACTTCAGAACCGTCTGAGAGAGAACCCTGTGTTCCAGAACTTCAGAACCGTCTGAGAGAGAACCCTGTGTTCCAGAACTCCAGAACCTTCTAAGAGACACTCCTGTGTTCCAGAACTCCAGAACCTTCTGAGAGACACTCCTGTGTTTCAGAACTCTGTGGATTTACTCCCACAACAAAACATTGTTACTTTGGAGTTTGCCCCTCTCTTACCAATCTGGACGTTTCTTGAAGAAACTTCCCAATTTTTTTGGTTCGTTTTTTTTACCATAGTCTTCCTTCACATCCCAAACCGAGAGCTCTGAGGATTATTTCTGATCTTTTTTTGACGTCCTTCATCATGGCGGTGTGCTGGAAACTGGCTGCTTGGACGGCGATAGCAGCTAGCCTGGGGCTCCTGAGCTGCTGTAGAGTGGCGTGGTGCGAGGCCACCAGGACTAGAGGCAGGGCCTCGCATGCCGGCCTGGAGGTGGAGCAGGGAGGAGGGGAGGACGACGACCCTTTGTCCCACGAACGGGTGAAGAGGGGCTGGGTGTGGAACCAGTTCTTTGTGGTGGAGGAGTACACCGGCACGGAGCCTCTCTACGTGGGCAAGGTAAAACATGGCCGCCGAAAAGTCAGCAGTGTAATGTGTTGATGTCATGTGATCAGTGTTATTGATCTGATGGAGGTGAATCAGTGTTATTGATATGATCAGTGTTATTGATATGATGGAGGTTAATCAGTGTTATTGATATGATCAGTGTTATTGATATGATCAGTGTTATTGATATGATCAGTGTTATTGATCTGATGGAGGTTAATCAGTGTTATTGATATGATCAGTGTTATTGATATGATGGAGGGTAATCAGTGTTATTGATATGATCAGTGTTATTGATATGATCAGTGTTATTGATATGATGGAGGTTAATCACTGTTATTGATATGATCAGTGTTATTGATATGATGGAGGTTAATCAGTGTTATTGATGTGATCAGTGTTATTGATATGATCAGTGTTATTGATATGATCAGTGTTATTGATATGATGGAGGTTAATCAGTGTTATTGATATGATCAGTGTTATTGATATGATGGAGGTTAATCAGTGTTATTGATATGATCAGTGTTATTGATATGATAGAGGGTGATCAGTGTTATTGATATGATGGAGGTTAATCAGTGTTATTGATATGATCAGTGTTATTGATATGATAGAGGGTGATCAGTGTTATTGATATGATGGAGGTTAATCACTGTTATAAATGACCAAACGACCAACACAGTGTATACACACATGACTATTGCATATGTAGAGTTGAATTAATGAGATGAATCCATTTCCTTAATCCATTATTAGCTGAAGCTTACTATTGACTATCTCAGGGTTAACTCATCATTTCAAGGTGATAATTCATTTTTTTATTAGGTTTCAGTCATCATCGAGTTAGATTCAGTTTTTTCAGCGTGGTCTAATGCTAGACACATCATACTCATCATATATCTTGATCAGTAGAATCAATGGATGTCCTGTCAGTCTGACTTCCTGTTTTCCCTGGGGACGCGTGGCTGTTATTCCCTCACTGCTACTGTGAAGGCAGACTCCTACCAGCATGATAGAGCACGGAGGAGAGAGGGTGGAGGGAGGAGGGAGGAGGGAGAGAGAGAGAGAGAGAGAGAGAGAGAGAGAGAGAGAGAGAGAGAGAGAGAGAGAGAGAGAGGTGTGCGGTAGTGGGTGTTTCAGGTTGGGGGCAAGAGGGATGATTTTATTAATAAAATTACCATGAGTTATAGCAACTATGTAAGGCAAAGGTATGAGCCAAGAACACTATTAATTCTGTGTTTGTGTGTGTGTGTGTCTTTGTGTGTGTGTATGTGTGTGTTTCTTTGTGTGTCTTTGTGTGTGTGTGTGTGTGTGTGTGTGTCTGTGTGTGTGTGTGTGTGTGTGTGTGTGTGCATTTCTTTGTACACTACTACATTCCTTCTTGGTCTATGGAGAATATCAAATACTTTAATTAGAGCAGTAGGGGATTAAAGTCAGGCAGCGTGCCTCCTCTACCCAGCGGCCATTAAACGCCAGGCTCCCTGTGCTCTACCTCCTCACTGGGGACTCCACGAAGGTGCTGGGCCTCACCAGTCTCACAGACGGGCGGCCATTACGTCCATAATAAAAAATAATTTCCCCCTTTTGATGGTCACTCAGGGGAGCCATAAACGTCCAGCTTTGTCCAGTACATTTAGAAAATTAATTCTGCGCTCATGGTCAGTCTCACAACCCCCCCCCCCCCCCCTCTGTTTAACCCCCTGCTTCTTATGTGCGTGTGTGTGGGAAACACAGTCAGTTCCTTTGTGTTATTGACCTTGTGTAACAATGTTGGTAAATATATATATATATATAATCTATATACCTCTATATATACACATATATACATATATACTGTGTTTATATATATATATATATATATATATATATATATATATATATATATATATATTTATATATGTATATATATATATATACAGTATATATCTGTTTGTGTATGTTTTCCTTTGGTGTGTTTGCATTTTGTAGTTTGCTGTTGGTTCATGTGTGTTCGTTCTGTGTCTTTCTCTCCAACAGTGTGTGTATGGGTATGATACTGTGTCTGTGTGTGTGTGTGTGTGTGTGTGTGTGTGTGTGTGTGTGTGTGTGTATTTATGCAGGGGTCACTCTCAGACCCATATGGCCTATAGGTGCATTACAGCTATGAGAAGAAAAAACACACACAAAAGAGTCCCTGACAAAGCCTTTAAGCCCCAAAGCCCAGTGTTGGCGTTCCCATTGTTCAGATATTAGGAACCAGAGAAAGTTCTGACATGAAAAATGGTTCCGTCTCCCCTCTTCCATGTGGTCTGATTGGCGGCGATAGTTAGGCAGGCGGTCTTTGATAGCTCCTTCAATCAGAGCGCCCGCGTTGAGCGTTTTGATCGGCCCCAAGAAGCGCGCCGGCTTCGCTAATTCCTCCGTCTCCCCGCCATCCGAGCGGGCGCTGGCGGTGACATCACAGGGCTGTCATGAAAGGGGAACAAAGCGGCTTAAGGAGGGAGGATCTGAAACACAGGATCCCGGAGATGTTTCCTGGATCCTCAAGTCGTTCTGGGAAGATGAGAGGGAATCTGGGCTGCTTTGCTCGGTTATCTTTTTAATGGCATTACCTTTGCTGTTCCTCCTGGCTTGTCTTTTCTTTTCTTTTTTCTTTCTTTCTTTTCTTGCTCTGTTACGTCCGTCCCCCCTCTTCTTACTTTAGTCTCGCTGTCTTTTCTTCTCTTCTTTCAAACCAGAGAGGGTTCTTTCCTTCTTTCAAACCAGAGAGGGTTCTTTCCTTCTTTCAAACCAGAGAGGGTTCTTTCCTTCTTTCAAACCAGAGAGAGTTCTTTCCTTCTTTCAAACCAGAGAGGGTTCTTTCCTTCTTTCAAACCAGAGAGGGCTCTTTCCTTCTTTCAAACCAGAGAGGGTTCTTTCCTTTTTTCAAACCAGAGAGGGTTCTTTCCTTCTTTCAAACCAGAGAGGGTTCTTTCCTTCTTTCAAACCAGAGAGGGCTCTTTCCTTCTTTCAAACCAGAGAGGGTTCTTTTCTTCTCTTCTTTCAAACCAGAGAGGGCTCTTTTCTTCTCTTCTTTCAAACCAGAGAGGGTGAAGGGAGGCTGTCCTCTCCAAAACGAAGGCTTGATTCCACGTTAGGCCAAGCGACATGGGCGATGAGTAAATTCCATTAACATGTTTTTGTATCGTGCAGAAACTCTTTCTGACACAATCTGACTGTGTAAGACTAGGTTGCATGTCGGAAGTTCTGTTGCTAACACTTTGATCCTACTCTTTGAGCTACAGTCTCCACTTCAAAGACAAGGACCACCAGTACTCACATTGCACCCCTTTGAAAGTTTTTTTTTTTTACATCCAATTAATCTTTTATGAAAACATATTGTAGTCTTTTTGACATCATGTCAGGGAATACCAGTAAATGTAATTTAATTAGTTAAAAACGTTTTTGACTAGGTAATATTAATAGGTAATATAATAGAACTCCAAATATGTGTGTGTCTATGGTGCCTGGTGTGTACATGTGTGTGTGCATGTGTGTCTGTGTGTGTTTGTGTACGCGTGTGTGTATGTGTGTGGGTATATACCTGGTGTGTACATGTGTGTACATATGTGTGTGTGTGTACATGTGGGTGTGTGTGTGTGTGTACATGTATGTACATGTGTGTGAAGAGGCTTGTTCTCTGTGTGTGATTCATGTCCCATGGCCTCCAGTGGATCGTCCACAATGGTACCAAGGCCGTGTGACCGCACTCACTGACCCAGGCGTGTGTGTGTGTCTGTGTGTGTGTGGGTGGACTGTGTGTGTGTCTGTGTGTGTGTGTGCACTGTATGTCAGCATGTTTGCGTGTGCGTGTGGCAGGCGTTTCACAGTTTGTGGGAGT
>CM030173.1:1633531-1646031 GCA_017639675.1 Aplochiton taeniatus | reverse complement strand
GGTAATGGCTGGACCTGGCCAAGCTCGCTCCTGCTCAGAACGTAGGCCGGGAGCTTCCAGTGAGCTACGGAGAAGGCTATGATTTGTCTTTCCAAAAGAAGCACTCAGAAAAACAAGAAAAAAAACAAGAAAAAAAAAAACAGCTGAACCCACTTTGCTCAGCAGAAAATGTATTATACATGAGAGATTTACTCAACCCTCCATCATGGACGTTGAGACCGATTAACTATGTTGTCGCTGGGCAATTTTTATTTATAGACCAGAACACAGGTCCTAGCTGTTTTTGAATCTGAACAAGAGTTAGGTTGAGAATACACACAATCTGCTTTGAGCGGAATATCTTTTGGACTTTTCCTCTTGGCCTAAACCTGTGATATAATTGAGCTCGTTATGGAATTGAGTTGTTAAACATTAGGTGTGTTTCTCTTTTTAACCTCGCAGTCTCCATAGCTTTGACCACCTGACAGTCTCAGATTAATGGAAGGCAGAAGTGAAATCAAGGTTTGGCTCGGTTTGTGTTATGGCTATTAATATTTCAATGGGATACATTTATTTACTTTTTTGGGCCGTGTCGAACAAGAGGAAGCGTTTAATTATTTAGACGCCATTGCTTGGCCAAAAAGACCAACACCTGAAATAGAGGATACTACAAAACTTATATGGAAAAGGATGTCAATGGAAACTGTAATAATTTAAGGATGAACTTATTTTTTTGCTATGCATACATTTATGACTGAAACATATCAATAGGCAAACAAAACAAATAATTAAGCCAACACTTAATAGATTAACTCATACCTCATGAAAAATGAATGGATCACTGCTAGGAGTAATGGGGACTCTCCCCTCCACAGCTCTTTCTATTACTACACACACACACACCAAACTCACACACATACACACACACACACACACACACACACACACAGTTACACACAGTCACACACACACAGTTAAACACACAGTCACACACACTCACACACACAGCAGTGTACTTCCTGTCAGCCTAGTTGTAAAGGCTTAGGCTCAGCGGGCTAACAGGTGCACAGCAGCCAGTCAGTTTGAACCCAGTGATTCACCGAGGCCAACTTCCTGCCCCTCCGAGGGGAGTGAGCAGCGGGCGACACACACACACACACACACACACACACACACACACACACACACACACACACACACACACACACACACAGGGTGTTCTGTGATTGCTGTGGTGTGGGCTGAGTTAACCCTAAGGTCGCTCTCCTGGAACGGGGGCTTTGTAGCACACACACACACACACACACACACACACACACACACACACACACACACACACACACACACACACACACACACACAGATAGCAGACAAGAGGGCAGACCTCTGAGCCACGGCAGTACACATATAGTTCACACACACACACACACACACACACACACACACACACTATATCTATATATATCTATATCTACGCTCACTGATAGTATATCTATCTATATCTGTATCTATCTGGAGACTAAATCTACGCTCACTGATAGTATATCTATCTGGGGACTATATCTACGCTCACTGATAGTATATCTATCTATATCTATATCTATCTGGGGACTATATCTACGCTCACTGATAGTATATCTATCTATATCTATATCTATCTGGGGACTATATCTACGCTCACTGATAGTATTATGACTCAAGCTCTGAAGAATGGGAAGCTTTTTTTTTGGAAAAGCGTAGACAGCCAACCTTGAAATGAGGCCGGAGATGAAATGGATTCATTACAGCAGGACGGACCACTTAGGAGAAACTGCTACCGAGTTAAGAAAAATAAATTCTCCTGTGTTAAGAACGGCCACAGGAGGAGCGAGCGGGTGGCCTGTGGGAGGCTACAGTCAGAACGCCTCAGGTCAGCGTCATGCTGCTAAGCACGAGGGAGTCTTGTGGAGCAGGGGCGGGGTTGCCAGGGGGCGGGGGGGATCAGAGCAGAGAGCAATTCAAGGTGGCAGGCACATCTTCCAATCAATACGCCCTGTCAACCAGGTTTAGTCGCGTGCCCGGCGACATCCCCACATCATGGACTCAACGCCGGCCTCTCTCTCTCTCACGCATGCCCACCACCTTGACAAGTGTGTGGGAGGAAGCCTCTCAGTGGGCGAGCTGGGGAGGGACACGTCACTACTGGACATACAATATGGACACAACAAAATGGAGGCTAACTGTCACAGGCTGTAAAGCATCCATGTTGAAATGTTTTGTTTTTGTTCGTCACGGGGCCCTTCAGGGCAAGATGTGATGCAAGGGACATTGCATGAGGGGATGATCGATACAGCCATCCATCTAACGAGCTAAAACACTCATAATCCATCGAGCAAATCAATCGACTGCATAGTGTTTCAGTGCCTTTGTCTACATTTTCCTGATCTAGCAGAAGCTTGGATCTAAAGGGACTTAGCCTGAGATTACAGGGACAGTCCCTCCTGGAAGGACTTAGAGTTACGTACCCGGTTCCACACCAGTGCTGGTGATCCCAGGGGGATTTGAATTCATGACCCCTTGGTCCCCAGGTGGCAGTCCTACCCATCAGGCCACCACACCATGTACTGGGCATAGTTTATAATCCCCCCTTCCCTCGCTTTCATATTGGGCCACGTCCCAAAAGTGTGCAGGTATGCATTGTTCCCCATAAATCCTCCACTTAGACAAAGTACGTTAGTGGTTTTAAGAAGCCAGCTCCAAGGCCACGGCCCACACTACTGCCCACTAAACAAATAATTGCACCTTCTAATAAAAAGCGCAAGGTAAGCGCTCATAAAGGCAAGATTTATTCTCTCCGTCAAAAGAGATATAGGGAAATATTTTCCTTAAACCCTCGTAGAGACGTAGTGGAAGATCCGGAGAAGCGGACCATTGACTTTTATGGCACACCACTTTCTTCTTCCTCTTCTTCTTCTTCTTCTTCTTCTTCTTCTGCCACCCCCCCCCCCCCCCCCCCCCCCCCCCCCCCCCCCCCTTGTTCTTTGTGTGTAACTGTGCCTTTATGATAACCGGCGGAGAATGAATCACAGTGGAAGGAGAAATAACTTTTCACGTGAAAACACCTCAGCTTTTATAGCTTCCCTAAATGATCCATTAAGGCAATCTCGGAACACTCCCTCCGTCCGGTAGATTAGGAGTGTCGCGAGTCCAACCAGGAGAGCCCATCGGAGCCATCGCCGTAGCAACCTCCCCAGCCGTTCGCTTGTGACAGAAGCCCTGCTGGACGGCACCCGCCGACGCGAGGAGCGGGTCGGGAACAAATCTTCTTTTATGAGGCTGCCTCTTAAGGAGCTGTCAGTCTGGGGTTTCACAC
The DNA here is from genome assembly GCA_017639675.1 of Aplochiton taeniatus. Lineage (NCBI taxonomy): Eukaryota > Metazoa > Chordata > Actinopteri > Galaxiiformes > Galaxiidae > Aplochiton > Aplochiton taeniatus. The sequence continues at coordinate 1,642,700 of CM030173.1, read as the reverse complement.
ATGGCACTCCTCTTCCTTCACAGTAATTGAACCATCTCCCTTGTGAGGGAGGGGGGGGGGGGGGGCTTTCCTCAGGCTGTGTGGATGCCATTAAAACCAGGCCTCGTGCAGGGATGGGAAAGCCTGTGGAGGCCGGATATAAACACATCACATCCCCTCAAATACACCCCTCGTTCATTGAGAAGGCCATGGCCTTAGAATTCGTTTTTCATTAGAACCCTTTATTTGTTTGTAGTATTATTATAATTATTTGTGTGTGTGTGTGTGTGTGTGTGTGTGTGTGTGGTGGGGGGAGGGGGAATCACTGCAATCATTTCATTTCCCCCACTTTTCTAACGATGAGAATGTGTTATTCAGTGACAGGGACTTAAGACTGTTAGAAGATTCAAATGAATTGTATTTATCTTTTATGACAATGCCAGTTAGAGCTATCACAGGGAGTGGGGGTGGAGGGGAGGGGTGGGTTTGGAGTGTAGGGATACACTGTTTATAGAACGGCCACTATTATGAAGAAGGAGTCTAGAGCTACACTATTTATGAAATGGCCACTATTATCAAGGAGTCTAGAGATACACTGTTTATAAAACGGCTACCATTATGAAGAAGGAGTCTAGAGATACTTAGAAATGCTTATAAAATGGCCCGTCAGCCATTTTAAAAGAGTTGAAGTGGTAACAGAGAACCAGCGCATCTAGGTGTTATCACAGGCAACGCATTTCTCGATGGGAGAACTAGCTATAATTTAGGGTTAGGGTTAGGGTTAGGGTTAGGGTTAGAGTTAGGGTTATATGCATATAACGCATGCTGTGCATGGCTGAAATGAAACGTTCTTGAAAACGTTTGTAATCATAACGCCAAAGTGGTCATCCTCTACCCGACTCAGACGTATTTATTTATTTATTATTTATTTTGTCTAAGTTTTTATTTTGACTCAGCTGTCTGAATCCATTCAAACATCTCTCCATCTGCCCTGTGCACTTTGAGGGCTGTGTTTTTTTATGACAGAAAGACCAAATGGTACCCTAACTCGTATTTATTTTGTCTAAGTCATTGCTGTCCTGGACGTTGGCACAAAATTAAAAATTACAGACAAATACAACTGTCATACACAATATCCAAAAATATCCATTACTTATGTTCACCCATCCTGTTTAGCCAATAACCTTTAAGTGAAACCTCTTCAGCCTGTCAGCACCAGAGGAATGCTCTCTGTACACCAGGATACAACTAATGGCACCCCCCTCTCTCTCTGTCTCTCTATCTTTCTCTCTCTCTCTTTCTCTCTCTCTCTCTCTCTCTCTCTCTCTCTCTCTCTCTCTCTCTCTCTCTCTCTCTCTCTCTCTCTCTCTCTCTCTCTCTCTCTCTCTCTCTCTCTCTCTCTCTCTCTCTCTCTCTCTCTCTCTCTCTCTCTCTCTCTCTCTCAAACAGAAAGCATGGTTGTAATAAGTTCCCAGTCTCCAAACTCCCGGCATCCTCATCTTTATATTATATTATTTATTTAGTTTGGTCATATCAACACAATAAAATAACATTTGCATTTATATAGCTCCTGCCGTCGCTTCGGTGGACTTGGAGGGTAGAATAGAGAAGGAAGAAGTAAACAGCTGAGCATCTAGTTGATTGTTACCTGGGGACAAGTTAAGATAAAAGAGTTAACTCCATGAAAGAAAATGGCTTCCCTGGCGATGACGATGTATCAGGTAGACTGGAGCGAGCTACCCTGGTCCGCACTCACTAATGAAATCACCCTCCATGTACAATACACTGCTGTCAATGTTGCTGGTGTTTCGATGTGATGCAGTGATCTCAGTCCAACGGAGACTGGGGTGAATGTCATCATCTTCCTGAATTGCACCAGCGTTTCTGCGCCAGCATGATAAGGTGGAGACTGAGACGCAGCAAGTATATGAAAATGTAAAATACTAACATTACCATTACATCCAGCTCTTGTCCGTGAAAGGTGACGTGCTGTATGCTTGTCTCAAGGACGTTACATTGAAAACATCCAGAGAGGTTCTAGCTGTATAGTTTGTGAATTCATAATATGTCTGTTCCTCATGAAATGTCCTTCACATTACGGCGGCCATTTTAATTCTTCTTACCACCATCTAGCAGCCGGCAATGTCTACCATCAGTACTTCTAATCATCAGCCATTACTTACCGTACATAATACCCATTAGTGCATGGGCCACCTTAGCACAGATGATTCTTTTCCCGGAGCAGGGGCCTAGCTAAAGCAAGGGCAAGGTGAAACAACAGGCGAGGGCTGAAGCTGAAGAAGGTGGTGTGAGGAGAGCGCTGTGAGATAATTGGCTGTGTGTGTGTCTTTAATGATAATCCCCCCACCTCTCGAGAGCGCTGGATGATGACAGGAAACAAACAGAACCCTGACACTTCCTGCTAATTAGCGTCATTAGCATAGGGCCATTATGCTGCTGGACAGTAGCATGACAGGGCTCGGAGAATGGCCACAGCTGTGACCTTTAGCGGACAACACCAGCTGTCAGTAATTACCTAGGGCCTCAGCCAGGGGAACAGCGGCTAAGGTTGACTCCACGTCCTTGAGGACCTGTGGCTGCCAGGAGCCTTTCTTCTCCTCCTCTTTCTTCTCCTCCTCTTCCTTCTCCTTCTTCCACCCCCTCCCTTATCCTCCTCCTGCTTTTCAAAACAAGGTGCACTTTTATTCATGCGGAAAGGAGAGAGAGAGGGGGGGGGGGGGGGGGGGGTCCTTGGCGCTTAAAGGCTAGTTTGAGGCTTTTCTCAAGGGAGTTGGAGCCTTGGCTTATTTAGCTTTGTGGGTTTTAGGGTTAGCTTTAGCTAAAATGTGTGACTAAATGGAAATGTGTGCCTTGTTGTTGGGGGTGCCAGAGGCTTCTGGAAATTGAGTGGGAATTTTTAACTGTGAGAGCAAACAAAACAAAAAAAACTACAATTTAACAAAAATCTTTGAACCTTGAAATTTTAATTTGAAAGCTTTAAGGGATATTACTCAGCACTCCAAACAGTAAATGGTGGTAATGGCTGATAATTATTTGTTGTTTGATTTTGCGTTCCTTCATCAGTCTTTGATGGAGACTTTAAAGTTTCTTTTCATCTGCTCAGCACAGCTTTTACTGGCTGGTGTGAAGGGGCCCAGTTGTGGTGTTTGATGGGGATTTTGAACATCAAAATAGCATCCGTTTACACAACACAAACACACACACACACACACACACACACACACACACACACACACACACACACACACACACACACACACACTTCTGCCATTTTAGCCTCTCTCTTCCTGTTTGTGACACAGCCCAGAGGTAGTTGTTGCAGGTGTCACACAGCGTGTGTGTGTGTTAGTTGTACACAGTGTGTGTGTGTTAGTTGTAGACATTGTGTGTGTGTTAGTTGTACACAGTGTGTGTGTGTGTTAGTTGTAGACATTGTGTGTGTGTTAGTTGTACACAGTGTGTGTGTGTGTTAGTTGTACACAGTGTGTGTGTGTTAGTTATACACAGTGTGTGTGTGTTAGTTGTACACAGCGTGTGTGTGTTAGTTGTACACAGCGTGTGTGTGTGTTAGTTGTACACAGTGTGTGTGTGTTAGTTGTACACAGCGTGTGTGTGTTAGTTGTACACAGTGTGTGTGTGTGTGTTAGTTGTACACAGTGTGTGTGTGTTAGTTGTACACAGTGTGTGTGTGTGTTAGTTGTACACAGTGTGTGTGTGTTAGTTGTAGACATTGTGTGTGTGTTAGTTGTACACAGTGTGTGTGTGTTAGTTGTACACAGTGTGTGTGTGTGTTAGTTGTACACAGTGTGTGTGTGTTAGTTGTAGACATTGTGTGTGTGTTAGTTGTACACAGTGTGTGTGTGTTAGTTGTACATAGTGTGTGTGTGTTAGTTGTACACATTGTGTGTGTGTTAGTTGTAGACATTGTGTGTGTGTTAGTTGTACACAGTGTGTGTGTGTTAGTTGTAGACATTGTGTGTGTGTTAGTTGTAGACATTGTGTGTGTGTTAGTTGTACACAATGTGTGTGTGTTAGTTATACACAGTGTGTGTGTGTGTGTTAGTTGTACATAATGTGTGTGTGTTAGTTATACACAGTGTGTGTGCGTTAGTTGTACACAGTGTGTGTGTGTTAGTTGTACATAATGTGTGTGTGTTAGTTATACACAGTGTGTGTGTGTTAGTTGTACATAATGTGTGTGTGTTAGTTATACACAGTGTGTGTGCGTTAGTTGTACACAGCGTGTGTGTGTAAGTTGTACAGTGTGTGTGTGATAGTTGTAGACATTGTGTGTGTGTTAGTTATACACAGTGTGTGTGTGTTAGTTGTACACAGCGTGTGTGTGTGTTAGTTGTACAGTGTGTGTGTGATAGTTGTAGACATTGTGTGTGTGTTAGTTATACACAGTGTGTGTGTGTGTTAGTTGTACACAGCGTGTGTGTGTTAGTTATACACAGTGTGTGTGTGTTAGTTGTACACAGCGTGTGTGTGTTAGTTGTACACAGCGTGTGTGTGTGTTAGTTGTACACAGTGTGTGTGTGTGTTAGTTGTACACAGTGTGTGTGTGTTAGTTGTACACAGTGTGTGTGTGTGTTAGTTGTACATAGTGTGTGTGTGTTAGTTATACACAGTGTGTGTGTGTTAGTTGTACACAGTGTGTGTGTGTTAGTTGTACACATTGTGTGTGTGTTAGTTGTACACAGTGTGTGTGTGTTAGTTATACACAGTGTGTGTGTGTTAGTTGTAGACATTGTGTGTGTGTTAGTTGTACACAGTGTGTGTGTGTTAGTTGTACACAGCGTGTGTGTGTGTGTTAGTTGTACACAGCGTGTGTGTGTTAGTTGTACACATTGTGTGTGTGTTAGTTGTACACAACGTGTGTGTGTTAGTTGTACACAGCATGTGTGTGTTAGTTGTACACAACGTGTGTGTGTTAGTTGTACACAGCATGTGTGTGTTAGTTGTACACAGTGTGTGTGTGTTAGTTGTACACAGCGTGTGTGTGTTAGTTGTACACAGTGTGTGTGTGTGTTAGTTTTACACAGTGTGTGTGTGTGTTAGTTGTACACAGTGTGTGTGTGTTAGTTGTACACAGTGTGTGTGTGTGTGTGTTAACGTGCCGCTGTCTGTCTCCATCCAGGTACGTCGGTGATGAAAGTCACAGCGTCAGACGCAGATGACCCCACATACGGCAGCAGCGCCCGGGTGATCTACAGCGTCCTGGACGGGGAGAGGTTCTTCACCGTGGAGAGAAGCACGGGTGAGAGAGCACAGTCACACAGAGGGGAAACGCAAGGAAGAAAGTCTAGGAATATTTGTTGTTGATTTCATTCTGGATGACGAATCTCAGACCACGGTCTGAAGTCTGTTTGTATATGAATGGAGAGTAAGTCTGTTTGTATATGAATGGAGAGTAAGTCTGTTTCTATATGAATGGAGAGTAAGTCTGTTTCTATATGAATGGAGAGTAAGTCTGTTTCTATATGAATGGAGAGAAAGTCTGTTTCTATATGAATGGAGAGTAAGTCTTTTTCTATATGAATGGAGAGTAAGTCTGTTTGTATATGAATGGAGAGTAAGTCTGTTTGTATATGAATGGAGAGTAAGTCTGTTTGTATATGAATGGAGAGTAAGTCTGTTTGTATATGAATGGAGAGTAAGTCTGTTTGTATATGAATGGAGAGTAAGTCTGTTTCTATATGAATGGAGAGTAAGTCTGTTTCTATATGAATGGAGAGTAAGTCTGTTTCTATATGAATGGAGAGTAAGTCTGTTTCTATATGAATGGAGAGTAAGTCTGTTTCTATATAAATGGAGAGAAAGTCACTCACTTCCTAGACTAAGTGGGTCGATCTATCAGGGAATTGCTATGTGACTGCTGTATACTGTATACACGGCAACATATTGTATACTGTACCTCCACAAGAGTTATTTCTGTCGTTTTTCAAAGTCATTACATTTACAAAAAGCAAATCAAGGCATTGGAGAAATCGAATGAGCCGCACTGTAGGAAAGCACTGATAGATGAGTTTCAGTTTTGAAAGCAGTAAGTTCATTTAAAAAGCAGAGAGGAAAGTAATGAATGTCAGTGCATGCAAATGGGATACATGCATACAGGATCCTTATAACATGATAGATTATAAAAATATAGAAAAATGCAATGTTTTCAACAGTGGCCGAGGGAAAGCCGTTTGAGAACCTCGTTGGCTGGTGTAGTCTGATATCCTGAACGCTAAAGACACATGTCTCATGCTCAGTGTTGTGAGAAAAGTATCTCTCTTGTATCTACTTTGATTACACAAATATTGAGTTAGTATCGTGTTACTGTTACTAGATTGCATTTGACAGTAATGAGTAGTGTAGTGAGTAATGTAAAGGGATAACATTTGGATGTTCACTAACCACATTACAGTTACTGCCTCAATAAAAATGGTTGTTTCTTCGTTACATATATTACTGGCGCATAATGTGATCACTGGAAAAAATATAACATTGTTCGACCAAAGGATATAGTAGGCCTACTAATAAGTAATGAGTAATGTGATTACTTCTCAGACTGAGTAATTAGCAAACCAATCTCATTCCATTTCAGAGAAAGTAATGAGTAACTTTACTTAATGAGTAACTTCCCCAACACTTCTTGTGTTGAAGGTTCTTTAAAACATCACCTCATTTGTTTTTTAGAAAATCAAAATGCTTAAACGGCTTTTCCAAACGCAGGCACACTCTTTATAATCTTAAAAGAGACTTCTTCTTCTGCTTGGCCAGTCAGCAGATATCCTGTAGCAGTGTTCCCTGGTGGTGGAGGTATGGCCAGAGCCTGCTGTCTCTCAGGCATAGCCCGGCCAGCGGTTGCCTGCAAATGGCCCCAAAGGAGGGACACTAAACTTTTAATGATTCCTTTTTTTGGATCTCTTCACTTTGATTCAGTCGGCCCCAGTGCCTCTATGATGAATGACTCTGCCTTGTGTTTGGAGTGCGTGTGTGTGTGTGTGTGGAGGGGGGAGGTCGGGGGGGGACCCAGCCTCTGCTGTGTGTGTGTGTGTGTTTGTGTGTGTGGAGAGGGGGGGACCCAGCCTCTGCTGTGTGTGTGTGTGTGTATGTGTGTGTGTCTGTGGGGTCGGGGTGGGGGGGTTGGCCGGCTAGCCTAGAGGCTGGAGACTCAAGTACCGGCGTCTGTTTCTTCATCCTTTAGCCCTCCATCCCTCCTTCTCACCATCCCTCTCTCCATCTCTCCTTCTCACCATCCCTCTCTCCATCCCTCCTTCTCACCATCCCTCTCTCCATCTCTCCTTCTCACCATCCCTCTCTCCATCCCTCCTTCTCACCATCCCTCTCTCCATCTCTCCTTCTCACCATCCCTCTCTCCATCCCTCCTTCTCACCATCCCTCTCTCCATCCCTCCTTCTCACCATCCTTCTCTCCTTCTCTCCCTCCCTCCTTCTCCCTCTCTCCTTCTCATCACCCCTCTCTCCTTCTCTCCTTCTCTCCCTCCTTCTCCCTCTCTCCTTCTCATCACCCCTCTCTCCTTCTCTCCTTCTCTCTCTCCTTCTCTCCTTCTCTCCTTCTCATCACCCCTCTCTCCTTCTCTCCTTCTCTCCCTCCTTCTCCCTCTCTCCTTCTCATCACCCCTCTCTCCCTCACTCCCTCCCTCTCTCCCTCCCTCCCTCTCTCGTGGGTGGAGCGGGTCTAACAGTTACACGTGGAACAGGTTCAGAAGGCCGGGGGCACCAGCTGTGTAGCCCCCCTCCTTATTGTGGTCAGTCAGAGCAGAGATGTCTTTGGAGACTGTTTATTCACCAGCAGGACGTGATCCGTGGCTCCCAAGGGCCTCAGGGGTCTGTGGAGCAAGTGATAAAACGTCTGCAAGTCCCCTGACAACCTGAAACGTTGCATGATGCGATTGTATCAGTACAAAGGTTTACTTTGCATAGACAAATATACAGATATATTTATATAGAAATAATCAAACATGTTTCATCATGGATGTTGTTGTCTTAAATATATATATAAATATTTTGGTTACTGTCTTTGTGATCGTGGTGAGAACACAGACTAGATACCCAAATCAGGAAAAAGGTTGGGTGCCCTAGGGTGCCCCGGGGTGCTAATCAAGTGCTCTCTATGTTATTAGTGTCACCTGTTTCTTGTTTGGGTTCTTGAGTTCAGCTGTGACTTCTGCCAGCTATTTAAACTCTGTCTGTTACATCGACTTCTGTTGGATCACTGTTGTTGTTGTTGTTGTTGTTGTTGTTGTTGTTGTTGCCGCCGCTAAGCGTCATTGACTGGTTGCTTTTGGATACAGTCAGTTTGTTGAGTTTTCTTTTTAAAATTAATATGAGTCTCTTGAAGTATTTTAAAGATGATACATGTCTCTTTGCTTGGGTATCTCTTCTGTGTGGCTCCCGAGACAAAAGATAGAATCTGACTTTGTTGTACCCGTTGAGCAGAAAGTGCTGCGTTCATTCCAAACGTGATTGGATCGTTTCTCTATGTAACCCACAGAGGGTCTGGTTTAGAGCCTTACAATTCCCTTGCTATATTAAGAACATATTCCAACAGTTGTTATTCTTTGTCATGTAAAGCACATTGAGCTGCACTTGTATGAAATGTGCTATACAGATAAATATTATTATTATTATTATTATTATTATTATTATTATTATTATAAGTGTACTACCAACCCTGTCCTTTTATTTTTTTTAAACAAAATTAAGAAAATGAGTAAACCTTCCAGAATGTTCCTGTTTCCGTTGATGTCTGTATTGAAAATGTGCTTCATGCTTTCCTGGATGGGGGTCCCCTAATCCCCCCCCCTAGCGCCATGACAACATCCACCGCCTGTAACCAACGCTTCCCTTGGGGCTCCCTCTCCTGTTGCCTCGGACCTTTCTTCCTGGATTTGATGACTTGATCACGGACTTCCTTCGGTGTCTGTGCTTTGTCACTGTCCGCTAGTGCGCTCTCGCCAACCCAGGATTAAACCCTAGCCCCTGGTTTCAACATTTATTTTATGATATTTATATTATCTAAGTTATATTATATTATTATATTTCTTTATAATTCAGTTAATCAGTTGCTCTGTAATGTCGAGGACCCTCTTCTTCTTCTTCACTTTCCTGGTAGTCTAAATAAAGACACCAAAACCCCCAGCTTGAGTTTCTCAATA
>CM030173.1:1621031-1628531 GCA_017639675.1 Aplochiton taeniatus | reverse complement strand
CTTCCTCCCTCCTCTTCCTCCCTCCTCTTTCCCCCTCCTCCCCCTCCCTCCTCTTCCTCCTCCTCTTCCTCCCCCCTCCTCTTCCTCCCTCCTCTTCCTCCCTCCTCTTTCCCCCTCCTCCCCCTCCCTCCTCTTCCTCCTCCTCTTCCTCCCCCCTCCTCTTCCTCCCTCCTCTTCCTCCCTCCTCTTTCCCCCTCCTCCCCCTCCCTCCTCTTCCTCCTCCTCTTCCTCCCCCCTCCTCTTCCTCCCTCCTCCCCCTCCCTCCTCTTTCCCCCTCCTCCCCCTCCCTCCTCTTCCTCCTCCTCTTCCTCCCCCCTCCTCTTCCTCCCTCCTCCCCCTCCCTCCTTCCCCAAACCCCCCAGAGATGTACCAGTTCTCGGTGTCGGAGGGGGCAGTAGTGGGGACGTCGGTGGGGAGGGTCATCGCCACGGACGCAGACATGGGAGACAACACGGACATGAGTTACCTGATCAAGGACCAGGATGGAGGAGAGCTCTTCAAGGTCGCCACGGATACCGACACACAGGAAGCCATCATCACCATCAAAAAGGTGACGTTTGTTTTCCAACTTCTCCTTCTTGTTTGTGTTTTGTGTGTCTTCTAGTTTTGAACTTGACCATAAACTCACTTGACTATTTGCCGAAAAATGTAGTCAGTGTCTGGTTTTAAGAAGCTTTTAAAAGCTCCATTCTCTACATTTGTTATTATTTAGTTTGACATAACTTGGTTTTCTTATTTTTAAATCTGAATGATATACAAACTGTATGTAACTCCCTCCACTAGTCGCCAAAGCGCTCATGAGTAATCCTCTCTCCTGGTAGCCCCTGGATTACGAGAGCAAGCGCACCCACAACGTGGTGGTAGAGGCGGTCAACAAGCACGTGGACCCTCGTTTCGTGGACCTGGGCACCTTCAGGGACCAGACCATCGTCCGGGTCAGCGTGTCAGACACAGACGAGCCTCCCATCTTCCTGCCAGCAGAGGGCGCTGTCCTGGAGGTGCTGGAGGACGCTAGTCTGGGGGCTCTGGTGGGCCTCGTGACTGCCAGAGACCCAGACGTAGAAAACACACCCGTCAGGTAGAACATTCACCATGACATCACCTAATGGTTCCATAGTGGTGGAAACACTACAGACGTAGAAAACACACCCGTCAGGTAGAACATTCAACAGGACATCAGCTAATGTTACCGTTGGCTAGCATGGAGGATGGAGGTTATGTGAGGTTAGCGAGTGTTATGGGGGTGTCCACTGTATAGGGGAAAGAGTAATGGTATAGGGTTAGGGTTAGGGTTAGGGTTATGTAGTATAGGTTTCCATAGTGATGTCCACTGTATAGGGGATAGAGTAATGGTATAGGGTTAGGGTTAGGGTTAGGGTTGGAGTTATGTAGTATAGGTTTCCATAGTGATGTCCACTGTATAGGGGATAGAGTAATGGTATAGGGTTAGGGTTAGGGTTATATAGTATAGGTTTCCATAGTGATGTCCACTGTATAGGGGATAGAGTAATGGTATAGGGTTAGGGTTAGGGTTATGTAGTATAGGTTTCCATAGTGATGTCCACTGTATAGGGGATAGAGTAATGGTATAGGGTTAGGGTTAGGGTTAGGGTTATGTAGTATAGGTTTCCATAGTGGTGTCCACTGTATAGGGGATAGAGTAATGGTATAGGGTTAGGGTTAGGGTTAGGGTTAGAGTTATGTAGTATAGGTTTCCATAGTGATGTCCACTGTATAGGGGATAGAGTAATGGTATAGGGTTAGGGTTAGGGTTATATAGTATAGGTTTCCATAGTGATGTACACTGTATAAGGTATAGAGTAATAGTATAGGTTTCCATAGTGATGCCCACTGTATAGGGTATAGAGTAATAGTATAAGTTTCCATAGTGATGTACACTGTATAAGGTATAGAGTAATAGTATAAGTTTCCATAGTGATGCCCACTGTATAGGGTATAGAGTAATGCCATGGGTTTCCATAGTGATGTACACTGTATAAGGTATAGAGTAATAGTATACGTTTCCATAGTGATGCCCACTATATAGGGTATAGAGTAATAGTATAAGTTTCCATAGTGATGCCCACTGTATAGGGTATAGAGTAATGCGATGGGTTTCCATAGTGATGCCCACTGTATAGGGTATAGAGTAATGCGATGGGTTTCCATAGTGATGCCCACTGTATAAGATTCACATTAAAATATTGACTCTTTGGATTAATGCTGACAAGCCCATTTATTGTCAAAATGTTAATTCAGTAAAGTGTTTGCCAAAAGAATGCCATCGATTTAGATATTAGTGTGCTGGACCAAAACGCTTACCATGCACTCCCTTTTCTAGACGATGTTTTATTTAAGGACAGTATATTACCCTTTAAAATGGTCCTCTCAAAGGCATTTTGCTGTCAAAATAGGACTATCTGTCTTTTATTTTTTATAGAGGAAATAAGGCCTTCCTCTAAAGCCATCTATTTTACTCAAACACATTTAATTATATAATTATATAATTTAATTATATAATTCCATCTACTTTTTCCCCTATCCCCTCCACCCTTCCATTCAAAGTAGCTTTATTGTCAATTACTTCACATGTCGAGACATACAAAGGAATCGAAAAGACGTTTCCCATGCTCTTGCGGTAAACATATAAAGTGCACATTCAAACACAGATAAGACATATATACTAAAGCTAAAAGATGTCCAATAAAATTATATATATATATATATATATGCAGAAGTGTATAGTCTACAATGTATTGCTAGGGGTAGCAGCATATGTCACTGTAAGTTTGTTTGTAGTATATATAAGTTAGTTTAGCAGCATAAGTTGATGTATAAGTTATGGTTGTGGTAGTGCAGACTACCAGTGCTGCTGTTAAACTGAGCTGGATTTAGCTAGTCCATGTGTTCAGTGTTCAGTGTCCATCCAGAGGGTGTTGGTGGTTTTGACTGGGAAGAATCAAGCTGGGGTCCTCTGGTCCTCTGGTCCTCTCTGGTCCTCTCTGGTCCTCTGGTCCTCTCTGGTCCTCTCTGGTCCTCTCTGGTCCTCTGGTCCTCTCTGGTCCTCTGGTCCTCTCTGGTCCTCTGGTCCTCTGGTCCTCTCTGGTCCTCTGGTCCTCTGGTCCTCTGGTCCTCTGGTCCGCTCCTCCGCTCCACCCTCTGGTCCTGTGGTCCTCCGCTCCTCCGGTCCTCTGCTCCACCCTCTGGTCCTCCGGTCCGCTGGTCCTCTGGTCCGCTCCTCCACTCCTCCGCTCCTCCCTCTGGTCCTGTGGTCCTGTGGTCCTCCGCTCTGCCCTCTGGTCCTCCGGTCCTCCGGTCCGCCATGGGTTCCAGACAGTTTTCTATCTGTTTGAATGGAGCTCTAGTGACTAAGCCATGGGTTCCAGACCTGTTCCTATCTGTTTGAATGGAGCTCTAGTGACTAAGCCATGGGTTCCAGACCTGTTCCTATCTGTTTGAATGGAGCTCTAGTGACTCAGCCATGGGTTCCAGACAGTTTCCTATCTGTTTGAATGGAGCTGTAGTGACTAAGCCATGGGTTCCAGACCTGTTCCTATCTGTTTGAATGGAGCTCTAGTGACTAAGCCATGGGTTCCAGACAGTTTCCTATCTGTTTGAATGGAGCTCTAGTGACTAAGCCATGGGTTCCAGACCTGTTCCTATCTGTTTGAATGGAGCTCTAGTGACTAAGCCATGGGTTCCAGACCTGTTCCTATCTGTTTGAATGGAGCTCTAGTGACTCAGCCATGGGTTCCAGACAGTTTCCTATCTGTTTGAATGGAGCTCTAGTGACTAAGCCATGGGTTCCAGACCTGTTCCTATCTGTTTGAATGGAGCTCTAGTGACTAAGCCATGGGTTCCAGACCGGTTCCTATCTGTTTGAATGGAGCTCTAGTGACTAAGCCATGGGTTCCAGACCGGTTCCTATCTGTTTGAATGGAGCTCTAGTGACTAAGCCATGGGTTCCAGACCTGTTCCTATCTGTTTGAATGGAGCTCTAGTGACTAAGCCATGGGTTCCAGACAGTTTCCTATCTGTTTGAATGGAGCTCTAGTGACTAAGCCATGGGTTCCAGACCTGTTCCTATCTGTTTGAATGGAGCTCTAGTGACTAAGCCATGGGTTCCAGACCTGTTCCTATCTGTTTGAATGGAGCTCTAGTGACTCAGCCATGGGTTCCAGACAGTTTCCTATCTGTTTGAATGGAGCTCTAGTGACTAAGCCATGGGTTCCAGACCTGTTCCTATCTGTTTGAATGGAGCTCTAGTGACTAAGCCATGGGTTCCAGACCGGTTCCTATCTGTTTGAATGGAGCTCTAGTGACTAAGCCATGGGTTCCAGACCGGTTCCTATCTGTTTGAATGGAGCTCTAGTGACTAAGCCATGGGTTCCAGACCTGTTCCTATCTGTTTGAATGGAGCTCTAGTGACTAAGCCATGGGTTCCAGACAGTTTCCTATCTGTTTGAATGGAGCTCTAGTGACTAAGCCATGGGTTCCAGACCTGTTCCTATCTGTTTGAATGGAGCTCTAGTGACTAAGCCATGGGTTCCAGACCTGTTCCTATCTGTTTGAATGGAGCTCTAGTGACTAAGCCATGGGTTCCAGACCGGTTCCGATCTGTTTGGCGGCTCCTGCGACTGCTTTCGCCACACATCCTATGTTGCTCTCAGGACTGTCTGGCTCAGCGACGTGGAGTTGAAAGCCACACAGAAGGCCACGTTAATGCACTCACCACGGACACATGGCTAGCTCCAGTAGGCTGTGGCGTGCGGCTTGTTTAAATTTTTCTCCTCAGTGGTAATGGAGGGATAGCACGGGGCCAAAGGTCATCGGATGAGAGAAACGAAAGAGCAGGAAGAGAAAGTGACAGGTGGCTGTGATTCTAAAGAGCCTTTCTCTCAGGATCTCTCTCTCTCACACACACACACACACACAGGCACGAACACACACACACACACACACACACACACACACACACACACACACACAAGCACACACACACACACACACACAGGCACGGACACACACACCCACAGGCACGGGCACACTTGCATACATACACTATATTGGACACATGCAGGCCTGTGCAAATTACCTCCATTAAAAATGCATGAGGCTGTAGTGAGAATGCTCCAGGTGTTATAAAGCACCGTGCCATGGCAGCTGATAGGGCACTGTGTGCCAGCCTGGGGGGGCGGGGGGGGGGGGGGGGGGGCTGACTGTGTGCCAGCCCAGCCGGGGGGGGGGGGGCTGACTGGCGTGAGGACATGCCCATCCATACCACTCTAATCAAGTCCACTGGCCAGAGCTGCTGCTAATCCAGCTGCCTGTAGTAATGCCATAGAACACACACGCACACACACGCACACATTCACCAACACACGCTTAATAGGATGTCTATCAATTGTATGCATTCTTACACATACAGAGAGGCAGGAAGTATATAGCATACATGCACACCCAAACACAGAGATTGAAACACAGACACCAGTCGGCAATTAATATCTAAATTGCGTGGCATTGTGAATTGTTTCAAGATTTAAAATGGTCGCTAGTACAGGGTCAACGTTAGGCGAATGGGTAGAGAGACGGAGATGTTCTTTTTTTTCCTTGTCTTTTTCTTTTAGCAGGACAAACTGATCTCACCAGCACACACAGCGGCCCGGTCTCTCATGCATTGATAATGCTACTATTAGCTTCACCGAAACGTGACTCATCGCCTCCAATCCCCTGCGTGCCCTTAACATCTTTTTCGGTGGAGAACATAGTACCTTTAAAGAGAAATAGACCAAGCACCAGCCTTTTTGTTGATTCTCCACTCTTTTGATACAACAGCACGGCCCTTCACAAAGAAATGAAAATGTATTTTTGGTTTCACTAGAGTGCAGCATGAAATATGAATTCTTTTATTTTTCCTTTGCCTCTGCTGGCTTAACCCGGGTAGATTTAAAGGCCCATGCTTTGGTTAGGGACATGCTGTATCTAAGGACTTTATGGCCGTAGCTAGGGATAACAGATCTCCAGGTTTCCGATAAGTGGCGGAACTTAGTTTGATGCCCTTTTCGGACTTTCATATTCTCTTAGTTTTGCTTTAGTCTGTCAAATGTGTAACCTGATGTCAGCTCCCCAGGTCCTTGAAAAAAGCAGTCTTCACTGCACACTGAGGCACCTCTCTCTCCCTCCTTCTCTACCTCCCTCTCTCTTTCTCTCTCTCTCTCTCTCTCTCTCTCTCTCTCTCTCTCTCTCTCTCTCTCTCTCTCTCTCTCTCTCTCTCTCTCTCTCTCTCTGTCCCTCTCTCTCTCTCTCTCTCTCTCTCTCTCTCTCTCTCTCTCTCTCTCTCTCTCTCTCTCTCTCTCTCTCTCTCTCTATCTTTGTCTTTCCCTCTTTTGTCAGTCTCTATCTTTATTTCTCTCTTGCTCTCTTTCTATCTCTCTGTCACTCTCCCTCTTTCTCTCCTCTTTCTCTCTCTGTTATCTGTCTTTCTCTCTCTAATCCATCCCTTTCTCTTTCTCTCTCTGTATGTCTTCAGGTTCTCCATTGACCAGAGCACAGACCAGGAGGGGATCTTTCACATCGATCCGGTATCAGGCGCCATCACTCTGGGGGAAATACTGGACCGGGAAACAGCCGGGTGGCACAACATCACCGTGACAGCAGTGGAAGCAGGTATAACTGGTCTGGGGTCTGTTTGAAGCAGATATAACTGGTCTGTTTGAAGCAGGTATAACTGGTCTGGGGTCTGTTTGAAGCAGGTATAACTGGTCTGGGGTCTGTTTGAAGCAGGTATAACTGGTCTGGGGTCTGTTTGAAGCAGGTATAACTGGTCTGGGGTCTGTTTGAAGCCGGTATAACTGGTCTGGGGTCTGTTTGAAGCAGGTATAACTGGTCTGTTTGAAGCAGGTATAACTGGTCTGGGGTCTGTTTGAAGCAGGTATAACTGGTCTGGGGTCTGTTTGAAGCCGGTATAACTGGTCTGGGGTCTGTTTGAAGCAGGTATAACTGGTCTGGGGTCTGTTTGAAGCCGGTATAACTGGTCTGGAGTCTGTTTGAAGCACGTGTAACTGGTCTGGGGTCTGTTTGAAGTAGGTATAACTGGTCTGGGGTCTGTTTGAAGCAGGTATAACTGGTCTGGGGTCTGTTTGCAGCAGGTATAACTGGTCAGGGGTCTGTTTGAAGCAGGTATAACTGGTCTGGGGTCTGTTTGAAGCAGGTATAACTGGTCTGGGTTATAGATATATGCTATGACCTGAAGTAGAGGATTTAGGAGAGTCTTCTGAAGACTTAAAGATGGCTGTATACACCATCACCTAGAGGAGAGGTGTAGAAATGGTCCCGTTCTTCCGAAAACTTGGAGATGCATGACTTGACCTAGTGGAGATGAGAGGTTTAGGGAAAGAGTACAGCCCAGTGCAGAACTGCCAGTGACTGTAATCACTGGATCTCTGGATCTCTGGATCACTGGATCTCTGGATCTCTGGATCTCTGGATCTCTGGATCTCT
>CM030173.1:1588531-1613531 GCA_017639675.1 Aplochiton taeniatus | reverse complement strand
TCTTTTCCATAGCTGTGTTTGTTAATTACTCAGTATTCACCTGTGGGGGGTGATCTCACGCAAGCTGGAGAGACGACTAATTATCTCTCTCTCTATTTATTACCCTCCCTCCTCCTCCTCTCTCTCTCTCTCTCTCTCTCGCTCTCTCTCTCTCTCTCTCAATCTCTCTGTGTATCTCCCTCTCTCAATCTCTTTCCCTCACTCACTCACTCACTCACTCACTCACTCACTCACTCACTCACTCACTCACTCTCTCACTCAGAAGACCGGTGTGTGTGTGTGTGTGTGTGTGTGTGTGTGTGTGTGTGTGTGTGTGTGTGTGTGTGTGGTTGTGTGTGTGTGTAACAACGTAGCAAAGCCTTTTCTCCTTTTGGCATTCGGTTGGTTTACATGACGAGCTGTGCGAAGTGTGTGTGAGACAGTGGAACACAGGTGTGTGTGTGACTGTGGAACACAGGTGTGTGTGTGACAGTGGAACACAGGTGTGTGTGTGACTGTGGAACACAGGTGTGTGTGAGACAGTGGAACACAGGTGTGTGTGTGTGTGACCGTGGAACACAGGTGTGTGTGTGTGTGTGACCGTGGAACACAGGTGTGTGTGTGTGACCGTGGAACACAGGTGTGTGTGGTGAGACAGTGTGTGCTGCAGGGACAGTGAGTAGGAAGGTGCCGTTGTTGATGTAGAGATGGTGGTTTTAATGATGGTGTTTCACATAAAGAAGGGTCCAAAATATCTACTCTTCTCCTCTTTGCCAGCCCCTTTTGAACTCCATGGAGACTCAGGAATAAAAGAAAGCTAACTCCTCAGCCCTCATCAGATGATTATGAATGGGTATTAATTAAGATTTTGAGAGAAAAGGAGCTAATTTGGAGAGGGGAGTTTGGATTGTACTAATTGGGGTAATCCTCTTCCCTCCTGTGTTAACAGGACAGCCTTGTTAAAAAAAAATAAGAACCCCCCCCCCCCCCCCCCCCACTACTAGCTCTTCACTGTGTGCCCCTGTGGCCTCTTTATAACCTGGACATAATTAGAAATTGATTGCAACATCAATTAGCAATATATGATGAGATTCACGTCTGTGTGTGATTATCGCAGAGCCCTCGCCTGCCTGTGCTGGTTTGGCCGTTAACCCTGTCATGGCTAACAGTGTCAAGTAGCTCATTAGTCTAGGGTCCAGATAACCAGTCTATGCTTGGTGTTTTTTTCCTATGTAGATAACCCAGCTATGTTCTATGTTCTGTGTTTTTGTCCTATGTAGATAACCAGGCTATGTTCTATGTTCTGTGTTTTTGTCCTATGTAGATAACCAGGCTATGTTCTATGTTCTGTGTTTTTGTCCTATGTAGATAACCAGGCTATGTTCTGTGTTTTTGTCCTATGTAGATAACCAGGCTATGGTGTCCCATTCGGCGGTGAGCATCCGTATTCTGGACGTCAATGATAACCCTCCTGAGCTGGCCATGCCTTATGAAGCCTCTGTGTGTGAAGACGCCAAGCCAGCACAGGTAAAGCAGATCAGATTGAAGTATTTCTAGTATTAATAATGATGATGATAATAATAATGATGATGACGTTGATAAAATATAACTATAAAAAACGTAAGTACAATAGCT
The DNA here is from genome assembly GCA_017639675.1 of Aplochiton taeniatus. NCBI lineage: Eukaryota > Metazoa > Chordata > Actinopteri > Galaxiiformes > Galaxiidae > Aplochiton > Aplochiton taeniatus. The sequence continues at coordinate 1,611,917 of CM030173.1, read as the reverse complement.
ATTCACTTTTTTGCTTAAGTCGCAAAAACTCCTCATAAAATGATTTGCAAGTTTTCAGTCGTTTTTTTGGTGTGCTATTTGCGATATCGCCCCCTAGTGGCTACATGAGGCTCTGGCCCTCGTCTAGCCTGTTACAGTAGCCGGACAGGAGAGAAGCTGAGGGCTAAAGTGACTGGCTGCTTGCTGAAGACAGCAGGCCAGAGAAACAGCCTGCTCCCCAGGGGTCTAGTCTGGAGTGGCCATTCCTCCGAATCGCATTCTTTCAAACTCAACTGGAGGTCTGGAGACTTTCCTCTACGATTCTACTCTTCTCTAGGGCCTTCCAAATCAGAAGCCATGCGTTTGATTGGTTCTTTTAAATGTCACTCAATCTTTGGCGAAACTCTCCCCATTTTAAGACACTCCCTCTTCCTGCTTTGTGAGACTCTATTCCAATACGAGAGAGAGCACCCAAGCAGTATCCCACCTCTGTCTTTGAAGCACCACCCTTTCAATACTTAATTGGTTATTTTTGAATAGCAACAATAGTTGCTAGTCTCCACCTCCTTCATACAGACTTTGACTGTCAAACTTCCTCAGGCTTTCCAACCAATGGGTTGAAATCTAGAACCGTGGCTAACTCTATACTACCCCTAACTCTATACTAACCCTAAGTCTATACTAACCCTAAACCTAATCCTTCACAGGAGGTACTTCTAAACTAATGTGTTGAAAGCTGTAACCGAGGCTACCCAGGGCCTAGCAGTTAGAGGAGATCTCTGGGTGTTTCTGCCACTTGTGAGTGGTCAGATTCCATCTGGAACAATCCGTCTTTTTCGGCTACTGCTATTATTGTTGTGGTTGTTGTTGTTTTTGTTGTTGTTGTTGTTTTTGTTGTTGTTGTTTTGCCCTGGCCAATCACCTTCTGTTCTGGTCAGAATGGTTTCACTATTGGCATGTGGCTGGTTTGGATGCTTTTCAATTGGACAGCCGGATCTGTCAGACACTTCTAGTCCAAAAGCTATTTATAAACTCACTCCGGGCCCCAGCACACTTTGCTTAAGTGCGCTGGTGCCAAAAAAATACAAATTTCAAGGCTCTTTACTAACAGGTCGATTTGTCTTATGTAGTTTCTGATACTTCAATTATTTTGATGTTGGATTTATGTTAACGTCAGCTGTATTAACAAATAAGGCATTGGACATTTGCTTTTTTCATTATTTTATTTTTTGAAAGAGAGAGAGAGAGCCAGAGAGAGTGAGAGTGAGAGTTAGAGTGAGAGAGAGACAGAGAGACAGAGAGACAGAGAGAAAGAGAGAAAGAGACTGAGAGAGCATGTGGGAGTATTAAAACATACGTTTTTGCTCCACATTATTACGTGAGTGATTTGATATTCAGAACATTATTTGATATTTATCGTCCAGTGTCTCACTGTAGTTTGCATTCAGCCAAATCCATATCTCACGGCATATCGTATCCCAGAGCTGTCAGTGCGGATGGAATAATAAAACATTATTTCATTTTACTAAACCTTTATGTTAAGATGAGCACATTGAGATGAAACAATCTCTTTTTCAAGGGAGCCCTGGCCAAGACAGCAAGCAATGCAGGGGTTCAAACAACATACAAACAAATATAATCATAAACATACACATAATCTAATGATTGTAAACCTCTGTCTGCACAACGGATGTTGCTGCACTGCATCAATGTACTATTAGCATGTCTGTTTGGGTCAATAATGAACATCTGGAGTCAATAATATGAGATAAAATAAATAAAAATAAGGTGTACATCAATTGCTGCCATCTCACTCAAGGCCAGATTATTTGACCAGCATAACAAAATTGATTCGGTCATCAGTCTTTTTTTTTTGTATTATCTCCGCCCCGGGGTCTTTTGGAGCCAATTAGCAGGAGAGGAGCAGAGGAATAATGAACCGAAAAGGGGGTCATCCTGAAAGTAGGGCCCTTCATGCTGAAGCCACATTTACATGGGGAATGAGTGCTTGCGCTCCTCTTGTTTGCATGGCTCTCAGCTGCGTTTGCCGCCCCCCCCCCCCCGCCCGCACGCCCGCACGCCCCGGCAGAACATCGTCTAGTCTGATCCCTCTTCGCTCCCCACCTCACCCGCCCCCCCTCCTCTGTCTGCGAGCACACATTAACCTTCAACTCCTAATCACAGAGAGACAGTTAGTCCTCCAGCCAAAGATCGTTGCAGGCTCCCTTTGTTCAGAAGGAAACGATTCACAATTTGGTTGAGAGAGAAAGTAGACACTTCAGTTATAAACAGAGACAAACTACAAGAAATGCATAGGGAAAAACTCATATTTAATATGAGTTAAAAAATACTGTCTTCGGTCGGTCAGTCAGTCAGTCAGTCAGTCAGCCAGTCAGCCAGTCAGCCAGTCAGCCAGTCAGTCAGTCAGTCAGTCAGTCAGTCAGTCAGTCCGTCCGCCCGTCCATCCATCCTCCAGTTAGTTTTGTCTTTCTCTTTCATTCTTTTTCTGGTCACCGGAGATTTCATTTATATATTTATTTTTTTGCTGTCTTCTGAAGACCTCTATTTGTCTATCTGTCTGTCTGTCTGTCTGTCTGTCTGTCTGTCTGTCTGTCTGTCTGTCTCTCTTTTGAGTGGTCAGACTGCTTTCTAAGGTGTATTATCTGTTTTGCAGATGGCTATGTCCTGCATGTGTGTGAGTTTCTGTGTTTTTCTGTGCAGTGTGTTAATTGGTTTATTGCGTGTTTCTGTGCAGTGTGTTAATTGGTTTATTGCGTGTTTATGTGCGTTAATGGTGTGGCGTATTACAGCTCCCTGTTCTTTGCTGATAAGTTGTTGTTAGTTCAGAGTGAGATCATGGATGCACCTTAGTTCAGAGTGAGATCATGCATGCACCTTAGTTCAGAGTAAGATAATGGATGCACGTTAGTTCACAGTGATAATGGATGCACCTTAGTTCACAGTGATAATGGATGCACCTTTGTTCAGCGTGATAATGGATGCACCTTAGTTCACAGTGATAATGGATGCACCTTAGTTCACAGTGATAATGGATGCACCTTAGTTCACAGTGATAATGGATGCACCTTAGTTCAGCGTGATAATGGATGCACCTTAGTTCACAGTGATAATGGATGCACCTCAGTTCAACGTGATAATGGATGCACCTTAGTTCAGAGTGTGGATGGATCCTGGGGTTTTGTGTATTCACAGCCTCTCCTTTGTAAAGACTAGACTCTTGGAGTAGGAACGGTTTGACTTGGTGTGCAGCACAGATAGTTCCTTGTCTATCGATTGAGTTGTGTGTGCGTGTGTGTGTGTGTGTCTGTGTGTGTGTGTGTGTGTGTGTGTGTGTGTGTGTTTGTGTGTGTGTGTGTGTGTGTGTGTGTGTGTTGGGGTTGGACAATCCAGTAATTTATTAAATAATGAAGGACTGAAATTATATAGATGCCGTACCGCTCCATAAAATAGATGATTTAGTCATGCCTCATACTTGAAGATTAAATACCGTTAAGTAGCTCTCGTTCCATTCGACACACACACACACACACACAGGGAAATATCCCCCTGGAAAAACGTGGTTAAAATGCAGCAGGGAAAACCTTCTATTTCTTCTTTTACCTTCTATAAACCTTAAATTTGTATTTTGACCAAATAAACAGACATCATTATAGTGTTCTCTCCCGGGTGCCAGAATCCAACGCCCCCCGCTCCCCCCGCGAGTATCTCTCACAGTGAAGGTGACGAGGTCGGCATGTAAACAAAGCTCGGAGTCTGGTCTGAATAGTGGAAGCCTCCCTGTTCCCCGCTAACACAAGGAATTCATTCTCCAAATGAGAGCGCTGTAAGCAGGGGCCGCTGAGGGGCCAGGCACCCAGCAGCTTGTTTCTGTAAAACACTTCAAATCATTCTAAATGAGCTTTGATGCTCTCTTTCCCCGGCCTGGGAACATGATTTATCAATCTTAATAATACAGCATAGGGAGGTGCTCTTAGAAGTAAATCTAATCACCTCCCTTTGTTTAGACCTTGTGCCTTTTCCTAAAGCTAGATTCTTTTTTTAAATTGCCATATCACCTTGCTTCCATTAACACAATATATCGCAATATATTGAATGGTAACCCATGTATCATGATACGACATTGTACAACCAGATTCTCTCCAATAAGCAGCCCTACCGGGAAGGCTGTTTATCAAGGCTGTAACGTGGGGAAGTGGATATAATGACCGCCTCACCTTTCTCAGCTCACCTGCTGGAAGCGCCAGGCTGACACTGAGGATGTGGCCCATCCCGTATGAGACCTCTAACTAAAAGCTAATAGTTTGGAGACAGGACTTCCAGGTGATTCCAGGTGATTCCAGGTGATTCCAGGTGATTCTTTTGCGGTGGAGGAGATGAACATAGGGAGTCAGGTCTCTGGGAGCTGTAGGGATGTTGATGTATGTAATGGAAATGTTCAGGTTTATGCACAGTAAAGGAGGTGAGACTGCAATAATCAAAGGACAATTTTATGAATGAGTACAGAGGGCTGGTCTGTACGCAGAGAAATTACTACAGTGAGTTCACTCTAACAACATAGTAAGTTCTGATTGGTTGACAAGGTGGAAACGAGTATATCAGTCTGAACTAAACAAATCATTCATTGGTCAAGGGAGGAACATGTGTTACCTCCCAGTATTGGAAAGGACACGTATGCCAACTCGTATTGTGATGGCTACGAACAGACAACACTAGCCTTCAGTGTCTCAGAGAGGCACATGTTATCTCTTTGGTGCTCTGGCCTTCACTCTGATCCTTCCCTCACATCTGAACAACAGCTCAGACTTGTTAGGATGCCCAAATCTGGCCCTTACACCTATTATAAGTTAGCTCCTTTCAAAGGTGAGAATATCCTTGAGGCTATGCAATGATCACACACACACACACACACACACACACATGCACACACACACACACACAGATACAGGCTTCCCTCATCCACTTCTCCTGGCATTTGTCAGATGAGCCGACAGTTTAACACTCTTTAATAAGCAGCTTTCCATTGACTTCCTCTCCTCCACGCTTTGCTCTTTATCCCCCCCCCCCCCCCCCCCCCCCTTCTCAGAGTATCGCTCCCTGGCTCAGGTCGGGCTTTTTTTCCGCAGAAAAGCCAGGGAGAGAATCAGATTAGCCTAAGCCTTTAACTGCATTGGCGCTGGCTCCCATTTGAAGGTTGGCAGTGGGGCCTGTCGTGGTTGTTGTTGTTATTGTTGTTGTTGTTGTTGTTTAAAGGCGAGGGTGGCCGACCAGAGGTGACACGGGCTAAGCAGCTTTGGCCCAGGGACATGCTGCACGGCGGCTGCCCTGACACAAAGGGCCAAATGGCTTCATGGGTCTTTTTATTTACGACCGAGGCTGTCGGGGAGAGGCCCTCAGGTGGGCGCAAAGGGAGAGGGGGAGGGAGTGTGTGTGTGTGTGTGTGTGTGTGTGTGTGTGTGTGTGTGTGTGTGTGTGTGTGTGTGTGTCTTTCTATGTGACTTGTAGAGAGAGAGAGAGAGAGAGAGAGAGAGAGAGAGAGAGAGAGAGAGAGAGAGAGAGAGAGAGAGAGAGAGAGAGAGAGAGAGAGAGGAGAGAACGAGAGAGAGAGCGAGAGAGAGAGAGGGCGAGAGAGAGAGAGAGAGAGCGAGAGAGAGAGAGAGCGAGAGAGAGAGAGACAGAGAGAGAGAGAGAGAGAGAGAGAGAGAGAGAGAGAGACACAGAGAGAGAGAGAGAGAGAGAGAGAGAGAGAGAGAGAGAGAGACAGAGAGAGAGAGAGAGAGAGAGCGAGAGAGAGAGAGAGAGAGACAATCGGTCGGTTGTGAATTTACTTTTTTCTTGACAAAGATCACAAACACCCGTACAAAATATCTATTTTATATATTAACATGTATTATATATTCATACATACATAGAAACACAAACCCTAAATTAATATGTACTCATTGTAAATTATATTTGGCCGTTAGATTACCCCAGTATTTTCCCTTTGTACAGTCTACCTGAGTTTCTATAAATCCCAGCGATTATTATTATTAGTTTTTAAACAAGCTTAGTCATATCACATATCATTCAAACATAGTTCATTCATACTTCCAGGACCTCTGTCCAAACTCCCTCTCTGTCCTCCATACTGACAGACCCTCTCTCTCTCCTCCTCTGTCTCCAACTCAGACCCTCTCCTCCTCTGTCTCTGTCCTCCATACTGACAGACCCTCTCCTCCTCTGTCTCTGTCCTCCATACTGACAGACCCTCTCCTTCTCCTCTCTGTCCTCCATACTGACAGACCCTCTCCTCCTCTGTCTCTGTCCTCCATACTGACAGACCCTCTCCTTCTCCTCTCTGTCCTCCATACTGACAGACCTCTCCTTCTCTCTCTGTCCTCCATACTGACAGACCCTCTCCTTCTCCTCTCTGTCCTCCATACTGACAGACCTCTCCTCCTCTCTCTGTCCTCCATACTGACAGAGCCTCTCCTTCTCTCTCTGTCCTCCATACTGACAGACCCTCTCCTTCTCTCTCTGTCCTCCATACTGACAGAGGCTCTCCTTCTTCTCTCTGTCCTCCATACTGACAGACCCTCTCCTTCTCTCTCTGTCCTCCATACTGACAGACCCTCTCCTTCTTCTCTCTGTCCTCCATACTGACAGACCCTCTCCTTCTCTCTCTGTCCTCCATACTGACAGACCTCTCCTTCTTCTCTGTCCTCCATACTGACAGACCCTCTCCTCTCTCTCTGTCCTCCATACTGACAGAGCCTCTCCTTCTTCTCTCTGTCCTCCATACTGACAGAGCCTCTCCTTCTTCTCTCTGTCCTCCATACTGACAGACCCTCTCCTTCTTCTCTCTGTCCTCCATACTGACAGAGCAGACCCCCAGGCTGCAGTCCCCTGTCCCTGGCTGGCCTTTGCTATTTCCCTGACAGGATGCAGACAGACGGGTATCATAGAGTGTGGCGTGTGCAGAAAGAGACCGAGTGGGAACGCCGAGTTGTGTGTGTGTGTGTGTGTGTGTGTGTGTGTGTGTGTGTGTGTGTGTGTGTGTGTTTGTGTGTGTGTGTGTGTGTGTGTGTGTGTGTGTGCAGGGAGGATGAGGGGGGAGCTGGGTGTGTTGTCCCCAGCCTTCTCTTAGCTGACCAACCGACTCCATGGACTAGGAACACCTGTATGGGCCATGACAGAACACCCACACACGCACGCACACAGGCACGCACGCACACACGCACGCACGCACGCACGCACACACACACACACGCACACACACACACACACACACACACACCTCGGCGTTCCCACTCGGTCTCTTTCTGCACACGCCACACTCTATGACACCCGTCTGACTGCATCCCGTACATGTGAACGGGCAAATACACTCATACACACACTCGCACATGTACACATCTCTGTGAGAGCACACACAGACTCACACACACTGACACACACACACACACACACACACTCACGCACTGACACACACACACACACACCCGATGAGATGTCCTTGAGTAAGATGACTTTCTAAAAGCCACTGAACTACACAAAAACAAGCACGAACGTATGACAAACAAAACACAGACGTAATCAGAAACACACACACACTGACACATACTGGAAACACACAAAGTCAACCAGGAAGAGCAAAGACTGACTCGACCCAGCATGCAAACCATCAAATAAATGGCCAGCCAGCCACACTGAAGGGCTGTTTTATTCAGCACTGTGATGAGGGTGGTCTGCGACCGAATGAATCATCTGTTTTAGTCACGAGAATGGCCTCAGCTTGTTAGCACTCTAATCTATCGTGACAACCCCAGCCAAAGTCACTCTGTCCATTCTAAAGCCGCCCCCCCCTACACCCCCCCACCCCCTCCCCCGCCTGCGTCAGCACAACAACTCAAATGTTAACATTCCCCTCAACAAAACATTCACCTCAACAAAACATTCACCTCAACAAAACATTCCCCTCAACAAAACATTCCCCTCAACAAAACATTCACCTCAACAAAACATTCACCTCAACAAAATTCACCTCAACAAAACATTCCCCTCACAAAACATTCACCTCAACAAACATTCCCTCAACAAAACATTCACCTCAACAAAACATTCCCCTCAACAAAACATTCCCCTCAACAAAACATTCACCTCGACGTACAAGGTCCTCTTTCCAAGTCATTTGAGCTCCTTTTTAACCCGACAGGATAATGCATTTAGCATTAAGAAACCCGTAAATCAGTGGGATTCTTTTCCCCGGCAGGTAAGCAGCGACCCTGAGAGCACCTTGAACTCAGGTGGGCCTCCTGCAGGGGCGGCCCGGGTTTAGGGAACGTCTTCCCTCTCGTTTCCACGGCTGCCGGAGATTTAAAGGGGTCGGACATGGGGACCGTTTGATAGAAACCTAATTAGGTGATTGTGCTCCAGGGAGCCTCACTGTCTAGTCGATAACCTCCCACACACACTCTCTGTTTCTCTCCTCTCTCTCTCTCTCTCTCTCTCTCTCTGTTTCTCTCCTCTCTCTCTCTCTCTCTCTCTCTGTTTCTCTCCTCTCTCTCTCTCTCTCTCTCTGTTTTCTCTCCTCTCTCGCTCTCTCTCTCTGTTTCTCTCTCTCTCTCTCTCGCTCTTTCTCTCTGTTCTCTCCTCTCTCTCTCTCTCTCTCTTCTCTCTCTCTTTTTCTCCTCCTCTCTCTCTCTCTCTCTCTCTGTTTCTCTCCTCTCTCCTCTCCTCTCTCTCTCTGTTCTCTTCTCTCTCTCTCTCTCCTCTCTGTTTCTTTCCTCTCTCTCTCTCTCTCTCTGTTTCTCTCCTCTCTCTCTCTCTCTCTCTCTCTCTGTTTCTCTCCTCTCTCTCTCTCTCTCTCTCTCTCTCTTTTGTTCCTCTCCTCTCTCTCTCTCTCTCTCTCTCTCTGTTTCTCTCCTCTCTCTATCTCTCACTCACTCTCTGGTTCTCTGCTCTCTCTCTTTGACTCTCTCACACCCACACACTCTTGTCTCCCCTGCCTTAGCTCTGGTCCTCTCTCCTGGAGGCTGACTGCCTTAGCTCTGGTCCTCTCTACTGGAGGCTGACTGCCTTAGCCCTGGTCCTCTCTATCTGAGGCTGACTGCCTTAGCCCTGGTCCTCTCTCCTGGAGGCTGACTGCCTTAGCCCTGGTCCTCTCTCTTGGAGGCTGACTGCCTTAGCCCTGGTCATCTCTATTGGAGGCTGACTGCCTTAGCTCTGGTCCTCTCTACTGGAGGCTGACTGCCTTAGCCCTGGTCATCTCTATTGGAGGCTGACTGCCTTAGCCCTGGTCCTCTCTCCTGGAGGCTGACTGCCTTAGCCCTGGTCCTCTCTCCTGGAGGCTGACTGCCTTAGCCCTGGTCCTCCCTCCTGGAGGTGAACGCGATTGAATCCTCTCTTATTAACAGCTGCTGCTGTTCACTCCCCTCTCTCTTTGACCTAGCATGTCTCTCAAACTGTAGAGCGCTGCGTAACCTAGTGCTCTCTGAGGCTGCAGCGTGGGGAGTGGAATCCACTAGGTTTGTTACTGAGAGGGGCTGTAGGTGGTTTACATTAGTATGCTTACTGCCCTGCATCTATGTGTGTGTGTGTGTGTGTGTGTGTGTGTGTGTGCGTGTGTGTGTGTGCGTGTGCGCGTGTGTGTGTGTGTGTGTGTGTGTGTGTGCCTGCGTGCGTGCGTGCGTGCGTGCGTGCGTGCGTGTGTGTGTCTTTTTCTTTGTGGGGAGTGTGTTGGGAGCAATGGGAAAAGAAAAACAAAAGCAACAGTGTCTTTATTAAAAGAAACAATATTATTTGTTTGGTTTTGAAGGAAGAATGTCAAAGAGCCTTGGTTCATGGTCCCTTTGCAATTTCCTCAACAACGATCCCCCTTCCTTCCAAGTACACACACACACACACACACACACACACTCCCTCTCTTTTCTACAGACTGAATAGCAAACAAGTCTTTTCCATAAGGTTTTTGAGGACATGAAAGCTATGTTTCATCGGCAGAGTGGATTGTTGACTCGCTGAGTGCAGTGGACCAATGGATTGGTTTGTGTTTACACTACACCTTGGCGGGCCCGTGGTTCAACAACAGGGATTGCGTCATAACCACATATCCACTAAAATATAGAATTAAGTTCAGCTACGGGTTTATACTTGTCTCGCTCTCTCAAGCTCGACTGAAGGTCTGGACACTTTCGATTGAGCCTTGGAATCTGGAAGGCACGCATTTGATTGGCACCTAGAAACGTCACTAACTTTTTGGCGAAACCATCCGTCTTTTAAGACACACCCTCTTCCTGGTTTGGTTGTGGCTGTAACAGAGGTTACCCAAGCAGTAACACAGCTCTGTCTTTCAAGACACACCCTCTTCCTGGTTTGGTTGTGGCTGTAACAGAGGTTACCCAAGCAGTAACACAGCTCTGTCTTTCAAGACACACCCTCTTCCTGGTTTGGTTGTGGCTGTAACAGAGGTTACCCAATCAGTAACACAGCTCTGTCTTCCAAGCTCTGCCCTATCAACACTTCATTGGTTGTTTTGAATAGTACCACAGGTAATAGTCTCCACCTCTTTCATACACACTTTTACTATCAAACTTCCCCAGGTTTTCCAACCGTAAGCTGGAACCGAAGCTAACAAAACCCAACACTAGAGGTTATTTGCAGCTTGACTGTCAGACATGACATCTTGCTGCTGAGTGGATCCTAGCTCGTGACTAAAGGTCGCACAGTGCCCGTGGCTCCTCTTGGATGTAGCTGTGACTAAGAAGGAGGCCAGGCTCTTTGGTGACTTCAGCCCCCACAGTATTGGGGGGAGGTGTACGGCCAGGGCTGAACAAGCTCTCAGTAATGAGTCGGTCACTCTCCTAGCTACAGGCGCTTCACAAGGTTATCCAGAAGGTTCTGGTCCGTTAGGGCCTATTATACAGCGGAATCATGGGGGGAAATATGGCGTTTTTTCGTCCATGTAATAGTTATCTCCCCATATATTTAATATTAATGATAATATTTTCATGATGGATCCATAAGGTTTTATGTTTAACAGGGGGGCACGTTTATTGTTGTTGTGGTTTTTAAATATGGTTCAAAATTTGCGCATTTCTTCAAATCAATGTGCACTGAGCATTGATTAAGAAGATTGATTTAGAGCAAAGAAAACAGGCAGTAGAAGATGGACAAGGAGAATGTAAAGACATAATGGAGATTGTCTACCTCAAGTGCCTTTTCATTTTTCTTGGCCACAAGACACAGCCTATCTGTTTCTGTCACAGTAACTTAATGTACAAACCACAGAGGAGCCAGCGGGGACTTCTCCCTCTTCCTCTTCCTCCTGCAGCTCCTCCTCCTCCTCCTGCTCCTCCTCCTCCTCCCCCCTTCATCTCCCTCTTCCTCCTCCTGCTCTTCCGCCTCCTCCATCTCCCTCTTCCTCCTCCTCCTCCTCCCTCTCAGCCTCCTCTTCCTCTTATTCCTCCTTTTGCCCATCATCCTCCTTTTGCCCATCATCCTTGCCCTCTTCCTCCTCTATAGCTCTCCTCCTTCCCCTTCTTCTTCCTCCTTCTCCTCCTCCTCTTATTCCATGTTGACTCAGGACTAGAGCTGTGCTCTCTCTGGTTGTAGGCAGTCGGATTTAAAGTGAAAAGGTCATTTGTCAGCGTGTGGTCTGATGGCCTCTGGAGAGTAATAGGATGAAGGGGAGGATGGATGGATTGTCATTGGCAGGTCATGCTGAGGTGAAAGGAAACATGGGATTTGTAGTTCTGTTTAATTTCACCATTTTAAATGAGCCATGTGTTTTGTAGTTGTTTTCCGCTGTGGTCTGATTAAAATCTATTATGTGCACTTTACGGCTAGGACATTAAATGAGCTTTTCTTTATTCTTTGGAGTTTAAATCTAACTGTTTTATGTTAATTTATTGAACGCTAATTGAATCACAACTTCAAAGAGTGTCTCAAGATATGTAGATAAGACAGCTAATTATTATTATTAATGTAGTTAATGGAGAAAAAATCTGTCACGATTTTGTTTAATTAAGTGTCAAAACACATTTTTTGTGGGGTAAGCAATTGGAAACGACTTGCTTTTTTTCCTTTAAAAGTACAAGTATTTTCCTAGACAGACATCCACCTGAGCTGGTCCCCCAGGCACTGTTTAACACACTCACACACACACACACACACACACACACACACACACACCACACACACAACACACACAAACACACACACACACACACACAAACACACACACACACACACACAAACACACACGGGACTCACACACACAACACACACACACACACACCTTAAACATCTCTCTCTTCTCTCTCTCTCTCTCAGCTCATTCACACCATCAGTGTAGTGGACCGCGACGAGCCCCAGACAGGACACCGCTTCTTCTTCACCTTGGCCCCCGAGGCCCCCAGCAACCCACACTTCACCCTCTGGGACGTGAAAGGTGAGAGGTCATAGGTCAGGTTCACCCACTCCATCCGGGGAGTGACCTCTGCTGCTCCTACTACCATGCAAGCAGGTGACCTTTAGGTCGTTGACAAACCAAGCGGGATTGGATCGTTTGAAAGTGAGGGTGGGTTTACCTCACAAAGTGACACGGCCATCGTGCTGTAGTCTGAGGCTTACACCGTCCTGACCGTAAGAGCTGGGGGTGGGCCAGCGCTCTCAAGATCAGGCTCCATCTAGAGGTCATAGGTCAACTTCTGAGAAGGTTTGTGTAAGGTCATGTGGGGGTGAAGTGGAAAGAGAACATCTGTGCAGGGATATTATTGGATGTTCCATGGAGCTCAAGGCAGTCCGTCGGGGTAAGAGACATCAGACTCAGTCAGCTGGTCGTGTGTGTGACTGTGTGTGTGTATGTGTGTGTGTGTGTGTGTGTGTGTGTGTGTGTGTGTGTGTGTGTGTGTGTGTGTGTGTGTGTGTGTGTGTGTGTGTGTGTGTTTTGTGTGTGTGTGTAAGTAACCTTTTTTTAATGTGTTATACTTTTTTCACTACTCCTTCCAAAACAAGGAAGCAAAAAGGAAAATACACCTTACACTTGGAAGGAGATACAGTATAATCTAGATCCTTAACCCCACTGTAACAGGATACATTTTAAACTGGAGGAAATATAATCTAGATCCTTAACCCCACTGTAACAGGATACATTTTAAACTAGGAGGAAATATAATCTAGATCCTTAACCCCACTGTAACATGATACATTTAAACATGGAGGAGATATAATCTAGATCCTTAACCCCACTGTAACAGGATACATTTTAAACAGGAGGAAATATAATCTAGATCCTTAACCCCACTGTAACAGGATACATTTTAAACAGGAGGAAATATAATCTAGATCCTTAACCCCACTGTAACAGGATACATTTTAAACTGGAGGAAATATAATATAGATCCTTAACTCCACTGTACAGGATACATTTTAAACTGGAGAAAATATAATATAGATCCTTAACCCCACTGTAACAGGATACATTTTAAACTGGAGGAAATATAATCTAGATCCTTAACCCCACTGTAACAGATACATTTTAAACAGGAGGAAATATAATCTAGATCCTTAACTCCACTGTAACAGGATACATTTTAAACTGGAGGAAATATAATCTAGATCCTTAACCCCACTGTAACAGGATACATTTTAAACTGGAGGAAATATAACCTAGATCCTTAACCCACTGTAACAGGATACATTTTAAACGGAGGAAATATAATCTAGATCCTTAACTTCCACTGTACACAGGATACATTTAAACAGGAGGAATATAATCTAGATCCTTAACCCCACTGTACAGGATACATTTTAAACAGGAGGAAATATAATCTAGATCCTTAACCCCACTGTAACAGGATACATTTTAAACTGGAGGAAATATAATCTAGATCCTTAACCCCACTGTAACAGGATACATTTTAACAGGAGAAATATAATCTAGATCCCTTAACCCCACTGTAACAGGTACATTTTAAAACAGGAGGAAATATAATCTAGATCCTTAACCCCACTGTAACAGGATACATTTTAAACATGGAGGAAATATAATCTAGATCCTTAACCCCACTGTAACAGGATACATTTTAAACTGGAGGAAATATAATATAGATCCTTAACTCCACTGTAACAGGATACATTTTAAACAGGAGGAAATATAATCTAGATCCTTAACTCCACTGTAACAGGATACATTTTAACTGGAGGAAATATAATCTAGATCCTTAACCCCACTGTAACAGGATACATTTTAAACAGGAGGAAATATAATCTAGATCCTTAACTCCTCTGTAACAGGATACATTTTAAACTGGAGGAAATATAATCTAGATCCTTAACCCCACTGTAACAGGATACATTTTAAACTGGAGGAAATATAATCTAGATCCTTAACCCCACTGTAACAGGATACATTTTAAACAGGAGGAAATATAATCTAGATCCTTAACCCCACTGTAACATGATACATTTTAAACTGGAGGAAATATAATCTAGATCCTTAACCCCACTGTAACAGGATACATTTTAAACAGGAGGAAATATAATCTAGATCCTTAACCCCACTGTAACAGGATACATTTTAAACAGGAGGAAATATAATCTAGATCCTTAACCCCACTGTAACAGGATACATTTTAAACTGGAGGAAATATAATATAGATCCTTAACCCCACTGTAACAGGATACATTTTAAACTGGAGGAAATATAATCTAGATCCTTAACCCCACTGTAACAGGATACATTTTAAACTGGAGGAAATATAATCTAGATCCTTAACCCCACTGTAACAGGATACATTTTAAACAGGAGGAAATATAATCTAGATCCTTAACCCCACTGTAACATGATACATTTTAAACTGGAGGAAATATAATCTAGATCCTTAACCCCACTGTAACAGGATACATTTTAAACAGGAGGAAATATAATCTAGATCCTTAACCCCACTGTAACATGATACATTTTAAACAGGAAGAAATATAATCTAGATCCTTAACCCCACTGTAACAGGATACATTTTAAACTGGAGGAAATATAATCTAGATCCTCAGGAGTATCCTCGCCTTATTACCTGCAGCCAGTTGTGTTAACTTTGTTCTATCTGTATTTGCACACGGTGACCCCGAGGAGCCCAACAGGATTAGATAGGTTCCCTCTTTGGAGATGTGTTCGTAAGAGGATGTGGCGGTGGGTTAAATCAAGACGAATCTGACACAATGAAAATGTCAGGGGGAGCGACCACACAAATGTCACTGTGCTCTCTCTGCTTTCCACTGCTTTTCCCTCCGCCATCCACGCTGATACACACACACACACACTGCACAAACACGCACTCCAACACTCACACACACACGTACACACACACACACACACACACACACTGCACAAACATGCACTCCAACACTCACACACACACGCACACACATGTTCACGGACAATGACGCATGTGCGACTCAGTTGTACACGTACACACACATATTATGACGCAGTCCACCTCAGTGGGTTTGAAGCTGCTGGCTCATGTCCGAGCTGCAGCTGGGGACAGAGGTGCACAGGGAGAGGATGGATGTATGGATGGATCCTGATCCTCATTAGTAGGTTCACACACACACACACACACACACACACACACACACACACACACACACACACACACACACACACACACAAACAGAATCTCCTGTTTATTAATGGGCCTGCCTCTACCTCACGCACACACACAGACACACATGCACACACACACACACACACACACACACACACACAAACAAACACAAGATGTCCTGTTTAATAATAGGCCTGCTTTTATCTCAAACACACACACACACACACACACACACACACACACACACTCACACACAAACGAGTGTGTACAGTGCATTGTATGAATTCCCTCACAGACAGACCTGTAATCTTCCTACGCACTGGGTTATTTGCTTCTATAGTTCTGTTTTCAGGGACACATCATCAACCTGCAGCAATCAATGTCTCTCTATGTCTGTGTCTCTCTCTCTCTCTGTCTGTCTATGTCTCTCTATGTCTCTCTATGTCTGAGTCTCTCTGTCTGTGTCTCTCTTTGTCTGTGTGTCTCTCTCTCTCTGTCTGTCTGTCTGTGTCTCTCTATGTCTCTCTCTGTCTGTGTCTCTCTCTCTCTGTCTATGTCTCTCTCTGTCTCTCTCTGTCTGTGTCTCTCTCTCTCGGTCTGTCTGTCTATGTCTCTCTATGTCTCTCTCTGTCTGTGTCTCTCTCTGTCTGTGTCTCTCTATGTCTGTGTCTCTCTCTCTCTCTCTCTGTCTCTCTATTTCTCTCTCTCTCTCTCTCTCTCTCTCTCTCTCTCTCTCTCTCTCTCTCTCTCTCTCTCTCTGTCTCTCTCTCAAATTCAAATTCAAATTCAAAAGTTGCTTTATTGGCATGACAAATATTACATTCGTATTGCCAAAGCTTGGATACATGCTTCGAGAACGCAACGGAAAGAGAACAAAAATAAATAAATAAATAAAATAAAATAAAAAAAAAAAATAAATAAATAATAATAATAATAATAATAAAATAAAAAAATAAAAAAAGGATTAATAAATAGCTATATAGATATATCAAATATACATATATCAAAACCTCTGACATACCTATATCAATACATGAGACGTTCAAAAAGATGGAACATCAGTAATGAACAAAATACAAGAACATAAAATAAATACATAAAAAGTATCCTGAAAAGTGAAAATAAATAAAAGATAGAACATCAACAATGAAGAGAATAGTCAAAAGATGGAACATCAATAATGGGGAACAAACAATATTGGGTGTGTGTGTGTGCATGTGTGGAAGTGCATGAGTGCATGTACGTGCGTGTGCGCATGTGTGGGAGTGTGCATGTGTTTGCGTGCGTGTGTGCTTGTTCTATACATGATGACATGGTCACTCACTGTCCCTCATACAGTGGCAGGTGTAAATGTATTGTGCTGCTAGTGTGCAGCTCTCCTTCTGTTCCCCCAGTAAGTGGCGTAGTTTCTCCGGGGCAGAGAGGCTATTAAACAGGGGGATTATTTTACACATTTTGGTAAAGAATTCTGTTCGAATGTGTTTAAATTTGGGGCATTCGGTCAGAAAGTGCAGCTCTGTCTCTATTATATTCTGCTGGCACTGCTGGCACAGTCTTTCCTCTTTAGGCAGCCAGGATTTTCTGTGTCTGCCCGTCTCTATAGCCAGGCGATGATCACTGAGTCTGTACTTCGACAAGGTGTTTCTCTGTTTAGGATCCGTCACTGTGATCAGATAGTCTGCCATGGTGTATGGTCGGTCTAGGGCTAGATAACACTGCATTTTACTCTGTAATTTAGTTTGGCTTTCCCAATATGTCAAGTAGTTTCCTCTAATTGTTTTTTCAATTTGGTTGATTCTAATTAGGCTTGCAGGTTTCTCCTGGTCCTGAGTTTTTGTAATGTTGGTGTGTGTTAGTAGTGTGTTAGTGTGTGTTAATGGGGGTGAGGAGCTGTGACTCAGGACCAGTTGGATGAGGGGGCCGGTGTCTTTGCTCAACTCTTGGTACTGCAGAGCTTTATAATGATATGAGTGGGGGGCGCTGTTTTTTAAGTGTTTCCAAAATTTGATTGCCCTTTTTTGTATGTTTATAATTAATGGATACCGGCCTAATTCTGCCCTGCATGCATTGTTTGTGGTGTTCCTGTGCACCTTTAAGATGTTCCTACAGAACTCTGCATGCAGGGTCTCAATCGGGTTTTTGTCCCATTTGCTGTGTTCCTGCTTGTTTGGCGGACCCCACACCTCACTGCCATATAGGGCAATTGGTTCAATGACGGATTCAAATATTTTAATCCAAATTCTTATTGGAATTTCTACGACTGTTTGCCGTTTTATGGCGTAGAAAGCTCTGCGTGCTTTTTCTCTCAGTTCATTTACTGCCATGTTGAAGTTTCCAGTGGAACTCAGTT
Source organism: Aplochiton taeniatus (assembly GCA_017639675.1). Lineage (NCBI taxonomy): Eukaryota > Metazoa > Chordata > Actinopteri > Galaxiiformes > Galaxiidae > Aplochiton > Aplochiton taeniatus. The sequence goes on along the minus strand of CM030173.1, from coordinate 1,593,980 downwards.
TTAGTCCCAGGTAAGTGTAATTTTTAGAATGCTCAATATCATGTGTGCCTAACCTAAAGGTGTGTTTTGTTCCCTGAGATCTGGATCTCTTTTGGAAAATCATAATTTTGGTTTTGTTTGGGTTTACTGCCAGGGCCCAGGTCTGACAGTACTGCTGTAGCAGGTCCAGGTTCTGCTGTAGACCCTGAGCGGTGGGCGACAGGAGGACTAGGTCATCTGCGTACAGCAGGAGTTTAATCTCTGAGTGGTGGAGAGTGAGCCCGGGTGCTGCAGAACCCTCTAATGTTTTTGCCAATTCGTTGATATAGATATTGAATAGCGTTGGACTCAAGCAGCAGCCCTGTCTCACTCCACGTTCCTGAGAGATGAAATTTGTTCTTTTATTGCCAATTCTTATCCCGCACTTGTTTCCTGTGTACATAGATTTTATGAGATCATATGTTTTACCCCCTACACCACTTTCTATAACTTTGTAAAACATTCCTTGGTGCCAAATGGAGTCAAAAGCCTTTTTGAAGTCAATAAAGCATGCAAAAATTTGGGATCTGTTTTGCACAACGTATTTTTCAATGAGAGTGTGTAGGGTGTAAATATGATCAGTTGTGCGGTAATTTGGTAAAAATCCAATTTGACTTCTGCTCAAGACATTGTGCTCAGTAAGGAAGTTTACAAATCTCGAGTTCAGGATGCTACAGAACACCTTCCCCAGATTACTGTTCACACAAATGCCTCGGTAATTATTAAGGTCAAATTTATCTCCATTTTTATAGATTGGGGTTAGTAAACCTTGGTTTCACTCTGCATCTCGTCTCACAGCTTTGACGCTCGGATGAGCCGGCTCTGTGTCATGATGCTCAACTCTTTATATTTTTCATGTTTTCATGCTTTCATGATTTCATGTTTTCATGTTTTCATGTCGTCAACGTAAAGTGCAGCAACTGCCATACAAGAAACCCTTTTATGTTGGATTTTGGAAATCAAATGGAAATATAGAAGTTATTAGAAGTTATTTTAGTATAAGGTATAGTATTTGTTGTATGATTATATTAGTATAATTATTATTGAAATAAGTGTATAGATGGATCTGAGGCTACTCTTTTATCCAGTTTAGTAGAGTTTTTATTGACACAATAGATCCATTGTCCATATTGCCAGGTCTCTTTCAAAGGTTCTACAACAACATCTGCCTTTTTTTGTAAGTTGTTTGAGGGTTGCTAGGTCTTTTTGAAAGGATTTTTAAGTGCAGCCCCGGCCAACCTTCAAAAATCTCTGGCTTTTTTTTAAAGTTGTTTGGGGGTTGCCAGGTCGTTTTTTAAAGATCTTTAAGTGCAGCCCGGGCCAACTTTCAACAACCTCTGTCTTTTCTGGAGGTTGTTTGAGTGCTTACCAGACAGGACACAGAGTTTCAATCCGAGGAGAATCTCAGGGACGCAGTGCTCAGCAAAGTTCGGCGTACGTTGTCAGCCATGTGTGTTAGGGATGACAGGGATTAATGTCAGAGATGGACCTGACGTTGCAATTGGATGAAGGGACTCCATTCACACTGAGTAGAGGAACTGCATTTATCAACGCTTCCTCTGAGAAGCTATGCAATATTTATCTGTCCTCAAAAATGAAAAATAAACTATATATAAATGCAGCAGTAAGGTTAGACTTGTGTTTTGTTTTTTGTGGAACCGTAACCCATGGACATTTTTATCTCTGGGTATGAGGGGAAAAAACATGAACTGCAAAAAATAATATATATATATATATATATATATACACACAGTACTTTGCAAAAGCTTTAGGCAGGTGTGAAAGAATACTGGCAAAAATCTGAAAGCAAAGAGTGGTCAAATATTGATTTGATTTAAATTGTTCATTTATTCATTCACTTTGCATTTCGTTAACTGATAAAAACAAACTATTAACCCTTTGATTTTTGAAAGCATTCTTACTTTACACACCTGCCTAAAACTTTTGCACAGTACTGTTTAAAATATATATATATATATACATATATATAATAAAAAAAATATATATATGGAATGTTTTGGAATAGTATATAATATATAATAATAATAATATATTTTTGGGCTTCAGATTGCATGATAGACATACAGAGTTTTGCAAGGACTTAATGTTAAATACAATTTGAGACTTTCAAACGTTTTTATTAGTTTCTTTCAGTTATGTCAATATTCAAGTTTTTATTTGTATTTGATAATTTGCTTCCTAAATACACAATGGGAACAGGATTGGAGTAATGTGTTCATAATAATATAATATAATATAATATATAATGATAATATAGTTGGTAATAACTCTAGTGAGCAGGATGGCGGGAGGTTGGAGTGAGTTGAGAGACATGTCTGACTTACTCAAAGTGATGTCACAGGAGTTGTCCCCCAGCGACGCACTTCAGGAAGTTGCAGACATGCTCTGTTAAGGAAAGAGAGAGACAGGGATGTCCACTATGGTCCACTGGAGTCCAATGAATTTATAAACCTTCCTGCTCCTCAATTCCTTCACTGATTATGTATCTATCTCTCCCTCACTCCCTGCCTATCTCTCTCTCTCTCTCTCTCTCTCTCTCTCTCTCTCTCTCTCTCTCTCTCTCTCTCTCTCTCTCTCTCTCTCTCTCTCTCTCTCTCTCTCTCTCTCTCTCTCTCCCTGTCTCTCTCTCTCTCCCCCCCTCCCTCCCTCCCTCCCTATCTCTCTCTCTCTCTCTCTCTCTCTCCCTCTCTCTCTCTCTCTCTCTCACTCTCTCTCTCTCTCTCTCTCTCTCTCTCTCTCTCTCAGACAACACGGCAGGTATCCGGACCCAGCGGTCGGGTTTCAATCGGCACCAGCAGAGCGTCTACTTCCTGCCCATCCTGGTGGTGGACAGCGGGCCGCCCTCGCTCAGCTCCACGGGAACGCTCACCATCCACGTGTGTGGCTGCGACGCGGAGGGCGCCATCCAGTCCTGCAGTGCCTCTGCCTACGCTGTGAGCTCCGCGCTGAGCCCTGGAGCCCTCATAGCCATGCTGGTCTGCATCCTCATTCTAATAGGTGAGTCCTCATAGACCATGCTGGTCTGCATCCTCATTCTAATAGGTGAGTCCTCATAGACCATGCTGGTCTGCATCCTCATTCTAATAGGTGAGTCCTCATAGCCATGCTGGTCTGCATCCTCATTCTAATAGGTGAGTCCTCATAGACCATGCTGGTCTGCATCCTCATTCTAATAGGTGAGTCCTCATAGCCATGCTGGTCTGCATCCTCATTCTAATAGGTGAGTCCTCATAGACCATGCTGGTCTGCATCCTCATTCTAATAGGTGAGTCCTCATAGACCATGCTGGTCTGCATCCTCATTCTAATAGGTGAGCCCTCATAGACCATGCTGGTCTGCATCCTCATTCTAATAGGTGAGTCCTCATAGCCATGCTGGTCTGTAATCCTCATTCTAATAGGTGAGCCCTCATAGACCATGCTGGTCTGCATCCTCATTCTAATAGGTGAGCCCTCATAGACCATGCTGGTCTGCATCCTCATTCTAATAGGTGAGCCCTCATAGACCATGCTGGTCTGCATCCTCATTCTAATAGGTGAGCCCTCATAGACCATGCTGGTCTGCATCCTCATTCTAATAGGTGAGCCCTCATAGACCATGCTGGTCTGCATCCTCATTCTAATAGGTGAGCCCTCATAGACCATGCTGGTCTGCATCCTCATTCTAATAGGTGAGCCCTCATAGCCATGCTGGTCTGCATCCTCATTCTAATAGGTGAGTCCTCATAGCCATGCTGGTCTGTAATCCTCATTCTAATAGGTGAGCCATCACAGACCATGCTGGTCTGCATCCTCATTCTAATAGGTGAGCCCTCATAGACCATGCTGGTCTGCATCCTCATTCTAATAGGTGAGCCCTCATAGACCATGCTGGTCTGCATCCTCATTCTAATAGGTGAGTCCTCATAGACCATGCTGGTCTGCATCCTCATTCTAATAGGTGAGCCCTCATAGACCATGCTGGTCTGCATCCTCATTCTAATAGATGAGTCCTCATAGCCATGCTGGTCTGCATCCTCATTCTAATAGGTGAGTCCTAATAGACCATGCTGGTCTGCATCCTCATTCTAATAGGTGAGTCCTCATAGACCATGCTGGTCTGTAATCCTCATTCTAATAGGTGAGTCCTCATAGACCATGCTGGTCTGCATCCTCATTCTAATAGGTGAGCCCTCATAGACCATGCTGGTCTGCATCCTCATTCTAATAGGTGAGCCCTCATAGACCATGCTGGTCTGCATCCTCATTCTAATAGGTGAGCCCTCATAGACCATGCTGGTCTGCATCCTTATTCTAATAGGTGAGTCCTCATAGACCATGCTGGTCTGCATCCTCATTCTAATAGGTGAGTCCTCATAGCCATGCTGGTCTGCATCCTCATTCAAATAGGTGAGCCCTCATAGACCATGCTGGTCTGCATCCTCATTCTAATAGGTGAGCCCTCATAGACCATGCTGGTCTGCATCCTCATTCTAATAGGTGAGTCCTCATAGCCATGCTGGTCTGCATCCTCATTCTAATAGGTGAGTCCTCATAGACCATGCTGGTCTGCATCCTCATTCAAATAGGTGAGCCCTCATAGACCATGCTGGTCTGCATCCTCATTCTAATAGGTGAGTCCTCATAGACCATGCTGGTCTGCATCCTCATTCTAATAGGTGAGTCCTCATAGCCATGCTGGTCTGCATCCTCATTCTAATAGGTGAGTCCTCATAGACCATGCTGGTCTGCATCCTCATTCTAATAGGTGAGTCCTCATAGCCATGCTGGTCTGCATCCTCATTCTAATAGGTGAGTCCTCATAGACCATGCTGGTCTGCATCCTCATTCTAATAGGTGAGTCCTCATAGACCATGCTGGTCTGCATCCTCATTCTAATAGGTGAGCCCTCATAGACCATGCTGGTCTGCATCCTCATTCTAATAGGTGAGTCCTCATAGCCATGCTGGTCTGTAATCCTCATTCTAATAGGTGAGCCCTCATAGACCATGCTGGTCTGCATCCTCATTCTAATAGGTGAGCCCTCATAGACCATGCTGGTCTGCATCCTCATTCTAATAGGTGAGCCCTCATAGACCATGCTGGTCTGCATCCTCATTCTAATAGGTGAGCCCTCATAGACCATGCTGGTCTGCATCCTCATTCTAATAGGTGAGCCCTCATAGACCATGCTGGTCTGCATCCTCATTCTAATAGGTGAGCCCTCATAGACCATGCTGGTCTGCATCCTCATTCTAATAGGTGAGCCCTCATAGCCATGCTGGTCTGCATCCTCATTCTAATAGGTGAGTCCTCATAGCCATGCTGGTCTGTAATCCTCATTCTAATAGGTGAGCCATCACAGACCATGCTGGTCTGCATCCTCATTCTAATAGGTGAGCCCTCATAGACCATGCTGGTCTGCATCCTCA
>CM030173.1:1573531-1583531 GCA_017639675.1 Aplochiton taeniatus | reverse complement strand
AACCTAAGGGGACGGTTCAACTTTTCAATCTTTATTTCGATAAACACACATAAACGTCACGGCACAGTCCTCCCATCGACACCCATGCAAACACACACCTCGTAAACCTCTACCAACCACTACCAGCGGCCAATGGTCCCTGTGACAGCTTTGTGAGGCGTTCGGCGGGCCCGGCAGTGCTTACCATGCATGTCTGGTGTGAAGGCCCTGCTCTCCAGGGGTCCGGAGCCCAGACCACCCTGGTTACATCAATTGGTGGGTGATGAGGAAAATGAAAACAAATTTCCAGCTAATTACCCGACAAACAAACAGTCTCTCCGTCCGTACGCGGAGGGCCCGCCCAACGTGATGAATCCATTCTGTGGCGCCGCCCCATCTGCCCGCATCCATTCCAATTACGGCCCCATCTGCTGCGCTGAACTCCTGGGTGGGTGCAGCTAGCGGCCCAAGGGTAAATTAGCCTTCTTGTCGGGAATGCTTATCGCAACATCTGCCCGCAGAGGAACCCAAGCGCTGTGTGTTTGTGTTTGGACTGCTTCGGGTTCAGGGCTGTAGCTGTATCTGGGCACGCCTCAGGGCCGTTAGGCTGTGGATTACCTCAGGGAAGCTTCTCTCTGTGTAGGACTAGTGGATTCAGGACTGTATTGGTTTGTGTAGGACTAGTGCATTCAGGGCTGTAGCTGTATTGGTCTGTGTAGGACTAGTGGATTCAGGGCTGTATTGGTCTGTGTAGGACTAGTGGGGCCAGGGCTGTATTGGTTTGTGTAGGACTAGTGGGGCCAGGGCTGTATTGGTCTGTGTAGGACTAGTGGGGTCAGGGCTGTATTGGTCTGTGTAGGACTAGTGGGGCCAGGGCTGTATTGGTCTGTGTAGGACTAGTGGGGTCAGGGCTGTAGTCCTGCAGACACAGTGGAGTTTGGCTGTGTGGATTAGGTCAGGTAATCCTCTGTTGTGGCTGGCATAGCCACTGGCTGGGATGCTCATAGGAGTGGGTCAGTGTGGGTCATTTCATAATGTAAGCAAGAAGAGGAGTCATATGCTAAGGAGATCTACATGGAAAAAAAGTGATTTGTGAACTAACCACCAGAAGAGCTATTTGCAGTGCGATTATTTGCGTGCTGAGGGTACTTTACAACCAATTACATTTCATTCAACATCCATCTTCTAATCTCGCGACTTGGTTAACATGCACGGCTGCGTACGGCAGCGTTTTTTCCTCAAGCCATTTCACCGAACCCTCATGGCAATTGACTTTGTCCGATTACGGAGAATCGAGTCAAAGGCAACAAACGCTGGTGCCATCGATGGCAGCCCGCTAACAAAGCAGAAAAGAAGAGGGATTCCACATGATAAGTCAGCCATTGTGTGAAGGCCTCCCTAGACACCCCCCCTCCCCACCCCCCCCTCCCTCTTATTAACTCCACTCTTGATTTGAGCACGGGGCTTCTCAAACCGAAACACAAATCACTTCCACCCCCGAGAGAAGTGTTTTCAAGTCATTTACACCAAATAAAGACAATTACCCAGCCTCGAGATAACTCGTTTATTTGATTAGCATGCCTGTCACTGAAGTCTTTGCCTGCTTTTGTCTCTGTAAATAAAACGAGAGAGACGGAGGCCTAGAGAGACACAGGGGTGAGGTAGAGGAGGGTTAGAGAGACACAGGGGTGAGGTAGAGGAGGGTTAGAGAGACACAGGGGTGAGGTAGAGGAGGGTTAGAGAGACACAGGGGTGAGGCAGAGGAGGGTTAGAGAGACACAGGGGTGAGGTAGAGTAATATACATATAATAATATACAGCAATATAAGTAGCAGCAAGTAATATAATATACAGTAATAATAATAATACCCAGTAATATAATACACAGTAATACTAATAATATACAGTTATATAATATACAGTAATAATAATAATATACAGTAATATAATACACAGTAATAATAATAATATACAGTAATATAATATAGTCATAATAATAATATACAGTAAGATAATACACAGTAACAATAATAATTTACAGTAATAGCCTAGCCTAGTCAGCATGGAGGACTTTGAAGCCTTTGTTTCAGGAACCAGGAGATCCGTAACCTAAGGTGCATGCTTCCCACTGTGTTGTAAAGTGTCTGCACGCCCTTCTCTGTGACTCGGGTCCCAGCTGGAGATGGCTGGAATCAAGTGGAGGAAGAGAGAGAGAAGTCTTCATCTTGCACTCACTATCAGGAGCTGGGAGGGAGGGAAGGAGAAAGAGAGAGCAAGAGGAGAAATAGGCAGAGAATGGAAGGAAGGAGAAAAAGAGAGAGAAAGGAGGGAGGGAGAGAGAGAGAGAAGATGAAGGACACAAGGATGAGAAAATAGAAACCTGGTTCACTGGAGATGAATCAAACCGCTTGACTGGATTGTGGTTCACCACTGACTGTTTGGATTTAGCAAAAGTAATGAAAGATTCTCCTGTTCAGTCAAATATTGACTCAGTTCTAATATTAAACTCTGACCGATATGTTTACCAGTGACACTGTGTGCAGAGTCAGCATGTTTGCGCCAAAAGCACACTGAGGTTAAACCCAAATGGATTGAATAAGACTTTGAAGCGTGTTGTGATAATCATTGTACACCTCCAAACAGCTGGCAGCCTGGCCCTCCCGTTCACAGTGTGTTTGATCCACCACTCAGGTGAAGCACACAGGAAGGTACGACAGGATCTCCTGTGGCCGCTGATCGTCGTAACCATAGAGACAGAACACTAGAGATGACATGTGATGCAATAGGGCTATCTGAGAATGTCTCTAGTGTTCTATCTCTATGGTTACGACCATCAGATCTATGGTCGTAAAACAACATCAGGGCCAACATCACAACACTCACACCAGGGAGAAAGAAAATCGTGCTTTTTGACACAATTATGGCTTCGGAATAATACCCCCAAAAAAAGCAATGTTCCGTTACAGCGATTTGTTTGATACAAGACATACAGACGCTCGTTCATTCACAGGGCTGTTGTTTTTATTGGTTTATTGTCAAAGCTGTCCTCTAACTTAGATGTTTTCTATCTGTGAATGATCCAAGCCGTCCACTTTACCTTAAGAGCTAGCTGTGAGGAGGTGGAATTGAACTGCCTTTTAAACCCTAAACCAACACAAGCCTCAACTCAATACAAAAAAAGTCAGTGCTGCATTAGATAGGATGTATCGTTTGTTTGGCTACAGTGAAGTGGGAAACGTAGTCTGTGTCTCAGGAGGAACGGTCAGGTGTGGGGGGAATGGGTTTACGTCAGCTAAGTGGGAGTTATCGAATCACAAAGGCAGGTTGTTTTACAATAAATAAACCGGGATTAAAACATTATCGATTTATCCAGATGGCTACAGCTTTTGTTTTCCTCCAACCTCATTAGCCGAGTTCACTGATCCATCGCCATGGTTTCGCCTTTGTGTTTCTCACCTGTAGCGCCCCCTGTGAGTCAGTGCAGCTGCACCTCTTCCACTCTGCCGTGATGTTAACTGGAAACCTGTACAGGGCTTTGGAATGACACACTGCACGCATTTATAGCCATTTGGCCTTTGTAATCATACTGTATCAGCCAGACAATTACAACTATAAAGGTCTGTGGTTATGTTTTGAATATCAGTTCAAGCTTCATTATGTGTTTTGCTGCAATACTGATTTTCTTTACGGCAGAAATCAAAGTCGACAGTTAGTTGAAAAGTGTTGAAAAATAAAATAATAACAATAATATCAAGGCATTTTTGTGCCTGTTTATCAACATTAATATTGCCCTTGAAAGAGTCTTTACATGGTAGTCATCATATAGCAGATATTTTTACTGTTAATTTCTTCCAGTGCCATGATGAAAAGAATGTAATTCTTTTCTAGTTTGAGAGCTCCTCTAACTTTCCTTTTGACAACTGCTAATCCTGCACAGTTCAAAGAGTCTTTAAAGTTGAGTCTTCTAAAAACCCATCTTGGCGGCTCTATAAAACCCTTAAGCAAGGAACCGAGGCTGACTCCAACTTCACTTTCATCACGGTACACATATATCAAGGGTTTGACGACCATTTGTTAAATCATACTAGTTAGTTTTGTGTAAGCTACATGCATATCAAAAGCACTGTACGCATAATCCCTATGCCTGCAGGTCTTTGTTTAAAATAGGTCATATTCCTTTATTTTCTCTCTTTCTCTCTCTTTCTCTCTCTTCTTTCTTTATGGCTGTTTCTCTTTGTCTTCCGATCGCTTTCTTTCATACACTTTCAGTGTCTCTCTCTCTCTCTCTCTCTCTCTCTCTCTCTCTCTCTCTCTCTCTCTCTCTCTCTCTCCCTCTCTCTCTCTCTCTGTACCTCTCCTATCTTCTCTCCGTAGCCCCACCCCTCCTCCCCCTCTCTCTCTTGGTCTCCTCCCCCTCTCTCTCTTGGTCTCCTCCCCCTCTCTCTCTTGGTCTCCTCTTATCTCTCTCTTGTTGTCTTCTCTCCGTCCTCCTAGTCCTGGTCCTGCTGATCCTGACGCTGAAGCGTCACAGGAAAGGCCAGCGCATGTCGGAGGACGAGGAGGACATGCGAGACAACGTCATCAAGTACAACGACGAGGGCGGCGGCGAGCAGGACACGCAGGCCTACGACATGAGCGCCCTGCGCAACCTCTACGACTTCCCCGAGAACAAGAGCGGCGATGCCGGCGCCGAGAGCCTCCGGCCCCTCCCAAAGTGGTTCCAGGCCCGCGGGGCCAGCGGTGTGGACGGGGGCCCGGCGGCGGACTACTCGCTCTTCAAAGGCTACATCCGTAAGAAGGTGGAGCAGGCGGACGGCGACCTCTCGGTGCCACCCTACGACTCCTTCCAGACGTACGCCTTCGAGGGCAGCGGCTCCCCGGCGCTGTCCCTCAGCTCCATACACACGCTGTCCACCGGCTCCGAGCAGGACTTCTCCTACCTCAGCGACTGGGGGCCTCGCTTCAGGCAGCTGGCGGGCTACTACGCCCCGGGCCAGGTGGAGGTGGAGGGGTCCTAACAGAGATCCTTCAGCGGAGAGACAGAGTGGGGTGTGGTTGACCTCCGACCCCCCCTCCGACCCCCCGCCCTCCCCCTTCTCTCTCTTCTTTATCAGAGAGACAGACTTGTGGTGTGGTCCAACGACCCCCCCCCCCCCCCTCTCTCTCTCCTGGTCTCAGCTCCTCTTGGTCCTCTTAACCTTGTTCTCCACTTTGAATCTTTAAAAAAAAAAAAAAGTTATGTTTGAAGAAGATAAAAAAAAACATTCTTACTTGAAAAAAGACTTTCACCGTGTAGGGGTGTTGTTTTAAGTCCTCGATTTTTAAGCATTTTGAAACAAAAAGATAAAGGGCAGACAGAGAGCTGTTATCCACTCTCCTTCCTCTTTACATAAAGTGAACACAGGATGAATCTCTCAGTGAAATGATAGAGCGCTACTATCCCATCACACACAGTGCTAACTTCTAAACTGTTTATCTCCCTCTGGCTTCAAAGACTGTAAGACTGTTCCGACTCTTAAGAGAAACTAAAAACCTAAAAACTTTAACTACACAACGGAACCCAGCAAGAAACGCCATGGGAAACTATGAGACAAATATGTATTTATTTAAGGAGAAAATATTTATGTATTTATTCATTTGTATGTATTTATTTATTTATTTTGGCCATGATCACCACAAGACTTGGAACGCTGGACTTTATTTAACAGCCGGCCATTGCTGGTTGCAAGTTGCAGAACATTGAAGTGGTCTGGGGAGACACAAAATGGCCGTTTCAGTTGCAGAGGACTCTGGACTAGACGGACAAAATGGCCGTTTCTGGGTCATCGCAAACTGGTCCTGGAAATATTTGTATTTATTTTATAGGACGCCTTTTGTAAAAAAAAAATCATAAACAACTGAAAGCTTGGTGAAAAAGGAAAAGCAGAGAAGATTGAGGGAAAAGAGATGAGCCAGAGTTTAAGAATGTCCGTCGACATTCTTATTGTGGTGAATTGTAATGATTTACAGAAGCATAAAAGAGTCGGCAAGGTCCCAAACTGTACATTTGTGTGTTGAACAAAAGGAGGAAACTCTTTTCTTGTCTGGGTTTTATGTTGTTAGATAAACAGTATCTACTGGAAACCTATTTGGAACTACATGGAGGTAAGCATTATAACAAGTATATTGTCAGTAACCTTTCCTTTAGCTCCAAAATAGTTCCCAAGTTAATACTGCAGAAAGAGCTTGAATTTAAATGTGTATCGGAAAGTGTTATCCTTTCCGTAGAGCTGTGTTTGGAGAGAAGGCACAATCCAAACTGGGGAATTAAAGGGGACATGAGATGATGTCTGTCTGTCACATAAAGTCGTTTTTTTGGCCAACGCTTTCCTTTGAGAGCTCGTTCCAGATTTATACGTGTGAGTGTGTTACACGCGTCATTTTCTACCCAGAGTTTATTGATTTGGTTCCTTTTGAGGTATTTCTTGATGCATAGAAGGATTCATGGTGAGGTGGGGGTGTAAAGGGACAGCAGAAGACAACACTGAACACCATTCACCGTGTCCTCTACCTATTCTACAATATGTTGACCTTAACTTGCAATTGTATGGAAAGTGACAAAAAAAAGAAAATAAATATCTAAAGATTTTTTTTGTAAAATGGCTTTTTTTCCAACTACTTTTCTCCAGTTAAATGCTGTGCAGTCAACATTGATAGCTTCATAATGTATGCATGGTATCACATGGACTATTCAGTAGAATCAAATGTTACGTTGCCTGGAACAACAACCAATTAACTGCCACAAGAGAAAACGAGCTTCTTCGTCGACTGTTGACCATGAAACAATCTGCTACGATTTGTTTGTTTATTAACATATTGTTTTCTTTTCAAGCAAAACCAAATTGAGATGCGATTCATGTGACAATTTTGCCTCAAGTTCCATAAAGATGTATAAATAAATATAAGCACAGTAGCAGAGTTTGAACAGCCCAGACAAGATGCCATCAGACAGACCGTTCATATAAACAACACTCCCAGTCATTACACAAAGCACTTACACTCCATGCTCTACTGGCTTCCTGGGATTAACACTTGATTCATAGGACACAATAAAATCACATTAAACACTTCCTGAAGCTTATTGTACAGTGCATTTTTACAGGCAGTAGATTATGACAAGAACTGGATGAAAACCAGAGGGTGTGTTTGTGAGTTTATGTTTGCGTTTACATTTGTGTATACTATACATTTGTGTGCGTGTGTGCGTGTGTGTGTGTGTGTGAGTGTGTGTGTGTGTGAGTAACATTTTCTCATACAGCCAGTTTGCGTTAAAATTCACAAGTATATAGGCAAGTATGTGTGTGTGTGTGTGTTGGAAGTACCTACTACTGATTATCTCCTCAGCAGGATCCTTATTAGTTGTAATTGTAATATCAACAAAGGGTTCAAAAGGCTGCACTGCATCAGAGGGAAAACCACCCTGGAACCCATCACAGACACGCTCTGCTCCTCTCTTCTCCTGTTCTCCTCTTTAAAGGAGGGGTCTGTTCTCCTGTTCTCCTCTTTAAAGGAGGGGTCTGTTCTCCTGTTCTCCTCTTTAAAGGAGGGGTCTGTTCTCCTGTTCTCTTTAACGGAGGGGTCTGTTCTCCTGTTCTCTTTAAGGGAGGGGTCTGTTCTCCTATTGTCCTCTTTAACGGGGTCTGTTCTCCTGTTCTCTTTAACGGAGGGGTCTGTTCTCCTGTTCTTTTTAAGGGAGGGGTCTGTTCTCCTGTTCCCCCTTTTTAAAGGAGGGGTCTGTTCTCCTGTTCTCTTTAACGGAGGGGTCTGTTCTCCTGTTCTTTTTAAGGGAGGGGTCTGTTCTCCTATTCTCCTCTTTAACGGGGTCTGTTCTCCTGTTCTCTTTAAGGGAGGGGTCTGTTCTCCTGTTCTCCTCTTTAAAGGAGGGGTCTGTTCTCCTGTTCTCTTTAACGGAGGGGTCTGTTCTCCTGTTCTCCTCTTTAAAGGAGGGGTCTGTTCTCCTGTTCTCTTTAAAGGAGGGGTCTGTTCTCCTGTTCTCCTCTTTAACGGAGGGGTCTGTTCTCCTGTTCTCTTTAAGGGAGGGGTCTGTTCGCCTGTTCTCTTTAAGGGAGGGGTCTGTTCTCCTATTCTCCTCTTTAACGGGGTCTGTTCTCCTGTTCTCTTTAACGGAGGGGTCTGTTCTCCTGTTCTCCTCTTTAAAGGAGGGGTCTGTTCTCCTGTTCTCCTCTTTAAACGAGGGGTCTGTTCTCCTGTTCTCCTCTTTAACGGAGGGGTCTGTTCTCCTGTTCTCTTTAACGGAGGGGTCTGTTCTCCTGTTCTCTTTAAGGGAGGGGTCTGTTCTCCTATTCTCCTCTTTAACGGGGTCTGTTCTCCTGTTCTCCTTTCCTGATCTCTTTGTTTCCTTCCTCCTATCTCTCGGGTCTGTTTCTCCGTAATAAACCTTTTACTTTAGAACATCTAAGAATGTGCTGCCGTAAATCAGTGGTGCCTCATTCTTCTGTCCAAGGGCAATGTGAAAACCTTCATTTGTTATGGGGGAGATGGAGTATGATTGACTGACAGTCCTCCAGAGGAATTTCCTGGCTTCACATTAAAGATTCCTCTCCTCTGGGCGCTGGAATTGATGATAACAATTGATTAAACAGTAGGGAGTAAAAGAAAAAGCTGTATTCTGCAGAAAAACTAATTAATTTATCTTTTAACCCCTGGATGGAAAGTCATTTCATTTTTTAGACATTCATTAAAAGCCATGAGGCCACAGGAGACTAAATCTTATTCTTAACATCCTCAAATACACCACTCAGCCGTTAATTACTTAGTAGGGTTAGGGTTAGGGTTAGGGTTAAGTATGGATGTGGGGGGGGTTGGTGTAATGCAAGATAACCTTTGATCTTAAGTGATTCTTCGACAGGGCTGAGAAGCACAGGAGTGCAACTTTCAGCCATTTGTTATTATTTTGTATTGACAATTGTAATCCTTTCTGTTTTGAAGTTTATAAAACCGATATAATCTGCTTTTCACTTGTCTTGAATGAGGAAGGTCATACCAAAAATGATTAACAATGCAGATAACTTGAATGATTTCATCATTTAATTATTATTCAGTTGTAGTTTTTATTTAGGCTAAAACAAAAAGTTTGTACAGAAAGGAAATCCTAATCTTTAGTATGAGATGAATACTGTGTTCTTTTTGTTCAAAAACAGATTTGCAAGGGGTATTGTAGTAGCAGCTTTGCCCACTTTGAAACCGTTTTAAACAGCTTCATAGCACGCTCAATGTCATACAATAGCAGACATATTGTTTCTGCAAAAACCAACCTGAGTGACGTCGGAATACTGTTACAGCCTGTTTCTCAGGGCCATTACAAATATGGACACACACCACGGCTACAGTGAGGATATGGAAGACGTGGTTTTATCACCGAGCTCGATTAAAAAACTCAATTCAGTAAAGTGGGAAAACCAGTGGTGTGAGTGCACGGGTGAGAAGTATGGTGTGGGGTGTAGGACAAAAAGCACATGGGTGAGAAGTATGGTGTGGGGTGTAGGACAAAAAGCACATGGGTGAGAAGTATGGTGTGGGGTGTAGGACAAAAAGCACATGGGTGAGAAGTATGGTGTGGGGTGTAGGACAAAAAGCACATGGGTGAGAAGTATGGTGTGGGGTGTAGGACAAAAAGCACATGGGTGAGAAGTATGGTGTGGGGTGTAGGACAAAAAGCACATGGGTGAGAAGTATGGTGTGGGGTGTAGGACAAAAAGCACATGGGTGAGAAGTATGGTCAGACAAAGGCACATTTGCAAAGCATGTGATCAGACAGATAAGCTGTGTCTCAATTCAGTGTGTGTGTGTGTGTGTGTGTGTGTGTGGGGGGGGGGGGGGGGGCTTCAGGGAGCTAACCTATCCCATGATTCCTTGCGCTCCGGTGATGATTGGTAGGGTTTAGCCAAAGAGTGAGTGACGTTTCTAAGGACCAATCAAATGCGTGCCTTTCCATTTGGAAGGTCCTAAAGGAGTGCAGGGAA
>CM030173.1:1556031-1571031 GCA_017639675.1 Aplochiton taeniatus | reverse complement strand
CTTACCTCCTGGGTATGCTGTATTTCACTGATGGCTGTCACACTGGAAACATATTTCAAATAAGCAGCCTGCGTCAGGCACATTTCTCTCCTTAAACCGTACAGTACTTTCCCCTCTAAATAAAGGGCATTCTTCTTCTTCATGTGGGTGTGGGGATGAATATTTCAATAAGTTGCATATGCCTTGAGTCTCACATACACTGAGTTACACAGGTCGTAGGTCAAGAGAGAATAACAGGTATCATTGACATATAGGGGGTGGTTGACCACCTAAGAGAAGTGATATGAACCATATGTGCTAGATGACTTGTTATTCTCTGAGTATATCATGGGAAGGGGACAGAGAACTGCTATGCGCTGGGATCAACCCTAATAAACCTTATCTGTATTAACCTATCAGTGGGCTTGATAGATATTTAGGCCCATTTTGATCAGACATGGTGAGCCATGGTGATCTGTTGTCAATGTTCAATGTTTGTCACTTGTATTGCTTTCTTTCTTAAGTAGAAACCTTTCATCACACATATTTTTGGAGCTGAACATTTATATTGTCAGTCTATTCGTGTTTTTGAGTATGATAGAATCAGAATCAGAATTTATTTTATTGCCAAGTAGGTTTCCACATACAAGGTACAACCTTACCTTGGTATTTAGGTGTGTAACAACACACAGATACAAACAAAGAGCTGCCAGTCACAAGGCATAAATATAAAATATAAAACGTCAATAAAACAAAGAGTATATAGGTGCACAGAGACAGTGTCAGTGGGTTACCCAGGCAAGAAACTGTTTTAGAGTATGTTAGAGTATGCTAGAGCCTGCTAGAGTATCTTAGAGTGTGATAGAGTATGATAGAGTATGTTAGAGTATGATAGAGTATGTTAGAGTATGTTAGAGTATGATAGAGATTGATAGAGGATTTTATTGGTTGCCATTTGTTATTGCTGTTAATTCAGCAGTTTAGGGTGATCATTTAGAGGTGAAATAAATCAGAAAAAGACCAATCTATTTTTTATTTTATTTTTGTGTAGCCCTGGCAGTGCTATTGTGCTGTAACCTTCGTTTGGCAGTAGATGCTAATAAGCTAAGTGTCTGCTGCCAACTCAACCACATTCCAACACATTTAAATATTCTCTTGCCTGCTCTGAGTGGTGCTAAAATAAATTTTGGCAAAGAGGAGAACAGAAAGCTTCAATAATTGAGGCAGTATGTTTTTAACTTGTCCTTTTGTTACCTCCATTCCTCCTTTGACAGGTTCCAGCAGGTTTAATCACATCCATATGACTAGCTCTGTGAAGGTCCACATGCCGTGTATACTCAGGGTCCACCTTCAATAGGGCTCCTTGAAACCTGGTATAAATACCAGGATGTATTGATGCTGAATAGGGGCTCCAGAGCTCAAACCATAGAAGAAGAGGAAAAGTGATCATTGGAATAGGAGTCTCGCTAGCGTTTTTTTAATCAGAATAAACATTATTACTTCCTGTTTGTAGTGGTGGAGGTGACTTTCTGTGTGCACACACACACACACACACACACACACACACACACACACACACACACACACACACTGTGATGAGCTCACAGGAGTGCAGAGAGAACAGGAAATGAAATGACTAGGGAACAGCGGTAACCGTGAAGATGAGCTGTAATGCCGTTGCTCATCTACGAGTACTGTAGTCGCATGGCCGTGTGTGTGTGTGTGTGCGTGTGCGTGTGCGTGTGCGTGCGCGTGCGTGTGTGTGTGTGTGTGTGTGTGTGGCGGGGGGTGGGTCTTGCTTAAAGATCAATGAGGATCACACCTTTTCTCTTGGAGTGAAATCCCTGTTATCAAGAGCGACAGGAGGAAAGACTAAGCCTTCATACATTATTAAGCATGAGGCAGAGGAGAGGAAGGACCACTCTCCGGCAGAGAAGATGAGGTTGGTCGATGCACATCCGTCTACTGGTAAAGGACTCTGCTTGATCTGCAGCATGGCGAACAATGAAGGGAAAGGTTGAAAGAAAAAAGTATTCTATATATAAATATTATTCCCTGATGGTAGTCATCAACTACTAGCACAATCAGAAGGTATATTTGATTTCCAGGAATGGTTCTCTGTATTATACAGCTAATGGATGAAAACCTGTAAGTTTGCTAAGTTCTTTGTTTTGTACATTTTCTTCTAGATTGGGGTTAGTTCTTCTTGGGAAGAAATGTTCTCCAATTGTCGATCTGCTCACATGACACCTCTATTTCTTATCATGTGAAAGTAGTCTCACTGATTCTCCAGCCCTACGCCAAGAAGAAAAGAACTTGAGTACCGAACAGGATCATGACAAAGTGACAAACACATTTACAACCTGAAAACAACCAGGAAGTGAGAGGCCTTAATACAACCAGGAAGTGAGAGGCCTTAATACAACCAGGAAGTGAGAGGCCTTAATACAACCAGGAAGTGAGAGGCCTTAATACAACCAGGAAGTGAGAGGCCTTAATACAACCAGGAAGTGAGAGGCCTTAATACAAGCAGGAAGTGAGGCGTCTAATCAGGCTCCTCTGAAGCCAACAAAGACAGTGCAGAAACCCTCCCTATCTTAACTCAATCCTCCCTATCTTAACTCAACCCTCCCTATCTTAACCCAACCCTCCCTATCTTAACCCAACCCTCCCTATCTTAACTCAACCTTCCCTATCTTAACCCAACCCTCCCTATCTTAACCCAACCCTCCCTATCTTAACTCAACCCTCCCTATCTTAACCCAACCCTCCCTATCTTAACCCAACCCTCCCTATCTTAACTCAACCCTCCCTATCTTAACCCAACCCTCCCTATCTTAACCCAACCCTCTCTATCTTAACTCGACCCTCCCTATCTTAACCCAACCCTCCCTATCTTATCCCTATCTTAACTCAACCCTCCCTATCTTAACTCAACCCTCCCTATCTTAACTCAACCCTCCCTATCTTAACCCAACCCTCCTTATCTTAACTCAACCCTCCCTATCTTAACTCAACCCTCCCTATCTTAACCCAACCCTCCCTATCTTAACCCAACCCTCCTTATCTTAACCCAACCCTCCCTATCTTAACTCAACCCTCCCTATCTTAACTCAACCCTCCCTATCTTAACCCAACCCTCCCTATCTTAACTCAACCCTCCCTATCTTAACTCAACCCTCCCTATCTTAACCCAACCCTCCCTATCTTAACCCAACCCTCTCTATCTTAACTCAACCCTCCCTATCTTAACCCAACCCTCCCTATCTTAACCCAACCCTCCCTATCTTATCCCTATCTTAACCCAACCCTCCCTATCTTAACTCAACCCTCCCTATCTTAACCCAACCCTCCCTATCTTAACCCAACCCTCCCTATCTTAACCCAACCCTCCCTATCTTAACCCAACCCTCCCTATCTTAACTCAACCCTCCCTATCTTAACTCAACCCTCCCTATCTTAACTAAACCCTCCCTATCTTAACTCAACCCTCCCTATCTTAACCCAACCCTCCTTATCTTAACTCAACCCTCCCTATCTTAACCCAACCCTCCCTATCTTAACTCAACCCTCCCTATCTTAACCCAACCCTCCCTATCTTAACCCAACCCTCCCTATCTTAACCCTACCCTCCTTATCTTAACCCAACCCTCCCTATCTTAACTCAACCTCCCTATCTTAACTCAACCCTCCCTATCTTAACCCAACCCTCCCTATCTTATCCCTATCTTAACCCAACCCTCCCTATCTTAACTCAACCCTCCCTATCTTAACCCAACCCTCCCTATCTTAACCCAACCCTCCCTATCTTAACCCAACCCTCCCTATCTTAACCCAACCCTCCCTATCTTAACTCAACCCTCCCTATCTTAACTCAACCCTCCCTATCTTAACTAAACCCTCCCTATCTTAACTCAACCCTCCCTATCTTAACCCAACCCTCCTTATCTTAACTCAACCCTCCCTATCTTAACCCAACCCTCCCTATCTTAACTTAACCCTCCCTATCTTAACCCAACCCTCCCTATCTTAACCCAACCCTCCCTATCTTAACCCTACCCTCCTTATCTTAACCCAACCCTCCCTATCTTAACTCAACCTCCCTATCTTAACTCAACCCTCCCTATCTTAACTCAACCTCCCTATCTTAACTCAACCCTCCCTATCTTAACTCTCATTGGTAATTTGTTCCCGCCATCCCACTCCCCTCAGTCTCTCTCTTTAAAAGAAAGTATGAGCTATTACTGTAGTCTGGGGCTGAGTAAATGCCCCCTCCTACCCCTGAGAGGATTCTCCCCAACGCTGATACAAGAAATAATAGAATTATTAAAATAAGATAAGGTCATGATTTCTAAATGACAAAATAAAATTATTATATAATACAATTATTAATAATAATATCATAAAACAAATAAGAGAATAATTCGATAAGTTGATGTTGAGGTGGAGCATTACCATGATAAACGAAATGTAATTAGCAATACCTCCAAGAAGGGGAAGGAGAGAGAGAATAGAGAGAGAGAGAGAAGGGAGGGAGAGAGGGGGGAGGGGAGAGAGGGAAAGAGAGTAGAGAGGGAGAGAGAGCGAGAGAGACAGAGAGGGAGAGAGGGAGAGAGAGACAGAGAGAGAGAGAGAGTAGAGAGGAAGGGGGGGGGAGAGAGAGAGAGAGAGAGAGAGAGAGAGAGAGAGAGAGAGAGAGTAGAGAGGAAGGGGGGGAGAGAGAGCGAGAGAGAGAGAGAGAGAGAGAGTAGGGAGGGAGGGGGGGTTTACCATTGCTGGTAACAATGTAATTTCACTATTCCAACTGCTGCGATTAGCAGAATTGTGGCGTTCCTAAGTCTCCCAGCAGCTTTAAACGGGCCTTTGAATGAGCCTTTCTGCGAAATGAAATAATGGGAAGCGCCTATCGGGTATTTGTACATGTTGGAATTATGGGTTTATTGGGGACTGTATAATTACATTTTTATTGTTTCTTTCTTTCACCTCTCCCTTCCTGTTCCCTGGTCATGGTGGCTCATAGCCCATCCATCCTTCCACTGAGAGAAATCCTTTTAATGTCTTTCTTCATTTTTCTCTTCCGTTTTCTTTGGCTGGGTGGGTGGGGGGGTGTAGTAAATTTGATCTCCTTTCATTATGCAAATACATTTAATTTGAGCTAAAGACTAGAGAGAGAGGGAACAGACAGATGAAAAAGACACGGAGGAACTGAATCCGGAATGAAGTGGGAATGTCTTTCTTGTCCCTTTTGAAATAGATGACAGCTCCTCCATTTTCCGACCTATCTCTCTCTCTCTCTCTCTCTCTCTCTCTCTCTCTCCCATCTCTGACACATTTAGAGTAGAATTAGCCTGCCACCTGCCTTGGCCCTGGAACAATTGAACTTCTTGTCCGCTGTAGCAGGGGTTAGGGAGAGAGATAACGCTGTACTGACTTAGCTGTGATCTCGATTTCTGTCAACACTTCTCATTTGAGATATGGGAAGCAATATCGGTGGAATTTGGCATAGCGAATTACAGTCTCAATTACATTCTCATGTAAACTTGATGGAGTCCAAGGCTCTCTTTCATACCTCCAGATGGCTGACAATGATACAATTCTATGGTTGCTATTGGCTGTGGTACTTGGGAACGTTCGTCAAAAACATAATCAACTTTTACCATCTAATATCAATGTTGGACGAATTAACCTTTATTTGAAATTGGAACAAGTAGAACTTAAATGTCCCAAGCTGGCTTCATGACTAATTGTCACAACCCACGCACACACACACACACACACACACATAGATAAACACGCACAGCACACACACACACACAGACACACGCACACACACACACATAGATACACGCACACACACATGTACACATACACACGTAGATATACACACACAGCATACACACATAGACACACACACACACACACACACGCATAGATACACATTGATTTTGATAGGCAGAGTGGACATGGTGTCCATCCATTCTATTCCATCAAGTTAGGTTAAATGCTAATTGAGTGGTCGGTTAATCAATGACTTGCTAATTCAGCTGACCACCCGAGGTGAGATGAAGGACCCATTACTAACGACACAAATTAAGCTACTGCTAAAGTTCAGGCAGACAACTCCAAGTCTGTGTAATGCTGACGTAATCCGTCATACTGTGCATGCTTACACACTCTACACTACCTTTGAAGGGGGGGGCGTATTTAAATGACCTGAGGTCAAGGGCTGTGCTTAAAGTCTTCTCCCTAGTGGACGACGTAGGGTGTCAGACATTTTGACGAATGTCCAAATTCTTAACAACAAAGAGAGTTCCCTATCTAGTCCACTCAACATTGATTAGTATTTAGTTCTAATATTTCCCATAAAGCAACATGTTGAAATGCAGGGTACCGTGGAGTGTACCCTCAGTACCGTAATGCAATAGACAGTTCCAGATGGTCACCACACAGTGAATAGAGAACGAGTGACCCAGAACGATTCCAGACACGGTGAGGTTCTGTGCTTCTCAGGTGAGGTTCTGTGCTGGTTGGGTGAGGTTCTCTTCTTCTCAGGTGAGGTTCTGTGCTGGTCGGGTGAGGTTCTCTTCTTATCGGGTGAGGTTCTGTGCTGGTCGGGTGAGGTTCTTCTCAGGTGAGGTTCTGTGCTGGTTGGGTGAGGTTCTCTTCTTCTCAGGTGAGGTTCTGTGCTGGTCGGGTGAGGTTCTCTTCTTCTCAGGTGAGGTTCTGTGCTGGTTGGGTGAGGTTCTCTTCTTCTCAGGTGAGGTTCTGTGCACCTCGAGTCTGCTAATCTGTGCCAAAGAGGGATCGATGTACTGTATGTATGCTCCCTGCCTCCGAGCGCTGTCCCCGGATATGTTATGGCAGGGAGATTCCAAACACTAAGCAGACCCAACCGTGCCAAACTGAACTCTATTTACATTAAGTTTTAAGAACGAGTTCTGGTTCTAAACCACACTATACTTCACACACAGATTGGCTGCTGAACCGGTAAGTTAAAGGTGCAGTATGTAGTTCTAGAGAATTGTGAAAAGAATTGCAAGTATTTGCATCACAACATTCAGACATGCCAACCTCCTGAGTCTTTGGTCCCTCCTAGCTCTGACTTCATCAGCTGGAGTGTTCACGTGAGGTGATTGACAGGCAGGTAGCTGTGCCCCCTTGCAAAAACTCTCCTGATTGGTTAGGTTCATGCAGTTCTCCCTAGACTTTTTTAAAGCTGAATACAGGGCCCAGGGCGCTCATATAGAGCGTACCTTCTCTCTGATCATTAGATTTAATGATATCCTATATAATAGAATAATGTGTTAAATAAATCAATCTATTTAAATTTGTATTTAAATAATAAATCAATCTATTTCAATTTGTATTTAAATAATAAATCAATCTAAATGTCATTTGAAGTGAAAGTATTAAGTAAAGATGTTAATATGTTTTGAACACCCAGAAGACGTGTTAGGCCCAGCCCAGGCAGATGTACAAGCTGCACCAGCGGTAACCGCGGAAACAGCGAGTGAGCGGGCACGCGCTGCCATGCACGCTAACGACTAGCTTGGCACACCGCCAACACACAAGTCCAGAGAAATGCCACCAGCAAGGTTACCATGGCTCAGCCTCACACCCTTGTCTATACATATAGCACTCTCTCTCTCTCTCTCTCTCTCTCTCTCTGTCTTTTTCACTCTCTCTTCATCTCTCTCTCTCTCTCTCTCTTTCTCTCTCTCTCTCTCTGTCTTTTTCACTCTCTCTTCATCTCTCTCTTTCTCTCTCTCTCTCTCTCTCTCTCTCTGTCTTTTTCACTCTCTCTTCATCTCTCTGTCTCTATCACTCTCTCCTTTCTCTCTCTCTATCACTCTATTTCTATCTCTCTCTCTTTTCTCTCTCTCTCTCTCTGTCTCTATCACTCTATTTCTCTCTCTCTCTCTGTCTTTATCGCTCTCTTTCTCTCCCTCTTTCTCTTTCTCTCACTGTCTCTATCCCTCTCTCTCTCCCCCTCTCTCTGTCTCTCCTTCATCCCCCGCTCTCTTCTTTTCTTCCTCCCTTTGTTTTCAGTGTGTGTGTGTGTGTGTGTATCTGCGGGGGCTGGGGGTTCAACATAGGAGGAGGACATGCAGACATGGTTGCTGATAGACAGTGAGAGGACCCTGTGGGTCTGTGTTTCCCACTCTGGAATGTGGCTCCGTGGAACAAGTCAGATAGCTGAGGATAAGACTCCATCGGATTCAAATGCATTGAGCTGTGCTGGACTGGGAATTATTTCAGGTTATTGTATTGATAAAGAACTTGTAATGTGGTGCTCTGACATGGTGGATGGCACCAAGAAAGACACGTCAAACCCTGCTCAGCCAAGTTCATATCAGAGTCCTCCACATGTTCACACAGTAATCCAAAAGTTGGTATAACGGAGGCCCTTTGCCGTTGGGGTGAAAGTAGACTTGTCCTGCAGCAGGAATCTTTCTGTTGTCTCTGGGTGCGACAGGCCTGGTGGAGGTTTGAAGGGAATCCTTTTACGTGGAACCTGGTACATGAATTACCAATGAGTTATTATTAGTTATTAGTCAATTACCTGCTGGTAACACCCCACTGGTCTTTCTAAACTCTATGAGGACCTGACAAACCGACTTGTGGACTTAGATTTACATGTACATTACCATTTTAATGTTCCTGACAATTATTCCAAAAAATAAATCCCCATCTTGCATCGTAAACACAAAAACATGTATTTTATTTGCAATCTTAAATCTAACATGGGGTTTAGAAGGACCATAGACCCCCCCCCCCCCCCTCCCCTGTTACACATTCCCCGGGTTATATTTGCCTTTTGCTGAGTAAGCCGACACAGTCTAGCAGAGGGGAAAGGAGATAGAAAGATTTGCCACACAATTAATTATCAATGTTTGTACATCATTAACTTTTATTAAAGCCAGCTGCAGGAGTGAGTGAGAGGATTCCCATCATGCTTGGTTGGAAAAGATAAACAGATCATTAAATGTGCAATATCAAGGGTAACGTTCCAAAGTACTTTCCGGAAAGAAGCAAACAAACAAAAAAAAAATCCATCGCACTCTCGTCGATGTTCAGCGAGACTTAAGCGATGGCATTAGAACATCCTTTTAAATATTTATGGGAATAATTCTTCAATATGAATCCTACATGATGGAGTTATCAGAACGTGTTCTCTTTAACTGATTGAGTGGACTGCATGGATTTTAGCATGGCGAATCGATCGCACGCTCGTCAGGGCGGACACACTGTAGATGATGACCGTGGAGTCGGGAGCACCACCATGACATGCTAGCCTCATTAGCTAGCGTTTCCAGCGTAACATCTCCATATCATTGCATTCATTCACCATCCTCCAATAACACCTCTCTAATTGGAAAGCGTTCACCGAGCAAGTCGGCACATGTTCTCATGTTTTCCAGGAGATTTATCGCCGTAATAAGCCGGCCTCTTTCTTATCGTTTGCAGAGTTATAGGCTTACCCTCCGCCCCCACACCCCACCGTGCCAGCTACATTATGAGGTCTATAAATGTAGCTGTGGATTATATTCATCATGGGTTCCAGACCGATAACAATATGTCACCCGTTTATGTTTTGTTATAAACAAAACGGAAGGTTGGCGGTTCTTAACAAGGCCAGCACACGCTTTATGATGTACTGATGTTATCGTTCCCAGCAGAATAGGAGTTTACGGCTCTGTTACGCCAGTGGAACATCTGTGATTAAATCCAGAAGGATACGCTAGTGACATTTGTCCGATTTATAAAACGCTTCCTGGTCTTTGCGTCCTTCCACTCTGCGACCAACCTCCATCACTGTGTTTTTCCCTCTCACAGAGGAGCATTATTTCAGTGATGAGTGCAATTAACAAGGCAGGATAATCATCTCCCTCTCTCTCTCTCTCTCTCTGTCTCTCTCTCTCTGTCTCTCTCTCTCTCTCTCTCTCTCTCTCTCTCTCAATCGCTCCGTCTCTCTCTCTCCCTCTCTCTCTGTCTCTCTGTCTCTCTCTCTCTCTCTTTCTCTGTCTCTCTCTCTCCATCTATCTCTATCTCGTCTATCTCTCTCTCTACCACTTATGTGGGTAGTAAGATCTGTTGAAGATTGCCTCCTAGGCCCAGGAAGACAGCAGGAATAAATGGCGGGCATTAACTAGGTGTTCACTAACGCAGAACCGTCTGAATGGCTGCTCGCTATCAAAGCACTTCACCAGGAATACAAATTAGAATTACTATAACAATACATGGGATTTATAAGCACCTAGCATCTAGTAACTCAAGGACACTGTACGAAGGGAACATACTAGGGGGTAAGATAAAGAAAACCAGTAATAATAATTAGTATAGCACTTTTCTAGACGACCAAAGTGCAGGGAGACTCACAGATAAATCACCGATGTGTAGCACCCGCCTGGGTGTTACCACGGCACCCAATTTGCACCAGATTTGCTCAGCACACATCAGTTTAAAGACCAGCTTAAGAGCCACAGGGGGCAGGATAGGGGCTAGATTATCATATTGAGAGATGAAGGAAGGGTTAGGTGGCCATGATAGATATAGAGCCAGTATATAGAGTGGGAATTTAGCCAGGACACCAGAGTTACCCCCTACTCTTATTGAGAAGCACCATGGGATCTTTAGTGACCACAGAGAGTCAGGACACCTGTTTAACGTCCCATCTGAAAGACGCACTCTGTATAGGACAATGTCCCTGCCACTGGCCTGGGGCATTGGACTTTCACTGACCAGAGGGTAGAGAGACCCCAACTGGTCAACCAAAACCACTTCCAGCAGCAACTGGTCAACCAACACCACTTCCAGCAGCAACTAGTCTCCCACCCAAGGACAGACCAGGACCACCCTACTTATCTTCAGGGGCCAGCCAGAGGTGGGAGGCAGGCTGCTAATACTGCTGGAAAGCAAGTTTAGATAGATTAAAATATATATCGGGAATTAGTTTTGACACAACAAAGACTATTTGGAGCTGGCGTTGTGCCCAGCTGCATTTCCCAGGCTCACAGCTCCCTTGTTAGGCTGATATCTCCAACAACTCTGATGAACTGCCAACATCAATCGCTGAAGATGTTCTAGACAGCGGTTTTACAGTTCACACGTTGATCACTGGGGTTTTTTAAAAGTTGCTGTCGAGTTGGATTTTGCCCATTTGGCCCATCAGAGACAGACTGGCAGATCCAGATCCTATCTGCTTCATAATCTCGATTCTGATTCATCCACACAGAACTGAGTGACACTGCCATTTGACATCAGAACCCAAGGGAGTGGGTTTGCATACAGACGTTAAGGACCTTATGTCCCTACCAATATTTTGGGAGGACAGAATCATCCCTACCAATATTTTGGGAGGACAGAATCGTCCCTACCAATATTTTGGAGGACAGAATCATCCCTAACAATATTTTTGGAGGACAGAATCATCCCTAACAATATTTTGGGAGGACAAAATGTTCCCTACCAATATTTTGGGAGGACAGAATCGTGCCAACCCATATTTGAGCAAACTCGTTCCCACTGTGCCTTAGCGATGTAGAGACCAAACCTATGCTCATGTCAGGACCCTTCAGTCAAAGAAACAAATATGTTCTTCTTTCAAAGCTGGTGCAGCTGCAATCAGCCATTATGAAGCTTAGCCTTCATATTCTGGCCTCTCATCAATGGGACTCTGTCTCCAGTCTCCAGATCCCTTTGCATTGGATTATTATCCAGCCTTCCACAATGAGTTTAATAAAAAAAAGTGGTTGGATCATTAATGAACAGTCAAATTGAAGACATTTTATTCACAGCATTGAATGACTTCTTTTAATTGTTTATTTGTGTATTTATTTATTTGTATTTGTCAATGCTTGGCAAAGTCTCCTTGTTTTTTCCCCCAGAAACGCGCTCTTAAATGAAAGTTGGTATTATTATTATTCCGTTTTTTTCTATTGCTATCCAACATGCTATTATACTTGTAAATCAAATACAGATGAATAATACATAGCCTTGTCCTTAACCCTTAGCATTGGCTGTCAGCTAACAGTAGCAGCCGTCTCTTTGCTCCTCATTGTGGGATTCCTCTCTGAATTGCATGTCAGCCCATGTTTTGTGCACGTTTTGAAGGCTCCCTCGGTCCAGTTCACATGGACAGACTCTCTCCACGCTCAGCATCAAAATCCTGCCTGCTCGTTCTAAGGTGAACTCTGCTTTCAAAGACTCTGGTGGGGGAACAGACATTGTGCTGAAAATCAACAGGTGCCATCAGAGCCGTTATTAGCTTTTGGGGGGGCCCTATACGAAATGTTGGTTGGGGGGCCCCCATATATTTAGTTGGGGTGCCACATATTTACCTCCAACAGAAATACCAGGTCAGTGATAGAATGAACACAAACGAATAATTTTGAGTATGGTTAAATGTTTTGTGAATATAACAGAGTGGATCACATCCACCTGGTGGCACCACATGGTAAATAAAAAAAAGATGAAATTAGATTTTCAAATGCGGGAACTTTTATTAACTTGTGTCTTCGGAGCCTGGCGGCACACTTTGCTACAATGTACTGCATGCCAAATGAAAATTGTTTTGTCAAGCTAGTCCCTGAAAAACCATCCGAATACGTCCATTAGCTGCACTGCCTCCCAATGCACAGTGCTCTTGCAAAGCACAGCCCGAATTGATTTAGTTCCTCTGGATCTCTGGATGTGAATAATTGCTGGGCTAATTTGGGACCAGGTTGATTTCATTCCCAAACAAGCTGGGAGCAGTACCCCAGTCACACACTTCGCCAGCCCAGGAGAGACTGGCAGGGATGAACGACTCTCACAACGGAGAAGGTCTCCGAGCACCGCAGAGGCAGTTCCTTTGACTCGGTTTTAAGCCAGGGGAAGCAGATATATTCACTTAATTAATTGAAACCAACCAACAAAACGAAGACGTCAGAGATGTGTATACAGAGTGCTCTGGGAGGATGCTGAAAAGAAAGAAGGAAATAATCCAAAAGTCATTTTCTTTCAATTATGTGTCAGTCTCTTGTTTTGTGTACTGTCTGAGATTACTTAGGAGCCCTGGGACCTGGACGCGTGGAATCACTTCTAATTGGCAGCCATTTTGTTTTGACAAGCAACGACCGGCAGAATACTTGACCTTGCCGTAGTGTGGGCTTAGCATGCAGTACACACGTGTTACTTACATAACATGTTGTGAGGATGAAGAAGACATCGACCTTTTTCCAGGTTTTATTGAAAAACACAGGTGGACAGCCGTCCACCAAAATGAATTCAGTTTCTCTGTATTTCGATATTGGATTCACAAAAAACTGCTAAGGCCAGCGGCAATGCTTTACTATTATCCGTAACCAAGGGTTTGTTTGCGTTTTTGTGGAATGGACAATATGAGATTCACACCATTGATTTCATTGGCCTGCCCTCCAAAGCTCATTATGTTGTGTCAGGTCAGACAATGTCTTTTACAATTAAGCAGCACAGTTCCTCATCACTCTCCCTCTCTCTTTCTCTCTCTCTCTGTCTCTCTCTCTCTGTCTCTGTCTCTCTGTCTCTCTTTCTTTCTGTCTGTCTCTCTCTCTCTCTCTCTTTGTGTCTCTCTCTCTTTCTGTCTTTCTGTCTCTCTCTCTCTGTCTCTCTCTCTCTCCCTCTCTCTCTCTCTGTTCTCCCCCCTCCTCACTCCCCTGGATAAGTTCAAGAGTGCTGGGCGGCCTTTATGAAGCACATGCAGGATTAGGGCTTCTGGCTCAGGCCCTCTGTGCCGGCATGCCAGTGCATTGTAATGAGACCTCCCTGCTCCACACAAACACACTCTATCTTCCTCTCCAATCGCCAGGCGAGAGAAGATCTTTCTCAGGCCGGCAGCAGGAGCAGGGGAATGGCGGGGGGCACGGTCCCCCTCTCATCCCTTTGATGATATGTAATCTCTTCGGGAGAGATGAGAGGGTCTTTTTTTTTCAAGCTCTGATTGACTTGTGTGAACATTTGATGATGGAGAAAGGAGGGAAAGTGACAGCAAGGAAGCAGAGAATATATGATTATGATGTATGAATATATGATTATGATGTATGAATATATGATTATGATGTATGAATATATGATTTCGATATGATTAAAAAAAGCAAAAAAACGTGAACAAAATTCGAATCTGGCTTAAAATATTCATGTAAATTATTGAACCAATCGCACTATAGGGTAGTGAGGTATGGGGCCCTCTAACAAACCAGGCGTTTTCCAAATGGGATATAGATCCAATTGAAACACTACACTTAGAAATATGTAAATCTATTCTTAAAGTACATAGGAAAACCCCAAGAAATGCATGCAGAGAAGACAATTCCCTCTGATTGATATTCAAAAACAAACCATTCAATTTTATAATCACCTAAAAACAATTCACCCCTACTCACACCATCACAGAGTCTTTAATTGCCTACAAAATTATCCAATGAAAAGTCCCCTTTGCCAACTGGTCCAGAACCTCAGTGCCCAGTTCTGTAACTATTCTGCAAGTCCTCAATATAACCCTCAAACAATCTGGCCAAATCAAATAATAAAGAAACAAAATGACAACTATATAGATTGCTGGGGAAAAAATCACACAGAATCAAAGCAAACTCCAATGCTATTTGGCCCTAAATAGAAATGATACACTGTCCATCGTCTCAGATCAAAAACAGAGCAAAACATTGACTCTGTACAGACTCAGTGAATACTACCTGGCTATTGAAACTGGTCGGCACAGACAGACCTGGCAACCAAGGGAGGATAGAGTGAGTCAGCAGGGCTCCAGTGGAGACACTGACACAGACCCACTTCCTATTATACTGTGAAAGACTCAGACAGAGATCCACTTCCTATTATACTGTGAAAGACTCAGACAGAGATCCACTTCCTATTATACTGTGAAAGACTCAGACAGAGACCCACTTCCTATTATACTGTGAAAGACTCAGACAGAGATCCACTTCCTTTTATACTGTGAAAGACTCAGACAGAGATCCACTTCCTATTATACTGTGAAAGACT
>CM030173.1:1498531-1548531 GCA_017639675.1 Aplochiton taeniatus | reverse complement strand
CGTTAACATTAATCACTGTGTAATCATGTAAGTTCTCAGGCAAGGTCATGTATATTTAATCAGATAAGCCTTTTTAACAAAAACAAAAAACAACAAACAACATCGTTCATTTTAATGAATCTTAAATGGGAACAGCACCAATGTGACCGCATTCTAACCGGTTCCAGCTGGTTCTAACTAGTTCTATCGAATTATAACTAGTTTTACCTAGTAGGGCTGGCACTGCCGTTGAGTAAAGAGTGGGTTTGTGTGTGTGTGTGAGAGATAGATGAAGACAGAGAGAGAGAGAGAGAGAGAGAGAGAGAGAGAGAGAGAGAGAGAGAGAGAGAGAGAGAGAGAGAGAGAGAGAGATGAGAGATTGAGCTGTCCTTTGTATTTTTATCAAGGTGTTTTCTCTTTCTACCTGACCTTTGTAGAGAAATATGGTCGTTTAAATCTCTTAAGCAATATAAGTGACAATAAACAATCTGATGTTTTCACAACAGGTAAGGAGACAGAGAAACAATTGCTAATTGCAATCAGATGGTGAAAAGTTTCAGTAACAATGGGTAAAGATGAAGTCGAATCTAATCAACACCTTTGTTCAATGTGCCTGGGATACTGAGGCAGGAGACGGATTGATCCATAACTGAAGATAATAGGAAGAGATATGGCAGTATCAATGCAATGATGACTAAGGGAAAAAGTAATTGAATCTAGAATCATAAGTCCTTCAGCCCTTTGTAATGAATGTGTGCAGAACGCCAAGTTCTTTAATGTTATATATATATATATATATATATATGTGTGTGTGTGTGTGTGTGTGTGTGTGTAAGAGACGGACCACTTTATTTTATGGTTGTTAAAGCACTTTGCAAGAATGTTTCAAAAAGAGCTATGTGAATAATGTAACTATCAGTGATTATAATTACTATGCCTGTTGTTATAATTCTTATAGTTATGATGATGCTGGTGATTAGTATGATTAAGATGAGGATTATTATTAGTAGCATTGTTATTGTTATGATGATGATGATGATTACTATTATTGTTATTGTTATGATGATGATGATGATTACTATTATTGTTATTCCCAGAGGAAAAATGCTATGTCTCATTGTAGTCTCAGGAGAAATCAATGAGTTCTTAATCTCGTTTCATTTGTGATCTTTTGTTTCTGCCTGTCTGACTTCTCGCTCCTAAAGGCCTCTTAGGAACAAAAGTAGGGAAGTAAATGAGAAATTGATTTCGAGACTTGGATGAGCTTTGATTGAACTACAACTTTGAGAACAATACTTGTTGTCATGCATACTTGGAGATGCAAATGAGACTCATTAGAACCAATTCTGAGATCTCCTAAACTGCTCAGTTTGAGACAAACGTGAGGTTACATGTTACCATTTCTCAGGAGATTGTGAGAAGCAAGAGAGAAAGCTCAAAGTCTCAGCTAAGTATCAGACTCTGTCTAGGAGGAAAAAATGAGACACTAATGAGATCTCCTATTTGGATTTTGCGTTGCTATGAGAAGATTAGGATGATGATTATTATTATCATCATTATTATTATTATTGTTATGATGATTAATATGATGATGATGAGTATGCATATGAGGATTGAAATGATTTTTCTCTCTGTCCTTTGGTATTTGCAGTGTTGTAATATAGGCAGGGCATCAGTGTAGGAGGACCTGATTAAATGCATTCACAGGCTAATAACCCCGAGACACAGCCATCTATCATTACCTGGTATTATCTACCTTTAATCTTCTCTTCCTCCCTCTCCCCCTTTCTCTGCATCCCTTTCTCTAATTCCATCCCTCTTTCCCTTTTTTCTCATCTCTTCCTGTGCCATTCTATTTCAACTTTTATTTTTTTTGTCATTTCTAATTAATCTCCCTCCATTGTTCCATATCTATCTTTTCTAATTCCTTCACATAATAATAATAATTAAAATAATAATAAACTTTATTTGTTTAGCACATTTCCTACAACACGTGCAGCTTGATGTGTGTTACATGACAAAGAATACAAACAAGAATATGATTTAAAGTGGTCAAACAACATGATTATAAAACAATAAACTAAATAAAATGACAAAACACTCCTTCCATACTCCCGTTTGTCTCTCTATCATCCAGCCTGTGTTGTTCTCTCTCTTCGTTACCTCCACTCTGGCCTCGGCAGGTGACCTTCCCCTGGGACCGTGTTGTCACTTCCCCTGGGACCGTGTTGTCACTTCCCCTGGGACCGTGTTGTCACTTCCCCTGGGACCGTGTTGTCACTTCCCCTGGGACCGTGTTGTCAATTCCTCTGGGACCGTGTTGTCACTTCCTCTGGGACCGTGTTGTCACTTCCCCTGGGACCGTGTTTTCACTTCCCCTAGGACCACGTTTTCACTTCCTCTGGGACCGTGTTGTCACTTCCCCTGGGACCGTGTTGTCACTTCCCCTAGGACCGTGTTGTCACTTTCTCTGGGACCGTGTTGTCACTTCCCCTAGGACCGTGTTGTCACTTCCCCTGGGACCGTGTTTTCACTTCCTCTGGGACCGTGTTGTCACTTCCCCTAGGACCGTGTTGTCACTTTCTCTGGGACCGTGTTGTCACTTCCCCTAGGACCGTGTTGTCACTTCCTCTGGGACCGTGTTGTCACTTCCCCTGGGACCGTGTTGTCACTTCCCCTAGGACCGTGTTTTCACTTCCTCTGGGACCGTGTTTTCACTTCCTCTGGGACCGTGTTGTCACTTTCTCTGGGACCGTGTTTTCACTTCCCCTAGGACCGTATTTTCACTTCCTCTGGGACCGTGTTGTCACTTCCCCTGGGACCGTGTTGTCACTTCCTCTGGGACCGTGTTGTCACTTCCCCTGGGACCGTGTTGTCACTTCCCCTGGGACCGTGTTGTCACTTTCTCTGGGACCGTGTTGTCACTTCCTCTGGGACCGTGTTGTCACTTCCCCTGGGACCGTGTTGTCACTTCCCCTGGGACCGTGTTGTCACTTCCCCTGGGACCGTGTTTTCACTTCCTCTGGGACCGTGTTGTCACTTTCTCTGGGACCGTGTTGTCACTTCCTCTGGGACCGTGTTGTCACTTCCCCTGGGACCGTGTTGTCACTTTCTCTGGGACCGTGTTGTCACTTCCTCTGGGACCGTGTTGTCACTTCCCCTGGGACCGTGTTGTCACTTCCCCTGGGACCGTGTTGTCACTTCCCCTGGGACCGTGTTTTCACTTCCCCTAGGACCGTGTTGTCACTTCCTCTGGGACCGTGTTGTCACTTCCCCTGGGACCGTGTTTTCACTTCCTCTGGGACCGTGTTGTCACTTTCTCTGGGACCGTGTTGTCACTTCCCCTGGGACCGTGTTGTCACTTCCCCTGGGACCGTGTTGTCACTTCCTCTTACAGTCTGGTCATCGTGGCTCTGCAGCGGCAGATTCCAGGAAACCCCAGAGGCTGGCAGGCACACATGGGCTCTGCAAGTGAGGGAGATAGAAGGAGAGAGGGGAGGGAATGAGAGAGCATGAGAGAGAGAGAGAGGGAAGGAGAGAGGGGAGGGAGGGAGAGAGAATGAGAGAGAGGAGAGAGAGAAGCTGAGAAGGAAGGAGAGAGAGAGAGAGAGAGGAGAGAGAGGGAAGGAGAGAGAGGGAAGGAGAGAGGGAGGGAAGGAGAGAGAGAGAGAGGGAGAGAGAGGACGGGAGAGCGGGAGAAAAAGAAGGGAGAGAGAGAAAAAAAGAGAGGGAGAGAGGTAAAGCAATATAAAAGAGGCTTTGGAGGAGGAGGACTAGGAGGAAGACAGGAGGACTAGGAGGAACAGGATGACTAGGAGGAAGACAGGAGGACTAGGAGGAACAGGAGGACTAGGAGGAAGACAGGAGGACTAGGAGGAAGACAGGAGGACTAGGAGGAACAGGTTGACTAGGAGGAAGACAGGAGGACTAGGAGGAACAGGAGGACTAGGTGGAAGACAGGAGGACTAGGAGGAACAGGAGGACTAGGAGGAAGACAGGAGGACTAGGAGGAAGACAGGAGGACTAGGAGGAACAGGAGGACTAGGAGGAAGACAGGAGGACTAGGAGGAAGACAGGAGGACTAAGCGGAAGACAGGAGGACTAGGAGGAAGACAGGAGGACTAGGAGGAACAGGAGGACTAGGAGCAAGACAGGAGGACTAGGAGGAAAACAGGAGGACTAGGCGAAAGACAGGAGGACTAGGAGGAAGACAGGAGGACTAGGAGGAAGACAGGAGGACTAGGAGGAACAGGAGGACCAGGAGGAACAGGATGAAGGTTGTGTTCCGGAGTCATCCATGACTTTAGAGCTAAACCACTGTATTCTCTCTGTAACCCAGTGGAAGGCTATGTCTCTCTGTAACCCAGGGAAGGGCTGTGTTTCTCTGTAACCCAGGGAAGGGCTGTGTCTCTCTGTAACCCAGGGAAGGGCTGTGTTTCTCTGTAACCCAGGGAAGGGCTGTGTCTCTCTGTAACCCAGGGAAGGGCTGTGTTTCT
This sequence comes from Aplochiton taeniatus, assembly GCA_017639675.1. NCBI lineage: Eukaryota > Metazoa > Chordata > Actinopteri > Galaxiiformes > Galaxiidae > Aplochiton > Aplochiton taeniatus. Next base: position 1,544,056 of record CM030173.1, on the reverse strand, counting down.
CTGTAACCCAGGGAAGGGCTGTGTTTCTCTGTAACCCAGGGAAGGGCTGTGTCTCTCTGTAACCCAGGGAAGGGCAGTGTTTCTCTGTAACCCAGGGAAGGGCTGTGTTTCTCTGTAACCCAGGGAAGGGCTGTGTTTCTCTGTAACCCAGGGAAGGGCTGTGTTTCCCTGTAACCCAGGGAAGGGCTGTGTTTCTCTGTAACCCAGGGAAGGGCTGTGTCTCTCTGTAACCCAGGGAAGGGCTGTGTTTCTCTGTAACCCAGGGAAGGGCTGTGTTTCTCTGTAACCCAGGGAAGGGCTGTGTTTCTCTGTAACCCAGGGAAGGGCTGTGTCTCTCTGTAACCCAGGGAAGGGCTGTGTTTCTCTGTAACCCAGGGAAGGGCTGTGTTTCTCTGTAACCCAAGGAAGGGCTGTGTCTCTCTGTAACCCAGGGAAGGGCTGTGTTTCTCTGTAACCCAGGGAAGGGCTGTGTTTCTCTGTAACCCCACCCCCACCACCACCACCACCAACACCACCACTATGTACCTCACTAACTCCTTCTGTAAGGATTCCTTTCGATTATTTTGTGGAGACAATTGAAAGCGAACATCTATTCTGAGATGATTTAGGGTGAGGTCATCTTGAAATATCAACTTAAATCCTGCCTAACCTTTGCATTTATTGCAGTATGCAAAACATGGTCTTAAAATTACTATTTATGTAAACTAACGATATGTAGACTAAATAATTTGAATAATTTGAAACTAACTGCATCAGGCATAAAGGCCCTTGGACTGGGTTGAAGAGGCAATCCTCTGGAAGAGGAAGAAGTATGATGATTTTCATTATTTATTATTTATCAGACCAGACCGAATCTCTCTCCCTCTCCGCCTGGTAATCCCTCTTTGGGGCTGGCAGAGGTTTGAGACCTGGCTAAGCCTATAATCTCTCCCTCCCACAACTTCTCTGAAGTCAATATGGAACACCAATTACTGCAGAATAAATGCAGTATTTTTTGGGGGGTTGCATTTTGACTTTACGAATTCAGTTGGAATCATTGGGCCCTAAAATGTAATGGGTGTTTCTGTGGAATCCATGTTACAGTCAGGTTTGGGGTGTTTTAATATTAACGGTAAATCTATTCATCAACATCATTGGTAACATTCCTAAATTAGAAACCCTGTAAAATAGGGATTGCTACTTTCATAAGATAAATTACCTTTTCTTCCTACAAATTCTGCAATTCCGCAAAAATTCTTCCTGGAAACAAACAAACATTTCTGCACAGTTGGAATACTTGGAAATACGCCAATAATTTTAAAGTCTTTTGTCACACATCGCAAAACATTTGTTAACCATTTTAACAATCTTGATGAACAGTACATAACCATCCACAGTACACAGACTATATCTTATTTTATCTAAAATTCACCGACTTCCATAGCTTGGAATCGATGCTCTGAAGACTGTTTGACCCAGACTATTTCATTAAGGCACACTACTCCACAAACCCCAGTGGGGAGTCTTCAGTAATCCGCTTCTATCAAACAATTTCTACATCACTGACGATAAGCTATTTCTCCTGCATTCGCAAGCTAGCGCATGCATGAGAGTACACCCGCGAGGCACAATCAAATCAATATCTTCTGGCAAAAGACGCTAACAAGGTCTGTCAAGTGTTCTGTTCATTTTTCCAAGTATCGTTTGGGGACAAACAAGTGTTTACTGAGCACTAATTTGTCAATTACTCATAGGTCGGCAGGCTGTGTGTGTGTGTGTGTGTGTGTGTGTGTGTGTGTGTGCCAGTTTGGGTTTTCAACATATACAAGGCTGTAAATATCGGGATGTCCATAAGTATTCCCTGTTGTAAGAAGAGCTTGTTAGCTTACTAAAGCCTTCAACAAATTTGTTGGATTAAAAATACGATAAACCTCCTCCTTGACCAAGTCTATCGAGTAAAAGAGATTTTCATCTCAATGGTTCTCTCACGGTTTCCTAATAAAAAAGGAGATAAACAAGTAATGCTATTCGTGTAATTGTTTATGTTTAGTTGAATGGATCTAGCATTCTTCTTAGATCTTGATAACCAAACTAAACACACCTTTCATTTCCTTTGCCAGGTGTGTGTTCCTCGGCACTGCGCTGAAACGTCTAATGAGATCGAGACACACTGGGCAGCAGCCTTATTGGTTGGCCTAAATCACAGCATCCCCTTGCCTATAATACACTCAAGTCTACCAAAAAAAAACTAAAAGCTCAAATTTATCCATGTGTAATACAGACGGAGACGGTGGTCACACACTGTGTGTGATGGTTACCACGAGCGCCAGGTCAGCGTGGGTGAGGGTCAATTGAAGGGCTTGTCATTTCATTTTGAAGTCTCTTGATTTAAGGGCCTGACAGGCACTTGTGTTCCCCTAATTACGTGGCCTTTTGTCCGGGCTACTGTGTGGATGGCAGCAGTGAAGTAAAGGGGAATTGGTCCATTTCACTGGACTGATGGCGCCAGAGTTATTCTTTCATTTAACCCCCCCCCCCCCCTCCCCCCACCGGTGCAATTATTGGGCTGGACTTTGATCCCAGGGAGCTCGATGGGATATTAGGGACCTGTAGTAGAGGTCACTCAAAATCCGAATATAAATAATATGTGATTATATTTAAATCCAAGTCATCCGCTGTCGTCCATATTCAGAGTGTGACATTCACTGGTAAAGTTGGGTTCCAAACATAACTTCCAGAAGGAGGTATTTTGTGAGCTTCGTGTTGTGAGCTTTGTGTTGTGAGCTTTATGTTGTGAGCTGTGTGTTGTGAGCTTTATGTTGTGAGCTGTGTGTTGTGAGCTTCGTGTTGTGCTCACAGAATGTTGTACTCGCCGAACAAATGAGGAATAAAGTGCGTCTTAACTCATTCGCAGACTGACTTATGTTGTTCAATTTGAATATGATAATTTAATTTGAAAGCCATTGTCGCTTGTTGTTAAATCATCCATTTTCATTAGACATGTATCCTAGGTTGTTCTCCATTGGTTGCTCTTTTATTAGACTGTCACATGGCACATGGCAACAGCTCTCCAAAAAATGTGCCTTCATTGCTTTATTTAACAAAGGGCCGATCAATAACACCCTTCACTAGATACCTGTCATACTATCCAGCCATGAAACAGATCAGGGGGACCTCCTCTACCCCATGGTTTCTCCCAAGCAAGCCAAACCTTTTACCATCACTGAGGCAGATTTGGAGGGTTTAGTGACTGGTCATTTAGGATTCTGCCACTCTTCATTGTGAGTCTCAACATTACTCACTGCCAGAGGAATGCTTGACTCGCACAGAAAGTTGGAAAGTCAAATTAGATCAGAATAATCAATGATAATAAAAAAATCTGTTTGGATTTCTCTATATCAAAAAAGCATCAATATTGATCAAAAGTAGACGGCATTCATGTCCATGACCATATCATACTTTTGGCTCTTTGGTCCTTTGTTCTTCCAACAACAACCAAAAAGTTAAATCAGTATATTAAATGAGTTAAAGTAATCAGGTAGCCTCCCCCCCCCCCCGCCTCCTTTAAGATCTTTAAGATAATGCCAATCTTTGCACCAAGGTGCATGCGCAGGTCTAAATCCCGGCCAGCTTTATCATTTGACTAATGGAGCATTGATATGCATGGCTCATGAAATGAGAGGCAGGGAAATTGCTTTCCTATCTTGATGGGCTGATAATGTGAATATGGGAGAGAGAGAGAGAGAGACATAGAGAGAGAGAGCCATAGAGAGAGAGAGCCATGGAGAGAGAGATAGAAAGAGAGAGAGAGATACAGAGATACAGAGAGAGAGAGAGAGAGAGGGAGAGAGAAAGAGAGACAGAGAGAGAGAGACATTGAGAGAGAGAGAGAGAGAGATACAGAGAGAGAGAGAGAGAGAGAGAGAGAGAGAGAGAGAGAGAGAGAGAGAGAGGGAGAGAGAGAGAGAGCTACAGAGAGAGAGAAAGAGAGAGAGAATAAGAGAGAGATACAGAGAGAGAGAGGGAGAGAGAAAGAGAGGGAGAGAGAGAGAGAGAGAGAGAATAGAGAGAGAGAGAGAGAGAGAGAGTGTGGAAGAGAGAGAGAGACAGAGAGAGAGAGAGTGTGGAAGAGAGAGAGAGACAGAGAGAGAGAGAGAGAGAGAGAGAGAGAGAATAGAGAGAGAGAGAGAGAGAATAGAGAAAGAGAGAGAGAGAGAGAGAGAGAATAGAGAGAGAGAGAGAGAGAGAGAGAGAAAGAGAGAGGGAGAGACAGAAGCGAGAGAGAGAGAGAGAGAGAGAGAGAGAGAGAGAATAGAGAAAGAGAGAGAGAGAGAGAGGGAGAGAGAGAGAGAGAGAGAGAAAGAGAGAGGGAGAGACAGAAGCGAGAGAGAGAGAGAGAGAGAGAGAGAGAGTGTGTGGAAGAGAGAGAGAGAGAATAGAGAAAGAGAGAGAGAGAGAGAGAGAGAGAGAGAGAGAGAATAGAGAAAGAGAGAGAGAGAGAGAGAGAGAGAGACTCTTCCTCCTCTCAGTCATCTCCTCCTGTCATTACACCTTTGGTCCCTATCTGATCACTCATCTTTTCTCATACTGCTTGCTTTCCAGCGCGGTAATCTCACAAAGTAATTAAGACTCACTGCCACTTCCCACTCTATTTAAATAGTGAATGATGATGCACCTTTCCTTTTCAAACTGGGCCCCAGACAGCAAAATTTGCGGGGATTTCATAGTTTTTGTTTTGTTTTTTAGGATAGAGTTATGACCTATAGGCTTATCGGACTGTTTTTGTTTTTGACAGTTATTGTTGAAAGGGCACATTTTCAAAACATGTAGGGTCAAAGTTACAAAGTGTGAATAGGCTTTTTTTTACCCATCATAAACTATGACATTCACGTCAATAACTCGCCATGAAAAATCGCCTGCACAGTACACAGTATATTAGCATCGTGTAAGGGAAAATAAAGATTATGTACAATGTTTGGACTAAGCCAGTGGCAAATGATAATAATTATATTTATAACATATAGACATACGCTCTGCATAAAAGTATAAGACATGCTGCTAAATATTCAGTCACAGTCGGTGTCAATTTAACCACGTTAAATATTTGGCCTGTTAAATATGTTCATGATCTTCATCCTGTATTAGCTTGTTTTATTATTGTCAAGCTACTTTGCAACCTTCCTTCGAAAAGTGCTTTGCAAATCCGGGTTAGGCATCGTTATTTGAATAGCGACTGCATGGACTGCCTGGACACCAGAGATCATTAGACGATCTGTGCAGGAGTCAGGGCTGTTTCCTGGATTAGTGTCATAAAATCCCGGATAGGCTCTGGGTAATGATGACTTATGGAGGCCTATCAATTGAAAGCATATTGCAAAAATGTGTGTTTCGTAATGGGTTCAATCTAAACATCGCTTTTGTCAAGATCAGTCAAGGATTTCGCCTTTTGTGTTTATTGCTGTGGTACAGTGTGTGTGTGTGTGTGTGTGTGTGTGTGTGCGCGCGCGCGCGCGTGTTTGTGTGTGCGTGTGCGTGTGCGTGTGCGTGTGCGTGCGCGCGCGTGTCTTGTGTCGTGTGTGTCGGATGCAGCTGCACCACTCAGAACTCTAAGTATCCAGCTCTTCACCACAGGCAGGGCCCTGTGTCTGTTTGGTGTAAATAGCACCACCCAAGTCAAGTTAAGAGGACTCAATTTGCTGTTGTTGATTGCGTGGAATGTGAGCTGTAATAATAGCATTAATCCCAGAGGAGGGAATCTGCTCAGCCACAGATTGCTTTGTGTAATGTACATTAACTCTCCACTGATTCAGCCAATTACATTTCATTGACATGCCAAAGATACCCATAAGAGAATGTTAGATGCCAGTAATGGGAAAGTGCCTTTGTTGCTTGGCGGTGTTAAATTGCTTAGGCCACAGCAGGGGGTCCAATGCTTTTATCGTAGCACAGGGAATGTGGCCCTCAGCGGTTCTGCAGCGGTGTTCAGACCTAGACGTGTGTGTGTGGTGAAACCTACTAACGCCTGCTTCTCATTCATACTTTACACATATAGTACTCCCACTTAGCAATACAAGACAGATAGATAGCGGGCTGTGTGTTTGGAAAAGAAACTAGACTCATTTTCAGACAGGCCTCGTTGGTGTTTAACAATAAAACAACCAACCCTAGAAATAAATAAGCTTTGAGCTATGGAAAGTAATGATTAGCGTTTTTCAATGGGAGATACAGCTATGCTTTATGATTGACAACACATTTCTCAATGGGAGATACAGCTATGCTTTCTGATTGGTAACGTATTTCTGAATTTGACAACTAAATGATGATTTAGGTGTTAGGGTTAAGGTTAAGGTTAAGGTTAAGGTTAGGGTTAGGCTTAGGGTTGGGGTTAGTTCAGTCACCACACTTTACAAATCTGTTAAAATGGCAGAAAAGCGTTCGCAATCATAACACAAAAGTGGCCCGGTCGTCCGTTACCAGTCCGACTCTTAGGAATTTATAATGGTTCCTTGATTTTAAAAATCAAACATCAAACAAACTCAATAAGATTATTGTAATGAGGGCTCACACTACATGCCTATGTCAACAGAGCTTGACCCATTCAGCTACTGGTGTAAAATAGAGTTATTTGAGTTATGAGGAGTCCTTTACATTTCTTACCATCGTGGATAAATAATACTCAAATAGAATCAAGCCGTCAATAGAAACTCAAATATTTTTATGTTACAGTTTTTTTTCGATCACTAACATGCATTGGTGGAAACTGAAGTCACAGTGTCAAAACTCTTCACACAGTCAGCCAAGCAGAAGTGTACGTGGCCCAAAGTGGGAATCATTTTTCATTGCTTTCTCACATAACGCATTCTATGACCACATTCTCTAAAATCCATGAAGTCTTTTCTCATTCATATGCCACCAACTGCAAAACACTATATAATTGGAGGACATTTTTCAAATGCTAAAACACTGTTTTCAAAACTGTTATAAACACATTCAAAACAGAATGATAGCAAATTCCGTGCATTTTTGCAGTGACCATATTGAAATATATCGAAAATCTTAGCTGAATAATAAAATGTAATAATAATTATTCCAAACACAGTTGATTGCAATTACAGCTGAAAGCCTACTCAGGTATCCGGTTTTAGTCTTGTTACCAAACAGATAAAAGGGGACGGCTTCAGAATGATTTTGTTTGGAAAGATGGATAAAGGAAGACAGGTTGGTGGGGAAAGAAGAGTGGCAGGGTTGGGTTAGACATTCCAGAAGATCATTTTGCCAGAGAAAACATAAGATGTGATGTTGATGAAAACTTGTGGCCAAATGCAGGAGTGAGGGAGGACTAGAACCCTCACAGTACCTTACAGTATGGGTCATACTATGCATGTTGATGGGTTATTATAATAAATATTATAGCAGCCCCGGAATTAGAGGAATGAGTTGTTTTTTTTGTTTCTTTTTTTACAGTAATTCAACTTACCGTGATTACTATATATGAAGATATAGAAAAAAATGTATGATATTGAAGCAAAATCTTGCATTTCTGATTCATTCTTGTTACATATATTTTAGTACAGTCAGTAAAGTGAAATGGTGTTATTCTTTCTATAAATGACATACTGATTTATGTGGAAAATAATTCAAACTTCAAAGATAAAAGTTATGTGATGCTCCCTGTTGTTAGTGTTTTGAAGGTCTGTGTGTTATGAGCGATAACTATGCTTTCTCAGTGAGAATTGTTGTCAGTGCTATGGTCGCCCAAGCTTCTTTTGAGACATGTATGAAGTGTTTTGGTGGCTTGAGTGAGTTTTGGAGGTGAGATGAACTGTTTGGCCAAGATGCATGATGGTAATGGAGACTGTATGAAGAGTTTGGAAAACGTGGCTTCAGTTGTGACCGATGCTTGTTAGCAACAAAAAAAAACTGTAAAACGGCCTTATAAAGCCATTTATGAAATAGAAATGGCCAGTCATGTTTTTCACTGACGTACTCAGATCGGTGACGTAAGTGCCAATCTTTATCTGTTTACCCAGCCAAAGAGGCTATTGGGAGTCACAGTCTTTTTAATTTCCCCCATTCCTTCAAGCTTGGTTGTGTTTTGCTGCAGGGCATCAGTGCGTTTAAGCTGTCGGAGGAGGATCTCCGAATAAATGCTTAAACAGAGCTCCAATAGGAGACTTTGGGACAGCCTAATCTTTAGGTAATGGAGAACAATCACTTTGCTGCCTCAATGGGTACAGCCGGGCCTGACATCTGACAGTTGCTGTGTGTGTGTGTGAGTGTGTGTGTGTGTGTGTGTGTGTGTGTGTGTGTGTGTGTGTGTCTGTGTGTGTCTGTGTGTGTGTGAGAGAGAGAGAGAGAGAGAGAGAGAGAGAGAGGCAGAGGGAAAGAGTGGGAGCAAGAGTTTAATGCGTTGTTTATAAATAAAGACGTTTTATTGTTTATTGTTTTATCCACGCTTATTACATTGTGACAGGCAGGAAGGTTACCTAGAAAAGTGAAACTCCTGCATGCCTATGTCTCTAGAATAGGAAGCAGTATTTTGTTATGGAACATTTCGATTACGTCCGTCACAGCTAGTGAGGATTGTATTACACTTGGTCTTTGTACAAAGTCAGATCAGTCCAAAAAGTAGAAAGGATCGCCATCTTCTTTTAGACCATCACAACCTTCAGCAGAGGATTTCACAAAACAAGCGTGAAAACCAAATCTCCCGTCAGCTGGGTAAACCACGTGAGAACACCGTGGTGTGACCTGAGCACAGACAATTGGATTTTGATTGGCTCAATGGATCATTAATACGCACACACACGGGAGAGGATGTCTCGTTGGTTGTCACACAAATGGAACATGAGGACACTTGCGGAACGTTGAGTTGGCATATTTTTTATCAACATGTTGTCAGGACAACACATATTCTACCTTAACATAATGTTTCATGACCAACAGAAATGTGCATGTTCAACTTTTAAATTCACTAAGAGCACAACTCATTGTATTTTATCCAAAAGATAACAATAAAAAAAGTTATGTATCAAACACAGTGAGAAAGGAACTCTACAAAGCCATGTTACTGAATATATAATGGCATCAAACTAACATAAGGGGTCATTTGAGTAGGCCGATTTTATTTTATTTTTTTATTTTTTTACTAAATTTATATGATTTTAGGTCATTTTGTCCTGAAAGAGATACAAAGGGATGCCATTCATGTCGTAACAAAGAACCGTTTTACCATGAAATCCTTTCCTCCTATCAGGCCATGATTGCCTCTACCCCATTTGAATGGAAGAAATGATCAAAGCAGAAAGTTATTTCATTTTTTCACCCTCGCCTGCCTCGCCACCATCAAACCATTTATCTTCCTTTTTCTATTGTTCATTGCTCATTAGTCTTGATTTAAATTTCAGTGACCACTTGATAACGAGACCCAATTAAGGACCAGCCACGGTTCGCCTCACTTCCTGTTCGCTGTGCTGCTGCTCTCTGGCACAGGTGATGCTGTGCTACTGCTCTCTGGCACAGGAGACGCTGTGCTGCTGCTCTCTGGCACAGGTGACGCTGCTGACAAAGTGAAACAACGTATGGCTTAAGCAATAGCACGGTGTTAAAGTATAGAGTAGCTGCAGATCTTTAGCTAAGGGATGTTCTTTAGAACGCATACTAGTCGTGGTCAGGGCCATTTCTAGCTTTTGGGGGGCCCTATGCAAAATGTTGTTTGGGGGGGGCCTTTGCAAAATGTTTTTTGGGGGACCCCTATTTTGTGAATCTGTTGTAGGGGAATTCCAAACCCTCTAAGGTGGTCCAGGGGAATGCATTTAACTTTTAAATACATCAATCTGGTGTTAAGAGATACATGGAAAATATATGCATAGAATTGTTTTCACTCAGCACACAAGGGTGGTTGGTTACCAGTACAGACCGGTCTTATTCATTTCTAGAGATCTAAAAGACTAAAATGAACCTTGGGGGGCCCTGGTTGCTATGCAACTGCATAGTCCGCATATAGCAAGAAACAGCTCTGGTCGCGGTCAAGAGTGAAGATACCTCTTCAATGATTGTTTGTTTTATTAAACTTATTATGTAGAACACATATGCTATGGCTTTCAAATGTGTAGCTACCTTCTCCATGGCCGGTTTTCCTTTTCATAACCTGGCAAAGTGTTGGAAACCTTGTAGTAAATGAGTTCCATTTTGAGAAGGTGAGGTTTTGATCACGTTATTGAAAACACGTTCTACTGTAAACTGTAACAAATTAAATCCCCCTATGTCTCCATGTTACACTCCCACAAACAGACTTCCTTTATTTGAGTCCCCTTCAATTACCAAGGCTTCAACTGGGAATCCATTCATCTCTGTTGGCTGCCGAAAGTTTGCAATAGCTCAAGTGTGAAACGTTCGCCGCTCTGCTAAGATATTTTGCACTGCTGGTGCATGATCCAGGTGACTGCACCTGGCGACGATGAAAAGCCGTGTTGCCTGTCAGGTTAGGGGTAATCTGACACGGGAGATGTTCAACCGTTGTTTGCATGTCAAGCTGAAGCGCATAATGTGGAGGTTTGGAACATTTTTGTTTTAGCAACTCAGAGACTCGCTTTCATCTTTTATAGCTCAGTCTGAGAGGAAGACGAGGTAGATTTTCAACAATTCTATAATCTTTTGCATTACTGACACTCAGCAAGAAGTTAGCGACGTATGTACACAATTACATAATAGCTATATAAGCTATTTAAAGGCTATGGAAAGCAATTTCCTCCCAGAAAATGAATTGAGTGTGAAACCAAACGAGGGCTCTTCAGTGGGCTCTCCATTTATTAGGGCGTTGCAATCCTGTGTGACTTTGTCTGACAAGTCACCTTAATGCCCAACAATTCAGTCCAGCTCTTCAACATCTGAAAGGTGTGGAAAAGATGTTATCTTCAGTAGGAATGAAAGTCGCACTCACCTCTCATGAGCGTTTTAAATAACCACAGTGAGACCTCATCATTCATCACGACACTGATCATTTATTACGGACCTGGATATGATCAAAAAAAAAAAAAAAAAAAGGACCTCTGCCTACGTGGAAAATGCCCTGGTTTTCAATTCTGCTAAACGCACAGATCTAAGGCTATAACCTTGCCTGGTGATAGATAATAAGTTTGTCATTGAAAAAAGATCCCTCCTTCTCACATTAAGAAGGACTTTTTAAGAGAGATATATGGCTCGCCTGGCGCTGATGGAAGTCTTTGCTGTTTGGAGGATTATATCTCCATTCATTCTAATTTATTTCCCCCGGGACCCTCTAATTTAAATGACTTTGCCAGGTAGTTAAATCAGAGGTGATGTCCTTGCATGTCTTTCCCCTCCCCTCCTTGCAAATGAACCCCAGCTTATGATAACCTGTCGCTGCCGTCTCCGTGGCCCGCGGGCAGGAGGAGCAGACCACAGGCAACGCCAAGCAACGTTTTGAGCAGGCTGACTGAACCCGCCCCCCAAACCAAGTGTGACTGACAGCTGATCACACCAATGGTTGTGCTGAAACAGGAGAGAGACAAGCTATATTTCCCATCTGCAATTAGCGTAACTTTACAACAACAGGACTGAGCCAGAAGGCATAGGATGCAGTGTGTCCCTTTCTGGTTGATGTTACTGAATAGATCGGATTTGATTTGAACATAATAATACAGTCTATGCATGCATTATGTGATATATGATCTAGTAAAAGTAAAACATCTCACCTCACAGGACGTGCACTATTATGAATATGCATACATGAACTGTAAACAAATACTACCACTACTACTACTACAACTACCACACACGCACACACACACACACACACACACACACACGCGCGCGCAAAGTTAGACATGTCTTGCGATGTTATTTTAACATTAATATTAGTTATACATTTCTACCAAAGAGCAGAAACGTTAAGGGGGGGGGGGGGGGGGGGGGGGGGACATGTCTGTGTCTATGTGTGGGTCTGCCTTACTGATCCTAACAGCTTTGGGTGAACCATTTATATTTGTCCATTTTCCCTGCATTTTCTTAGACCAGGACACATATCATTTTTTTAATAATGTATCATTTAAATCTATTGATTAGAAAAAAGTTGTCTTTTTCCGACAGTGCTGCTGTGTAAATATAACACATTTGACCCTTTACCTTTAGTATTTAGGAATTCATATAAGGTGACTAAACAGCAAAGTCTGTGGCAGAGTCTCAATTCATTTTCCTTTTCTTTTTTTAAACCCTCTTATTAATCTTGGGAGATGCAGTGTCATCACTTACGGCTGACACCGTGTGTTATCAGCGCACGTCGGCAACATTTCAATGGTCAAACTCAAATAGGAAATGCAAATGTATTAATTCAATTCCGACAGATTATTACTCATCTTTCCCCCTTTCTGCTTCCCTGATTGACAGCCGCGTATCCGTGCCTGTTCATTCGTTGCTCTCGGATCAAATTGGAATGTTCACTGTCGAGTTTCACCCTTGATCCCCACGTGGGAGCCCCTTGAATTAAAACCAGAGGATGGCTCTCAGTTCCTCCATGAGCCGGAGATCTTCACGGCTGTTCGCGGGTCATTTTCAATCAGCACCAAGTCTCCTCGCACTTAAACCTTTCACACGCCTGCTCTACCTTTTGTCGGCCGAGGCTCTACTATTTAGACGGTGGTGCTGGTGGGAGCTCTCGAAAAGCGAGTTTGTCAAAACTGAAGGAAGACCTCTCGGCATCCATTACGAAGCTCGTACATCACGCACGGACACAGCATGGCGGGCACTTTTGATTAAAGAGAGGGGCTGCGTTTTTGATTAATCGACTTTTAATTAGACAGTCATCCCTCTCGAGTGGTTGTCTCGGGTCAGTATCATATCCGCTTTTGACTTGACTTCCGAGGTTCGGATACAAAATGGAAGGGATAGATATCTACAGTAGCAAATTGCTATTTGACTGTTGAATTTCAATTTTAGTGATTTCGCCAATGATTCCAGAATGGCACATTTAAGCAGATCTTCATAGCAATTCCATAGCGTTGGACACACTGAGGTTGTCAAAGGCCCCTCATGAACACCTTTTCTGCACCCCAAATGTTTACCATTATTATATATATATATATATATATATATATATATATATATATATATATATATATATATATATATATATATATAGATAGATAGATAGATAGATAGATAGATAGATAGATAGATAGATAGATAGACAGACAGACAGACAGACAGACAGACAGATAGATAGAAATAATTATTTGATCCCTTGTAGATTTTGTAAGTTTTTCCACTGACAAAGAAATGAAAGGTCTATAATTTCAATGGTAGGTTTATTTTAACATTCAGAGATAGAATAATAAAAAAAAATGAAATCCAGAAAATCACATTATATAAAATATATACATTGATTTGCATTTGATTGAGTGAAATAAGTATTTGATCCCCTAGCACAACATGACTTAGTACTTGGTGGAGAAACCCTTGTTGGCAAGCACGGAGGTCAGACGTCTCTTGTAGTTGGTTACTAGGTTTGCGCACATCTCAGGGGGGATTTTGGTCCACTCCTCTTTGCATATCCTCTCCAAATCCTTAAGGTTTCGAGGCTGTCGTTTGGCAACTTGAAGCTTCAGCTCCCTCCATAGATTTTCTATGGGATTAAGGTCTGGAGACTGGCTAGGCCACTCCATGACCTTAATGTGCTTCTTCCTGAGCCACTCCTTTGTTGCCATGGCAGTGTGTTTTGGGTTATTGTTGTGCTGGAAGACCCACCCACAACCCATTTTCAGTGTCCTGGCTGAGGGAAGGAGGTTGTCGCCCAATATTTCACAGTACGTCACCCCGTCCATCCTCCCCTCGATGCGGTGAAGTTGTCCTGTCCCCTTAGCAGAGAAACACCCCCAAAACATAATGTTTCCACCTCCATGCTTGACGGTGGGGATGGTGTTCTTGGGGTCATAGTCAGCATTTCTCTTCCTCCAAACACGGCGAGTCGAGTTGATGCCAAAGAGCTTGATTTTGGTCTCATCTGACCACAGCACCTTCTCCCAAGCCTCCTCTGAATCATTCAGGTGTTCATTGGCAAACTTCAGATGGGCCTGTACATGTACCTTCTTGAGCAGGGGGACCTTTCGGGTGCTGCAGGATTTTAATCCATTCCTGCGTAGTGTATTACCAATGGTTTTCATGGTGACTGGTCCCAGCTGCCTTGAGATCATTAACAAGCTCCTTCCGTGTAGTTCTGGGCTGATCCCTCACCTTTCTCATGATCCTCGATGCCCCACGAGGAGAGATCTTGCATGGAGCCCCAGACTGAGGGCGATTGATGGTCCTTTTGTGTTTCTTCCACTTTCGAATAATTGCACCAACAGTTGTCTCCTTCTCACCGAGCTGCTTGCTGATGGTCTTGTAGCCCATTCCAGCCTTGTGCAGGTCTACAATCTTGTCCCTGACATCCTTAGACAGCTCTTTGGTCTTGCCCATGGTGGAGAGGTTGCAATCTGATTGATTGATTCTGTGGACAGGTGTCTTTTATACAGGTAAAGAGTTGCAATTAGGAGCACTTTCTTAGAGTGAGGGGGACTAATATACCCGGCCTGTGGGAGCCAGAATTCTTGCTAGTTGGTAGGGGATCAAATACTTATTTCACACGATCAAATGCAAATCAATGTATATATTTTATATAATGTGATTTTCTGGATTTCTTTTTTTTTATTCTATCTCTGAATGTTAAAATAAACCTACCATTAAAATTATAGACCTTTCATTTCTTTGTCAGTGGACAAACTTACAAAATCTGCAAGGGATCAAATAATTATTTCCTTCACTGTATATATTATAATTATTATATACAGTACTGTGCAAAAGGTTTAGGCAGGGGTGTTAAGTAAGAATGCTTTCAAAATCAAAGTGTTAATAGTTTGTTTTTATCAATAAACTAAATGCAAAGTGAATGAACAAATGAACAATGAATCAAATGAATCAAATCAATATTTGCTGTGACTTCTCTTTGCCGGGATTCTTTCTCACCTGCCTAAAACCTTCGCACAGTACTGTATATGTATGTATATTTATCACGTGAGTGAGAGTGTGTGTGTGTGAGAAGGACTGGGTGTGGAGTGAGTAGTGTATTTGTATAGCACATTTGTATACACAGGCAATTCAATGTGCTTTGCATAATGCAAGCAGGAGCGTATTAAGGGGATCTGAATGAGCCATTGTTGGAACGAGTCACCCAAAATTGGGACTTGGGTCGAGTCTTTCACGTGCAAGCTCGAGTCGAGTCGAGTCACTATTGTTCTTAGAGTCGAGTCACTATTGTTGTTCGAGTCGAGTCACTATTGTTCTTAGAGTCGAGTCACTATTGTTGTTCGAGTCGAGTCACTATTGTTCTTAGAGTCGAGTCACTATTGTTCTTAGAGTCGAGTCACTATTGTTCTTAGAGTCGAGTCACTATTGTTCTTAGAGTCGAGTCACTATTGTTGTTCAAGTCGAGTCACTATTGTTCTTAGAGTCGAGTCACTATTGTTCTTAGAGTCGAGTCACTATTGTTGTTAGAGTCGAGTCACTATTGTTGTTAGAGTCGAGTCACTATTGTTCTTAGAGTCGAGTCACTATTGTTGTTCGAGTCGAGTCACTATTGTTGTTCCAGTCGAGTCACTATTGTTGTTAGAGTCGAGTCACTATTGTTGTTCGAGTCGAGTCACTATTGTTCTTAGAGTCGAGTCACTATTGTTGTTAGAGTAGAGTAACTATTGTTGTTAGAGTAGAGTCACTATTGTTCTTAGAGTCGAGTCACTATTGTTGTTCGAGTCGAGTCACTATTGTTGTTCGATTCGAGTCACTATTGTTGTTCGAGTCGAGTCACTATTGTTCTTAGAGTAGAGTCACTATTGTTCTTAGAGTAGAGTCACTATTGTTGCTAGAGTAGAGTCACTATTGTTGTTCGAGTCGAGTCACCAATGTTGTTCGAGTCGAGTCACTATTGTTGTTCGAGTCGAGTCACTATTGTTGTTCGAGTCGAGTCACTATTGTTCCAGTCGAGTCACTATTGTTGTTCGAGTCGAGTCACTATTGTTCTTAGAGTCGAGTCACTATTGTTGTTAGAGTAGAGTAACTATTGTTGTTAGAGTAGAGTCACTATTGTTCTTAGAGTCGAGTCACTATTGTTGTTCGAGTCGAGTCACTATTGTTGTTTGATTCGAGTCACTATTGTTGTTCGAGTCGAGTCACTATTGTTGTTAGAGTAGAGTCACTATTGTTCTTAGAGTAGAGTCACTATTGTTGTTAGAATAGAGTCACTATTGTTGTTCGAGTCGAGTCACCATTGTTGTTCGAGTCGAGGCACTATTGTTCTTAGAGTCGAGTCACTATTGTTCTTAGAGTCGAGTCACTATTGTTGTTCCAGTCGAGTCACTATTGTTCTTAGAGTCGAGTCACTATTGTTCTTTGAGTCGAGTCACTATTGTTCTTAGAGTCGAGTCACTATTGTTCTTAGAGTCGAGTCACTATTGTTGTTCCAGTCGAGTCACTATTGTTGTTCCAGTCGAGTCACTATTGTTCTTAGAGTCGAGTCACTATTGTTCTTCGAGTCGAGTCACCACTGTTGTTGAGTCAGCTGTCTGACCCAAGTCGCTTCGAGTCATTAGCATTATTAGCAGTATTTTTTTGTTGTTGAGATTTCCATGTTCCAGTCTTACAAAATGAGTTTATACTACTAGCGCTATATCGACCTAGTGAGCTTACTTTAGCTTACAACAAAGGCTATAACCATGAATATATTATGTTCAGTGTTAATAAGAATCAAAACGTGTTAGAAAAATACCTTTCTTCGCAAACGTAATCGCTGTATATAGCAATCGTGATGAGCAGCTCAAAACACTTTGGACCAGTCGTGTTTGGATGCTAATGTAGGCTCGCAAAGCCAAGCGCAACAGACTTGTAAAGAGACTGTAGTTCGGCTTTATTGTTTTGATTGAAATGAACGCTAGCGTTACTGTGCTGAGAAAGTGGATACATAAACAGACGAACACAATGGCGTAATGATGTGGCTCTCTAGGCGGTGGAAAATGGAACGGTTCTTAGAGGAATCCCAAGTTGGACCAACTGTGATTAGGCTCTAGCACCAGCCCAGACCTGGCACCAGGTTGTTGTTGTTCTTGTTCGTGGAAGATGGAGACTTTCAGAGTCGACTCGAGTCATGTATTCCACATACTCGAGTCAAGTCGAGTCTTTTGTAAGAATTTCCGAGTCGAGTCGAGTCAGTACCAATGGTGAGTCGAGTCGAGTCAAAATAGCACCCTGAGTCGAGTCAAAATAGCCCCTTGGGTCGAGTCAAAATAGCCCCTTGGGTCGAGTCAAAATAGCCCCTTGGGTCGAGTCAAAATAGCCCCTTGGGTCGAGTCAAAATAGCCCCTTGGGTCGAGTCAAAATAGCCCCTTGGGTTGAGTCAAAATAGCCCCTTGGGTCGAGTCAAAATAGCCCCTTGGGTCGAGTCAAGTCAATTGACTCGAGTCATTACAACTCTGGATTGCGCCCATGTTGGGTGAGTTTGCACGTGTGTTGGATATGTTGACGTGAACATGCCTTGCCTGTGATTCTAAAGCCAGCTGTTGGTCTTTATGCTTTATAAACTAGCTTTCACATACAGTGGAGAGATTTGTAACTTTGATAAAACCCCACCAAACCCTGGGGAGCGGACGGCCAGCTACAGACGCTGAACGCACAGCCATTTTGAATCCTACTGTCCCACCAGATCACTCGCAAGTAAAGGGGAGGAGCTGGACTTTCCCTTTAACAAAATGACGGCTAATTCTGATGTACTCGTGGGCAGGGCCTGGGGAAGTTTACATTTTTCTATTTCTCTAAATGTTATTAAATCAAATAAATATGTAATAATAATAATAATAATAAGAAAGAAAGAAATCTGTACAAACATAGTGGGAGTGCTGTTATGAATATTTAATCATTTAATTTTTTGGGATTCAGATTAAAACTGGCTCCTCATATGTTGTCCATACTTTAAAACAATTTCAAGTTGCAGATAAACCGATGAGAATCTCCAAACAGAAACCATTTTTAATTGACAACATCATTAGTAGCCTTCAACTTCCTTGTAGTCTAGATATTATTTTAAACTAATTAGGCCGTTGAGTAGAAAGTGAAGACATCATCAAAGTGACAAGGCATGAAAAATTATTACTGGGTGTCAGATTGAACCCAGTTAAAAGTGCAAAACCAAATAAACAGTGTAAGACATAAAGTAAGTTTAAGACGATTTCGAATACATAAGAAAACCCTCCAGAGGATTATTCTAAACAGAAAGTACATTATATATAATCAAATAATTGAGCATGAATCTTTTGGCAAGATCCGTGCTTTAACACATCTTTAAATACAATTATATTCTATTGACCCTGTTAATTAAATACAAAGTAAACTGTCAATCAAATGAAACCTGCTGACCTGTCTTCAGGTATAGAGGCTGCTTCTGCAATGGCTGCCAACACACTGCATTACAATCATGAACATAACAAGAAGCTTTTAAATAATGAGAGAGGGAGGGAAAGAGAGAGAGAGAGAGAGAGAGAGAGAGAGACAGAGAGACAGAGAGAGAGGGAAAGAGAGAGAGAAATCTAAAGAGGGAGACAGAAAGACAGAGAGAGAGACACACAGAGAGAGAGAGAAAGAGAGAGACAGACAGACAGAGATGTAGAGAAAGAAAGAGACAGAGAGAGATACAGAGAGAGATGTAGAGAGAGAGAGACAGAGAGAGATGTAGAGAGAGAGAGAGAGAGAGAGAGAGAAGGGTGCCTTTAGGAATGCTGTTGGGTGATTTACATAAGAGAGATGCGAGGTGCTTCGTTCGTTAGAAACTAATGACAGCCCATTCGTTTGCACTAATTGGGTGCTTGGTGGGGAGTCCCCCAGAGGAATGGAGCGAGGCCCAGCGGTTAGGAGGGTTTACATCCTGGCATCTCCCTGGGTTTCTGTCATTGGTAACTGGACGAACGCCATGGGCCCATCTCCAGTTAAACACACCCATGATGAACAGACTACTACATGTATGACTGCATTTAGAAAAGACACGGATGGATGGACATCTGTTTACTGTAAAGTTATTCATCTCCCCAAGTCCCACAAATGAAACAGCAAACCATGCTTTCATCACTTGATCTTTTGAACTGCGTTTGTGGAAAGGTTCATTGACAACAGGGAAGTGAGTCAACATGGCCGTCCGTCGGTGAACTTGACCTCGTATGGTCTTTAAGCGCTCGGCAGAATGGAGCAGGGGCAGACACAGGGCAGCAGGATATCTGGCTCAAACAGTTCAACAAGCACTTAGTGTTCGCTGAAATCCTACATGACAGCAGGTGTACAGGCGAGGTGGAACGGAAACAACAAGGAATAATCAAAAACAGGATCCAGTAAGACAGAAAGAGAGACAGAAAGAAAAAAGATTGGAGGTGAAAGAGAGTGTTTCTGGGGTCCCTGCGTCGGCACTGATCCATGTGGGTCATTGGTCTTTCTTCCTCCTGGCTAGCCTGTCAAGTTAGATATATGTAAACTGGCCTGGCCTGGAGCTGCAGTTAGAGAAGATGGCTTTGGCTGAGATGTTGTGCGTGCGGGGACGGGGGCGGGCGGGGGGGGGGGGGGGGGGGGGGGGCGGCCCGTGGGGTGGGGGAGGGTGTGGGGGTAGGGGGGTGGGGGGGAGGGACGGGGTTGTGTCCCCCAGATTGAGCACGTTCCCTCGCGTTCCAATTCCAGCGTACGTGCCTGTAGACTCATCTGGACCTTTACCAGCTGCCGTTTCTCTGTGGACTATAAACACAGTGACACGCGTCCTCTCTCCTGTGTGTGTGTCTGTGCATGACTCATGCAGACAGGGGGATCCAACACAACCCTGGTCCTCAGATTGAGGGATGTCAGATTGGTGGAACCAGAAGGAGATAGGGACAAAGCCACAGCGTTCCATTACAAAGCACTTCAGCTGCTGGAACCTTACATTAGGTCACACACACACACACACACACACACACACACACACACACACACACTAAAGAGCTGGCAACATCCCTTGAAAAGGCTTGAAAGTTTATATTTTGTGAAATAAATAAATTAAACAACATTTCACAAATCACACCCAAAAGAGCGGGAGGATTTTGTAACCTAATAAGGACAATTTCCACAAAATGTTTTAGAGCACAATTCCTCAAAAAGGCTTTAAAGTTCAAGTTAAAACTGCGTTTTCTTAATAAATACCAATGGTGTAAGGGAAGCTTTGACCTCTTTGAAAGATTATAAAAACCCAACAAAATAAGAAAAAAATATTTAATATATTATCTGACATTTGTTGACATTCTCAATTTCACCCACAATAAAAAAATGTTTTCACTGAAATAAAATGTAAAAGGCTTACATAACAGCGGGTTTTATGTGAGGAAACGAATTCATCAGTCAGTGCTGAACGCAGATGCTTTTTACTGATAAGGGTGGGGGGGGGGACGGGGGGGACGGGGGGACTTCCTCTAGAGACTGCAAACCATAGTCCAAGGACCCAACCAGAGCCTTAGCCTCAACAGCAGAGCTCCTGTAATGTAGCGCTCATTGTCCCGACGAGAGCGTTAGCCTCAACAGCAGAGCTCCTGTAATGTAGCGCTCATTGTCCCGACGAGAGCGTTAGCCTCAACAGCAGAGCTCCTGTAATGTAGCGCTCATTGTCCCAACGAGAGCGTTAGCCTTAACAGCAGAGCTCCTGTAATGTAGCGCTCATTGTCCCAACGAGAGCGTTAGCCTTAACAGCAGAGCTCCTGTAATGTAGCGCTCATTGTCCTAACGAGAGCGTTAGCCTCAACAGCAGAGCTCCTGTAATGTAGCGCTCATTGTCCCGACGAGAGCGTTAGCCTCAACAGCAGAGTTCCTGTAATGTAGTGCTCACTGACCCAACTAGAGGATTAGCTTCAGTGGCAGAGCTCCTGCAGAGTAGCAGTAGTCGCCAGTTGACCTTTTGACCCCGTCTGCCTGAGAGTGGCTCCCGTTCCCGTCTGCTAATTACACCTGCCAGACGCGACAGGAAGCCTGTCACAATCCCCTGGCCTTCAAAAGACTCTCCCTGGCTGTCACCTACACTGGACAGGCGGAGAAACAGGTGTGAAAACTGAAGAGGTGACACATTCTCACACTCTTAGTTCATTTCTCTCTCTCTATCTTGCCCTCTCTCTTTCTCTCTCTCTCTCTCTCTCTGTCTCTCTCCTCTATCTTTCCCTCTATCTCTCTTTATATTTTCTCTCTCTGACTCCTCTCTCTCTCTCTTTTTTCTCCCTCTTTCTCTACTATGTTTTCTTGACTGTGTTCATGTGTGAAGTGGCAGCAGAACACATTGGAGGGCTTGACTGCTGATCCTGACAGGGCCAGTGTGAAGCCAAATAAACCTTTTATTTTATTAAACCAAGAATATTTTATTTTGTAACTTCCCGGGCCATTTTAATTAACCTTCCTAATAATTATTAAATGAATTAGAATAAAACTGAAATTGTGGCCTTCTATGTTAGATTTTCCATTATTATTGTATAACTTATTGTAAAACAAAACTCCTACATCTTTGCACATTGTTCATTGCGTATATGATCATTTTCAACCGCTCTCTAGATTCGAGACTTACCTGTGAAATTGTTTTCCTCTGTCCTTGGTCATCGCTGTTGGAATGCAACCTCTCTCACACACGATGCCATAGCAACAGCGCAACCCTTGCCAGAATTGAATGAAGAGGATTCCTACGAAAAGTGAATGTTGACAATGCCAGCTTCATAGGTCTACACATGCCCCATATAAATGAGAACCAGCATATGTGAATAAAGACTGACAGCTCTCAAAGATGAAAATACTCTGTTCAAAATGTGTGTGAGTCGATATTCTTGTCCAGACAGAGATTCAATCCCTTCTGAGTCGTGACACCTTGATGCACTGAGCATGTTTTTTACTCCAAAAATGAAATTAAGATTGATCAGAGGATAGAACTATCCCTATCATTGTTTATAAGGCAGTAGCTATCGAAGTACATATTGAGCTAGTCATCTCAAACTGATTTTTATGATTTTTGTCTCAAAATTGAATCTATATACTGTATATATATATTGTGTGTCTGTGTGTACACATGTTTGAGTATGTGTGTGTGTGCGTGTGTGTGTGTGCGTGCGTGTGTGCTGAGGGGAGATTTCTCTGTGTTTCGCTATTATATGGGCTACGTCATGGTAGACTAATACTTAGTAACATTATGTTATCTTACAATAACAATATGTCAGACATTTTAATCTTCTTGGATTTTACTTCCCCCTTGCACTTTGCAAGTAGATAAGATTTTTTTATTTAAGGCAATGGCATTATAGTTTTTTTTACAATTAGTTTGGTACTAATCTCAGAACCTTATAATTTTTCATAACCTTAGACACAGCACTCAAAACACTTGCAACACAGGCTGCCGTGTGTTCAGAATCTTGTATTTTGCATATCATATCTTGAAAAAACCTTGAAACCTCAGAATCAGGGGTTCAAATCAGTAAATGATGATAAAATACAGTAGGAACATTAGCTTAGATCACTCACACACAACCTACCAATAGTTTGACTGTTTAGCTGTTCGTAACATCCTGTAATATTAAAGTGTAAAACACTTCATACATGCTTCAATACGGTTCTAAATGCATTTCTGTAGAGAGAAACAGTGGGAAACAGAACACATTTTGAAATGTATGTACTGTATGAAATAAAACTACAACCTTAAGTCAAAACCAATTTACTAAAAGTACCACTACAAAGTGTCAAACAAAACCTCCTCCTCAACTAACAACAACTATTAACGTGGACCTCCGGCTGGGTTTGCTCCGAACAATCCCCCCTCAATAACCCCACATCTCTCTATCCACCGCTGAACCATGGCAGCCTGTCAAGTTAAAGGACGGAGCAGCAGAATGCCTTGATGAACTGTGTTTGAAGGAACTTATGTTTTAGTTCATTCATTTTATTGGTCCATTAGAAGCTTATTGTTTGCCTTTCTGTCCATCTCTGTCTCAACTGTTGGTACTCTCAACTTTGTGTGTTGCTCTCTGTCTGAGCATTATTGTCTTTTATTATCTGCTGACATTCTTATTCTGTGAAGCGTCTTTGGGTCTGAGAAAAGCGCTATATAAATAAAAATGAATTATTATGATTTTTAGTGTTGCACTGGTGGAAGAGGGGAGTCATCGCCTTTAAGATAAAATGGACGGCAATATCGAGCTGTCCAAAAGATATGTTTATTTGTTGTTTTTTTTCCTCTGCAGAACTCTGCACTGTTTCTCTGCCATCTACACACCATGGCGTTGTGGGTCGAACTATTGCTGATATGACCTTTGTGAACTGTTGATTTATTTATTTATTTAAAGAAATATAAACAAAGACAAACCATAAGACAACCGTTTTTAGATCTTGGCCTGGGAATAGTTATGTACCAAATTAGCATCCTAGTTATGTACCAAATTAGCATCCTAGTTATGTGCACTACTGCAAAAGGCCTCATATGTCAATAAAAAAAGTAGCCTGTAGTTGTGTTGTCTAAAATGATTTTGCTATCTTTGATGGCCAATTGCCAAAACCTTTTTGCCCTAAATAATACAATTAAATCTACCTTGTGATTTTTTGTTTAGAAAGATCGACGGCTTTCAATAATCTTTTGACGAGGTGAAGATTATTATTATTATAATTTTCTTTTTTTACGTATAATGAATGTAGAAGGTTTTCGAATGTTCTGGAATGCAAGATAAAAAAGAAGGTGGATTTAAAAATAATAATACATTTAATTTATAGGCACCTTTCTAGGCAAACACAGCGTCGCCATAGCAATAATAATAATAATGACTTGGACTTCTATAGCGCCTTTCATGATACCCAAGGTCGCTTCACAAGAGTGGGAGGAGGAAGGTAGAGGGCAGGGTAGGGGTTTTAGGGAGGATAGGCGAGAGAGAAGAGGTGTGTTTTGAGGTACTTTTGGAACTGTGGCAGAGAAGTGGCAGAACGGATATGAGGGGGCAGGGTGTTCCAGAGGGTCGGGGCAATTGCGCAGAAAGCCCTATCGCCAAAGGTTCTGAGTCTGGTGCGAGGAGTGGAGAGTAAGTCCTTGCTGGTGGAGCGCAGGGACCGTGACTGGGAGTACAGGTGGAGGAGGTCAGTGATGTACTTGGGTGCCAGTGAGTGAAGTGACTTGTAGGTGAGGAGGAGGATTTTGTAGCAGATGCGTTGTTTGATTGGTAGCCAGTGGAGTTTCTTGAGGATGGGGGTGATGTGCTGCCAGGGCTTGGTGTGAGTTAACACCCTGGCAGCTGAGTTCTGAACATACTGCAGCCTGTCTAGGGCCTTGTTGGGCAGCCCAGACAGGACACCATTGCAGTAGTCCATAGCAACATGGCATAGGGTAATAATGTTTGTTCACCATTATTTTAGTCACATTGTTTCATGTCAATGTGGCCCTGCTGTCCAGATATAAGACTTCAGGCACTAAGATTGAACTTTATTTGGCAAAATAAATTACAGATCACCTCTTGTTTTAATAAACGGGGTCTTTTAGAAGGTATCACCACAGCGATAAGATACATATTTCGTTCCCTTGAATCCTTGATACTAGTACGTTTTGTGTGTGGAAAAAAGCCCTACCACCTACATGGAGCACATTCCTCCCTCCCACACCAAACCCAGCCCCACACTATGCAGCAGGTCACCTGGTACCAGCAGCTGGCACCAGCTTCAATACAGGAACAGATCTCATCTCAGTATCCAGCGCCGTTTCAAAGTCTCCTCTTTTTCCATCACGGAAGCTCTCTCTCTCTCTGTGTTTGTGAAGCTCTCTCTCTCTCTCTCTGTGTTTGTGAAGCTCTCTCTCTCTCTGTGTTTGTGAAGCTCTCTCTCTCTCTGTGTTTGTGAAGCTCTCTCTCTCTCTGTGTTTGTGAAGCTCTCTCTCTCTCTGTGTTTGTGATCCGCTTGCCAATCCCAGCCAGTAGGAGTGGAGTGGAAGGTGGGGAGACGGCGGTAGAACCAGAGCTGTAAAATGTCAACACAAAACCCGGGCTGGATGGTGTTAACGGAGACCTCTCTCCTGACCTCCCCCTCAGATCTGATGCTTCTCCATCAGCCCCTCGACAGATGCTGGGCGGCGTCCACAGCTGCCTGTTTCCTTCCTGGTCACGGCGAAATGGAAGGACGCGAGGTTGTGTTTGCTCTCTGCAGCGAGGGCGCTTGGTCAAAGCCGGATAATTCTGTTGGCTGAACTGCAGCCTGTGGGCAGTGACTTTGTGTGTGAACACAGGCTTGGAATCTCACTATATAGACATCGCAGCGCTCTGCTTGAAGAAATAAATACAACTTTGAGGGATCATTGAGAGAGAACCAATGCCATGGTGCAACAAATAACACAAATTGATCAAACAAATAAAATAAAATAAACATTTATTTTCCTATCTTTGAATAGTGTTGTTGTTGATTTAATGTGTTGTTTACACAAAGAACAGGTAAGACAGTGCAGAATCGAGATTGATCATCCTGTACAAATGGAAAACCCTGTTTTTTTCGTATCACTTTAACCCTCAGCCTACCAACATATTTGACATACAAGGACTACCGACTGGGGTCCCTGAGGACCCCAAGAATACACTACTGTAAGAAACAATCAACATAGCAAATTGTTAACTTATTTCTTTTCAAAACATTATTAGTTATGTAAATAGTGTCATCTGGAAATACAATTCTAATCTAATCTAATAGTTCTATTAAAACTGCAATGGCGGAATTTGGTGCTTTTGACTGGGGTCCCCCGGGACCCCAATATATCAGTGTTTTTAAAAAGCACAAATTAAAACAGAAAGAGAAAACAATGACGTCATTAGGAACAAAATGATTGACAAAGTCATGAAAAATTGGAAATATGAAATGAAGCACTTCAGAGATATGACCCAAAGTATACCACTGGAGTCTGCGATGACCCCATGAGGGTTAATAAAATTGATCAATGGGCAGGGTCCTGGGGCTGAAGCACCAATCACAAACCGCATCCATACAGTTCATTCATTCTTATGAGGTTCATTTGAGGTACAAAAAAAGTCATGCAAGGACATTACATTTGGACATGTTTGATGAAAACCTACCATCAGCAAATTATGAAATGCTAATGCGAACTAGGGTGCTGGGTTTTTTAAGGTTACAGTTTTAAGGACAGAAATTCTTGTTCTTTTTATTTTTGGGGGCACATCCACTGATGTACTCTTCAAGTAGTCATCCTGCCTGCAAAGCAGCAGTGTCAAAGATACAACTGATCTTTAAATGATTGAAATCTTCACACAAACTGCTCCTTTTTTGTTGCAACAAATGCTTTGAATGCCACTTTTTTTATTTTTTTTACCAGGGATGTATGCGCTCCCCAGATATTTAATAAAAGCTTTGCTCCTGTCACAGGTTGATTTACAATTCCCTCTGTACTTTTTAGTCATGTGCACCACTGCAGTCAGAGATAGCGTCTGTTCAATACCCATGTAAGACAGTTCCTCACATAAATGAGCCCCTTATCATTTCCAGTACAAATATTTAAGATTTATCTTTTGTTGTTGTTTGTTTCGTTTTTTGAGGATCCGCACTTGGGCTCTTCAAATGGTGTGTAATGAACAAGACAGGCTTTCCCATTGAGCATCTAATGAGGTGTGTGTGTGTGTGTGTGTGTGTGTGTGTGTGTGTGTGTGTGTGTGTGTGGGTGGGTGGGTCTTAACCCATGGTCAGTGGTTTGGTCAAGTCTCCATATGCATCAATACAACAGACCTGTGTTTCACATCACATATTGAGATCATAGGTAGGAATTGTAATTGGTGTGGTAGAAGCCCAACTAATTAGAGACTCTGTTAGAGAACCAAGTCTCAGTTTAGCACTGCCGGCAACAGACACTTTAGTGGCAGGGGGGAAGATGACAGTGTGTGTGTGTGTGTGTGTGTGTGTATGTGTGTGTGTGTGTGTGTGTGTGTGTGTGTGTGTGTGTGTGTGTGTGTGTTTGTGTGTGTGTGTGTGTGTGTGTGTGTGTGTGTGTGTTTGGTAGATTATGAGATTCCTGGTGGACGACCAGGACCTGATTCTTAAGTGAGAAGAGGAAGGCTATTAACTTGGTAAGGTTGCCTATTAACTTGGTAAGGTTGCCTAGTAACTTGGTAAGGTTGCCTAGTAACTTGGTAAGGTTGCCTAGTAACTTGGTAAGGTTGCCTATTAACTTGGTAAGGTTGCCTAGTAATTTGTTAAGGTTGCCTAGAAACTTGGTAAGGTTACCTAGTAATTTGTTAAAGTTGCCTAGAAACTTGGTAAGGTTGCCTAGAAACTTGGTAAGGTTGCCTAGTGTTTGTTCTATGTACCTGTTCTTGTATGTCCTGAATTGTAAAGTGCTTTGGGTGTCTGAAAAGCACTGTATAAATTAAATGAATGATGATTATTATTATTAGTAGTAAGTTGATAGGGTTGCCTAGTAACTTTATAATGTTGCCTAGTAACTTGGTGAGGCTGCCTAGTAACACACACATACACATGCACACGCACACGCACACACACACACACACACACACACACACACACACACACACAAACACACACACACACACAGACGCAGGGTCATGGGGACACACAGTAACAGCTAAAGAGAGTTGCACAACAGTCTGGTTTTCACCTGCAAAAGAGGGAGCCAGGTTATTTTCTCTCAAAGTAAAAGCGAAATCTATATTTTAAAAGGCTAATGTACATTTGAGGAACGTGCTGATAGGATTGGCTGTGGCGCTTGCAGCAAAGTGCATTTCATTTTATCTGTCTTGTCTGACAAGTGTTTATTGTTGTTCCCAGTGTGTTGAGAGTTGCCTGATAAATCGCATGGAATACTTGTAGTGTAATGAAGTTGATTTTTTCTTCTTTTTTTTCAGAGGCAATCAATCAGCCTTTGTATTTCCACACAAAGCCTGTCTTGGGGTTTATGGAAATCCAAATTAGGATGATACCCTTGAGTAGATGTCCTTTCGACACAGATAAATAAAGACCTTTTTTTCCCCCATCTCCGGTGTGAAAGAAAAGCAACAACAACAAAATAAAAAGGCTCAGAGTTAAAGGAAATGCTGTAATAGAGTGCAACATTTTTTTTTTCTTTTTGTTGTGATCTCTGAGTAAAATTGTCCATAGTACAATAGTTCCTTGATTGAATCAGGCAGATTTTTCTTGAACCTTCTTTCAACCCATCAGACCGTGAGGTTCACTACTTTCCTCTCACAGCTGATCGACATTAATTCCTTACGGCCTTGGTCTTTTCTCTCCTTTACTTCCCGCTACTTATAATGTTTAATAATTAGAGTAGTGTTGATAAAGACAGATAGATTTGAGGTTACATCTTATAATGTTTTATAATCAGAGTATTGTTGATAAAGACAGATAGATTTGAGGTTACATTTTATAATGTTTAATAATCAGCGTTGATAAAGACAGATAGATTTGAGGTTACATCTTATGTTTAATAATCAGCGTTGATAAAGACAGATAGATTTCAGGTTACATCTTATAATGTTTAATAATCAGAGTAGTGTTGATACAGACAGATAGATTTGAGGTTACATCTTATAATGTTTCATAATAAAAGTGTTGATAAAGACAGATAGATTTGAAGTTACATCTTATAATGTTTAATAATCAGAGTAGTGTTGATACAGACAGATAGATTTGAGGTTACATCTTATAATGTTTAATAATCAGAGTAGTGTTGATACAGACAGAGATAGATTTGAGATTACATCTCAGAAAAGCCAGTACTGTAATCGGTGTGGTTTTTGGAGGTTTGTTTCTAAGTCTTTAAATCTGTATCCAGATGTGAAGTACAGGGGATCAAGTGATTGAACTGCTTATTGCGTAGTGTTATTCAATATATTCATTTTAAGATTTGATACTTTTGATATAAATGTTTTACTTCTACCATTTCCCACTTCTATAAATGTATTTATTTAGAGATCGCTAAATGTTGTTCATCTTGTTTTATTTTATTTTGTACAGCCATTTGAGACAACGTTTTGTGAAATTGCGCTGTAATGAAATTTGACTTTGACAGGTTTGAAACACACGTCCACTTTTAGGCGAGAGAATGGGTTTGACCTATATGTCAGCACTCATCATCTTCATCTTCGGTGTGTGCACTTATGTTTCTTAATACAATATGTATTATCTGTAAATACACTTCAGCCAGGACATCTTACGATATGTTTAACCATTTATCACCATAACATGGTAATACGTTGAAAGTTGGTGTCGAGGGTCTGCTGTTCTGGATTACTTTCACGACTTAGGTCAAGTTCAACGCTCAGTAAAGCCATGGGCAGGGAGCAGATATCTGCAGATCCCCCTGGTCAGATACTAAACAACAGACCCGAAGTAGAGGGAAGCTGGGGTGGAGGTGGGGGCACAGGAACACAGCGTGGGGTGCAGCAATGAGCATGAGCAGTGTAGAGGCCAGTGTGGTGCGCGGTGAGGCTGAGCAGTGTAGAGGCCAGTGTGGTGCACGGTGAGGCTGAGCAGTGTAGAGGCCAGTGCGGTGCGCGGTGAGGCTGAGCAGTGTAGAGGCCAGTGTGGTGCACGGTGAGGCTGAGCAGTGTAGAGGCCAGTGTGGTGCACGGTAAGGCTGAGCAGTGTAGAGGCCAGTGTGGTGCACGGTGAGGCTGAGCAGTGTAGAGGCCAGTGTGGTGCACGGTGAGGCTGAGCAGTGTAGAGGCCAGTGTGGTGCACGGTAAGGCTGAGCAGTGTAGAGGCCAGTGTGGTGATTGACACGTGGTTTAAGGTGACAGCATTAAACCTTTGAGCATATGTGATTGGTGATTGGTGATTGGTGTGACATGGATAATTGCTGTTGATGGAGATGACCATTTATAGGCATCGCCTCATATATACAGCACATATACATCATATATAGACACAAACATTTTATAGTATATATACATATATACAATATATAGTATGCGTGTATATACTTTATATATATATATATATATATATATATATACATATACACGTATGGTATAGTTTTTCTAACTATTTGGGCAGACCAGTCCTAAGGTAAAATATTGATCCTCAAACATATCTGTTTACAATCTACTTTGCAGGAGACATTGTCCAATATTGCGCCGGTGAATGAATAAAGCACATTTGGTTAGTCCGACCCAGATATTATATATTTGTTTTATATGATAACTTCTGAGTGTTCAGAGCAGATAAGTTGTGAAAGCACTCATTGAATCTAACCACAACAACAAGAAAAAAGGGTTGGATTACAGACATCTGCAGTGAATTAAAACCACAGTCCATGCCAAATATTCTCCCCACCTTGGGTCCAGCTTGTCCCATTGTGATTAATGAAGAAACAAATTCATATGGAAAATATGTTTCCGTTGGCTAACACTGATACATTACACATAAACATTGGGATGCAAGCGCTTTTGGAAATAGTCAACTGTGTTTGGCGGCAAACATCACAATGGTGTTTTGTCAATTTGGCAAGCCAGTGGTATTGTGTGCTTTCTAAACTCCATGCATAATAATGAATAGCATAAACATGAGGTCTAGATGGAAGTCGATAATTTTATTACGGATTCTCTTAAAAGCTTACAGTATTGAAGTGTCAAATTGCTAAATTGACTTTAAAGAGCTCTGTTAGAACTAGGAATTTATGAAAGAGAGCTGATTTTGTCAACCCATTTCTACTCACATCATTGGGTGATTCAGTCGGAGATGATGGATTTTTACTTTCACCTTTGTAATTGTAAATCACACCATCATTTCCTTTGTGTACTGGACTTGAAGGTTGATAAATGGAAGGTCAATCTAATGAATATATCTGGCTGGTTCCTTCTAGAGTACAGTTGAGTGAAAACATGGAAGTAATTTGAGGCATTCCATGTCTGGAAACAATACATAATTGAATCTAATTTCATATCAAAACATCACATCTGATTACATTTTCTAAAGGGAGACACCTGACACTGTGGGAAGATTTACATTATATTATAACAGATATAAGAAAATGTTAAACTTGTTTTTGTCTGTAGATGACAGACACTACAACAACCGTTCTTTATTCAGGAGCCCCAACAAAGCATTTACTTCATTTTTTTTCTATCTGTGCTTCATTTGTTGTCAGATGAAATCATTTACACTCGTTAATTGCATAAATAGATTATTATTAGCCTTTCCTCGGTTTTGTAATTTGATCAGCTTGCCCACAGATGGTTAGTATGACAAAGAGGTGGAGCTAGGTGGTTATGGTATATGGTCTTCCATTTGCCTCACGGGGGGGGGGGGGGGGGGGGGGGGGCAGAGGGGATAGCTCCATGCTATTTACCGTCTCTGGAATGTGTTGAAATAGAAATATATATCATTCAGTAACACACTTTCTATGTGATAATGGTGGGACCTCTACAGTTCTTGGCATGTAGGTTAGATATTCTGTGATTTATAAATACACAGGCAACAGTGTTAGCATATGCATTACGTAATAATTCAAAGTGAAGTGCTCTACATAGAGCCAGTATGAAGTTTTTTCGAAGGAATTCGAGTTGAGTGTGGTCATATTCTTGGGGTGTTATATCTGGGTATTATATTCTTTATCTTGTTAAATCTTCATTCATTAAGCCCAGCAAGCATGTTTTCATCATTTGTGGGAAATATACAATATACAGTATATGAAGTTACTCATTCCCCATCAGATCCTGGCATTCACATAGAATAAATAAAGCGCTCCCTTTCTTTACAGACTGTAACTAGGAGGTCCAGTCCATGCATTTGAAACTCTGCCAGCGTTAGCTGCCCTTTACACTACATCAATTAGTAAGTACATTTTATGGCCCATTAAAGTTTGGCTTCAGCTGTTAGGCTTATCAATGGCGCGAGCCAACAGTGTTTGCCCTAAATCAGAGGTCCTCCCTTTCAGAATGATCTGGCCTGCCCTTCCCAGGGGGAACGGGGCGGGGTGGGGGCAGGGGGGGTATTCCATTGTGGAGTGACATCCCCTTTATGAGAGTGATCAATGCCCGCCGTTCGGCTTTCTCTCCCTGGGCTTGCGGAACAGGATGAGATGCCCTCCTCCTTAACTAAGGGCGTTTGGTTAATTGTAAGGCAGGGAAGAGCAGACTGGCATTTGCTGGGCGGGAGGGAGGGGCCTAATCAGGCGGACTGGAGGCTGAGGAGGAGAGACAAGAGGGCATTATGTCTCTGTAGCGCAGAGACCCTTCAGGAGAAATGATAGCCCGAGCACCAAGTGACGGAGTAATGATCACGGCCCCCCCCCTCCCCCCCCCCCCCCAGCTCACTGAGACAGCCCCCCCCCCCCCCCCCAACTAGGACGTGAAATGAAAAGAGGGTTGGAAATTAAATCATTTCATCCCAGGGCCAAATTGATGGCTACACCAAGCACACCACTTCAACCTCCTCTGAACAGAATAGGAACAAAATGTAATTAATCAAAAAAAAAATTCTTTTTTCTTTTACTTTTTTCTAATTGAACTCAACTTTTGGTTTCACGGCAAATGAGAGACTCGACATTGGGTTATGATGATTTCGCATTGTGCCAGGAGGCAATTATGACTGTCTAGGGAGTTGCTGGATTTCCTCTCTTCCGTGTCGGTCAACCCTCCTTATAAATACACTGGGAGAGACGGAAGAGGCTTTGAGTTAAACCTGGAAGACCACGCACACTTCTCTCAGACTAAGTGTGTGGAAACACTCAACTATCTATTTGTCTCTGACGAGCACTGACAGTCACATTACCTATGGAATAAATACTCTGCTTATCTTCCCCTATACTGACAGTCACATTATCTATGGATTAAATACTCTGCTTATCTTCTCCTATACTGACTGTCAAATGTATCCCACCTATACAATAAAACTACTGTGATTAGTCAGACACAGACCAGACTAGATTTATGTGTTCTCCGTGAAAATCTTAATTACTTATTTTGCATAACAGACTACGCATATCATAATTCACATTCTAACTAGTGTTTTAACATTTTTTATTTTGGCATGACTAAAAATCACCTGATAATATAACCTTTATTGCAGGCCATCATAGGAATTGAACTGGGGATCTTTGAGAGATTATCAGTAATGAAAGGAGAACAGGGGGGAGAACTTCTGACCTAGAAAAGAAATCAATCAATAAGAGAAGTACACTTGCAGCTTGTGGGCCAAGTCACCAGAACTAAATCACAATGCCTTGAGGATCGATTCTCACCAGCACAAAATGGCATCTGCCTTGGAAAGTAAAAGGATTAATGCATGCATAATCTGATCAAGGGAATGCTTGCCTTTAACGTGGCTTAGGAACTTCAACTAGAGCAGCTTAAAAATAGACAGACAAACCCTTCACCCCCCGTCAAGGTAAAGAGAAGCAAACATTACGTCATGAAGCGTAGGACTGTCCATCACGTCCAGCATCGAAAGCAGTGATGACGAATGGCATGCAGCACCGCTATAGCAAAGGCCAGTGTGAGCACACCTAAAGGACCCACCCATTCTACATCACCAGTGTGAGCACACATATAGGACCCACCCATTCTACATCACCAGTGTGAGCACACCTAAAGGACCCACCCATTCTACATCACCAGTGTGAGCACACCTAAAGGACCCACCCATTCTACATCACCAGTGTGAGCACACCTAAAGGACCCACCCATTCTACATCACCGTCTGGTCTCTCACCACCAAGATGACAGAAATTAAAAAAAGATTTAACGTTCCTAGTTGGTATGCTTTGTGAAATAAATGATCAAATATACTGCTGCTGGAAAGAGAAATATTTAGTGTGGACTTTTGAGAGACGCTGGTCTACAATACTCATACACCCACACACACATACATACACGTACACACAAACACAACCACACACACTCACACCGACACACAACAACACACAGACACATCAAACTGAAGTGTCTGGAATTGTGTCTGTCATTCCGGATTTGAGTTCAGGGACTTTAAAGCCAGAAAGTTAGCAAAATATTGAGACAGAAAAAGTCTCAAAGACCTTAGAGTTCAAAGTGGCCAGCTCAGACATCAGATAATATTATACTCAGACAATTTGATCAAACTTTAAAAACTTAAAAAAAAAGGTTTACACTTATATTAACTGATAAAATGTCTGCTAATTCCTTTGCAGCTGTTCAGATACAACCGGCAACAGGATTGTTTTCATATTTGTAGGGTTATTGAACTTTTAATTTATTTAGTCTCCTGGAAGCTGGTAAGTACTGTGGTGGCGGGTGATTCTGGGAGGGTTGGAGAAATCATTCTTCTTTTTCCTTTTCAATAAATATCAGAAATTAAAGCTTTCTGTAACTACATGAGGCATTTATTCATCTCATTCATTATAACATCAATGTTTTTACCACGAATGGTAAATAGAACCTTGTAACCTGACAAAACCACACACCAAAAACAACAACATCAGAGATGATAAGTGTGTGTTGTACTCTCCTCTTAAGAGTAAAATGAAAGATATTAATGAGGGACTGGAGACTTTAGGTGTCCTCTGTTTCAGCGGGGCAGTTAAGGGAGCACTCCACGGGGCAGTTAAGGGAGCACTCCACGGGGCAGTTAAGGGAGCACTCCATGGGGCAGTTAAGGGAGCACTCCATGGGGCAGTTAAGGGAGCACTCCACGGGGCAGTTAAGGGAGCACTCCACGGGGCAGTTAAGGGAGCACTCCACGGGGCAGTTAAGGGAGCACTCCACGGGGCAGTTAAGGGAGCACTCCACGGGGCAGTTAAGGGAGCACTCCATGGGGCAGTTAAGGGAGCACTCCATGGGGCAGTTAAGGGAGCACTCCATGGGGCAGTTAAGGGAGCACTCCACGGGGCAGTTAAGGGAGCACTCCATGGGGCAGTTAAGGGAGGACTCCGTGGGGCAGTTGTGGGAGCACCCCATGGGGTAGTTGTGGGAGGACCCCAGGGGGTAGTTTCTTCTCCAGGGGAAGGGCTCCAGGACTGGTGTTGCATGCAGATCATTTCATCAGGGGGAAAAATAAAGGCATGCACATAATAAGAAAGTCATTCAAAAATGAAATACAGTACTTTGAAATCAAACTATTCCTCTCCAAACAGGTATCAGTAGATACTACTTAAGTATATATATCATGGTGTCAAACCTGTCTGTTTAACAAGAAACTGCATGGAAAAACCTCTACCAAAAGGTATATACTTAATTTCTCTCTCTAGGAACAATTTGACATATTGAAATCTACTGTACGAGTGGAAATATTGAATTATTCAAATGCCTTGAGTTGTGTAATATTTAGTTTAGCTCTCTGTGACCTTGTTACTGCCTACACGCTCGCTTGTTTTATAGCCAAGGGGCGGTTGGTCTGAGGAGCAAATCATTTACATTGTTAAGGTCTGAAACTGGCTGGGGAGATTTTCAGTTTTTCTTTTTTTGACTGAGTATTCCAATTATTTGACTTGACCTTGTCAAACATGGAGCAAAAGATTGTTCAATTTGTGCGCTCTCTCTCTCTCTCTCTCTGTCTCTTTCTCTTTTCTCTCTCTCTCTCTCTCTCTCTCTCTCTCTGTCTCTCTCTCTCTGTCTCTCTCTCTCTCTCCCTCTCTCTCTCTCTCTCTCTCTCTCTTGCTCTCTCTGTCTCTCTCTCTCTCTCTCTCTCTCTCTCTCTCTCTCTCTCTCTCTCTCTCTCTCTCTCTCTCTCTCTCTGTCTCTTTCTCTTTTCTCTCTCTCCCTCTCTCTCTCTCTCTCCCTCTCTCTGTCTCTCTCTCTCTCTCTCTCTCTCTCTCTCTCTCTGTCTCTCTCTCTCTCTCTCTCTCTCTCTCTCTCTCTCTCTGTCTCTCTCTCTCTCTCTCTCTCTCTCTCTCTCTCTCTCTCTCTCTCTCTCTCTCTCTCTCTCTCTCTCTCTCTGTATGGTAACTAGTTTCACTTGGATGCACCATGTAATGACCGTACAACGTGCTGGATGGTACTGCCTAGAAACAGCAGCAGTGAGATTCAGAAGAGATGGATCAGGCAATCTGTCATCTGTCAGAGAGCACTTGGCAGATATGCTTCACTCAAACAATTCAGAAGCATTATGGAGCCCAGACATGGAAAGAGGTGGATTGGCATTCCAGTTCCACATTCACACTTTGGGCCTGATTTTCTAGGATCCCAAATAGCACATCTTGTGCGTTCGTTCCATTTAAATTGCATGTAAATGTTGCACCAATTTAGCGGGTGATCAACAAAGAGTAATTGCGTAAATCCCGTTTAGTAGCAAACAGCAATATTTAAATGAGGGGTTTGCGTGATTTAGTGGCTCCAGCCATGGATAGTTTGGATGGAAAACCGAACGACCGCTAAAAGGAACATTTTTATTTGATCCCTTTGAAGTAGAGGTAGTAGTGGAAGAGGCCAATAAACTGTTGAGCCACAGCAAAGAAATATAAATATAACAAAAAGAAATGCCATATGGGAGATTATCAGTGAGAAAGGCAATGCTATGGGAAAAAGAAAAAGACCAAAAGATGAAATTAAGAGAATGTGGCCATTTTAGGTGTAGAATAAAAAACGAATTGGCTTAAAATAAAAGGTTGGCAAACAACACAGCAGGGGGATGCTGGATTCAATAGCCAATTAATTGCATTGCTCGATGTGTGTGTGTGTGAATCATTTTTGCCTCTCAAACTTGTTAGCATGGCCTTCAAAAAAACACGTATTCTTTGGTTTTCCCTGCATCTCCTTCTCACCACGATAAGAGCAGCCATTGCTCTTCAGGGCCGCATCTGATCAGCCCTAAAGTCCTAAGATATGTTACGCGCTTACACTTCTCCAGTAACTACTTTCAGGTTTGGAATCAATACAGGTGCTAAACGTAAACGGCCATCATTGTATGCACATTAAGGCAAAGGTTTGACTAAATTGCCCATTTGAACGACACAATCCTTCCTGCACCTCGTTAGGGGATCAGGGTGGACATTTTGCTGCGGCTGGGATGACGTTTGCACGTGTTTTTGCACACGCAAACCTTAAGTAGGCTAAATCAGGCCCTACGTGTTTCTATCTAGAGTGGTATTTAGAGAAATGAAGTAGTCATTTTGAATTCATAGGCTATCTAGAGAACCTACAAGGAAAGCACAGCCAAAATGTTATGTTAAAATGAAATAAAATTCATAGTAAATGGTTGTCATTATTTTGCAGGGTCTAAACAGAAGTATACACAACAAGAAAAATGGGTTTTGCTTTACTTTTCTTAAGAGAGTCCAAACAAACTATATCGCTATGTTTGGAAGGCCACTGTCCAATGCTGAAGGCAAACCCATCTTCTTCCTCTGATCCACTGTTTCTTAAAACCTAAACCCTGCTGCACTCACTCCGGGTTAAATACCCAAAAACAAAAACTGGGAAAGATAAAGA
The DNA here is from genome assembly GCA_017639675.1 of Aplochiton taeniatus. NCBI lineage: Eukaryota > Metazoa > Chordata > Actinopteri > Galaxiiformes > Galaxiidae > Aplochiton > Aplochiton taeniatus. Next base: position 1,506,620 of record CM030173.1, on the reverse strand, counting down.
CAGGAGGTTGAACATTAGTCAAACCAGGAGGTTCACAACAGCACCTTAGACATTTGGTCCCAGACTGCCATTACCTTGTAACCTGTGCTGTTCACTCTAGAGAGGCACTCATGCCACTCCTAATGGGTGTTTACAGATCACTAGGCCTCCAGCATGGAAGGGGAATGATCGATATGTTTCTCTGCTTCACCTCACAAACGTCTGGTCTGCAGCTGGGGACAGCTTGACATGACAACACACCGAGAGGAGGAGAACAAAGTTAAAATGGCAAGAAGGACAGCGCACACACACACACACACACACAGTGACACACACACACAAACAATGACACACACACACACACACTACCATGCACACACACACACACACCCACACACACACACATTTATACTATTTTCTTCTCTTCCTGTTCTCTGCCTCCTGTCTCTTTGGGGTATTCTTCAGTTCTATTCCGGGATGGCTTCCATACAACAGAATGGGTTCATTCTGTTTCCATGTCAATGCTTCTCTTTCTCTCTTGATCAAACTCAGTTTGCCAGCTAATGCTTCTGCAACACCACCACGTTCTTTCCGTCAAATTCCTCTTGTTTCAGTGTCAGGCCTTTAACTGTATTTTTACAGTAACTTACTGGTATGTACTGTAGTATTTACAGAAAAGGAGAACCGTGTGGGCCTCCAATGTGATTTGGTCCTCCATCTACTGGGTTGCAAAGCAGGTTAAATAGCAAATACAGGAGACAACAAAATAAATAAATTATATTAATAAATAAGGCTTTACAACATGAACAGGTTCGAGTCACAGGATAAGTTGAATTCAATACATCTGAAAACAGATATTTTAAATGTTTTGCTGAATAATCATATTTATGCATTTGTAACATTCACTCCAGTCCAAGTGGAGTTTATTTCTAATATTTGATGCAGCATGTAGCTACACTATGACTTGTGGCTACAAGTAGCACTGTGAATTTGTTGTTAAGTTCAGGCAGATAACTCAAAGTCTTTGTGCTGCTGACGTCACCGTCATACTGCGCGCGCACACACAGCAATCACCGACGCACCTGTTCACAATTAAATGTCATGGCAACAAGGGAGGGGGAAGGTATTTAAATGACTGGAGTCAAAGTTGTGTTCTGTACTTGTCGGATTAGATGATGGGAAAATCCTCCCACCTGCCCCCCACCTGCCCCCTTGGCTAAGCCAACGTGTTTCAAAGGGGGGGGGGGGGGGTCGATGGATGTGTGCTCCCTGCCTCTGGAGGTTGTCCCCAATATGTACAACAGGGAGCTTCAAATATTTAGCTGGCCCAACCATGCCAAAACTGATCTGTATTCACATTCAATGAATGTTTTAAGACGAACGAGTTTGTCTGACTGAACTATGATAAGCTTGAATTCAGTTGTATCTATTTCTACATAGGTATTTCTATATATTAGCTATCAGCGACACAAAATGAAGACCTGGTTAGCAGAGAATCCTACACTGGTATCTAACACTGGACTAGTGAAGCCCTCCCATCTCCAATCCTCCCCACTTCATATTAAACACATTAATTCATTGTCAATATTGTATGATTCCTATCTATGCGACTCAAAAATGTAATGAAGTCCCATTGAAGAGAAGCCATTCCATCTGTTTGCATGCTCTTTCCTCAACATAGCCCTCCATGCATGCTCAAACAGGCTCAAACAGGCTTCTAGTTATCACCATCATGAAGAAATGTAATGAATTAGGCCACTATGGTGTGTTCTATGCCAGGTAATGTAAGGCCTAGAATATCAATGACATCATTTGAATTTGCAACCCAGTGTGAACAGTCTGTCTGCGGGGAAAGAAGGTCTCATTGTCTGGAACCAGCGTTTGTGAGCCTCAGGCAAAAGAACAATATCTGCTTTTGAAGATTTGTTTTTCTCTATGACAGATGGGGAAAGTACCGAGGTAAGGAGGGTACAGCTAGTTGAAAAGTTAAAACAATGGCCTCCTTATAAGCAGACTTACCCCATATAAACAATGTTTGAAAGTTCAAACATTATATAGTTGGGATCCAGCAACTGCTCTTGTTCTGCAGTCCATATGGAGAATATTAGTGCTCCAAAAATATTACTCTACATTTGCTTCCCGTTTCCCATGTAATATAGGCCTAAACAAAATCCCGGGAAATGGTACATTTCCCTCTTCGATTCCCACAGTCAAATTATTATCTAATAGCCGGCTCCTAAACCCAGTTTATTTCTGACAGATGTTGCTGGGAATGGAGCCTATTAGAGGAGAGGAAGCCGTCACATCCATCTATGTAGACGAGTAGGCTGAGTGTGCAGATTCGTCGTCTGGTTTCGGAGAGCGGAAAGGCCAGCGACACCTCGGCGCGGGTAGCAGAGAGCCGCGAAACGCTTGATCATGTATTTAATCATTAGGAGGAGGCCTTGCGGCGGCAGCGGCAGCGACAGCAGCGGCACCCCTCTCACAGGAGAGCAGCAGTTGTTTATGGATCTGCCCTCCTTCCGACTGTTGTAAATAAATGAAGAAGAAGTAGCTCCCGAGGGAACGCGGGGACATTCGCTAGGATACGCTGACTTGTTCTGTCACGGTGGGTTTTATTTTTTTGTCCCCCTCTCCTCCCGTGTTTTTTATACTTTAGATTTTTTTTCCTTCTTCTATATTTCATTCAAGCATTCATCATATCATAGCCCAGTGCTACATTAGTCCCCATCACGTTAATAGAGTTTTCTGTGATTAATCTTTCACACATTTTTACTCCACACAGCCAGTGTCTCAGCACCCCACTTATTTAATATGAAAAACGATCTGAAAGAAAAACTGGGGATAATAAATGCGTTCCCCTCTGGGACACGCGCACTGACGACAACCGTCTCTTCACCGTGCAGCCTCCTGTTCTAAACCGTTTTGGTTAGTTACACGTGTATCTGCATATGTATACGCCAATTACATCAGGGTTATATTTGTCTTGTTTACAAAACAATTTAAATAGAACTTCATTGATTCAGTTTGAATATGTGATGACTGAGTAGTTTGTCCGTGCCTACAACATGAATATGAGAGCAACAGAGATTATTAATAAGGAAACTGATGGCTGTTTCCCTCACATTGAATTAACACATCACAATGAATAAGAACATTAAACAGTTAACGTTACACAGAACATATTAGGATATCCACTTTCAATACAGTATAGACAGACACGTTGCTTCCTCATTTAAGCATGAGGACGAGAGTTTCCCGACGGTGATGTCAGGCAACCAATTTGCTGAGATTAGGCCTACCTTTAAACCATAATCCCTATTGTCTTCAATTAATGAGTTTTCCTTCTTTTGAGAAAAATACAAACAGATTTCTGGTTTTAAACTGCTATTATGTGAAGGCAATGAAATCCTAATTATTTAGCTTCTGATGTTGTTGCCATAGCTACTGCTACAGTTGAGTTACTGGGGATTAATACTGTACAATACCTAAATACAGTGGCATCCAGAAACCATCGACTAATTTATACAAAATAAAATCAAAATATATAAGAATACGAACAATGTTCCGTTTAATGAGATTGTGTTTGGTGAATTTGACTTCCATATCCAGCCTTGCTGGAATCACAAGCTTAGTGTAACAGCAAAGAAACAACACAAATCCTGTAGCTATTGCGATCTCATTAAAGTAAAGTCAGATGAAGTTTTATTATTTGTGCTGGGGAAAAGTTATCCTTGTGTTGTGTAACTCTTTATTGTGAACTTGGAATGACTTTTTTGCACGGAGGCGAGGGAGTAGTCTGCAGGTGCCTAATCTAAGTTTCCTCATCCCAGCCGAGAACCCAATTATCCATGAACAGGGTTATTGTTCAATGCATCCAAACCAAAGGCTGCTGAATAAGACTTCATGATATTAACAGCTCTTGGTCAAACGTCTGAAGAACCAGAGAAGAAGAGGATCTTTGACCTGCTGCCCAGCATTTAATAATTATCTATACTGTACTTTGCTTCATTTCTCATCATTCAAATAATACAAAGACAATCATTATATCTCATAAGGAATTAGTAACTAAATTCCCCAACGTTATTCCCATAAACAATGTCGTAAAATAATTGTGCTCTGTAACTTGAAAAGAAATCTTTAATTGAACAAGATAAGTAGGGATGAAGGCTACCTTCAAAACGAATTGAGATGGGGATCATCTGGGCTTACACGGCAACCTGAAAACATAATGTAACAATTATTCTCAATGGGACCCCCTTCAACATTCAGATTTGCTTGATTGAATGCACAATGCTTCAAAATTGTACATTCATTTGGCCGTTTTTTCTTCAAAGGTGGCAGGGGTTAGCCAAGTCAAGAGGCTCGCCAGCATCACCAATCTGGTCCGCAGGTCCTACCCAATGCACTCCAATGCAGACACAGTGTTTTGTGTGTGTGTGTGTGTGTGTGTGTGTGTTTACTATCTTTGCACAAAGTGTTTTGTGCTTGTTAGACCCTGTAGTGTGTATGGGATAAGCCTAGATGAGTGAATGTCACTCACTCCCTCCCTCCCTCCCTCCCTCCCTCCCTCCCTCTCCCTCCCTCCCTCTCTCTCACTCCATCCTGTCCACATCATTGAAAATACAGAGGTGTTGGTCGTTGGCCACCAGGTCAATGATCCCTCTGGTGGCCAAAAACTGTTTGGTTTCTATGTTCATTAAACAGCCTCCTAACAGAATTGACCACGCACACATGGGGCCGTGCACAAAATCCATCAACTCTAACTCCAAGGTTTCCTAGAAAGTTGGCAGCCTTGCTTCATAACGTTTTGGTTTCACCATTATGTTAAATATCGATAGGTCAGTTAGTCAGCTCTGTTCAAATTCAACCAACCACCTACGGCCAGCTGCGTGTTGAACCAAGAAGTTGGATACGTTTTGCGAGATGAAGTGAAGGAAAGAAACCACAGTATTGCGACTGAAAAAGGTTGTCTGCTTAAAAAATAAGGAAAACAAGAGGTCCTGACTGCAAGTTTATACTTTTTTATTAGTCTTTTATTTCTATGATTATTCAAAATACGGTTATCTGGAAAGGCTAGGATAAGGAAGTCTACGTGATTGCTAGTTGGCAAGCTTCAAAGATAGTGCCTGAATGAATACCAGATGCTAAACAAACAATCTGAAGTTCTGATATAGCCTTTTTACAACACAGTGTAACCTGTGTGTGAAAATTGTCCTTCAGGATACGATGGTGGAAGTCAGAAAAATAAAATGGTTGACTCATGCAAAGTAAGTGAGCTGTAGAGTATGACGGATTTTTTTGTCACATAGGACAATGCAAGCCAGCATAAAACACAATGCACTGTTGTCATGGAAATGTGACACGGTCTGTGCTAACCCCTGAAAGAAGTTTTTCTGCCGTCTCTATCTCTCTTTCACACACACACACACACACACACACACATTCATAATCTCAATATTGTCAGCATAAACACTGAGCATTGAACTTAATCTCCCTGATTTCAGAGGAGAAAGAACATGCATCTTGTATTGTGGGTTCCATCGTCTCCAAAGAGCTTAGTCGGTGGAATTACTATTCAACCGAGGGAAAACATGGCCACCCTGACACAATCCATGCACCATCTCCAACCAGGCCTGGACTCTGTTTACCTACCCCTCACCCAGCGCTCTGTATCATAATGAAATGACAAAGTGATGTCTATCCCTCTCTCCACTGCCAGCCAATCCCGCTGCATCAACAATAGCCTTTTATTTCCCGTCAAATCCCAGCAAAGAGGCGCCCCTCTCTGATGTAAGATTCATGGACAGCCAGGCCAAGTCACAGTGTACTCTCCACTTCAATGTCATCCAACGGTGAATTTCCCTCAGGGCAAGCCGGCATTGTACATGGAAATGTTCACCATTTACTTTGCCTCTGCTTACGAAGGGCCTTTGTTAAATATAATATCCGGCAATGCGGCAGTTGCTCACTGCACCTAGGGAAGCACGCCTTGCATGATGAGAAGAATATTCAAAGCGAATTTGACAAGTCGACGGAATTCAGTATTTCAATATTTTCCCCTTTGGCAAGGAAACTTGCAGACTTGCTGGGATCATTTTCAATGTAAGTTTAAACTCTCAAAAGTTTACCAGTATTACATGTTCAGGTCACTGTATGTACCAACATAGAACTATATTCATAAATAAACTGCATATCCTGTAATTACATACAACCTGTTTTTCTGTTTCCAATGACAGGTTAATATGAGACATTGATTTGTTTGTTATTCATTAACCCATCCAATACATTGATTGTAGCACACTGAATTAATGGCCCAGCCTTGCCACACTTTCTATTCATTATAAATCACATTCGCTAACAGGAACACCACGGCCATGGTCTTTTCTCAAAATAAAGAGGACAGAGATGAGGGTTAGCTAAATGGAGACCCTTCTGAGGCTTCACGAGGATCTTCTGACCCCCAGACATCATCAGAGAGGCTCAGTGTGTTCACATCTCGCTAGCATACACAACCTCTCACACAGACCTGCTTTCAATCAACCCTGGTAATCGTTACTTCCCACTCTTGCAGACCATCTCTCGTCTACGCCCGACCGCCAACACCGTCTCTCTCTGTGGCCGTGATCCGACACAGTGGCAAGCAATGCCTGGGCCTGGAGGGACGTGTCCACCCAAACTGTAGGCCCAGGAATAATGAAAGATATTGAGTTCTACTGTGAAAAGATGGATGCAATGGGAAAGAGGTAGGACATGCACACTCCTGCTAAAATGTCTGAAGGTCACATCAAAGGTAGCTCATTAACAGTATTTGTTAAGGGAATTTCTGCCTCATAGTGCCAGTATCCTATGATGATCGGAAGACATCTTTGTTTTGTTATGATGTGAAATAGGATTGTCTTAAGTATCGCCACCACAAAATGAACCCAATTAAAACAATCGATATCTATAGACTGCTTAGGGAACTATGTAGATGGATGTGGTTCTTTATTCCACTTTTGAATGACTTTCTGGAGGCTTCTATTACTGGATGATAATGAGCCTGCAGGTGACACAGGAAATGTTTGGGATTATGCTGACAAGTCCTTTAATCTTCCACGTCCACAGTTCGCCCAGATCTCTTTGAAAGCAACGGTTATCGTTGCTTTGTTCTTCCCGAAAAGGGGGCGTGGCCTAAATGAAGCAGCGTCGGCGACACATTGCCGATAAAGTTTATCCTGACTGCCACAGCATTCGACAGAGGGGCTGGGAGCCCTCACCTGTGAGACCTACAGGGAGCGACGAGGAGCCCCACTGGGAGAACCAGAGGGCCTGGGAGAACCAGAGGTGCTGGGAGAACCAGAGGTGCTGGGAGAACCAGAGGTGCTGGGAGAACCAGAGGGCCTGGGAGAACCAGAGGTGCTGGGAGAACCAGAGGGCCTGGGAGAACCAGAGTTGAAAGCAGCCAGGCCATTGCAGTTCCCTTTGAAAGGCGTGCCAGATGCCACCCACAACAGACGGACTGAGGATCAGAAAGCCAGCGAGCTCCAAGTCATTAGTAGGTAGAAACCCTGGTAATGTGCAGCGACCATTGTCTGCCAGAAAGAGAGAGAGAGAGAGAGAGAGAGAGAGAGAGAGAGAGAGAGAGAGAGAGAGAGAGAGAGAGAGAGAGAGAGAGAGAGAGAGAGGGAGGGAGATAGAGGGAGAGAGAGAGAGAGAAAGTGGGAGAGAAAGACAGAGAGAGAGAGAGAGAGAGAGAGAGAGAGAGAGAGAGAGAGAGAGAGAGAGAGAGAGAGAGAGAGAGAGAGAGAGAGAGAGAGGGAGTGAGAGAGAGAGGGAGTGAGTAACAGGAGGGGGTTGGGGTTTGGAGAAAGGCCTCAAACAAGTCATTATGTTTCAATCCCCTGTAGACAGACACAGAGGTGAAACCTAGGCAGAGGGAAGGCTGTCATTTCCATACCTTCTCCTCTAAAGTCTTTTGGGCAAAGAAAAGGGCAAGTTTGTGCTAGCTTAGCAAAAACAATGTCAGCCATGCTCTAGTGGGCTAGTCCCTTTTCTAGAACTGAACACCAGATTAATCGTACAACATCATTATCTGGAGTTTAGTTCCAAATGTAGATAGCTAACAGTT
>CM030173.1:1493531-1496031 GCA_017639675.1 Aplochiton taeniatus | reverse complement strand
CTCACTTTAACCCGATCAATCATTCATTTCAAAGTGAGGTTCAGCTGTAACATATTAATATTATTTTCTGGTAACTTTGACACACATAAAACTTTTCATCGTGTAAGAAAAGAATAAGGAAAAAGATAATGGGATTACAGTATGTAACTGCAAGGCGGCCATAATACGTACATGTATCATTGGTTGTGTGGCATCAGAAGGGGCCGGGCCCTAGAAGGGAGGTTCATTCCCACACAGTGAACCCAGCAGGAACTACATTACAAGATGGCCTCCCAATAGAGGACTACAGCTCCCAGGGCTGAATGGGCCCTGAGGGATTATTGGGCCATTAGGCCAGGCTGATTATAGCCAAGGCTGAGTATATATGGAGGAGCTCTTTTTCATTTATGGGTTGAAGGAGAACGACCTTATTTTGTGATCCTTTTGTCAAAGTAAAAAAAATGTATATTCATGACCAAATAGTTCACCGCACGGTTCCCACGCTGGATCATTTTGTTGTCTCCAGATTTCTCGTATGGGCGTAATGCCAGCTAATGAGACGGGATTTTCTAACGTACGTAACTAAGGCTACGTTCATACCGCAGGAAAAGTGGCCCAAATCATATTTTTTTCCTTTCTTAAGTCACTCAGGTCCGTTTTTCTCATAACAGTGTGAACAGCTCAAATCACATGGAATCCGATCTTTTCATCTTTTTCGACATTCACAATTCTGCGCTGTGTTGGAGGAATACATATAGGCTAGCCTACAAACATGGTATTTTGCGCATGCGGGTCAGGTAAGAACCGTGACCAGTTCAGAATTGGATATTGGCCACATTAAAAACGAATAATGTGAACAGCCAAACAAAAAAATCGGATCTTTGCATAAATCCGAATTGAGCATTAAGGTCTGCGGTGTGAATGTATCTTAGGGCCGCACGTTACGTTAGGGCCGCCTGGTTTATGCTTCTGCGAAGATGAACGTAAATGTCTCTGCGTAGCTTCGCAGAGCAGGGGTTACTGGGTGACCGTAGCTCTCAGAGGCTCGCAGATGTGCACACAAGGCAGTCCTGAGAGTCCTAACGGCCCATAGCGCATAACTTTTTTTTGGCAGAAGCATAAATCAGGCTTTACAGTGAACGCAACGAGGTTGGCGTCATACCCGTGACATTTTCTCGCATGCCTGACTCAAGGGCCTCGCATTACAGTTAAACAAAAATCGTTTTTTTTAAGAAGGCATTACTTTTGAAACAACGTGTCTGAAATCATTATAACATGTTTCTAAACCAACAAGCTGCGCACATAATTGCTGTGTTAATTGATTAGGCAAACACAAGAGGGAACGACAAATGTTATTAGAAGGGATTGAGTCGCTCCCCTTTGCCTGTCGATTAGAGGGAACAGAGCTGACGTGTGCGTCCATAAAGGTTTCTCCTTTTGAAGTGCGCCGGGGCGTGCGCAGTGAAAGGCCAAGGTTGATTGGGCGACGTTCCGACTGTCTTGACAGCTTGAATGCTGCACGCTTCACTCTCCATGGCAACCTACCAGAAAGAGCCTTTTCGTGCAATTACATGGGTTTTTACACATCAATTAGCAATCCAATTTGGTCCTGATATGATGAATGGCGTTCTGCGGGGAGTGGAGGAGCTACTGATCTTCCTAATAATGATCCCTCCGATTACAGTGATCCGCCAGTGGGAGAAGACTGACATGCCAAGGTCATCATTTAAATGGGGGGGGGGGGGGGGGAAGGGGGGGGGGGGCGGGGTCAGCTAGGGGATGAGAGAGGGGACATATGGAGATGAACAAAGAAAAAGAGATTTAGTCATTGGTATTTCAATGAGGCGTGCCAAGTTCACCTTTTTTTTGTGTGTGGCATTCTGTATTTAATTAAGCGCCTTTGTTCATTCTGGTCCATGCTATTTCTCTTGGTGTGTATTTTAATATTTTAATAGACCAGTTTAGGATGAATAGACTAGTGTGTACTTAGTCACTGGACAGATAATTGAATAACAAGATGTCTAGCTGAAAACTGACTGGAGGGGAATAAAGATGATATTAAGTCAGTTTAGTCACAGAGTGTAGTTTGGCTATTAATTACATTTAATATCTATGATTGCCTTTCGCTCATATTCATAATCAAATCAAAATCTAATTTATTCTTATAACACATTTCATGCATGTAGGCAATTCAATGTGCTGTAGGCAAGGCAAGCAGAAACCGTGTGTGGCATACAGCTCTATCTGAGCGTTAACATCTAAACTCTTATAGAGTTTTAGTTGCACTGTACACGGTGATGCTAGACTATCTCTGTGTGAAGTTAGGACAGGCCCATTCTAATTGGTAAAGCTGTTATTGGGGTTGCCAAATCACCTTACTGAAGTCCCGGCTCTAGACCCCATGAGACGATATTAGATTGCATTAAGGGCAAGAAATACTTACTTATGACCAAGTACTCTCTAGCTTTCATGTATGATAGGATATATAATAACTATCTGTTGAAATATCATAATATTTAAG